>CM033276.1:8117081-8864581 GCA_019343175.1 Oedothorax gibbosus | reverse complement strand
CATTGTGCGTTCAGAATCACCTTATACACTATAAAAAAAATTCCTGTTACATTGCAGAAATTTTTTCTGTCAGCAAAGTTGCCAGAAAGTATCTGTATGCTACGGACAAAATCTGTTGACAGAATTTTCCTGTAGCCAAACAATACAGGAAATATATTTGTGCCTAATAGATATTTTCTGTATTTCTTTGTACGTAGAAGAAAAAGTCAAGCCATAACCCGTACACGAGCTCTCGTCGAGGGCATATGAGCCAGACACACTGACCACTAAACCACAGCGGCCACGGCAGTACTTAAGTATAAATAAAATTTAATTTTCGTAATCAAACAGAAAAAAAAACAGTTTTCAACAGATACAATCTGTACTAGTGGTAACACATTTTATCTGTTTACAGGTTAGATTAGTTTAAGTTATCGTCGCACTAGAGCTACACGAGGGCTATTGGCGACGGGCGTCGTAATTTAGAACCCCTTTTCTGTTTACAGAGAAAAATTGTCTTTTGATAAATTGATAAGTCATTTTACAGTAAATGTCTTTTTTTTTACGAAAAAAGAAATTTTCTGTAGGAAATCAAAGAAATATTTTGTTTTTCAACAGAATTTTTTGCAGTGTAAAACGGATTGAAAATAACTTTTAGCTTTTGTCTCAGGCCAACCACTCCGAAGCCGTACTGCTTCTCCCCCCTTCCCACGACCCCCGTCACTGGGGGACCGTTGGGGGGGTTCTTCACCCCCAGCCCCAGGAACCAGGCTGACGTGGAGCTCATGGAGTATCGGCAGGAAAAGTACAAGGAGAAGGACGCCATGCTCAACCAGGTATATTAAATACACAGTAAAAAAATAAAGAGCTAAGTTGTACTAAAGACGTAAGTTTTTGTAATAGTAACTGTTACTGAGAACCACTTTCACACACTGTTTACACACCCTAGAAATAAAATCGCCAAACACGACTTTAGCTAGCTCTAATTTAAACTTTGGACGCCAAAATTAAGCATTGTCATTAATTTTCTTTCGCATATCTAATTAATAGTCTTTATCGTTTGCTATATTTGTTTGAAGTTCGAAGAATAATAATTATGTAATTGATTTTATGTAAAAAAAAGGAAGCGAAACTTATCATAATATCATTTGACTATACATTTTTTTTAATTAAAAAAAACGATTTTTACGCGAAAAAACAACGTTATCTGTTATATTCTTAATAAACAACTTTTGAATCGCCATAATTGGCTTGTTTCAGATGACTTAAATCTCCAGTTTTCATTCTTGACTTTCCGAGATTTTGCTTGTTTAGGGTTTACTGTCAATGCGAAAGACAGGTATATACATTATGTAAACTCCAAATTTTGGTGAATTTCTAGCACTAAGTCTGTAAGTTGAACCAAAAACTGAAGTTTTCACAAGTAACAAAGTTTTTTTTAAGATTGGTGCAAACGTTGGGGTGAAAAATCTTTTGTAACACGCAAATTGACTCCAATTTTTGGCCTAACATTGCTCTTTTTATATAGTGTAAGAGTTCTAATTATTCAAATTCATATTATCAAAAAATCGGGTAATCCGAAAATCTCAATCGTTTTTCTTTCTTTCTGGTAAATGGTCTTACAAATTTCACAGAGCTAGGGTTGGAGTAAGCGATCTATAATATATACTGGATGAACTGTTTCCAGTGCTAACGGATCTCAGAAAGCACGACCCATTTTGTCTCCCGCAAAATGGCGCAGTATCAAAAAGTTACGTCTTTAGAGATACTTTTAGAACTTTGTCGATCGCTAAAGATGAGCGTAATCACAAAAATAGGCATACATTTTTTTTAGGTTATAAAAGGAAAAATTCTAAAACCTGTTCTATAGTGACCGCGACGCGTAAGTCTATTTTTGTGCAAATTCTTTCTGGTTAATTGAAGAGCTTAGTGGAAGAATATGCTAAGTGACATTTTTGACAAAATTGAGATTTTTGTGTCAATGAACATTTTATTCCCTCTTTAAATATAGCAAGTGTCCACGTTATCATAAAATTTAATTCAAGCATATTTTTTACCGTTTGAAAGTTCCGTTTTCAACAGATCTATTTGCGAACTAAAAAATTAACGCTCATTATCTTGTTTTCATCTTTTTGTCAGTTAGCAGGTTCTTTCACTAAGCTCTTCAATTGTTTTGCAAATTTTCCCAGGGCTACCGAACGCTGCCTTTGATAGCTCCTGGGCCCAAAACCAGACACGACATCCCGATGGGTTCCTACCTGAGACATGTACCGGACTCCAACTGGAAGGGAGGAAGAACCACCTCGGTCCAGCCTACGACTGTAAGTCTGTTTTGGTTGAATGTACTATTTAAAATATTCTACCGTGTATGTTAAGAAAGTTTAGTATAAAAATACAGTAGACTTCCGCTTAACCGGACTTCGTTTAATTGTATGCTTTAAACGGTAGATTTTTTTTATCCTTACAGTGTAAAATATATCTATTTTTTTTTCTTTTACATGGTTGCAAAGTAATAAAGCTCTCTTGCCTTTCATTTATGAGTGAGAGTACTGAATGATTGATAGAAATAAAAGTATATAATTGCGCTTAAAATTGAAGATACAGGAGAGAAAAAAAACTTCATCAACAGGATATCTATCCGTATCAGGCAGGCCTTTTTGAATTTTATGAATAACTCAATTCTAACTTGTACTTCTGATCCCTCTCCAGCCCAAGTTCTACGGCCACTACCCCACCCCCACCTACTCGACCATCGGGCGCTGCAGCGGTACCAGGAGGGCCCCGTCGGGCCCCCCGCCCGGGGCTCCTACTTTCGAGCGGCCCATTGACGACTCTTCCGTCCTGGTCCACCACCAGTTCAACTCGCCCATGTTCCTGTACTCGCAGAAGAACATCGACCAGACTATCAGGGAACAGACGGGCATCTCCAATGCGTGAGTATATTGCATCAGAAAAAAAAATGGGGTTGACTTTCAATACCGTCGAATGGGGTAACTTTGGCCCAAGCATAAAAAACTTGTGTTGACTTTCAATACCGTCGAATGGGTAACTTTGGCCCAAGCATAAAAAAACTTGGTTGACTTTCAATACCGTCGAATGGGGTAACTTTGGCCCAAGCATAAAAAACTTGTGTTGACTTTCAATACCGTCGAATGGGGTAATTTTGGCCCAAGCATAAAAAACTTGTGTTGACTTTCAATACCGTCGAATGGGAACTTTGGCCCAAGCATAAAAAACTATGTTGACTTTCAATACCGTCGAATGGGGTAACTTTGCCCATAAGCATAAAAAACTTGGTTGACTTTCAATACCGTCAAGAAACTTTGGCCAGTAAAACTGTTGCATAAAGGTAGCTCAAAAAAAAACTTGGTTGACTTTCAATACCGTCCAATGGGTAATTTTAACCAAGCATAAAAAAACTTATGTTGACTTTCAATACGTCGAAGGTATTCCAAGCTAAAACTGGTTGCTTCAATACCGTCGAATGGGTAATTTGGCCCAAGCATAAAAAAACTTGTGTTGACTTTCAATACCGTCGAATGGGGTAACTTTGGCCCAAGCATAAAAAACTTGTGTTGACTTTCAATACCGTCGAATGGGGTAATTTTGGCCCAAGCATAAAACCCTAAAACTCACTTTCTTCTGGAATATATTTTCACTCATAGTTCGAGGCAAAGTTGCACTAATTGAAAAGACAAACACACTTTCAAAGAGTTTGCATAAGGAGAAGTTATTGGCTTGAAAAGCCTGGGCCAAAGTTACCCCATTCGACGGTACAAAAAAAGATTCTTTCACAGTTTTTACAAGCCATTGCAAAAATTGTGCTGCGGCCAAATAATAATGCATGGTTAGCCCAAAAATTGTGTCGAAGGCGCAACAAGCATAAATTCTTCCGAAATGTAAATCAGCATCTGCTCTTTAAAGTTGAATTAATAATTAAATAGCTTGACTAAATCTTAAAAAGTATGTATTATGGTACTTTAAATGATCTATAATTTTGTTATACATAGTTTAGGAAACAGTGTATTTTACATTTTTTTGCCAATCGCGCATGGACATAATAATCGTTCATGGATATAACCTCGATCATCAGTTGTGTTGGAACAATACAAATTTTTATTCGTATATCATCAACACTATTCTTGAATTGAAACAAAACACAATATTGTAATGTTAGTATTTTTACACAATACTTTTGGTGCACTTGTGCTGTTTCAACACAAGTTTTTCTGATTGTACACTGCCAAAACCGTCAAAGCATAAATTTAGCTCCAGAATGAATAAAATTAATTAAGGTAAAGTACCTATTTCATTGAAAAAATATATTTTGTAGAACAATTACTAAATAACATACCGCACGTACTCTGTACTCATATTCTTCATAACAACCATCACTGTTTAAAACATTATCTAAACATTATTGTTGGCTTCTTGTTTGATTGTACACAAATATGTCTTTTTCTAATAAAATAGCTTTGAAACTACTTTTACCGCTTCCTCGTTTGGAGTAGGGGAATTTAAATCGTTTTCTGCTGCCTATTTCTGAAGCTTCTTGTCAGATGACAGAACTTTAACACAGCTAAACGCTTCGCAATCTAGAAGAGCGGTTAATGACGAAGTCAACCATTTCGCCAAAGTATTTACGACCAAAGAGTTATATAGTAGGGTAGAGACTGAACCTGGCAACAGCACCATGGACCAACACGGAGACAATATAGGGTGGCATGTGGGGTCTGATGGCCGAGTGGTTTGGATCGCATGCCATAACGCTAGCAGTCCGCGCGCTGTAACAGGTGCGGGTTCGATTCCCGCCTTTGCCCTGGGTGTACTTCCTTTCTCAGTATCAAAATTATAAATTAACTAGCACTTTTGTCACTCTATTCGGGCTCCGTAGTGAGCCATGGCTGCCGAGGGCAGCTCAGTACGACTCGTTCCTCTACCATACTATAGAACTCTTTGTTTACGACTTTGTCTTAGTTAGTAGACCGAGCAATTCCAAACTACATGCTGACCTATAAACGGACTGTGCAGCTAAAACGTCTGACGAATGATGCCCCATGTAGAAGAAGAGCACATTAAATATGATCGAAAGTCCTGACGCGGCATACGATGTCGCCCCTAAAAAAAAATGCGTTGAGTGCTTTGTCAGGTGTCGACTCGTTACTTGGCTGTGGTTCTGAACTATGAACCCCGTCGCCAATAGCCCTCATGTTGCTCTGGTGAGACGATACTTCAACATAACTCAAACCTTAAGCCAACGACTAAGCTACACTCTTAAAACAAAAGAGTGAAATTCACTCCTATAGGAGAAGTGCATTTTCGGCACCGGAAAGGAGTGGAAATTAACTCAGACTGAGTTAAAACCGCTCGTTTTAAGAGTGTAGGACGCAGATTGTTTTCTTTTATTTCTTTTACCCACTCCGAAAAAGAGTGAAATTCACTCCTATAGGAGAAGTGCATTTTCGGCACGGAAAGGAGTGGAAATGAACTCAGACTGAGTTAAAATCGCTCGTTTGTTTTAAGAGTGTAACGCTGCACAAAGAAGACCTTATCTATAAGTTTGGCATTGTTGAGTAATTAGCATTAATACACATAAAAAGAGATAATCTATAGAATTTTGAAAGTATGTAAGCGTAACTACATTTGAACTATGTCAATATCAACTTTTTTTTTATTTTATCTTGCTGTTTAAGGAAACGAGTTTTCTTCATTTTCTCAAAACTCAGTTTTTGCACAGATATGGTCTTTTTTCTTACAGCAGAAGTATGGTGACTGTAATATTCAATATTGATGTTATTTCTAAGGTGATTGCCATGCAACATATTTAACCTGCCCTATCCATTACAGGAAGCCTAAACTGACAGTGGGCACAGGCGGACAAGCCCCTAACCAGGGTCCCCTCTCCCCTGGTACTTCGGGAAGTACCCTGGCACCCGCTAGACCCGGCACCAAACTCAGCAACATCGTCGACATCACCCTATCGCCCACCTTCCAACTTATCCAAGAGGCCGAAAACAGGTCCGGGAGTCCTGTACCGGACTCAGGTCCCAGGACCCCGACTCAACAGAGACGCGTGGTCCCTGGACCGGGTCCCAGGACCCCGTTCTACGAGGAAAACTCTTTCGGGAGCAACAGGGAAATCATCCACCAGAGCGGGAGCTTCAAGACTCTGATGTCTGCCATGCGTTCGCCGTTTGTCGCTGCCTCGGAATAGGAGATATGATATGGAATTGTTTTATAAAAATTGATATGGTAATTTTGCTGCTTATTAAAGTTTGCTTATTGGAGTTGTTTCAATAAATTCTTTGGATGATGAGTATGTGTCTCTTATGTGTTTGTGTGCGTCTCTTATTTTATTCTCTCGTAATAATAAGAATTATATTCGTATAATAACGAGATTTGGGATCCATTAGGTTGATTGGTTGGTTGACATATTTTTTCAGGCTTGTGTGCTTGGTCACAAAGACCCGCTTTTAAACCATCGTCAAGAAAGATGGACACGACATACACACACATATAAGACAGATGCTGCCATCTATCGCCACTTCCACAATTTAGACATGTCCCTGAAGGGGAGGGAAATAGTCTCCAGGGACCTGTACCCGTGGGAAACTGCGCAATGACCGCCCACAGGACTTTCGTACCCAACAGATTTAACGAGCACGTACTCCGCATATACTCGACAAACACAAACACCCATGCCTTACCGGGATTCGAACCCGAACCCGGAGGCTCCAAAGGCTATAGCTTCCTAACCGTTGCGCTGCCAGTCGGCGGGATCCATTATATTTTATGTTTAGTATGGTTTGATAGCATCCTTCTGTATATTTTTAGCTTCCATGGGAGCTTTAACACTGCCAAATGCACTTCGTCATTTAGAGCGACATCTCCGAGACTCCGAGCGACATCGCACTTTACCGCGATCGAGACTTAGGTCTCCACAGATTTAACGATCATCTCTGTACCAGTGTCCGTAGAAAACTAGAAACCCGGAAAACTAGACCCGTTACACCAGGTACCAAACTCAGCAACACCGTCGACATCACCTTATCGCCCACTTTCCGAATAATCCAAGAAGCCTAAAACTGGTCCGGCAGTCCCTTGCCGGAATCAGGTCAAACGACCCCGACTCAACAGAGACGAGTGGTCCCTGGATCGGGTCCTAGGACCCCGTTCTACGAGCAAAACTCTTTCGGGAGTAACAGGGAAGTCATCCACCAGAGCATTAGCTTCAAGACTCTGATATCTGCCATGAGTTCGCATTTTGTCGCTGCCTCGGAATAGGAGTGTGTGAAGATATATGGAATTGTTTTATAAAAATTAATATGGTAATTTTTGCTGCTTATTTAAAGTTTGCTTATTGGAGTTGTTTCAATAAATTCTTTGGATGATGAATGTGTCTCTTATGTGTTTGTGTGTCTCTTATTTTATTCTAACGATATTTTGTATCCATTAAATATGATGTTTGGTTTGGTTCGCCCGCGTCTGGTTGTATATTTTTAGCATACAAGCGGAGCTTCATCACAGCCAAATAATCTTCGTCATTTAGAACTGAGGTCAAGGGACGTGGTCGGCACCTGAACTGCTAATCCAACGCACTCAATGCAATTCACCAACATCGTCGACGTCACCTAGTCGTCTATTTCAGCTACCGCCCATCTTTCAACTTATCCAAAAGGCCGAAAACAGGTCCGGTTGTCCTTTACCGGACCCAGGTCCAAGGACCCCGACTCTCCAGACACGCTGGGTCCCTGGACCAGATCTCAGGACCATGTACTCTGGACAGGGTCCCAGTACCACGCTCTACGAAGAAAACAGAGAAGTCATCTACCAGAGCGGGAGCTTCAAGACTCTGATGTCTGCCATGCGTTTTGCCGTTTTTCGCTGTCTCGGAATAGGAGTATATGATATGGAATTGTTTTATAAAAATTGATATGGTAGTTTTGCTGCTTATTTAAAGTTTGCTTATTGGAGGAGTTGTTTCAATAAATTCTTTGGATGGGTTGGTTGGTAGGCATATATATTCAGGTTTGTGTGCTTGGTCAGAGACCCGCTTATAAACCTTCGTCAAGTAAGACAGACACAACAGACAACACACACACATAAGTGGATCCATCTAATTTTTAGAGACAGCGGCCAACTAGAGGATCCCCAGAATTGGCTTGTCACCCCCAGAGGTATTGATTTGGTATGGGAACTTAGAGGACTTTCGGACCCAACAGATTTAACGAGCACGTACTCCGCATATACTCGGTAGGTCTTCAGTGGTACCGGGACTCGATCGCAGGACCTTCCGATCCCGAGACCGAGACGCTGACCACTAGGCTCACTACGGCCCCCTTTGGATGGGATTATGAGTGTTTGTGTGTCTTTTTTTTTATTCTTCCAAAATTCGGGATCCATTAAATTTGATGTTTGGTTTGCACGCTTCCAGTTGTATATTTTTAGCTTCCATGAGGATATTTTAACACAGACAAATGCACTTCATCATTTCGGACAGTGTTCAAGCAACGAGGTCGGCTGCTGAGCGGCCACTCGAAACAAACCAGTGGACCAAGCACACAAACCTGAATATATGTGTCTACCAACCAACCAACCAACAAACCAGTGGTGCCATCGTGCTCTTGTTCGGGACTTTCGAAGCCACAGATTTAAAGAGAATGTATGCGCCGCAGTGTACTCGGGACAAGTACAGACAAACACACAACACAATAAATACCCATTCCCTTGCCGGGATCCGGCCCCGGACCTTTTGACTGCCTGGCCAGTCCCCTTACCATTCAGCCTTCCAATCGGCTTGATTGGTTGGTTGGTGCACACATATTTTCCGACTTGTGTGCTTGATCCCCGCTTATAAACCTTCTAACTAACTTCTGCTAACTAAACTTCTTCTTCCTAACTAGAGAACCGCTTATAAACATTGGTCAAGTAAGACAAACACAGACAGAAATTTTACTAACACAGAGAGAGAAAGTACACCCAGTGCAAAGGCGGGAATCGAACCCGCACCCGGTACAGCGCACAGACTGCTAGAGTAATGGTCTACGATCCACACAACTAGGCTATCCGAGCCCCCTTGAATTTGATGTTTGGGTTTGGTTTGAACGGCTTCCTGATGTATACTTTTACCCTAATGAAGAGCTTTTTAGAAGAGATTTAAAACAGCCCCAACTGCACTTCGTCATATAGAACGGTAGTCAAGGGACGAGGTCGGCACCTGAACTGGCATCCACCGGAACTCCGAGCGATATCACACTTTACCGCTGTCTGATCTTTGGTCTCCACAGATTTAACGACCACGTCTGCCCGATTGTTCCCGGGAAACCTCGTCATTAATAGGTTTTTTCACCATCACATGCCTATATATGAGGCGAATGGCGTATTTAACCCGTAACCTTCTCCAGGAGAGGCCAACATCTGCCGACTAATTTTAATATTTTGTTTTAGTACTATAAAATGTATTTAATAGCTCAAAAACTTAAGTTAATGTATAGTTCCAATAACTTAAATGAATTTATAGTAGAAGAACTAAAAATAAAAGACTTCAGACAAGGCCAAACTGATGCGTAGGGAGGAGAGGACCAGGGGCATGTCATGTAAACATTCGCCACCAGCACTCTTTCTCCACGATGTTGACCGCAGTTCTAAATTACGTGCCGTAATTTTGCTGTGTTAAAGATCCTTGGAAGCTAGAAAGCAACAGCCGGAAGCGTTCCACCTAACCTAACTATTATTCGAACGGAATCAGAACAGGTATTGGATTGACATGGCGTGTAACGTGTTTTGTGTGCTTGGATGCTGCGTGGCTGGAGTGCCGTGAATTGTGAAGTGGTGCATCCCTTGAGAAAGTTGTGTTTTGACGAATTTAGTGCAGATAACCTTTTTTGGTATCGGCTTTTAATCATCCTGTTGGATACTCTGATGAGTTTATCCTCTTAGTTTCTCTGCGCTGCGGGCGTCTACCAAGTTGGCAGACTTCGCACTTGTTTGTTCCTGAAGACAGAGGCCTTTTTGCATGGTCTTGGGTTGACCAGGTTTCTTTTCTTTTGTTGCCTTTGTTTTCCAGTCCAAGGTAGGACGCTTTTCTTTCATTTACATTTGCGTATCCACTTGTGAGTCGTGAGTTAAGTCTTCTTTTTTAGCCATGTCAGGCGCTTCGGGTGGCACTGACATGGAGGTCGCCACGTCAGACCCGCTCCTCTTTAAAACTTCTATGACTGTCAACGACATTATTGACAATGCTTTCAAGTCCGGATACCGTGGAGAATACACGGTCGTTTTAAGTGGTGGCGCCTCCCCCATCCCTCGATCCTACCCTAAACTCCTCAAGGATAATCTCAATAAGAAAATTACAAACCCCAGAAAAATCCTCAATATCAAGCATACCAAACAAAACAATATCCTTATTAAAACTGAGGACCCAACAACTGCCAAAGAGCTTTTGAGTATAAAACTGCTAATCTCTATCCCGGTTAAGGCTGA
This sequence comes from Oedothorax gibbosus, assembly GCA_019343175.1. NCBI lineage: Eukaryota > Metazoa > Arthropoda > Arachnida > Araneae > Linyphiidae > Oedothorax > Oedothorax gibbosus. The sequence continues at coordinate 8,854,120 of CM033276.1, read as the reverse complement.
TCTCAACCTAGTTAACATCACTTCCAGGTTTGCTCTGCATGACATTCCCCCTGATATCCCTCTCACGGAATGCATCGAAGAGCTGGAAGCAGAAAACAACCTAAAGGTTATTGAATGCCGAAGGTTTTCAAAAAAAACAAACAAAGGTTTCTCCCCTACCAATACTGTTCTTGTTTCGGTTCTGGGAACACATCTCCCAGATTATGTCAAGCTTTGGTACGAAATAAAACGAATCAACCTTTTCATTGACAGGCCTCGCATCTGCCTTAACTGTGGCGGCTGGAATCATTCCACTAAAAGCTGTTCTCGTCCCAAAAAATGTCTATATTGCAGTGACAGCCATGATCAGAGTCGTTGTAAAAACAGCCCTAAATGTGTTAATTGCGAAGGTCAGCACGAGGCAAACAGCGATGATTGCCCCAAAAAACTTCAAGAAAAAAACTTTCTTATCTATAAATGCCAGAATAGACTAAGCTTTGCTGAAGCTCGCAGCTCCTTCAAAAGCAACACCTCTCCTCCCAGAGCGGTTCACTTCCAACCTCCCATGGCCAACTACATTACAAAACAGGACTTTGAAACTACTATTCTCCAGTTACAGTCGTCCTTCGAAAGCACTATCGTTAAAGCTTTAAATGCCCAAGCAGCATCTATGATGTCCATGCTCCACACTATGTTTCAACAACTCCCAACCTCTCTCCACTTCCCCCTCAGTTACCAACAGTTACTGATCCAGTCACAGTTCAAGTAGAAACCCGAGGAAAAAAATGTGCTCGGAACAGAGCAAAGATACCTATCCCTCTCTCCCCAATATTTCTTCTGAAAATAAATCACATCCTTCACAAAGTTCTTCTATCATACAAGATTCTCGTTTTAAGCCGCAGGGTAGTGGCTCCTTACTGCCTCAACTACCAAACCCTGCTCACCCAGCCTCTGGAGACACGGTCACAAACAGCTCCCTTCATGCCACAAACCTCAACTTTTAATGTCCTATCCTTTACCACTTTGTTTACCTTGTGTAGCTAGAAGCTTATTAATATCCTTTTTCAATGTCTGCATCTCATAACTTAAAAATTGTGCAGTGGAACACTCGCGGGCTGCTAAACAAACAACATTGGCTGAAAAGTGGCAATTTCCCTGACTTTGATATCCTTGTGTGCCAAGAAACTTTTTTAAAACAACATTTACACTTTAACATATCTGGTTATATCACTTACAGAGAGGATCGTCCCCCCCCCCCCCCACTAAAGGTGGTGGACTTATTATTTCCCATAAAAAAGATCTTTCTAGCTCCAGATTCAACCTTCAAAATCTATATAGCAATGACATTGAAATCATGGCAGTCAATATTGTTTCTCCTCCTTTTAAAATTACCATAATCAATATTTATTCCCCTAAGGGCAGATTTTCTGAAACCTGGCTCAATAGTTTAGTCGATCAACTTATTCCACCTTTTGTTATTTTGGGAGATTTTAATACCAACCATCAATCATTGGGATCCTCTAATAGTTCTGTCGATGGTGAAAGGGTGGTCGACTGGATTGTTAGTAATAACTTGAATATTCTCAATACCAACCTACCTACTAGAATTTCAAATAATTCCTCTTCCCTTTTAGATCTTTCCATAGTGTCCCCAGATTTATACATTTTTTGCTCACATAAAATTATTCAAGATCCTTTTGATAGCGACCATCTTCCTATACAAATTTTAATTAATAATAACAACCCCATTGATGTCTCATTTCGTAAAGTTATCCTCTGGAAAGATATTGAAGAACATTTTAGTTCAAACCCTTCACCTCCTCCACATATTCAGTCCTATAGAGATTTTCAGGAATTTTGCACAACTCTAGTCAAGGATAATTCGAAAGAAATTAAAATCAAGACTAAGAAATTTGGCCCTTGGTGGAACAGCCAATGTAGCCTCTTGCAGGGTCAGAAAAGAAAATTTTTGAGGATAGCTCGCAAAACTTTAAACTTAACAGCCTGGATTCAATTCAAAAAAACTTCATCAAAACTCAGAAACCTGGTAAAAACTTAAAGCGAGACTTTTGGAGCAATACATGTGAGGAAGGAGCAGACTCAAAAAAAATCTTTAAAATTATTAACAGTATACATAATAGAACCAATCTACCTCCTCAAAATAATCTAATTATTACCTCTAACAATAGTACAGTTTCTGACTCAGGTATACAATCTAACCTTTTTGCTCAACACTTCTCTGATCAAAATGACACGGTTCCTATCCCTTACACTCTCACTGAGAGTGACTACAATGCAGAATATAACAAAAATTTCACCCTCACCGAAATTCAAAACGGTATCAAATCACTAAAAAACACTTCTCCAGGAAATGACCACATTAGTGCTAAACTTTTAAAACTCCTCCCTCTTTCTTACATTGATACTCTTTTAGGACTTTTCAACGGCATCTGGAACTCCAATGAATTCCCATACGAATGGTCGGTTTCAAAAGTTATCCCAATCCTCAAACCTGGGAAACCTCCACAGGATATTTCCTCTTACCGTCCCATTTCGCTTACTTCAGTTTGCTGTAAACTTTTCGAAAAAACGTTGCTTTCACGTATCATCAGGTTTACTGTCTCCTCAAAATTCCATAACAACCTTTGTGGTTTCATTCCTCATAAAGACTGCAACTATGCACTGTCCTTAATACATCATAAGATAACCCTGGCAAAAAACGAAAACAAATACTGTTTTTTTATTAAACTTGACATCACGGCAGCATACGATACAGTATGGAGAGACGGCTTAATGGTAAAAATTCTTAGCCTAGGCATCAGAGGCAAAGCTGCTTTCTTCCTCCACCGTTTCCTAAGCAATAGGAGTATTTTTGTTGCCTGGAGGAACTCCGTCTCTCAACCCTTTCCTTGTAATCTAGGAGTCCCACAGGGGGCGTGTTTATCTCCATTTCTGTTTTCCATTTTCATGCATGACATCTTCGAAGTCATCCCCGATGAAGTTGATTGTTTAACTTATGCAGACGACATCTTTATTCTTCACAGTGACAAAGACCTCAACAGATTAATTTTTAAAATTCAGTTAACCCTCAATAACATAAATGATTGGTGCAATATCTGGAAATTAAGTATCAACCCTTCAAAATGTGAAAGTATTAATTTCTCAAACAAAATGGTGAAAACTTCAAATTGGTTTCACTTCAATAATCAACCTATCCCCACAGTCGACAATATTAAAATTCTGGGCATTATTTTCTCTACAAGTCTAACTTTTAAACATCACTTCAACTACTTAAAGAAAAAATCTATTAAAAAACTTAATGCCATCAAAGCTATAGCCTCTAACTCTTGGGGCACTAGGACCTTCCATCTCATAAAAATTGTTAACTCTGTTATTAGAAGCTCACTTGACTATGGTTGCCCGATTTTCTTAACCTCCTGTAAGTCTGATTTACAAAAACTCGAAATCATCTACAATCAGGCTATCAGGATTGCAACTGGTCTTCCTCGCTGGACTCCAATTCCAGTTCTCCTACAGGAGGCAAGGGTTTCTCCTCTGTTTTACAGGCACCTCTTTTTAGCTCAAAAATTTTATTTCAAGCAGTTTGCATGTCCTAAATCTGATCTCCCAAATATTTTTTCGAATCTAGCCAAAGTGAACCGTCTTCAACGTCCCATTACCCTGGGAAAACACCTCAGCGACCTCGCTGTCAAGTTAGGTATCAACACAAATTACATTCTCTCCAAAGAATTCCCGAGCCCTAAAAACAACAAATTTCGAATACATTCACATAGTTATCCCTTTCAGTCCAAAGATCTCTCGGATTCCACAATTGCTAAACTTTTCTCAGAATATAAAAACCAGTTTAGTGTATCCACAATTTTTATCTCAACAGATGCCTCAAAAACAAATAGCTCATGCAAAATCGCTGCCATTGACTTTGCTAATAATAGTACTGTTTCAGGTAGCATTTCAAATATAAACAGCATTTTCACAGGTGAAATTCTGGCTCTTATCCTTGCAGTGATTTCTTATGTTAATTCAGATTCCTCATACGTTATTTTCTCTGACAGTTTATCCACGATTTCGGCCCTTCAGTCAATAAATCTAAAATCCAATAGCGCAATCATTACTCTTCATAACCTTATTCTGTCTAAATGCGACCTGTGTAAAAGCCTCGATCTTGTCTGGACTCCTGGTCACAAGGGCATCTTGGAAAACGAAAGAGCAGACATTGCAGCTAGATTGGCCCCAGACAAAGTTATCCTTGAACTGGTTTCACTGGAAGATATCTCTCAGACCTTAAAAACCATTTCCTTTAAAGAAGGCCTCAAGTTCTGGCTCGATAGCAAATACTCCTCATCTTTTAGCCATTTGGCATCTGTCAAAGCAAAGCACCTGCTTCTCCCACCTAATAGGAAATTTGATGTCTTGCTATCTCGTTTTCGAACGAGATCTTTCCCTACAAATTCTAAACTACATAATCTAGATCCTACTATTTCACCTGACTGCCTTTTATGTAAGGTTCCGGAAACTATTGATCATGTGATTCTCTCGTGCGATCGATTCAATTTATCTAGAGATCGGTTCAGAGAAAAAATGGGGATTCATCCACTCTCATTTAGTTGGATTTTTGATCTGTCCGAAAGAGCTTCTTTTAAGACGTACGCAACGATCAAATTCATTAGTGATATCCTAAAAATTCTCCAACCTTAGGTCTTTTTTCGTTTTTTATTACAGGGTTTTTTCTCCCCCCGGATGACTGAGATGAAGCAGCCTTTGGGCGAGCACATATCTCATTTCAACCAATCAATCAATCAATCAGAACAAAACGGTTCGAGTAAGAAGTGTATGAGGTTTATTTCGTTTAGCAGGGCAGGGCTGCTGTCAGTCGTTTATTTTTTTTGGCAAAATGAATTTCAAAGGGGTGGGTCAAGCACGATTTTGGATGCCTCGCAAAAAAAAGTAAGTTTTTTTAAGCTTTATCTTCATAATATTTTGTCTTTTGTAAGAAGTTTAATTTTTTTTATCTCTTAAATATCTATATAAATTATATGCTATGCCAAAACTTGAAGTTTTTTATCTTTTTAAAAGATACCTTAATTCTTCAAAAGTGAACTGATTGAACAATTTCTCGATTATCTCTTAAGAAAATATTCATTACAAAGAACTGATTGAGTAGTCCCTAGACATTGCTATTGTGTGTTTGTAAGCGTTTGGTTAAATACATTTAGAAACGGATGAATTACTAAAATCTTGTGTAAACTCGGATCTCATGGCCTACATCTGCGCAAAGGTCATTTTTTGATTTTTAATCAACTCTTTTTAAGAAATAAAATGATGCGTTTCAGTATGAACTAAACATTAAGCTAGTGGTTTGTTTGGGCTTACTAGGGATGCCTGGCGGACGGCTTCACTTTGCTACGCACCAAGCATCTCCATCTTCTTAACTCTAATAGCGGGACTAGGTGGGTTGGTAATGAAAATATATGTAAACAATATAAAAGTTCAAATATATTTTTATAACAACGTGCAAAAAAGTTCACTTTTTTTATATCATATTCATTCATAAATCGTTGCGAAAATGACACTTTACGTGCTTACGTCACAGACATTGCCGAAAGTAGTACTTTCGGCAATAGTGCGGTAAAGTAAATAAGATTATCTGATTGGTAGAAAAACAAAATGATGTCATGAATATCTCCATGGAAACTAAATGATGTCATGAAACTCACTTATTTCTAGTGGTTCATTACTTTTGCATTTCCTAATATCTCCATGGAAACTACAAGTACTACACAAATTATTAAAGGAAATTAAATAAGACAAAAGTAAGAGCACAAATTCCACGCCAAACACCATCAGTAGTATAAACCTGCGAATATCGCCATGGAAACTAAATGATGTCATGAAAATCACTCATTGGTAGAAATACTTTTTTGCACGTTATTATAAAAAATATTGTAAGCAAGCATTTGCCAAATAATACTTTATTAAGCTCGTGCCATTATTTCACTCGGCCTACGGTGTCGTGAAATAAAAGCCACTCGCTTAATAAAGTATTATTTTCGGCACTAGTTGCTTAAATAACTATTAAGATACAAAAAATAAAGTTAGCAAGATGGCACAATTATAGCCAAACAAAATAATTCGAGCCAAAGGTGTGGGCTCTGCAAAGATCCAACCTATACTTTAAATACTCTAACGCTGAAATTTGGAGCTAAGTAAAAATTTTACGAAACGGCTATTTTTTAAGAAGCAACCAAATATTTATTCAATTTATAATCAATTTAATAAGAAACGAAGGTTGTTATCTTAAATCTAAACTGTTTGAAATTGGCAGTACAGTCCACGGTCCAATTAATAAGCATAATTCTGTAAAGGTTGTTTTTCCTTTATATCAGTTTTGCAGCAGAGAAAACTTCATATAAGTGAATCATTCATCGAATTGTGCATGTTACGTACTCAGTCATGAATTCGGTTATTATTAATTATAACAAGTAAATATTAATAATAATAGTTAGTTATTATTAAAAATAATTCGAGAATAATATTGACCGTAACACATTTTAAATAATGTTAAATGATTAATGTGGGTTACTGTGGGTAAACATGTATCTGAAAATCCAGTAAAAAAGACAATACAAAATAAATATATGGCACATTTTTATTTAAAAATAGCGTATATTTATAAAACAGTAGCAGTATAGAACTCAATTCTCTAATATTCTTTGTAAAAAACATACCAAACGTAATCCAATAAAAAACAAACTAATACCAAGAAAAACACTAATTCATGATAATCTAGCAACTATGGGATGGTTTGAGTGAGTAACTTTTGGTAATAAAAATAATGCAAGAAATTCCCAAGGGTATCAAATTGTGGCACATGTTGCTTTTTTAAGCTCATCTTACTTTAGGTATAAAGTTCTTTCGTGCATTTATATTTTTGATTTGTTTGAATTTTTTTACTATATTTTAAATTCTTTAACCATCAGGTTCTATAAATATTTTTATTTAAAAAAATCTCGAACTCTTTCTCATAATTTGAAACACAAACACAATAGTACTAGAATATGACATAAAAAATTTGGTGATGACACTGCTAATCATATCACATAACAAGCAAAACAGTACAAAATGGCAGTTTTAAAGGCACTTGAAGATTAGGCTAATCTGCTCTTCACAAATCATTGCTTCTCAGCGTTTGAGATTTGACACCTGAAAAAAATACTGTTACTTCAATACATAAAAAATATATACTAACTCATAATTGTTAGTATGTTAATGTACTAATACGTCAATTAGTTACATAGAATTAATTAACCTTCAATACATAATTTTATAACTAAAATACAGGCAACATAGCAAAGTATAATTGTTACTTATTTCTGATCAAAGTACCAAACCTCACATTTTGAGAGAAATCACGAAGAAAAAATTTAGAATTTAATTTGAAACATTTTTTGGTGCTTTTTAATTTCGGTAAAGTCGATTAAGTCGCCAAAAGTGTTCAAACGCCTCCAAATGAAATATTTCCAATGGTGGCCATTAAGATTGTAAACTCTGCAAAAGATTCCATTTGGTGATATTTGCGCTAGCGAAATTGAAATGTACCCAATTTTTAATCTAAAAATAATTGTCTAGACGAATGAAATCGCCAATGGTAAAAAAAAACTTGCAATTATCTGGATTCGAGAAACAAACAAATTGGTTCCGTCAATAAAACTAAACATAATGGATTTTGCGCCAAGAACAATGCTAAATGGCCAAAAATAGTTCTATTTCTCTAGTTCAACGATTCATTTTGCATTAAACTAATAGTTTATTTTAACTGATAGATTCTCAGTATATTACAGTTCACTGGTCAGGATGATTTACACGGATTAACACTCCACTAGAGCTACACACGGGCTATTTAGAACTCACCTTTGGCGTCGAGAAGTACTATCTTGGCGGCGGCCGAGGACTCTCCCTCCTCGTTCTTGGCGATACACCAATAGGTGGCGTCATCTTCGGGTTGGACGGTGAGTAACTGTAACCACGAAGTGATCTCGTACTTTCCCGGGCCTCCACGAGACTGAACCGAAATTTTAGGATCATCGCCTGAAATAGTAAAAGAATTTTAACCATTTTTTGGCTGTTTTTCGAAATTAAATAGATTTGACATATATCTCGCTTGAGTCGGATACCAGGTCTTATGCTTTTATTTTTATCCTACTTTTCTTTTTTTAATTCGAAAGAATTTTTTAAAAAATGAAAAAGTAGGTATTGACATACGGTCGATGACCGTCTGTCTGTCCGTACCCCCCCTTCCAAAATTGGTTCTATACATTTGATCTTAAAAATTCTTTTTTGTTAGAAAGCTATGACCTCAGAGACCCAACTTTCATACTTTTTATCCGCCTGTCTGTACGTCCGAACGGACATAAATTTACTATCTGTCGGCGAATTTCCTATTGAATTAGCGTTGGAATTCAATGTTTAGTCATTTAAATCACTTTTGCCAAATCAACAATGGCATGAGACTCTTTATTTATTTAAAAATATTTAAAGCGAAATAATTTTTTCATGAATCAGTTTAGAATGACGTCATAAAATGTAACACTGATGGTTCATTAATTTTTTACCAAGAAAGCGGCAAGGCATATTTTTTGCATACAATTATGCTTAGTTTTAATTTACATTTCGTATCTTTTTAATGCAGTTTGGAGTAGTTTAATTACTTTTGTTATTAATAAATATTTCATTATTCTTCGAACTACAAATAAATCGAGCAGACGATAAATAATATTAAGTTAATTTTTGCGAAAGAATATTAAGGAAAATAGTTGATTTTGAGTTTTAGAAGTTTATGTTATAGCTGGATGCTGTGTTTAGCGATTTTTTTCGAATGTGTATAAATCTAGTGTAGAAACGGTTGTTGATGATATTTACTGTTAAGAACCTAGTTGTTTCCCGATTAGAATTTCAGTAAGTATTTAAGTAACAGGAAAGTAGGCTATTTGAGTTATTTAAGAACTTCTTGTTTAATTTGTAAAGCTAGGCATACACTGAAAGACAGGACATGCAAACCTTCGCCAAACATCCCCACCAATCCTCCAAGACGTTACGGAAAGCATTTTCACTCGTAGTGATTGGTTTGTATGCCCACGTGACATGCCAAACCAATCACTGATGAGTGCAAATGATTGTAATCGGTAACGTCTTGGTAACGGACGGTAACACTTGGGCGAAGAGTGTCGATTTTTCGTTAAATAACTGAGGGATACTTTCTAGCTATCCTATTTTCTATGCAAAATTACTTATTTAAATATAAATTTGTTTCGATTGAAATTGTCCGTTTGAATTAAATTTTCCAACAAAAAATTTATTCCATATATTTTTTTAATGTATCTTACATAATACCTATTCAAAAGTTTGAGCCAATCTACGTTTTAAATAAGTTCAATGCATCGATTTTTAGAGTATAAAGAAATCTTTTTTAAAAAACTTTATTTTTTAGCAAAAAGGCGATAAAGGTCCCAACTGGTGGTGCTGCCGCCTTTAGGAAAAGAATAAAACTACAGCTTTCCTAAGGTGTGATGTGGTGCTGCCATCTGTTATCATATAACGAAACTTAAAACTAACGGCAATAACAGCTTTTCTCAGGCGGACAAAACGCCAAAATTGATGTTGAGAAAAATTTAAAAATATTTAGTAAATATAAATATTATAATTATATTACACTTGACAATATGTTGAAAAGTACATTTTTTTAGAAGTTGGTTTTTCATAAGTAAGTGTTAAGAAAAACTTGTTTAAAACTTATAACTTATTTTCTAAGGTTAACTATTTGTTCAGAGATTTAAAGAGAAGTTTTTGTATAGCAAGTTACATAATTACCATAGTAGCATAGGTTCTCGAAATTTGCTACTATCTATTTAATCGTGATAACACAAAAACTCACCGGTGATCACATTTATGTGTTGCCCATACGTTCACGAGACGACATCGGCAAACTGTGAACGAAAACCTATCGGTAAAAGTCATTGTTTCGATATCGACCAACAATGAAAATTCGATACACGCACGATTCATCGAAAAATTATGATGATGAAACGATATCGCAATCAATATAAGATAACGAAAAATTGCGCTTTTATATTTCAGTACATATAAATTGCGTTAAATAATTTTTAAAACTGTATTTACTGAAAAAATCATGTTCAAACTGGTATAAAATAGTTATTCTTCATTTACTTACACACATAACATTTTTAATAATGCGCAAAAATATTTTACTGTGTGATAACTTATTTCTTTTATTTACTTCGTAATTAGTTTCTATAACACATTTAAAGGGGAAGTACATTTATAATGGTGTGATTTAGTACTTACTGGGTAGAGGTACGGTGTCTCCCCTTCCCCTGTCCACCCTCCAGTGTATGGCTGGTATCGGGTATCCGATGGCCTCGCAGCTCAGCGCCACGCTGCCTCCGCTGCTGTTGAACACATCTTCGGGTGGGGTGACGATCCGAGGAGCTGAAATACACACAAAACTCAATAAGCAGTGGTAGAAGTGTGGATAGACGTGGAGTGACGCATCTCCCCACTCCTTCAAGAGGGGTCTAGTGGTTAATGCCTCGTTCTTGGAATCGGAAGGTCCCGCGATCGAGTCCCGGTACCACTGAAGACCCACCGAGTATATGCGGAGTACGTGCTCGTTAAATCTATGGGTCCGAAAGTCCTGTGGTCGGTCATGGCGCAGTTTCCCACGGGTACAGGTCCCTGGAGACTATTTCCCTCCCCTTCAGGGACATATCTAAATTGTGGAGGTGGCGATAGATGGCAGCATCTGTCACTTATGTGAGTGTGTTGTGTGTGTCTGTCTTACTTGACGAAGGTTTATAAGCGGGTCTCTGACCAAGCACACAAACCTGAATATATATCTACCAACCAACCACTCTTCAGGAAAATGGTCACGTTTCCCTTCACTTCTACAGTCACTATAATCCATCCCCCCACTTTTGTTTGCTTAGCTGTTTTCACTCTTAACAAAAGAAATCAAGGTGAACTTTAAGCTTTTGATGTTTTTTATTCTCATTTAGCCTAGCTAACCTATGCAGCTTGTTTGTACACCAGCTCCAAAGCCACGCAGCGATCCAACCTCCTCGTTATATAAATTTATATGTTTGTTAATTGCGATATTTATCAACTAATTTAGGACAAGAGAAAAACAGCAAAATTCTTTAATACACATCAAAATTTACCTTATAAACAAAATGCTGACAGATCATTGATATCGGTAAAAAAAAATCAGATTTTTTAAAAAAATATTCCTCTGGGCGATAATTAACCAAAAGAAGCAACCATAAAACTCATTGTAATGGGAATTCGTAGGCGACCATTCATCAAAATTTGCCTTCTAAACAAAATTCCGACATATTCGTTAAAAAGAAGGATGATTTTTTGAAATATATTTATCTGAGCGATAATTAGCCAAAAATAGTAACCATAACAGATTTTTTTTTCTTCCTCCCGCGCGTGGGTTCAAAGGTTCTTCTCGGATGTGCCGCTGTTGAAAGAGAGGCTACGGGGAAGGAACGAAATAGAATACTCTTAAAAAAACTAGAATAAAAAGAAATTGTTTACGGACTGTGAGACCGGAAAGTTGGAGGAGAAAGATGTAATAGAATATTTCGTTCTGAATCTTTGAAAGGATCGTTTGTTATTCTTCGAATATTTCTTTTAGAAATAGAATGTTTATCTCTTTGAATTCGAATGAATATGTATCAGCATTTAAATACTATTACAATTATCTTTTTACTTAAGTTGTGAATAAATATATAATTAAATGTACATTACAGGATCTGAATTATTATTTTTAAGGGGGGGGGGGGAGAGAAATAAGCATACGTCCATCACACTATGAAAAAGAACGCACATTTATTCGAAGACATTGAAATTAATACGATTCGAATATTTGTCAATTGCAGCTGTTAGTCTCTTATAAGTGAAGGAAAAATATTAATTACTATAAAATTCAAAGTATAGTTCTTTACTGGTGCACGTTAAATCTGTCGAAGTCCTAAGTCCTGAAAAAACTATTCTTCATAGTAGGACGTTAATTGAACAAAACGTATGATTGCTTAGAAACGAATAGGTTTATGCATCATGATTAAATTGAGAGAGTAAAAAGTAAACTATAGTTAAACGAAATAGAACTCTTGAAGGTTTATTTAATTCGTCGAAATGGTGTTTTGATTCAAAAATGAGATGGTTTTTCAAAATGTAATTTTAATGAATTAATTATACAGTGGTTCTGCTAAACGACATTAATACATTTTGAAGTATATAATAGCTATACAGCTTTGCTGATTTTTTATATTTTTTTTTTACCGAGTAGAAGATAAAGTTATCAGCTGTTTGAAAATGGATGAACTATCTTTACGTCCGTTAGAGATAAAAAAAAAAACATCACAATATAAATTCGAAAACTTGTCCAACGTTTTTCTTATAACTTAAGACATTAAGACCTGTTTTACAACTACAGTTACTGAAATTTTTTCGCGTGAAATAGACTGGCAATGTTAAGTCAATTGGCACATTCACAAGATCACACAAGGATTTGTTAAAGATAGTCGATCAAGTATTGGCAATGTTTATTAAATGGAGCTTTTACACTAGAAGTGCGGTAAATTTAGACATGGACGTTTAAATTCCTTACTTGCGAAATAGCGTAACATTGTCACTATACAGATTGCGTTAACTAGACTAAGAAAATATCGTTCGTAAAACGTAAAGACGATATTTTTCCGGTTGTGTGTGAAACCGCTATTTGATTTAATATTTTCAGTATGGTCATGCGGCACCATATTACAAGATTACTGGAACCGTTATGTGTAAAACGAACCTTGGTCGTTAATAGGGACTGGAAGTAATTTTGAATTGTTAAACTGATTGTTTGATTTTGTTTAATTTCATAACATTAAGTTGACACATGCAGTACGTCCGTTTGCCGAGGCAGTTCAAATTATTTCCTTAAACCAAGAGGGGCTGGGAAACGCAGTCGGTAAGGCACTCACCTTAGCATGCGAAAGATCCCAGGTACGGGCACGGGTATGGCTCCAAAATAACTGCCGTCACATATCGTTCGTCAAATCACCACGAATGTGAATCAAATCACCACGAATTCGTCAAATCACCACGAATGTGAACATTATAGGGATTCGCGGTTTTGGAAAACGGTGGGCTTATTAGTAGCCAGTTTTCCATCCCTGTGCTTTTACACATTCGTGGTTTTGTCATTTGACCGGCGATATACGGTCTGTGCAACCAAAAGGTCTGACGAATAGAAGGAGTGCATAGAAGGAGTCATAGAAGGAGTGCACGTTAATTATGCTCCAAAGTCTCGATGTACATACGATGTCGCCCTTAAAAGATCCGTTGGGTGCCTACTGAGGTGACGGCTCGTCACTTGACTGTGGTTCTAAATTATGACGCCCGTCGCCAATAGTCCTCGTGTGAAGCTCTCATGCGACAATAATTCAACATAACCCTTACACTTTTACCGAAGCAGCTCTTATTATTTCCTTACACCAAGAAAAATATATAGAATTCTTTCTTATCCTTTCATTATACAAAATGTAGTCATTCTTTTACGTTCTAGTTGCTCGAGAATTGCGCTTTTTTTTTAACATTTCAACAAAAACCATTTAAGTGTTTCCTGAGACAACACAGACTTCCTATTCACTGTTGACATGCCCCCAAAATAACCTCGAAAATATACAAGCAGACAGAGAGGAGATTCGAAGATTTCTCGGCTTCCCACGTTCCAGACGCTTGGCCCTTGTCCAAAAAGAAGCAAAGTGATGGTCATTTCATAAACTTAACAAACTTTTAAAGCAAAAAGAGACAGCTATATAACCGTCTTTAAGGTTGTTCGGAATGTGCTTTCACGCCAGGGTTGGTATGGTTTTTACCGCCCCCGGTAAATACCATGGTAAAAACCGGTATTTACCGTCCTGGGGAAAATTATGTTTTCCCACCTGGGAAAAACCTAATTATTGAAACAATTAATTACTAAATTTTATTTGATGGGATTAATTAGAATAATTTAAATTTTGTATTTTAATAAATATTTATCATGGGCTTAATATTTTTAAAAATTGACAAATCTTCCTTTATTATTTTACATCTATGGTAATATAATAATCATGTACTTTTGTTTATTATTTAAGTGTTCCCATCTGCGTAAACATAAATAATTATTAAAATATTGTCTGTGGTAAATATTCATTAAAATATTGTATAAGATAATTAATTATTGAGTTATGTCTACTAAAGCTAGAAATAAAATCAAACAACTTTTCTAGGCTTTGGCCAACTAATTAAAAAGAATTTCCCGATAAGGTATATCCCAGAAAGAAAGGTATTTCAGTTTTTCGCAGAAAGAAAGAGGTATTTCCCAGTTTTTCCCGGTATTTACCAATTTTCCCCGGTTTTTACCAGTTTTTCCCATTGGGATGGGAAATATTAGTTTTGGACGGGAAAAACCTAACCCTGTTTCACACAGAGCCTCGCACTGATAAAAAAAAATAATTTTTAAATAACGGATAAAACATTTTTAAATAAAAATATTTTTTTTAATTTCAATGTAGGATTGAACAGAACAGTACAAAGAAATTGACAATTAATGCATAAATTAGATCTTCGCAGAATGAAATCATAATTTATTGATTACGCAAAATTTGTCAAGCCATTTTGGCCATGGTGTTATGTTGTTCAATATGATCGTTTAATTTATTCTATCACATCCCAAAGAGATTACGAAACCTTAAAATTCTGTCTATTAAAAAAAGAACGACTAAATTACGGGGTTCTCTAAGTACACTGGGACGGACTTGCCTGTTAAATCTGTGGAGTCAAAGTCTCGACAGCGTTAGTGTACGATGTCGCTTGAAGTCAACTTGGAAGCTCAGGTATCGACCTCGTCACTTGACTAATAGCTTACGTGTAGCTCCAGTGCGACGTTAATTCACTCACCACTCCTGCAGGGTCCCCTATGCGCAGCCTGCAGCCCGTTCCTCATCCTGTACCTGGCGTCGGTGAGTTCGCACTCGCTCGCGTTTGTCCGTCCGTCCGACCCGCACAAAGACTCATTCTTCACACTCACGAAAATCACTGACAAGTAACGAGGCCAACACTTATCACGACATTATAGCGACATCATATACGCTACGTATGTAGACAAATTTAACACCGACGCAGTGACGTCATGCCACTTCCGTTGTCCTATCGTCGTCTTAGCCATCCTATGAACGGATCATGCTGGGCAAGAAATTTACCTCCAATAAATAGCGCCGAGTCTATGGGGCTGGTTAAATCTGGGCATGGTTCAAAATTCTGATGCCCCGTACGATGTCGCTATGGTTGCTTCTTGTGCCAGTTGCTTTCGTGGCAGTCCACTCAGCCGAAACCGCAAAAAGTAGCCAAATTGGTGATAAAGTGTGGTTGTGCTTGGCGAAGACATCATTATGACAGCCGCTCTCTTCAGTAAAATTCTCAGCCCCTTAGTGAAAAGCTGTCAGCTATCTTCGGAGGGGCCGTATATGTTGGGTGTTTATATGTATGCGGTTTGTTTTCTTAAGCACAATTGCTATTTTAGAGCGATAAACCAGTCAAATCGTTAGCCATCTTGAAGTGCAGGATAACGAAAGAAAAATCTATGTCGAAAACATTATCGCCATAATGGTGAATATGTTGCCATGAAATTTGGCGAGATTTTGCGGATTAGGGCGTTCGGTTGAGTTTCATTCGGCTGAGTGGACTGTAACCGTTGCTTTTCGTATTAGTTACTTTTTGTGCAAGCGTCGGCCTAGACACTTGACCGCGGTTCTCGATCACGAGGCTCGTCACCAATTGTCTACGCGTGGCTCTAGCACGACGTTAAATTAACCAAACCCAAGTTAACCAGCAACACAATTAGTTTTATACAAACACAATCCGTTTACAGGGTGACTAAGGCGACGACACAACCTTCAAGAGTATAACCGTAACATCCATCGTATCTTCACAATATATACAAGTTTCCCAGACTCACCACTCCTACAGGGTCCCCTATGAGCAGCCTGTAGCCCGTTCCTCAGCCTGTACCTGGCCTCCGTGAGTTCGCACTCGCTCGCGTATGTCCGTCCGTCCGACCCGCACAGAGACTCGTTCTTCACGCACACGCACATGGCCTCCGGGGGGTCCCCTGGGGCCAGGTCGGTGCGTGCGCGGCACTCCAGGTGCTCCCCGCACGGGCCGTACTTGCTGTTCCTGGAAAAAGGACGCGTCACTTGACTGTGGTTTGAAATTGAATAGTACAGGGGGGCCCTGTATCTAAAGAGTACAAAACCCCTTCATCGACTGGGAATCTGTCCGTATTGAGGTCTGCTTGGCCAGTATAGTGGCGATCGGAAAACGGTTTCTCCCTTGGTTCTTCTTCCACGGTTCAAGCGTTAGACTATTGTCTGGCGGGAATATCGATCATAGATAGTAAACCTGTACGCGTGTTTCTTCACACCAGTTTAGGCAATGACTCGCTATCTTCGCCTATGCAAACAGATTCTCAGGCGATAAAGGGCTTCTTCCCCTGTACTCTTCAAATTAAGAGGGACTGTCAGTCCCATAGAGCTAATGCATTAGTTTTGAAATCACAACTTTTGCAAAAGAATTGCTTTGCCATGTTATCCCATTTTCACCTGGTATGGGAATCATCATAACATTAATTTAAAACAACATTGAAAAGAAAATAGCATCTGGTTATATAATTATTAATTGAAAAAATTTAAAATTGTGTCGCCATCTGCTGTAGATTTTTGTCATTTTAAAACTTCAAAAATATATAATTAAATAACAAGATAAAATTTTCGTCTCAAATTTTGTTTTATTTCGATGTTATGTTGATTCCCGTACCTGGGGGAAAAAGGGCTAACATGGCAATAATTCTGCGGAAGTTGTGATTCCAAAACTAATGCATTAGCTCTATAGGACTGACAATCCCTCTTAAGATTACTGTATTCGGCTTGTTTTAGGTGACGTAATTTCTCTTAAGCTTTCATTCCTGCTTATTCCTTTGACTTATTTGTTTCCACGTGGCATTGATTCGCCAATCGAGGCTCGGGAAAGAATTTATTTTCATTCAGCATTTCTGTTGCCACTCACGACCTAAAACAAGTCCATTGATGTGTATGAACTCCTCAATCGATATATTCTGATGGTGTCTATTCTTTACAACTTGACTGGGATTTTAAATGACGAAATATCAAACAAAAATAAAACCGATAGAATCAAACAAATATTTCTCCATAATTTAATTAAACATGCCCCCTCACTTAAAATATTAGCATTCAAATTCTAATGAAACGTACATTTACTTCATCACGCCTCATATAAAATTAATAGAATTTGGGATGATAAAATAAATTTAATTGGCTATTTTTCCACTTAAATTTTCATTTCTTCAAAATTGCGCAACTGATAATAAGTTAATTCGGGGTGTTTTAAGTTAATAAGAATTTTTAAAAATAGTAAATAAGAATGAATAAGTGTAGTGAATAAGAATAAATTGAAACATTTTCGAAAAAAGTATGACGGAAAGGAAAATGTTTCGGAAAAGAAAACAAACAAAAAAAATTTAATTTCCCCATTTTTTTCCCCTTTGCAATTAAAAATGTTATTTAGCATCTCACAAAAAGAATTTCTTAAATAACAACCTACAAAAAAAAATTAAATACAATTCTCACCAAACCTATTTTTTCCTTTTCAATAAAAAATATTAATTGAAATTATTATTCTTTTTCAATGGGAAATATTTTCAATTAAAATTTACTTATAGCAATTTTGTTGCTTAGAAATTTTTAATAAGAAAAAAAACTTTACTAACTTTTAAGGGATGGGCCTGTAAAATTATTAACACTCAAATATTTTTTAAATATACATCTTTTTCATCACAAATAATATGTTATTAACAGAATTTGACATGATAAATTGAGATATTTTTCCACCTAAATTTTCATTTCTTCGAAACTGCGCAACTTTTAACAAGTTAATAAGAATTTTAAAAAGAAGTTAATAAGAAAAAAAGAAAACTCTACTAACTTATAAGGAACGGGCAAATAATCCGAATCACACAGTTCCCCTTCCCGCCGTCCGCACACATAGCAACAGCCGCAAAGGTCCCGGACCAGTCCGGCAAGACAGTCGTCCGACGGAGGCGTGCATTTGTCCGGATCGCATGTCGCGCAGTGCCGGATAGGGTCCGGCTGCACGGATTGGATGATGGCTATGAAAAGGACGAGCGACAATGTCGTCCACATTGTTGGTTTGTTAGGATTTGATTTGGGTTGGGTTGGAGAATGGAGGATTGCGACGTGAGATTATTTTTAGTGTGTAGGGTTGCCGGGTTGTCGCCAAGTTGCGGAAGAAATTCGCCAAGTACATAATAAAGAGAGAGGATCTTTCGTAGTTATGTTCATGGGATTGGGACCTCAGGAATTCCCTGTAAGTTCGCTACATTTATCATATGAAAAACCTTTTGCAAAAATATTCAATACGACCGGAGAAATGTGGCTTAGATTTTTTTCCCATTGTATTAACACAGAGGCACTTTGGAGACCCTCTGACAATCGGACTCATTCGCCCTTAAGGGGACATGAATTTCCTAAAACGAAACAAACTTCCCCAATATTAACATGTGGAGAAATTGGGTAGATTATTTCACAAAACTGGCATAATCCATATTTGTTTCGAACTTTTTGGTATGCTTAGGGATTGGTGAACCTCACGTTTGGGCTTTATTAAATTATCTCTAAGTTAATTAGAACGTTTTTCATAAGCTGAGAAGCAAAAAAGGCTTTACAACCGATTAAAATAATTTTCAAAAACAATATCAAAGATTTTGCTGCACAAAAACATAGGGCTTATCGCTTATCTATGCCATATCATACCAACAAATTCGGAACCAATAGGTAAAAATTGTCAATTCTAGTCGTGAAAAACTCTATCCAATTTCTCCATAATTTAGCATAGGGAGAGTTAGTTTTAATTTTGGAAATTCCTATCCCTTAACTTCTCATAAGTGCTCAATTCCCTTTAGAAAATAACATTGTACCTAAAACTGCTTTTCAAAATTGCTTTTTCTGAAAACTATGATTCTTCTTTTGTGAAGTTATTATATATGACATATTATAACTTAACCCCCTCAAAATCCTATATTTTGTACCCAAATTAAACTTAATAAGTTAAATTATCTTTTTCATATATCCTTAATATCACTTAGTACTTTAACACCCCAACCACACCCTGTCGGCGACAAACAGTCGCCTAGATCAATCGTTCCCACAGAAACTGTTTAGTCATCACATTTTTAAGTTGATCTTTCAACTTTCTCGTACTCTGATTGGTCAGTGAAGCAGAGCTCGAGATTTTTCACCATTTTCGTGGGCATTCGATCACACTCTCTCGTCGACTGCAGACGTCAAATCAACCTTCTCCTGATGAATAACTCTTAAATAAAAGATCTTTAATTATTTCGAAGTTTCCCTGTCGACTTATTTTACATATATTTTTATAAGTCTCTTATCGATTTCTTTAGGATATTGTGTGATCATACTCTGAAATAAAAATTTTACTTCAATTTACATGGTTGCCCTGTATCAGTTATTTTTTAGTCAGTGCGAGGCCCTGTGTAAATGCACCGTTTTCACACCCATAAGGGCGGTACCGGACACCCTGTAGCCTTTTCTTTGTGTATTTTTTTAAAAATCTATTTCGCTTATATTTACATACTAAATCATTATACCAAGGCAATTTTATTTTGTAAAATGCTCATAATTTTCTAATTAAAAAAAATGATTTTCATAAACATTTTATTCAAATTTTCATTCCTAACATTACATCTTTTTTCTTAAGAGAGATAATGAACTTTTAAAAAAAACTTTTGCGCAATATTAAATTACATAATGCCATTCAGACAAATTTGAGCCAAACTTGCAAGCAATAGCTTAAAAAAATATAAATAAGTAACAGTAGGGTTAAGTTTCGTCATGCTCTCCAGAATGGACTGAACGCCGCCAAATGAAGTTATTTCAATTGACTATTCAAAAATATCGCCAGTTATGTCTCCCTCTTTTTTTTTAAGAATTGGGGCAATGGTTTTGTAAAATAGGTCAATTAAATATAATAACAAGTAGGTTTGCAACATAATCTGTCGCTTATCCTGCTTCCACACCACTTGTGTTCAACAGGAAAAAAGGGGCCAAACACAGTATTAATTCTATATTAAACATTTAAACGCTAAATTTTGCCAGTTTCATTTTTTTTTTCAAAAATTCAATAATTATTTCTTATCAGTTGCTACATTAATTTATATTCAAAGAATAAATACATAATATTTCTCGCTTTTAAACCAAAGCAAAAAATTTCATATCAATATACAATCAAAGAATCTCTTCGTGAAATATATTTGACGTCATTTAAAACTAATTTATATCGCAAAAATAAATTTCTTTTAATTTACTATTTAAAAGAAATAAATTTTCTCTGGCCATTGTTGTGAATGGCAATAGTGATTTAATTCTAATAAAAATGGCTTCTTATGCTATTCAAATGAGCATTAAATTTTGTAGGTTTTTAAAAAAGTATATCGAATTCGAATTGTTATATGAGAGTTTCAATATCTTCTAATTTCGATGCGCTGAATTCTTAACGTATCCCACTTGCCTGTAGCTTTTGTAGTTTCAGCTATGAAAGTGGCTAACAGGCGGACGGACTGAACGATTATAATTCCTTCCACTTTTTACGTTATAAACGTAGTGTGGAAAGTAAAACTAAAAACATTAATAGGATGTGCATTTGTTTCTACAATTTCTGTCGGTTAGGCATTCGCCTAGCATGCGGAAGGTCCCAGGTTCGGGTCCGGGCATAGCCAAAATAACTGCCGACCTATAAACGGCTCGTGCAGCCAAAAATGTCCGATGAATAATACCCCGTGTCTAGGGAGTGCACGTTAAATATACTTCAAAGTCCTAACGCTGCGTACGATGTCGCCCTTAACGGTTGCGTTGGGTGCCTACTCGTCACTTGACTTTGGTTCTAAAATACGACGCCCGTCGCCAATAGCCCCCGTGTAGCTCTAGTAAGTGCGACGATAATTCAAACTAAACAAATTCTGTCTGTGAAGTATGAAAAGTTCAACTTTATCATAAAGGGGAACGAGAGCGGTAGGATCACCAAACAAAAAGTGGTATTATAGGGATGTTTAAGTCAGCTACATTTATCATATAAAAAAAACGCCTGTAAAAATATTAGCTATCACTTCAAATAATTACTTTTAAAACTTTGATAGCATGTATCAGTAGCTTATTTGTATAAAAAATCATGCATTACGAGGGTCAGCACAATTTCGAACAAAAAAGTTTTTCAGTATTACTATATTTAGACAGCATTAGACTATAAAGGAAAACCAGAAGGAAGGAGAAGAGTTGGACGTCCCAGGAGAGATGGCTGGACGATGCGGAAAAAGACCTAAGAAGGATGAAAGTTAAGAATTGGAGAGTCAAAACCAAGGATAGGAAAAAGTGGCGCTGCGTGTTAAAGGAGGCCAAGGTCCTTCATGGACTGTAGCGCCGAGGAGTAAGTAAGTAAGACAGCATTAGACATTTAAAAAAAAAGCTAAAAATAGAATATTAATTACAAAAGATTAACAAAGCATTAAAAAATGGTTGCTTTTGGATACATAGCACACAAAAATGTATTTTTAGTTCTTATCTCAATATCCACTAAAATTATGTGCCCCTCAGCAAATATTAAACTTAAATGTTTGAAAAATATTCTTGAAAAACCTACTTTTTAACAAGTTTGAAAAATGTTTACAAAAACAATAAATATGTAGGGTTTTGCTGGGGTTTCAATAGATTATACATATTTTCAAGAAGTAAAGACAGAATCATTAGGCACATTACAAATTTTAATTTTAATAAATAGAAGCAAAAATAAAATACGTGTCGATATTAGACAAGAAGTAATTATAAATTTGTTGTAATAAAATCTCCTTAGCATTTCTCTCAGTGTCTAAGTTTTACCTGTGCACTAAACAAGCATTTGCTAATTTCACTTTTCTTGCATATGCTAACCTATGTAGTTTTAAGTTGTCAGATTTCTAGGGTTTTTTTTTCCCATTTAATACTTGACTGCGGTTCTAAATTACAGCACCTGTTGCCGATAGCCCTAGTGTAGCTCTAGCGCAACGATATTTCAAACCAACCTTCCATTTAAGAAAGTTAATAATTGTGGCTGTCAATTGTTAATTTTAAAAGGAACACATTGAAGGTTTAAATCTAATTTAATTACACAGCTAGATAAGTACAACTAATTAATAAACAAGTAGAAAAACATTTATTTAAATAATTGCAATTTTTACGAACATTTCAAACAAATTTATAATAAGTAACTGCAAAATAAATACAACTGGCTGTACAAATTTTGTAAGTAAAAAACAATCAACCGCCATGCAGTGTGGATATGAATACTATTGTATCTCCAGGTTGAATCTCATACTTCAATTCTCCCTAAAAAATAAAAATTAAATGCTACTATAATCCTTTTTAATAAGTAGTTCATAAAATATAATTTTTATAATATCGTGCAAAAAAACTAACTTTTTCAAATCAATAATCGTGGCAAAAGGGATGCTTTTAACGAAATCGTGTTTCAAAGTTACTTTTACGCACTAGTGCGACAAGTAATAAGAACATGATGTGTAAAATCTTTATTGAGCGTATATTTTCGCGGCTTGTGATTGGTGGAATTCTTATTGAACGTGATTCTTTATTTGGCGTCTTATTTCCAATGCCAATCTAAGAAATACTTTTTGCACGTGATTTTAAAATAATCATTATTATAAATAATCACCTTCAAATCATTTGAACATGATAATAAAATAATTAATAAGCCAATCAATAAATGACAATTTAATAAACACTTTTTTGCACGTTATTATAAAAAATAGTGTATGACAACACGTTGAAAATAGCCTTTTTTAAACTCGTGAATTTATTCAACTCGTTTAAAAAAGCCTTACTTTTCACACTAGTTGCATAAATAACTATTATGATGTATCTATTACTATGCTTCGAAATTGTATGTATCTCATTTTATTTGAAAAGAAATGCTTTATTTTTTTTATTGTGTGATTTTTTTATAATAATTAAAATAATTTACGCATATTTAGTTAACTTTTTAAAATCTAGTTTCAGTTTGTAAAACAATTGATCTGTGAGTAACAAATTGTCTTTTGAATGATTATGCAACATTCAAAAAGTTAAATTTACATAATTTTTTGAATACATTGATCTACTCTATGAGGGTTTTATTTTATGCATCTCAGTTTATCATCAGTTAATTTCTTTTATTCTTAATTAAGATTAGATCAAATATAATTAAAATAGCTAGTTTATTTTAGAGTGCTGCAATTTTTTTGACTAAACTATACCTTTCTCGCAATTAAATAGAGCAACAAATGGATACTGATGTACATATCAAAAGCGGGAATAAAAAATAGAACTCTACCATTAAAAAATAAGAATCATGATTATTTTTTCTTTAATATAACGTTAATGTCAATAGCCTTTGTGAAGAGCTCTAGTGTTACGTTATTTCAAAAAAAAATTAATTTTATAAATGTGAAGGTAAAAAATGAAGGCTTGATTAAATGATTTTTTAACATTTCATAAAAATATACATTAAAATGATTTCAATACCAAGCTGAAATTTCATAAAATTAAATAACAAAAATTACCAAAAGTTCCCAGTCAGAATCATTCACAAGAACAAGTATTCCAGGTCGTCTATTTATGGAACAAGAAAAATATTAACATATTTTAAAAATATAGATAAGAAAATAAAGTGTTAAAAAAAGACTTCGTTTAAAGTTTAAATAAATGAATTTGAATAATACAGAGGATTATATAAATTATATTTATCTTTTCTGTTTATGACTATTACCAAATGAATAAGTGCATAATTTATTAACAATCTAAGGAATAAGGAAATCATACAGCTTATTCCCACTGAATGAATAATAAAAAATAATTGATAATGAATAAGTTGAAATATAAATTTTTGCCGACAGAAAGACCCCCAGCAGATGGCGCTGCAAGTTCCCACCAGTAATCCAGTTATTAGGGATGCACCAAATACCAAATTTGGCCGAATAACGAATATTCGGCCAAAGTCTTAGCCGAATATTTGGCCGAATACCGAATATTCGGCCTAAATAAAATTTTTTTTATTTTTTGTGAGTTTTATTCATTATTCCTCAATTTCAATTCAACATAAACGTATAAGTATACAATCACACAATAATTTTAATATACAATATAGCTATTAAATTTTTAAATAAAGCAACACACAATAAAGTAGTATGTACTCGTTTGTTATTAGATAATAATAATACTTTCTAAAACAAGCCTTTTAGAAAGTGTTACTTGGTATAATCACAACACAAAAACAAACATAAGTATGAAACTATGAAAACAAAAACTGAAGTAGGTGGATCCGATGTAGAATGAAAATTAGAAAAAAAATAATTAAACTGTGGCTTACAATATTAATATACAATAACCAAATTATTATTTTTTTAAAAATCTTTTAGTGAAAAAAATTACAACTGTGATAGATATAGAAATTATTGTTTATTTAATACAACTTGAGTAGAACTTGATTTAACATTATAAATAACAAAAACTTAAGTATTTGAGTCTATCAAAAAATAAAACAAGTCCTGTTTGAGAATTTTTCGATGTTTTAGAAGATAACATGAAGGAATTTGAAAAAAATTTAATTTCACTATTCGGCCACTACGAGTAAAGCTATTCGGCCAAACGGAATATTCGGCTAAAGTGGACGAATATGCCGAATACAGAATATTAACCGAATATTCGGTGCATCCCTACCAGTTATCAACTTAAACAGTAGTTTAAAAACCAAATTGTTCCATTATAAACCATTTATAATTTTCGTATTCATTTCTGTTCTTTAAACTTGGAGATAACATGTTTAATCACTTACACTGTTTCGCCTTGCATAAATAATTCAGGCCTCTCTTGCAACAAATTTTCTTTCAGCCATTCTATAAGAGATTTAATATTCCCTGGAAAAACAAATTCTAATTGTAACTTAACTGTACAACTGTATGTTAACCTTCATAATACAATAAAATAAATGAACAAACAAAAGAACAAACAGCTTAAATGACTATCAGAAGGGGTAAACTCGGAGGAGAAAACACATACAGAATACTTTTGAAAAATTTTCATTAATTTTAACTATACATATTTTTTTTATATTAAAGTCGAATAAGCATAAAAAACGTGAACAAGTTTTTAATGCAGCAAAATAAGTAACCTCTTAACTATATCTGCTTTTCACCCGGATGATTTTTATTGTCCTTAAAGTGTAAAAAATATATAAAAAAACTGTGTTTTGTTATACTTATGTGTTTTATCAATTCTCATCTGATGCTGATAAAGAAAAAATGACTGAACTATGCCGCAAGTTGACAAACTTCTAGGATTCAATAAAATGACGCTTGTTTGCGCACTTAAATGGCTTTAGTAATTGTCTTCTATATTATTATTTGCCTGCCTTAAAATAAGTAAAGTGCACTCAAATGTACATCTAATAAACCTTAATTACTTTTCCTTACTACTTAAATATTACTTTTCCAGTTTAACCTCTTGGGTGTCGGCTCGTCACTTGATTGTGGTTTTAAAATACGACGCCTGTCGCCAATAGCCCTCGTGTAGCTCTAGTGCGACGATAATTCAAACTAAACCAGTTTAACCTCTATTTTAGCTTAACCGCTTTACCCTCAGTCCCATTTAAGCAGAATACGAGTTATCTACTAGATTTAACTTTTATAATTATTGTATTACTAAATTAGTGAGATAAAACATAAATTAATAAAATAATTGCATTATGCTTTAAAAGGCAGTTTTCAAAACTACTCTGGCAAAAATACTTATAGAAACAACGATAACAGAATCTAAAGTATAAACTTACATTTTTCATCTTTTTCTGGTAAAGTCACTTTGTAACTCTTCTGATTTTTAAACAGGAGTTCAAGTCCACCACTGAAAATTAAAGAAACTTGGCATGAATTTTTTTTAAAAAAGAAAACAAGGATCAGATTTACTGTACGGTCCCCCTTGGCGCGATTTTTCGGATTTGGTGATAAATAATTTTTTCTGGCAACCTGTCTGACTTCGACTGAAGATTCGAATTCTATGACTTCGCACAGATGACGTTTTCCGGCAACCCTATCGGACCGTTGGATGAGTTTTCATAAGAAATATTCCCATACGATCTTTCTTTGAATCGTGTTTTTTTTTTAAGTCGCCAAAATACGGACTTTTGGCGCGATTTTGGAAAGTTCGCCAAGGGGGACCGTACAGTAAATTCATCTACCGAAAACAATTTCTGGTTAAATTGCAGTTTAAGAACCGGGTGGCGATTTTTAAACAAAGAGCCTAAAAGTAGGTAAATTTAGAAAGCCTGGAGTTGCTAAGATATGTTACTATGATTTAGGTTGTTTTAGTTCGAGGGAAATCACGCCGGGTTTCTTAATTTGGCGATAAATGCCACATTAGAAACTACAAGTTAGCCAAAACATTATAGAGTAAAAATCAATTTTTTGATAAAAAAGAAATTATATTAGAAAGATATGGAAAAAGTTTGTTGAGAAACTAATAACATATCAAAGAAACAATTTCTAATCATTGTTTAGGTTTTACAAATTATTAATTATGTGAATTATTAATGTATATCTATAAAATCTAACCTAAATTCAACAGTTATTTCCATGGTTTAAAAACAATGTTCAAATTAACACAGTAATTATTAAATTCTATATAGTTTTTAAAACTTTTAGACAATATTTTTAATGTTTTCGTCGTATGTAAACAAACACATGCGGCAAAGCTACAAACCAGAATTGATTTCAAATAAGTAGTTACAAATGCAGCTAAGAAATATTACAACCGTTGTACTTTAGCGCTATAAGCGACAATTTATATAACCAGTTTGGGAAAACTCGTAACACTGAAATTGAATTTCGGTTAATCTACTGTAAACACAAACTATCTATAAACTGTCTGGTTTTTATATGGCGCTTACAACAGATGATTATATGTTTTTTCAAGTAATTTTTTTCCCGTTAATTGAAAAATAATCTATTTACTTGGAAATTCGATACGGTCGATAGTTATTAGTTCAAGACTTGAGTAAGTATACATTTAATTAAGTAATAAATGTTTGTTGTTTTGTAGAACAAAACGAAAAGGATCGGAAAAATTGGCGCAAAGCATCCTTGAATTCGTTTAATTTGTACCGCCAAAAACAACCTGTTTAGTAACGATTTAGCATTATGTAATTCTATAATTAGCGTTTGATTTATGAAAGGGTTGCAGCTTATGCTTTATATTTGCTGGCGGTGGTTTGAGTTATTCGAAATATTTCGTAACTTTGCGGTTGCTGACAGCTTTCTAGTATGTTTCGAAATTGTATGTGTCCCATTTTTATTTTAAAAGAAAGTTTTTTTTTTATTATGGTTTTTCTGATAATTTAAATAGTTAACGCATATTGAATTCACTTTTTAAAATCTAGATTCAGTTTGTTAAACAATCGATCTATGAGTAACATATTGCCTTTTAAATGATTATGCAACATTCAGAGAGATTAGTTTTCATTTTTTGAAAATGTACCGATATACAATATGAGGTTATTATTGCATCTTTCATGCATTAGACTATTGAACCAAGAACTTGGGTAGCTAATTTTCAATATTTTTAATTTAGAAAAATTGAATAAATCCTATTCTAGAGGACAGTGTTGCTATTGCTATGGAAAACCCTTAGGTAGTATGAAAAATGCAAAAGTAAATAACCTTACCATTGACAATACTTAGCCTATACAGCGCATTATATATATATATATATATATATATATATTATATATATATATAATATATATATATATATATAATATATATATATATATATAATATATATATATATATAATTTTAATTTGAAGAGTTAGTTGTACATGTAATGTAAAAGGCCTGGGCCTTTATAAGTTGAGGCAAATGGCCAGTTAAAATGCCCAAAATCTAAAATGCCAGGCTTTTTAATCTACTGTAAACACAAACTATCTATAAACTGTCTGGTTTTTATATGGCGCTTACAACAGATGATTATATGTTTTTTCAAGTAATTTTTTTTTCCCGTTAATTGAAAAATAATCTATTTACTTGAAAATTCGATACGATCGATAGTTGTGAATTTCTGAGAAAAATATAATTATTTAAGTCACTTTCCTATTTAAGTAAGCAGTATTCCAAACAGGTCCTCTTTTCTAAATTTTGCTAGAATTCTAATATAATATGCACACATTAACACTCGTTATAGCAAATACTCAGTCAAGACAAAACTAGTCATAAAAACAGAAAAACCCCGATACCAGGTAGAAGTTGCTGCACAAGAAGCAGTTGTATAACAACTTAAATTTCACAGTAATGCAACTTCTACTTTAACTTTGCATCCAGTAGCAGAACTTTTGGAATGTGGCTGCAGCATGACGTTTTAAGGAAAAAATTTGGCTGCAAGGAAAAAGACCCCCCCCCCCCCCCCCCCCCCCCCGCGACCATTATCAGAAGATTTACCGTACACCGGCAAGCGGCTGTTAAATTAATGCTTTAATTTTTAAGTTTAATTAATATAGTACAATCATGACATATAACATATTCGGTACGGGAAGCCATTGCACCTACTGGTGCACTGCACAGCAGGGATCAGCCTGGGTAAAAAAAAAATGCTAAAATGTAGAAGAAAGCTGTAGCAAAATGCTCAAGAAAAATTAGTTACTTATAAATCAGCGTGTCTCACGCCAATTAAATCACTTGAATTTATACATAAATCAATCTTTGTGTAGCAGCTAATTTTGTTTAGCAGTATAGCTTAACAACACAATGATAATTATTTTATGAATCACGACGCGGCAAATTTAAATAATTATTTAATAGTATTCTACTACATTTATTTGTAATTTTTTTTAATAAAAATTAAAAAAATAAGTATATTTACTCTTATTTATGGTGTTGGATTATCTTCAGATTTGTCTATGAACATGTTTTTGCTGTTCATTTGGTATTAAAATCAAGTTCTGGTTGTTTGAAATCCCCAACTTTTGGTCTTTCATTACATATCCTTATTACCGTGGTTCATACATTTGTAATAAAAAATATTCATGTACTTTTCCAGAAAAATTCAAGAACTAGAAATTTACTAGCAACATAAAATCTGAATATATTAAGAGTGTATAAGTCCATTTAAAAAAAATACTAAAAATATTCTAAAATCAGAAACCTCAGTACTAGCGGAAGTAGAAAAAATTTTCAAACGCAAACAAAAAGTATTTCAACATTCAAGCTGGTCTTGTGATCACGGACTCCGTGAATTGGAAACTTGATCAGAGAACTTGATCTGGTTGTCAGACTTGGCCTGAACTTGAGCTACAAAAGTAACAAGATTCTCTTCCGATCACGCAGAGCCAGAGAACTGTCAATCATTCAGATGCAACGTGACGTTATCGGTAGATTTCTTTAAAATTACTAGGCAGCAAAATAAGTAAATCAGGAAGCATTATTGGACTCCTCTTTTAATGGGAGATTGCACTGCACTGGCTGCCCGAGATTTGACGACATCTTAGTATAATCTAATCTGAATTCATCTTCCCATTTTGATTAAATTTAGTATTTTCATTATTAGAATCGGCTATTTGAACTAGTTGTTTATTGAAATTTAAGTTTAGTTTCACCGAATGACGGCAATGCATTTTCGCGACGGCCAATATTTTTTGTTTCGCATTTTCGTGCAACACATCGCATTTTGCGAAAAATGCCACTCCAGATTGAATTGATCCTAGCTACAAATTAGTAGGTAGCTAATCCTTAACCTTTTTTTAAATTGTCTTAACCCCCTCCCTACTTGAGTTGAGCCGGTTCGTGGGGAAGAAACTACACGTGACGCGGGGGGGGGGGGGGGGGAGAGAGTTTCGGCAATTTGGCCGCAGACCCCAAATCGGGCTGCAGCATTGCTGCCGTGCTGCGCGGTTTCTGCTACCGGGCTTTACATATATTGCTCATTAGTTAATATTTTTTTAATGCACTCTATAACTATACCACTATTTCTAATTTATAAAAGCTTTAATTAAATTAAAATTATAGTCAATGTTATAAAATAACATATACAAGAAGGCTCTCATTTTGGGCATTTAAGAATGATTTGGGCGTATGTCTGGCTATTGCCCATTTTATAAATGCCCAGGCTACTGAGCATTTGCCCACCCATATCACTAGATTTTAACCAAACTAAAATACAACTCAGCATACCCAATTAATAAAATATTAATATATTTTTACAGGAAACGATGCTTCAACTTGGGTCTTCTTAATAGGAGAATCTCGCCTACATGCAGCTAGTGAAATGAATAACCCTTTAAAGGAATTTCGGCCCGAGAGCCTTAACGAACTCTTAGACGAAACCCAGGAAGACTATTGGCGTTTTGCCAGAAAAGGACCAAGGGATTTCTCGGTTTATACGGAGAAGTCGTCCATTTACGAGACACCCACCAAAGAAAAGTTCCGGGAATCGACGGATGTGTTGGTCAGGTGGACGGATGGACTGCTGTATTTGGCCACTATCATTCAGGTATGATATCTGTTTGAATTAGGGTTCGAGTATCTGAAAAGTTATTGCCTTGGAAGTGAAGTTAGACTCTGGAAAAGTAATGAGGAAAAATGCTTATGCGCCATTATAAAAACCAAAATAGTTTCAAACCAATCTTCACAAACCAGGAAAACTTAAAGAACAATAAAAAAAATTAAATGTTGTCCAGACCCTAGAAAAATAAAGAGTGCTGGCCATGTCATTTACTAAGTGATATATATTATTGACTTATAACTTTTTATTTTAGGTCGAGGAAGAATATAGTAGATGTGCTGTAAAATTTGAAGATGGTTCTCAGTTTTGGGCACTATATAAGGATATTTTTAAAGGTGGAAAGTAACTTCCTTATTTTATGTTTATTGATTAATTCTCAATGTTGATGAAGAATATTTAACTAACACCATACTAGTTTTTATCTCTTATTTCCATTTCTGTTAAGATTTCAGCTCAAAAATCTTTTAATAAGAAAACTGTTAAGTTAAAAGGCTTTGTAGTGGTAGCTATTTTAATAGTTTAGCACATTTTATACCTATTAAGCAGAACTTTTTCTCAAAATTATTAAAATATGTTGATGAAATCTTTTTTCTGAATTTTTTAATTAAAAAAATAAGCAAATTTCTACATATTCTCCTGATTTAAACTATCCTTTCATTAATTGCAGGTCCTTTGCCAGAGAATGAGTTTGCCTGCACTGTGTGCGACAGCAGTTCTTCTCAGCCCCCTGATGAAATCGTCATCTGTGACAAATGTTCTGTGGGTGAGTCAACTTCAGTACATTATAGATATGCTGAAAGAAAACTCAAATTTTATTAGTATTAACACACAGGTCAAAAGATTAAAAAATTCATGAAACATTTACTTCATTTCAGAAGATCAGTTTCTGTTCAATAGTTCCATCTTGTTATTACTTTCACTTGCCTAATATGTGATTAAGGTAATAAAAAAGTATTACGTTATGGGGTCAAAAATCCGAAATGGAGATTTTGTATTTTCTACACGTTTTGGAGGGTGCTGATAATAAGTGGTTTTTGAACATATGTCCGCCTGTCTGAAAATACTCTATGGCTTGAACTAAAAAAGCTACAGACTTTAAAATTTGGTACACGATTTTCCTGAGTAATGAATTATGCCTGAAATTATTTAAATTTGGCCAGGTTTATGGCATCAAAAGCCCCTAAACTTAACGGAATTTTTTTTAGTGAGAACCTTAATTATATACCTTTAATTTCTGTTTGATCCATTTTATAGTAAATCTGACAAATGTATTGTTTTCCCCTTAAAGTAAAGGGGGTGGGCTGATGAACCCAGTTTGTTAGGCACTTGCCTTGTATGCGAACTGTCACAGGTTCAGGCAGTTGCTTTTTTTAAATAACTTCCGGCCAGTAAATGGCCTGTTGATCCAAACATCAAACAAATAATGCAACAAGCAGAGGGAGCGCACTTTAAATATGCTCCTAAGTCCCTATGCTGTGTACAATGTATCTCCGAAAAGTTGTGTTGGGTGCTTGTACTGGTGTCGACTCGTCACTTGACCGTGGTTCTAAATTACAACGCCTGTCACCAATAGCCCTCTAGTAGCTCCTTTATTGTGACAATAATTTAACTCAACTTCCCTTAAAGTAATTTACTATCTTGTGTGTGTTAAATGCATGAATTTCTTTCAGGATACCATCAAATGTGTCATGTTCCTAAAATTGCAACAACTGATCTAAATCCAGATATCCCATGGAGCTGTAGAAAATGTGTTTTTGCTTCTGCTACTAAAGTATGTCTTTTTTTTTTATTTAAATTCGTTTATTTATCTGTTAAAATGTTAAAAATAAAGATTTAGACTATTGCAAAATTGTAAGTTTTAGTAAAATTAAGATTTAAACATGTTTTGTCGTGTCCTAGTTTAAATGCCTTTTGTATTTAACAACTTATTTTTCTATTTATAGAAAGGTGGTGCAAGCAAAAAAGGCGCAATGGTAAGAATTTTTTTTTTTATGGAATAGGTTTATTTTCTAAAGCTTAGTCTGAATTAGAAGCTTTTAAGTACTTCTAATATCTTGTTATTTGAAACCTTTAAATTAATATAAACATAATGCAGATTTCTTAACTTGTAAAATTAACTGGAATTTTAAATATATTTTTGAACTTATTTTGTGTTACCCCAGCTAAAAATTAAAAAGCTTTTCCATTACCAGCCAATGTTTAGCTGTCAAACCGAATGAAATCAAACTTTTTAATGTTTTATCAGCATGTTGATATAAATTTATATTTCTAGTGACAATTAATTTTGTCATTTCCAACTCTTTGAAATTAGTATTCAACATTCCTACTCCCTTCCAGTTTAGACCATATTTATTACAGTTCTTTATCGGTTATTTTTATCACTTTTTAAGGAGACTTAATTTTTTATCCTAACTATTTTTTTCCAGCCCAAGCAATGTTATTGATGAAAGAAACCCTTCCGTACCATGTAAGTGACCTTTTCTCTTGACAAAAATATATTGAATTACATGCATACTATACCATAATTTAATTATCAATGAACTATTCAGTTTGTGGCCAAATAGCTGTGCTTAAGTGTTTTATATAAATTTAGAAAGGAAATCCATTGCCTTAATTTCATAAAATTATTTAAATAGTTTCAACTTATTACTTTTTGTTGGTAAGTTAGACATGTTTATGTCTTTCTTTTCTGTACTTTCCAATTGTTTTATTTTAATGCATTGGTGTTGTAGTTAATAGTTGCTTATAAGGATGCACCGAATATTCGGTTACTATTCAGTATTTGGCCACTTTAGCCGAATATTCCGTTTGGGCGAATAGCTAAACTATTCGGCCAAATAGTGAAATTCAAAAAAATTCCAAATTTCTTCAAGTTATCATCTTATAAAACGTCAAAAAATTCCCAAACAGGACTTGTGTTCTTTTATGATAGACTCAAATTCTTAAGTTTTAGTTATTTATAATGTTAAATCAAGCTTTACTCAAGTTATATTAAATAAACATGTCTCTTTAAGTTAGCAGTTACAATGAGTGGGCTTTAAAAAAACAATAATTACTATATATATATATAATATATATATATTATATATATATATATATATATATATATATATAATCACAATTGTAATTTTTTCACTAAAAGATAAAAAAAATTAATTTTAATTGTATAATAATATTGTAAGCCATGGTTTTATTATTTTTTTTCTGATTTTCATTCTACACCGGATCTACCTACTTCAGTTTTTGTTTTCATACTTCCGTTTTCATGTTGTGATTTTACCAATTTACACTTTCTAAAAGGCTTGTTTTAATAACAGACGAATTATTCTGTGTAGCTTCAATTAAAAATTTAATATAGCTGTATTAAAATTTTATAGTTGTATTAAAATTATTATGTGATTGTGTACTTATATGTTTATGTGCAATTGAAATTGATGAATAATAAATACAACTTACTTAGATCTGACATAAAATAAAAATTGGTTTAGGTAGGCCCAATATTCGGCTTAGACTTTGGCTGAATATTTGGTATTCAGTGCATCCCTAGTTGCTTACGTTCAGCTTGGCATATTTCATAAAATTGTTATTTAATTAATAATTCTAATGATACACTTATTCATTTTTCTCTCCAAATGGAATCTTCTGGTGACAATACACAGGTAAAGGACCATAGTGTATATAGTTAAAGGTTACCATTAGAAATACTCTGTTTGGCAGCGGCTCTGCGGTTATTACGGCAGCAATTTTATCTCTTGCACCCGCGAAATGGAAAAATACTATTCTAATTTATACATCCCCCTCTTTATTTGTTTTGTACCTCAATTGTATTTGGTGCAAGATGCAGTTAAGATTATTTTTTTATATCGTGCAAAAAACTAACTTTTTCAAATCAATAATCGTGGCAAAAGTGATGCTTTTAAAGAAAATGTGTTTCAAAGTTACTTTTACGCACAAGTGCAACAAAGTAAATAAAAGCATCTGATTGGTGTAAAATTCTTTATTGAGCGTGATATTTTATTCGTCGGCTTGGTGAGTGTAAAATTATTTATTTGAACGGATTCTTTATTTGGCGTCTTATTTCCAATGCCTAATCTAATAATACTTTTTGCATGTGATTTTAAAATAATCATTAATATAAATAATCACCTTCAAATCATTTGAACGTGATAATAAAGTTATTAATAAGCCAATCAATAAATGCCAATTTAATAAAATACTTTTTTCACGTAATTATAAAAAATAGTGTGACAACACGTTGAAAATAGACTTTTTTAAACTCGTGAATTTATTCAAGTTGTTTAAAAAAGTCTTACTTTTCACACTAGTTGCATAAATAACTATTATTTTGCATATTTAAATTGTAAAAATATTTATTTGCAGCTTGACTCTCTGACATGGGATGCCTCACACAAATCCAATTTACAGCAGACCTACTGTTATTGTGGTGGGCCTGGAGAGTAAGTTTCAATTAAATTTCTAGATTCTAATTTCAGTCGAATTCTGTTACAAGGATAACTTGTTTATAATACCATAAACAATTGGGTTCCTTTGAATCAATTGCTCATAGACCTTAATGTTATTATACCTTACTTATAAGGACAATTTTCATTAACTCACCGGTTATACCGATAAAAAGGTATGTTTGTATGATAAACAAAAAGCCTTCTTAAAGAATTTTTTTTGTCTAGAAAATCGTTTTCACTAATTAAACTTTATTTTATGTGATAAATGATGCAAAAATTCACCAAATTTTAAATGTATTTCCGGCCTTAAACCTTATTCCTTTATTGACCATGGAAGGAGAAATTAAACTACTAATAAAAGCACATTGGGGTTTAAAATTATTCAATGGTTGTTATTTTATAATTTTAATAATGTGAGAGCATAATACGAATATTCTATCCTAGTGTTTAACCTTGTTTATAAACATTGTGATCCTGCAAAGACTTGATCAGCCACTAAAGCAGCCCAGTTAAAAAAAACACTTTCAAAATATTTGTAATACTTTTCTGTACCACTTCAGATTCCTTCGACAAATGAAATGTAGTCAATGATCATAATTGAAGCATTTTTAAGTGTAATTTCATTTATATAATGTACTTTTTGTAAGTGTCCTTGAAAGCGCTTGAAAAGATAATTATCAGTTATATCGATTATTCAAATCAAAAGAAGTTTAGATGCTCCTTTAGGGTCAGTTACTCACTTATCCAGTAGTTATATAAAAGATTGAAATACATATATATGTTTTAAGCATTGCAAACACATCATTGTAAAGATTTTAACTACCAATGTATTGATGTTCTTAAGCTGTTGTTCTTTAAAAAGTATCTTTGCTTTCAGATGGTTCTCAAAGATGTTACAGTGCTTGAGATGTAAGCAGTGGTTCCATGAAGGTAATTTATTTGAAGGTTTCAACCATTCGACTTATGTTTATTTTTAAGTAAATGGAGACTGAGGAAACTCTTATTCTTTAATTCACTACACTTCATTGGTACTAATAATTGTATTTAATTGAAACATATAAGTTGCTTATATGTCTAGTAATTGGCTTTTCTACTTTATATGGTTTATAAATTTGTGTAATCACTCTAGTTTGGCCTCCCAAAAAATTAGTTGTCTAAATACAGGGTTGCCACGCTCCTTGAAAAGTGCTTGAAACAAAAACATTGATTTTCAAGGTCTTGAAAGTGCTTGAAAAACATTATCAACCTTGAAAAGTTCTTAATTTTTTGGGGCTGGCAAATTTATTTTGAAGTGAACGTTTTTTTCATTAAGTTTAATTTTGGCTTCATTAAACTTTTTCAATATGAATCCGTTCCTATTTTACTTTTTGATTTATTGTTTATGTGTAATCCAAGAAACTCGTGAAATTTAGGTGTTGCATGTTTAAATATACAGTCTTTGAAAATGGAGAAATATATCATTGAATGGTCCTTGAATAGCCCTTGATTTTTTTTTATCAAAAAGTGTGGCAACCCTGTAAATGTGTCCTAATTTATTCTAATAAATGTGTCCGGCAATATATATGAAATTATATTAATAAAATTCAGATAATTAGTTCTAATGTTATGTTTCATGCAACCCTATTGAAGATTGTGGCCAACTTTGGCCCTAGTATAATATTGCCTAGATTTCTAACTTTCTGGTTAATTTTTTTACTTATAAATTTAGACTATGTCTTGATGCCATTGGTTGAAAATTTCACCATTTTAAAAGATTCTGTGTGTTGCTAACTCAATTCCCAAACTTGTATAATAAAAACATCATTGTTTGATAGCAATTTATATTGTTATCTAAACGATTTTGAAATAATTTATATTTGTAGTGGATTTGATAAATTGTCTACATTTGATTTTTTAACGAGGAATCTTGTAGATTGTTTTGTGTTGATATTCACTTATGTTTGTTGTTTCCACAGCCTGCCTGCAGTGCTTAGATGACTCCCTTTTATACGGTGATAGATTTTATATATTTGTGTGTACTGTGTGCAATAAAGGACCAGAGTTTCTTAGACGCTTGCCTGTGAGGTGGTAAGTCACATTATTAGGGTTTCTTCTGAGTTTATTTCATAAATTTGCTTTATAATATACTAGAGTCCTTGTTTGAATGTTTAACTGTGACCGTAAATTGACTGTTTGTCATATTTGAACTTTTTTTTTTTAACAGAGTTTAAATGAATGAATTTTTTGCTTTGTGAAGTGCCTGCATGTTTATAGCTTAAGATGTTATTAAAACATGGTTCATACACTCCTTAAAAACCTTGAAAAGTGCTTGAATAAAAAAAAAAAAAGTTCATTTTCAAGTCCTTAAAAGTGCTTGAAAATGAATCTAAAGTGCTTGAATAAAAAATCCGTACTATTTATTGCAAAATCGGATAATGTCAAAAAAATTCTCTTGAGATTGCCGAAACACGTGATCTCTCACCCGATTACGTTACTGCTATGGCGTCACTAAAATCTTTTCCCAGCTAGCAAGCGACCGGTATCTTTCGATAAATGTAACCGTATTTCTAGCCTATAAGTTTTTGTTTTGATTATGTTTGAGCATTTTTGTTCTTTTTGCGGCAAATTAGCATAAATAATTTCTGGAAAATGAATAAGTAGAGATTGAAACACGATAAAAGCATTTTCTTCATAGTGCGTGCCTAGCGGAGACACATTTCATAAATTCCGTTTTGAAACTTTTCAAGTATTATGGTGATGACTGAATACTTCACAAAATGAGTGGAAAATGTACTTTCAACAATCTTCGGTTGAAAAATCCCGATTATCAT
Organism: Oedothorax gibbosus; assembly: GCA_019343175.1. Classification (NCBI taxonomy): domain Eukaryota; kingdom Metazoa; phylum Arthropoda; class Arachnida; order Araneae; family Linyphiidae; genus Oedothorax; species Oedothorax gibbosus. Next base: position 8,816,064 of record CM033276.1, on the reverse strand, counting down.
GACTGGTTGAAAATTTTACTGACTGAAAGCATTAGAGTTGTCTAGATGGTGATATTGATTCCCTGAAAACTTAATTGGTTTTCAACATTTTTAACCATATAAATTTTTTTGTTAAAATCTGGCACCAACATCTAGTCCTTGAATTTTTCTGGAAAAGTCCTTGAAAAGTGCTTCAATTTTTTCCCCTCAAAAGTGTATGAACCATGTAAAAATGTATTGTGGAGAAATAAACATCTTTCTTAAGAAATACTGCCTTATTTGTAGTCAACATTCATACAGTCTTCTAGAACCAGCCTTTTTAGTCCTTTTGATTAAACCGAAAGCAGGGTTGTCAAAAACCCAGGTTTTTTCTGAGGGGTGGGGAGGTTTTAATGGTTTTTTTTTTCAATATTTTGGATGTGTTTTTAGGATTTTGTGATTTATTTACGGAAGTTTTAATTACTTATCTATACGTTACAATTTTTAAAACTAACAGAACATCTTGAGAGAGATAATCAGGAATGATGTAATTTAAATTAGAACAATTAAAAAATAATTGCATATAGTTGTTAGATAAATGTATATTTAAATTTATAAATGTATTGTCTAGAACCAAGTATTGTTTGTTTGTATGTGTAAAATTATATAATCCGGAATATTGTAACGATAGAAATTTAAATTAGAATTTTAAAAATGTATGTTATATATTTAATTGTTAAATAATTAGTATAAATTTAAATTTGTAAATGCATTTTAAATATTGAAGGTACAAAAATGTAAAAATATATTAAGAATAATACTAAAATATTAATTAAAAATTATATGAAATGTATAAAAAAAATTTACTTTTTTTAATTTTCAGTGAAGGCATAAGTTCATTGCCCACTTGGGTTTTTTTATAGTTTTTTTTCAAGTGGGTTTTTTTTTAAACCACGCAGGTTTTTTCGGGTCGAATAAAATCATAACAACCCTGACCGCAAGCTGTGAAAGCACTTTCTTCCCCTATCCCTTTTGTGGTTTTCCTGGAAACTGTGTGAGCGTCGCTGTTTTCGCTTTCCCCCACCCTACTTGGGTGAAAGCAATTGTGACGAACCTCACAGCAGAGCCTCAAACAAAGTAGGTTTAGAACAGTGACTCTCACACTGCATCCTGGAAAACCACTGTAAAAAGACAGCTTATAAACGCCCCTAAACTCACACACCAAGTACTCTTTAACATCAATTTATTAAACGTAATCTCCCCAGCATCCTGGCTTACAATGTTGGTTCTATATATATCAACAATTGACAAAAATTTGCATAAACATAGATTTTGTTTAAACATAGACACAATAACAGTGACGTACATAAAAGTTAAACCAAATTAATAGGCAAAACATTTAATATTTAACAACCACACAAGGGGGGGGAGGAACAAACTGCTTTTGACGCTTGTGTTGTTGATCTTACGATCCTAAAAAGTCATTAAAATTTAAATTTAAGGAAATTTTTATTCTTAAGTGCCTCTAGAATGCTTATTATGTCCTATTATCTAATTAATGATTTTATCTTGTAAAAGTTAGCTATTTTTAATCAGTGCAGCAAGTTCAATATTGCACCTACAAAAAAGATTTTATATTTTTACGGTTATTAAATCATTTAAAATACTGTTTTACAGAGGCTTTACTAATCTTTAAAAAAAACTACTTTCTAATAAAGTTAATCCTTAAATTCTATTTGTTACTGTATGCATTGTACTATTCAAATTATTAGTAGAGCAAGCAAAAAACACAATCTATAAATTATTTTATAATATTGGAACTAAAAAATATCTATTTTATGGAAATTTGATTCTTAAATATTTAATGAGGAATGTACCACTCAGGGCATCAAGCTAAATTGGCGTTAGCGGTCCCTCACAAAATACTACGTTAAAGGCCTTCACAAATTAGTCACTGAAAACAGCCCTTCACAAATACGACGCCTCTCAGTCAAAAATGATGATACAGCGAGTAAAATTCTAACTTTTTATTTTTAAAAAGGTATCAGAATCTTTAAATTGTCTAGAATAATTGTGATCAACTGAATCCTAATTGTTTACGTTTTAACAATCTATAATTATCACCGTTAAATCGATGTAGTCTTGTGCTGATGAAGTAACCGAAATTAAAGCATGTACGCAAAATCACAAAATACAAGTTTTCACAAAATTACTACAATTCACAAAGGGACCGTAAAAAAAACCTGGATGACCCTCAACTATTACATTCTGTACGTCAAAAAGCATAATTTTTAGACTATTTCTAGATACTGTTAATACTAGCTTTATATTACACTATTTAACCCCTGTGATGTTAGGCCGATAGCTCATCTAGTCCTATTCAATCTGACGGTTATGCATGGGAAAAAATTCTTCGATTTCGATACCACGATAATGACCTTCCTAAAGGACAACTGGTCGAAATTTCTACTTAAAGGAGAAGTAAGTGATTGGAACAAATAAAGTGGAATTTATCTACGTTTTTTTTTATTAGTATTTTGCATTTGGGCAGATTTTTTTTAAACTTAATTTTTAACAAGGTGCCTTTTACTTTTATTCTTTGAAGTTATATAGAGAAAGTAAATCCATGCGCTCTCTCACACACTTTCTAAAAGAGACACAGGGGTAAAAAATCTGTTTCCTTTCTGCTGCCATGATGTCGTCAAACTCAACTTTTTTTCCCCGCAATAAACACTTATAAATGGCCTGTAATTCAACTCTATCATGTTTGGTCTCTGTACAGCATAGATATCACAGTTAAAGTATTAGATTGGCAGATCACGTGACCTCCAATGCTAACGACGGGACGCGCATGGAGACCAGAATAAAAGGGCAATGGGGCCCGTGTTGCCACCAGTTTTAGGAGAAAAACACTACGGAAAAATACCATTTAATTCTAAAATTACAAAAACATACCATAAAAATACTAGCAAAGCGTTTCACGTTTTTTTTTTTAAGTCACTATAGATTCCAAAATGCAGCTAAAAATTTTATGGTATTGTTTTGTAATTTAGAATTAAATGGTATTTTTTTGTAGTGTTTTTCTCCTAAAACTGGTGGCAACACTGGCCCCATTGCCCTCTTATTCTAGTCTCCATGCGCGTCCCTTCGTTAGCATTGGAGGTCACGTGATCTGCCAATCTAATACTTTAACTATGATATCTATGGTACTAAGTGATTATTTAAATATTAATTATAATTCTTTTTAATAATTAATAATTCAAAAATACAATAAAATTGCACTTTTTGAATAAAAAAATACTTATTAAAATTTTGAAGTTATGTTAATTTATTATTTTTTTTTTTAATAGTTTGACATAAAAAAAATAGAACTACTAAAAAAATTATCCTAGTTAATCACAAAAGTATAATCAATGTCTTTAAGTAGTTAGCGTCAATTCTTCATTATGTGTCTCCTCTAAAAAGTGTGCAATAACACACAGTTTGCCAAATATCCGGATTTAACCAGATATTACCGGATTTTTATTTATCTGAATATCCGTGTCATGTGTGCCAATTGTCAGATTTTCAAAGGGAAAAAAACTAAACTTTCTCTTGGTACTTGTAAGCTGGAAAACGTTTATTACCAAGTTAAATTCAGAGAATCGGCAGGTTGGCTGATTAACTAGAACTACAGTTGACAGGTCTTAATTTATTCATTTGAAATACAAAATTTAGTTAATAACTTGCTCGATCTTGAAGTTGTATTAAATTCTGTACAACTATCGAAACTATTATTTTGACATTGTGTCTTTTTTAATTTTTTATGCATTTTTTAATATGAAACACAATAAACTTACTATTTTAAGGTCAAATTGTACTTTAAAGGTTAAAGAAATTTACCAACATAAGCAAAACTTCAATTAAACAAGCAAGAGTGTTGTTTTAAGCTTAGAAATGTATTATACTTTTAGAATATTGTATAAAGTTTTAACGATTCTGTTTCTAAACTATTTTTTCTATATTACAGTCAGTATATCGCTTGCATAACGATGAGAAAAAGAAGAAACTATTAGAACATTTACAAAACAGTAAAAGCAGGTAAATTTTATAGAAAAATTATATTTTCCTTGTTATAATTACCCATTAAAAAGATGCAAATTAAATCTGTAGGATGTTATTCGATTTTGTATACATTTTTGTTTTAGTTAACTTAAGCTTATTTTTACACTTATAATGTTTTTGCAAGCTTTGTATTAAAGAGCCTTACATTACAAATGATTCCAAGTGATCGCTAAGCTAGTTTATTTAAAAGTCTAAATTACTCGTAGTCTTAGAATAACTTAGTATAAAATTTACTCGTATTTTAATGAATCGTTAAAGTAAATTTAATGATGTGTATATTTTTATTAAAGCATGTAAAATGCATTAATGGAGAGAAAACATTAGTTAAGGGTTCTTTTAAATACAACTCTAATTAGTGATTAGAAAGTGCTTAAGTTTATGGTGAAAACCCTGTCAAAAACATTTAATTTTCTTGAAAACTTACAATGGAAACCTTTAGTAATTTTGAACAATCCCTCTTTTAAGTCATTAAAAACTACACAATATTTAATTCTATGCAAATTAACTAATTTGCTTTAAAGTACAGAATCAACAATTTTTCAGCTTTTTTTTTAATATGTTATGTGGTATTGAAAAAAGATATATATGTACAATTTTCTGTAGCAAATCAGTAACCTGCAAATTGAAGGTCATATTTTTTTCTCTGTCTCTCCAGGTTCACTTCAAACAAAGATGTGAAGAAAAAATCCTGCGTTTGGGGTCTCCGATCTCGCATCCCTCCCCCGGTTCCTGCCGTCACGTTGCCAGATTCAGGTGTCATTACGAATGACGTCCTGGATTCTTTCAATGCCTCCTCTCGGAAATCAAAGTCGGTTGTCAAGTCAAATAAGTAATCAGCATTTTTATTTTGTCACTTTAAGGGTTGGGAAATTTCACCTATTTAGACTTAAGTATTTGAGTGTTTCAGATGATGTACGCTCTTGTTTTATTTTTCTGTGTCTTTCAATTTCCTTGGTTGTTTCGGTATCACTCTCAAAATTACCACCTTAAATGAAAACAAACTTTTTTAACAAATGATTTGAACAACCAATAACACAGCAAGAAGTTGGCATTAAGTAAAATATTCTTAGAAAACTCATTTTCAAATACAAAAACAAAAGTAATTCCAGACGAAAAATGAAAACAAGACGGCTGGAGTTGTTGCCATTCACGACGTGAAGCAACCCGTTTCAAATTCCTTACTATTATGAAATCTGTTACTTTTAATATATTTTATATAGTGATTAATATAAATCTTACGTAGTTTTTTGAAAATTATCATATTACGTATTTATAGCCTTTTATTACAAAAACATAATTACATTTTTTTTAAAATTTCAATTTACTTAAGGTTCAAAGTTCTGTGCATGAATCATATTAAATTCAATTTCATTTTTAAAGTACTCCACTGCCATTAAAGAGGCTGCGGAAACCTTCAGAGCATGAAGGCATAGAAGATATTATTGCTGAAACTGCTTCAAAGGCGAGTGAGTCAAGGAATCCTAAAGCACTTGAGTTAAGAAAAATTGAGAAACCGGTAACAAAAGCTGAAAAAACAGTTGAACCTCCTCCTCCCAGTGAAGATACATCAGAAAGTGCTTTACAACAGCAAACAAAAAAAGTAAAGACTAATTCACTAATGTTTCATTTATCTTTGTTATACGTATATCAGGGCTCGAAATTAGCGGCACGTGCACCTAAAAAGAAAATTGTGCACATAAGTTTTCAACTTGGGTGCACGTTGTGCACCCAAGTTCCGAAAATGGCGAAACTACAGTGATCCGAAAGTCGCGAAATTACGGCGATCCGAAAGTAGCGAAATTACGGCGATCCGAAAGTAGCAAAATTACGGTGATCTGAAAGTCGCGAAATTACGGCTGATCCGAAAGTCGCGGAACTCCGGGATCCGAAAGTCGCGGAACTCCGGGGATCCGAAAGTCGCGAAACTCGGCGATCCGAAAGTTGCGAAACTACAGCGATTCGAATACAACGATTTTCATGACTTTTGATCGTTTTTTGCTAAATTCATGACTTTTCATGACAAAATTTACATGTCCAAATTCATGACTTTTCATATGCGCGGAAACCCTGTATTTAGTCAGTTTGTATGAAGAAAAGTTTTTTTTTGACTTGTTATTCATATTATATGTGTGCACATAATATTTATATTTGTGCACCTAACTATTATTTAGTGCACCTAATTCACAAGACTTGGGTGCACTCGTGCACCTGGCATAAAAAGTTAATTTCGAGCCCTGACGTATATCGTCCAATGGGGAAACTTTGGCCCAAGGTTTTTAATTAGTGGCAACTCTGCCTTAATCTATGAGTAATAAATATTCAAGAAGGAAGTCAGTAATAGTTGAACCAAAGCTACCCTATTCGACAGTAATATATTTTATGTGAAGCTAACTGAATATGTAGTATCCTTAGAGCTAATCGAAAAATATATTTCTTCATTATTTTATATTTTGAATATTGCAGTAAAACATTTGTAATTTTTCTAGCAACTTGGGGGGGGGGGGGGTAATGCTTATTGTGTATAATTCTTACTAATGTGGTGCTTATAAAATGCAAATTTGGTTTGAAAGAATTGGGCAACACTCATTCATTCTTTTAGAAATAGTGATATAAAAACGTGTATATAAAGTACTATGATTGAGTAGACAGGGTTTCCGCGCATATGAAAAGTCATGAATTTGGACATTCGATAAATTTTGTTTTAAAAAACGACCAAAAATCATGAAAATCAGTCTATATGTATAGGTTTTTAAGGATTTTATAAGGGCTTTTCAGATTGTCGGAGTTTCACGACTTTCGGATCGCTGGACTTTCGAAATTTTTGGATCGCCTGACTTTCGGATCGTTATAGTTTCAGAATGCTGGAGTTTAGTGCCTTTCGGAACGCCAGAGTTTCATGATTTTTTGCTGAACTTTCCTGAATTTTGGCTGGGGCCATTACATAAAAATAACATTTTTTCAATAAATATATTTCTCAAAAATTCTCCTAGGAAATGTGAATTTTCTCCTAGTATTTTAGGTTAGTAGAACAAATTGCTTCTAAATTTGTCCAACCAATTTCTAACACTGCGAGAACACAACCATAATAAAACGAGAGAACTATGACTATATATATACTTTCAATCAGTCGGTAGTCCCTCCTAAATGGCAGGCAAGAGCTTTATTATGTACATAGTAACCTAAAAAAGTTATTAAAATTAGTTTAAATTTTATTTAATTGAAACTGCTGAATAGTTTGCACCATATTATACGAGTCGATTATAAGACTGAAAGTACACTATTACTATAAAATGAACATTATGCAGTGGAATTATGGTTCTTTTTTGCTTCTTTAACACTGTGCTGCATTGATGTTTATTATTATTATGTATATTTCTATTCAACCCTACTAATGCTTATACACCAAACTCATTACAGGAGCGTCGAAAATTACCCCACCGCCACGCCAAGCTACCAAAGCAACCCAACAAGCTGAAGTCCCGTAAACTACACCGCATAACGAACATCATCGATATGACGGAAAGTGACGACACGTCTTCATCCCACGGTACCCTAAACTCCATCATCCCCTATCCCGTAAACTTCGAGGGACTCAACAACCCTTTCCTGAACAATTCTTCAAGAAGCTATTCCTCAACGACGTCTAATTCCGAACATCCCCTGCTGAGTTATTCCAAGACGTCAAATTCAGAACGTCTGCGACCAAGCAACTTTTCGGAAACGACGTCTAATTCCTCTCCTGCCGATTCGGAAACGGATTCTTTTAGGCCTCGCAGTGACTCAAGGCTTAGGGCTCGGCCTTTTAGGAAGTACACTACTCCTTCGGATCAAGGTTTGTTTAGTCTTTAGAATATTTTATTCTTTAAAAGTATTGGAGTTGGTATGGGATGTTCATGTTCAATTGAATTAAAAAGCAAGCTAAAAATTATGCATATTTAAAAGGTTCCCTAAAGGGCATATCACACGAGCGAACATTCTCCAACTCAAGCATATCTTTAAAGCAAGACTCAAGTTATAGGTAATCTGCATTCTCCTATGGAAGTTGAGGTTGAAGGAAGTATATTCAACTTTGTCAATCTCACATGACCTGTGGTTGATCTAACCTAGTATTTGAAGCAATCAGATGCCTAGATTAGTTTTCGTCCCAGCGAAGAGATACATAATTCTAAAGCGTGCATAGATTCTGCCAACTTTGATGAGCAAATGTAAATTTGCGCCAAATACGAGGATGAAGTTCAATTTATGACTACCCGAAAATAAAATATGAAATCATCTGTTTATTCAATGTTGGAAACTTTATGTCCAACTTAAGATAAGTCGAAATTAAGATAAAAGTTGAGGATGAGGGTTGGGTAGAATAAATGAGTATCTATGTGATGTGCCCTTTTAACACTGACTACCTCTATTTATAATTTAAAAACTATTAAGCAATGATAGACAATGACTAATGTTTTTATTATCAATCATTGAGGTAAAACAAATAATGTGCATTAAAATATTTTGGAATTGTATAGATGATTTTTCTGTCGCTTTATTCATTCATTTGAAAGTGAATTAGACTTTAAAAATGAGGCCAGCTGTTTGACCTAAATGACATTTGGTAAAGTTCCGCTATCTATAATAATAAAAATGAAGTTTTGTGGGTGTGTCTCTTATAGACTCATAAACTAGACATTTGTTTGACTCGTAACTTGGCACAAATGTGTAGTTCATACTTGAGTTACAAATTTTGAACTTTCAGAGCTCAAAATGTTCTATTTTTAGAGAATTCGAATATTCTGAAAAAAATACACCACTTTCGCTCAAATCCGATCATTTTTTTACTTTCCTGATGCCATCTGCTGAAAAAATTAAATAAAACTTTTAACGAAAATATTTAAAATTGAAAATGTTTATTTTATTCTGTTGCCATTTCCTTAAGAAACTAAATTTGAAAAATAATTGACATGTTTCAAGTGACGTTATTCCGTCCATTCTCCATTCCGGGATTTTATTGTGGGTTTAGGTGATGGATTTCTTCATTGATGGTTCTGTTGTTTGCAAAAATGTGCATATTTAAGCTACTTCCTTGAATTATAACTATGATGGTTGTTAAAGGCCATCATACTAGAGCTTCATATTAGGGTTTTGTTTTCACTTTCGCCAAATATTTTGCCAAACTCGCCAAATTCTTACCGAAACGCGCCAAATAATATATTTTTTTAAAATTTATAAGCTGGTTTGTTGTTCGAAGGCCATGGTGCTAGAGCTGTATAATAAGAGTGTTTGTAGCTATATCTCTTTTCTCGTCAAATTCTTTCAAAAAACGCGCCAAGTGAGCTAAAAGGTTTTATATGTTTGTGAGGAAAATTACGATGACTTTTATAAGTGCATTTATAGCGTATTTTTATATTTTTTAATTTTTAAGGTAATATTAGTAAGAGTATTTTATACTTTATAACGAGCGGGAATAATAACACAAGTTTATTATCCTATAATGGATTAAATTGTACATATTCTTGGATCAATTAAAACTTATTTATTAGTCCGTGCGAAGTACAGGTATTTATTTGCTAGTTATAAAATAAAATACTTAAACAATATAGCTAGCAATGTATTATTACTGATAACCTGTTCTAACGTTTGTTTGGTCAGTCAGAACTCCCTCCTTATTTAAGACCATATATGTCAATGCATATTAGACTATAATTATTCCACTATAAGCTTCTTTAAGCATGGCCTTTTTCAACACTAAAGAAATACTTATTTTCCCTCAACAGATGTTTGCTCAAAACATGAGGAGGAATCTGTCATAGACAGTCTGCTGAAAAACGACAAAACGGACATCAGCCATTGCTCCACCGTTCAAGATTCCGCCGCAGACCTAACCTCTTCCGTCAGTAGCTACTTTGGAATGGCGGACAGAATCGAAAGTGGCGAAAAGTTCTCTGTCCTGGCCAAGAGGACTCTAAATGACGGGAAAGTCCAGTATTTAGTAGAGTGGGATGGTGTGGCTGCTACTTGAAGTAGAAAAGAAACACAGGGTTCTATATATGTCGATGATATTTGTGCTATCAAAATTAAGGGCGAATGACCGTGCTTCTAGAAATTAAAGTGCCTCTGTGTTAATCCAATGGGAAAATATATATATATATGATTAATGTAGCTGACTTACAGGTCTCTATAATCCCACTTTTTGAAATGGGTTCGGATATTTTTTTAAAAAAATTTCAACAAATAATTTTACACAAAATATTTGAACCAATTTCAAAAACTGGTATTACAGCGACCTGTGAGACAGTTACATTTACCATATAAAAAAACAGTTTGTAAAATTATTAATACAGCCAGAGAAAAGTTTCTTAAAAATTTTTTTCGATTGGATTAACACAGAGGCACTTTGGCTTGCAGACTTGTGGTCGTTCGAGATCATTCGCCCTTAGACAGCTTTTGATGTCTGGAAATTATTCACTTCCCCAAGTGAAGAAAAATATTGGCTGCTTTGAAGTCGGGAATTTTTTCTTTTTTTCGCTGTACATCATGCTTTTAATGAGCGGGGTCTTTTAAAATGTTTTTTTTTTATTGTTCCAGCATTTAAAAATAACAATTGCAATTGTTATATGCCATTTCTGACAAGCAATCCACCTAAACTCATTCTCAGAGACCCAAGAATGTTCGTGCTTCTGTCACTAAGAGTGTTTCCCAGTAACAGTTCTGTTTGCGTTTTTTCACCGATTGTTGAGATTTGGATGCCATCAGCTTGAACAACCCTTTATAAAGACACAATGATATTTTGTTGACATTGTTAAAGCTGTTTAAGGGGGAATGGTAGCAGATCTTCAAACATTTCTGTGTTAATCCGACAGAAAAAAAATACTTTTTGAAGGCAAATTACACTAGCTGTATTGAATGTTTTTACAAACGTTTTTTTTTATATGTATGAGGGGCTGGGGAGCCCAGTCGGTTAGGCATTCGCCTAGCATGCGGAAGGTTCGGGTCCGGGCATCGCCAAAATAACTGCCGACATATAAACGGCCTGTGCAGCAAAATGTCTGACGAATAATACCCCGTGTGGAGGGAGTGCACGTAAAATATCCTTCAAAGTCCTAATGCTGCGTACGATGTCACCCTTAGTGGTTGCGTTGGGTGCCTACTCGGGTGTCGGCTCGTCACTTGACTGTGGTTCTAAAATGCGACGCCCGTCGCCGATAGCCCTCGTGTAGCTCTAGTGCGACGATAATTCAAACTAAACTAAATTTTATATGTATGATAAATGTATCTGACTTACAGGGCTCTATGATTCAACTTTTTAAAATTGGTTCTAATATTTTTTATTAGCATTTAATAAGTGATTTTGCTACATTTATCATAAAAACAACATTAGTAAAAAAATAATCAACACAGCCGGAGTAATTTAGCTTAGAATTTTTTTTTCATTGGATTATCATCGATACACTTTGGTTTGGAAACCCTCTCCCATTCCCCCTTAAAAGGGTAGCAACTGGAAATACGACCAAGAACTGATGCTGAAAATTGATGGAAAATTTGAACCTCGAACCTGCTGGGTCCTATTACTGTCGTAGGAGGTGAAATTATGGTTTGTTAAAATTCTGCATTTATTGCTATGATGTGTTCACATTTTGTAAGTTTATATGTCCTGGTGTTTTTATGTTTTATTGATAGGTGAGAGTGAATGCATGGCCGATTTAAGCGGGTTTTTTTTAATCTGAAGTTACCACAGTTGAATTACACTCAGGAAATTAATCAACTCATTCTTATAGTTGAATCACATTACAAAATCACTGCATTCATAATAATGATAATCTTTATGCCAGATTAAGTTATGAAGTGGATATTTATCAACTAAGCCATTGTCAAAATAATATTGACCAGTTATTTTTCTGTGTATATTATGTTTTCTTGTATACGTATTTTAAATACATTTTATATTTTGTACTGAATTTGCATCTTTTACAAATGTTTTTATTCCATTTATAACTTAAATGCTGGTATATTTAAAATGGGAAACCTCTATATTTATAGTTAACGGGTATTACAATTGCCAAAACTTATCTGGTCGTTTTAAACGTCAAACAAATTTTATATTCTTGTAGACATTTTCCTCAGTTTTCTGTTTAATTGGCCATGCAAATGCTCGTAAACCTTTATGACCAAATATTGTTTCATTTTTGTGTGTGTTTGTTGATCTTTATGTATCCATTTTATCTTTAGTTAGACATTTCAAATTTTTTTTAATATCCTGCAAAAATATACAAAATTTACTGGCAGAAATATTATTAAACTGCTTAAAAATGTTCATAAAAAAATTGTTAGTGTTTGGAATATTTAATATTCTGTGTTGTAAATTTGATTTTATATTTATAAATATATTAGCAATATTTTGAAAACTCACTGTAGCATTGGCATAATCGAAATCGGAGGATTTTAATTGAACTTTTTTCATTTCTGATTGTGTACATTACCTGGAATTGCATATTGGCGACCTGCCGATTCTCCATATTTAACACAGTATTACCAAATTTTTTACCATTTTCCGGGGCAAATGTAACAATTGCTTTTCATTTTCAAAGAAGGTGAGAAATCCAGAAATTTGTCTGTTTTATTTCCACAATTAGATATTTCCTCTGGTAGAATAATAAGCTTAAAACCTTAAAATAGTTTTTAGGGCGAAATATTCAAATATCTAAAGGATGCAGGGGGATTGAAATTGGTATTCCGCCATTGCAAGCTGCTCTTTAAAAAAAACGTAGCCCTTTGTTTCATACAGATATAATTTGGCTTTCTTTTATGTGTGATTCAAATATTAGTGTGTCAAGTCGATTTATAAACATGATAAGTTATGCATGATTTTAGCATTTTAAGATAGGCAGGTCTGGTATTGTTTTATAATTTGTGATCTATTGTAAACGTTACGATTTAAAATGTATGTTTCACAAAATTGATTGTATTTATATATTTTCATAATTTGTTCACTGTACAAGACCAAGCTAAAAAAAAACTATAAAAGAAATGAATTGTCTTTTTCATATATCTGCTATAATATTGCATACTTGAGCACACAAAATTGTGGTTTTAAAAAATGCTGATAATTTGTGAACTGAAATCAAAGAAAACTAATAATTTTATCCTAATAAAAGAGGAAATATCGTTTTATAAAAAAAAGTAAAATAAATATTGTGAAATTTTCTTGGTGCTTTTTTTTTTTGTAGTCACACTGTACAACAAAGATTTGTTTTAACTTATACTGACAGTTCTTACAATCCATTAAGCTTTAGCGTAAATGAAACTGGTGGGACTTATTTTTTATTGTGTTATCTTTTATTGCATTTGTCGAATTTAATTTGCTACATATGCTATTTCCCAGAATATATGTATATGCTAGATGGCGAAGTATAGCCGTACAAATAAATTTTTAACTACATTTCAACGGAACAATATTTGTTACAGCGATGACTAACTAGTTCTTAGGACGAAGTTTCGCTCATTCTGCATAAATAAGATTGAAAATCAGACACACTCACACTGCAGGTTTATGCTGCACAGTGATACTGTGGTAGGTAGGGTAATCGTTTCCGGCTGCCTATTTCTAGCCTCCTTCAGGAGCATTAACACAGCCAATAACACCTCGTAATGTAGAACCCTGTTCAAGTGACGAGGTCGACACCTGAGCGGGCACCCAACGGAACTTCGAGCGACATCGTACGCTAACGCCGTCGGGACTTTGGACTCCACAGATTTAACGAGCACGTCTGTCCCTGTGTACTCGGGCCCATCCGTAATGAGGATTTTTCTACTATTTCCAGCACGGATCCGATTTATAGGATGACTGGCAGTAGGTGGGATTCGAACCCCCGCACTCCTGAGAAGGTTGAATCTCTAGGCAGGCTGATGCCTAACCACTCGGCCACGGACGGCCTTGATACTGTGGTTCTAAATTAAGATGCCTGGCGCTCTAGCGCAACAGCTAACTCAACTCAAACATACTTTAAAAAAAAATTAAATTCTGATCTATAAATTAACTTTGGTCATTTGACCAGTGGCGGATTTGGGTTTGAGGACGCCCTAGGCGCGAGACGATATGGCGACCTTTTTCTTTTGTAACAATATATATCTCTATATATCTATCTCTCATATATATATATATATATATATATATATATATATATATATATATATTATATATATATATATATATATATATTTATTGCAATTTGTATTATATTAAAAATTTTGGCGCCCTTCAAAATTTGCCGCCTTAGGCCCGGCCCTAAGCCTAAATCCGCCACTGTACTTGACCATGCTCTAAATCACGAGGTCTGTCACCAAGAGCCCTCGTGTAGCTCTAGGTCGACGTTTTTCAAACGAACCCTAGTGTTAAAAGTTTTTATAAACAATTCCCTACAGCTTTTGTGTAGCTCTAGTACGACGTTAATTCAATGGTGCTGATGCAATCGCCAACTGAAGACACTTCCCAAACACGCTCAATAAGAACTCAATGGCTCACCAAGGGGGTTCTACCCCTGTCCTATCCACACTATAGATGTATTCGTGCAGGGGGGAAAATCTCTAAAAAAATCGCTGGGGTGCACCACTAAATAAATCAATACATACAGGTAATTATACACCTTATAAGGTTGGTTGGTAGATACGTATATATTCAGGTTTGTGTGCTTGGTCAGAGACCCGCTTATAAACCTTCGTCAAGTAAGACAGACACATAAGTGGATCCATCTAATTTTTAGAGACTGAGGCCAACTAGAGGATCCCCAGAATTGGCTTGTCCCCCCAGAGGTATTGATTTGGTATGGGAACTTGGAGGACTTTCGGACCCAACAGATTTAACGAGCACGTACTCCGCATATACTCGACAAACACAAACATCCATGCCTTACCGGGATTCGAACCCGAACCCAGAGGCTTCAAAGGCTAGCTCCCTAACCGTTGCGCCGCCAGGTCGGCCCCTTATAAGGTAATTTCAATAACTTTAAAACCAAAAAGTTCTATGGCAGCTACCATTTGCCCATGAACGATTTTCTCTGAAACCTTATAATGATGTCCAACAGGTACTGGGAACTTGGGTTACAAATTTGAAGTCTGTAGCACTTTTAGTTCAGGATGGTTTCAGACAGACCAATGTTTAAAAAACACTTTTTTAGAATCAGCACCTTCCAAAACAAGTAGAAAACACAAAAGCTCTATCTCTGTTTTTCGACCACAATACTTTCATTACCTTATATATTAGTAATTGAAAGTACAGGGTGGCGCAAATAAAAGTGGCCCCGTCATGGAGATAAGAATAAACTAGAAATGTTGCAAAGTCAAAAACCAATCCAAAAACAGGTTTGTTATGTGAAGCTATATTAAGTTTCAATATTAAGCCCAAACAAACACTTGGCGAATTATTTGCCGGTAACTATGCTATGGTTTGACAAACTAGTTGAAATGCAATACAAACTGAAGGTTCTTACAGTTGTGCAAAAAAGTTCCCACTAGTGATTATTTCGGCTGTTATTTATCCTAGAGAATCGGACCTTTTTGTTAATACTAAACATTCCAAATTGATTACACTACCCAAAATATGGTATTCGGTCCCGTTTCGGAATGTTTTTGGACTTGTTCAAAACAGATCATGTCAAACTGATCGTGCCATTTCCTAACTATTTGTTGCATAGCACTCTTTTTAGGCCCTTTTACACATTTAAATTCTTCAACAAACAACTGGTTCACATTTTTTCCACGAATTCGTTTTCATAAAATTTTCTACAATGAACACTCTCTGCTGTACTGTGAGTATCATCTTCACCTGCGTATTGATCAACTCACCCACTGACGCACTACGATCTGAACTGGCCAATAGTCCATGAGTAGCTCTACTGTGATGCCAAACCAATCCAACTAATGCAAAAACAGGTTTGCCAAGTGAAACCATTGCACGCTTGAATAATCTTTTATTTCGACTTGAAGGCTTTCAGACGGCCTCAATAGTTTTTATCGCCAAGCATTTCAATGCATTCCTATCTCTACGCCGGGGTCACATTTATTTAGCCACCCTGTATAAAAGGCCATAAATACACATCAAAATAATCTAGCCACAAACAACATAATTATAAAAACCATTTTTAAAATTTTATTGAGATACAAAAACCATATTTTAAAATTTTATTGACATACAAAAACCACAACACACATTAAGTAACATGATGGAGGAGACATTCATTCCCACTGGGAGGGGAAGACTGAAAATCCTTGTCCAGTTTGCTGTCGATTACTTGAAAACTTGGCGAAATGGTGGCACCGCACTGGCAGAGTTGCCCTGGAAGGAATTGGAAACATATTGTGTAGTAGGCACTTTTTGTTAGAGTAACTGATTAATTGAATTAGCCACATAACTGAATAGTTTATGCATAACTGAAGAGAGTAATATATTGCATTTAAATTCGGATTCATCATTAAAATTAATCAATAAGTAAATTTTTCAAGTAATCCTTAAAGAATTCCATTTTGTTCCAAGTTACTTATTTCCCTCCCTTTTACAATTTCTTTAATGAATATCTTTTCAAAAACTATACAAATAGCAATACTAATGAAGCAAGAGTTGGTTGGTTTAAATCACTTGGTTTAAACAAATGTGGGTTTTGTTTAGAAGGTGAACCAAATGAGTTTTTCTAAATTTCTAATTATTTTAATTCTATATATTTCCCCCCCTAAAATTTGAAAATATATTATGATGCATAAAACTACTTAATTCTATGCTTAAAACATACCACAATTTTTTATTAACAACTATTTAAGGTTGCTAATACAAAATATACACACAAAACTTTATTTCTTTTTTATCCTTTTAACATTTCATTTAATTACGCTATTCATAATTATCCCAACAAATTCCATAATCTTACAAATTATGTGTTAATTTAGTGAGTTGACTGAAAAAAGAGAGTTCATACAAGATGAAAATACTAAAACTCATAAACATTATATTAATAAGCATAGTAATCTATTTATTCTCTTATGAGCGCGAAATGACGTCGAACTTACCTTTCCAACAGAAGGACCCAATTTTAGATTTGCATTCTGGGCAGTATATCTAATTTTGAAGAAAGAAAAAATTTAAAATTAACATTACACACAAACAGATTAAGTTAATGACTTAACATATTAGATTACATTGCACCATGCACAGAAAAGTGACGTATCGGACAAATATGACTTTTCAAGTTATAAATGGTAATACTTAAATTTTAAATATCTAACGGTTAGAGCAAATCTTAAAACCATTGGTAGAATAGTTGGAATACAGAAGGTGAATCCTTATTTTTTCTATAATGAAACGCAATGGAAAAAAAACTTGACGATTTTTCTGAAAAACTAGCTTTTTGCTGATAGGTTGCTGACAAGGTACAAGATAAAACCAAGAAGTCTCCTAGGTCTAGCAAACAATGCTTCAGTCTCTATTTTTAAAACAGGTTCTGTGAATTCCATCTGTATAAGACAGTCTCTCGAGAGCCAAGCAACCATGAGATTTACAATATAATTGAAAACGCAGCTTCAGCAGGAGTTTGTGTGTTAAGTCATTTTACTACAGAGACCCGCGGTCATTGCCCCTTTCACTTCTAGTGATTCCATTTGGAGTCATCAGCTTGGGGTTTTTCTTCTCACTAAGTTAACCTGGCACTTATTTCAAATAAATTTTATGAAATTCTCAATACATTTTTCTATAAAGTTATATTTTCTTTTTGTATCGTTAGATGGAAGAATCATGTCTCTTTAAGAATTAAATAATATTTGTTATTTAAATGAAAATATGAAAACATAGTAAAATAAAATCCTTCTGAAACAATTTTATTAAATAAATTGGCCCTAAGTTCTTCTTGCTTGCATTTCCAAGTGTTTAAAAATTAAATTCTAACTATTTTTAACAAATAAAATTTATTGTTATATTTTATGCAAAAGGTACGATTCCTAATTTTCCCCCCTTAAATATTAGTTTTAAAAAATTAAGATTTTTTCCCCAGCTTTTTACCATTTCATTCTGGATGCATAATGAGTGTATTTCACAAATTTTAGAATAAAAAGTTGAGACTGAAGGAGTTATATAAAACAAAGGCTAACTTACTTTCCCAGAGAGCGATTGGTGTGCCTCCATCATCCATGGCAGAAACTCGATGAACAACGAATTCTCGCATACGATGGGGGGTGGCTCCGAGACGGCCAGCTGGGCAAAGTTGTTCCAGTATAGATCCTGGCCTTTGAGGTGGGGGATGACATTGCTCTGGGTGAACAGGCATTTCCTGAGGAGAAAGATGTATATTTAACCTCATCAGATCCCACCATAAACCTACACATTTATTCAGGGATTGGAGTAGCTGTTTTACTTGAAAAAGTTACTTTTTTTAGGTAACACTGAGAAACGCCGTTAGATTTTTCAGAAAGTAACTGTAACTGAGTTTAACAGTAAGAAAACTCTTCCGCTACTTCTCACACCACTCTTCACGGATATTTTCGACGCAGTTCGGCATTCGGCTTACATTTAATTATTTAAAATTTAACTTTTAACTACGTTTATAACTATTTAATTCTTACATTTTCGTTTATAACTTTTTTCTGATTGACCATTTTTTTTAAGTCTTGGTGTTTTGTTTAAGAAACGGTAAAATGGCAAAATTAAAAATTTTCTTATAACTTGAAATTTCTAAAAGTAACTGTGATTAGTTACTTTTCATAATTAGTAACTGTAACTAGTTGCATTTCATATTAAGTAACTATAACAGGGTTACTTTTTAAAAAGTAACTTTCTAGTCCCTGCATTTAATCTTTATATAAACATCAAACAAATATGTATTTAAAGGTATGTATATGTATTTAAGCTTACGTTTTTAAAGGCATAAATATGTATAAACATAAGTATATGTATTTAAAGGTAAGTTTTGCAGGGAATTTTTTTAAAAACGGAATGTTTAATATTTGTTAAGGGGCACATCAATATAATAAATTAGAGGTCTAAAGCTTTAAATATATACAGTTTTTGTGCTTTGAATGCCCAAACAAGCTTTGTTCATTTTTTGTAAGTAATAGCAAATTCTAAAAATATGTTTGATGTAAAATGTCTTTTAATATTTACTGGTAAACATACGCAAGACCTCACAATCATGCTTGACACTCATGCCATGTTAGTTTTTACAGAAATAAACGACTGATAGCGACCATCAAAGACTAAAATATTAATTTTACATGCTCTTCAATCAATCTATTTTAGTTGTTAAAAGTTTAAAATAAATTCAGTATTATCAATAACACAAAAAAAATGCATTAAAATACATGTCAGGTCTCAGGAGGGTATTACATATGAGTTTAAGTAGTAATAACTTACAGTGTTTATCCAAAAAGGATCAACAATATATATATATATATATATATATATATATATATTATATATATATATATATATATATATATATATATATATATATATATATATATATATATATATATATATATATATATATATATATATATATATATATATATAAAACAATTGGCTTCAAAGTTTCGTGTTGTTTATTATTCGGTTTATCTACTTTATGTAAGTTTGTCTTTATGTTTTTAATTTTGATTTTGTTTTTAATTCTCTTCTGGAAATTCCACAGTACACTTCAGGGTAAAATTGGGATTTTTTATTTGACTCTCGTCCATCCCAATACAGAAAAGTGTATTGTTTTAATAGTGGCTCAAGGTTTTTACCTCCTGATGAAATGGCCTTTCCCACTATTTTTGGTTCTTTTCCATATCTTATTTTTATATTTTTTAATTTTTTTTGTTTTTGTATTCGTTATATATATATATATATATATATTATATATATATATATATATATATATATATATATATATATATATATATATATATATATATATATATATATATAATATTAGCTTTATAAACCCGGCGTTGCACGGTGCACCCTTAATAACCCGAATTAGTAGGGTTTTTTATGTAAGCTAAAATGGTTGAGGGCTTTCCCATAGGGCCCTATTCAAATTGCCAGAACAGCTATATGTTATAATGGCCTGTTTATATTTCACCATTAGCGCAAAACGAAACTGCCCAAATGTGGTAAACATTCCACTTCATATTTCATACAACCTGATAGGGCTGGGGGACCCAGTCGGTAAAGACTTTCGTCTTGCATGCGGTAGGTCTCAGGTTCAGGTCCGGGCATCGCCAAAATAACTGCCGACCTATAAATGGCTCGTGCAGCCAAAAAATGTTCGACGAATACTACCCCGTGTAGAGGAAGGGCACTTTAAATATCCTCCAAATTCCCAACGCTGCGTACGATGTCGCCCTTAAAAGTTGCATTGGGTACCTACTCACGTGTCGGCTCGTAACTTGACTGTGGTTCTAAATTACGAATCCCGTTTCCAATAGCACTCGTGTGTAGCTTTAATGCGATGATAATTCAAACTAACCCTAACCCATACAACTGGATGGGAATAGCTACCCTACGTTAAATTTTCAACTTCGCCAAAAGCCGCCAATGCCAAAATTCAATCGACCGTTACGCCATCTTAACATCTGAAAAAAACGGACATTCATCCTCTTGTATGGTTGGAAAAGTTTTATAAAGTACAAATTCCTTATTTATGCCGAATATATTCCGGTTAAGCTAAAGAATCATGGACGGCAATTTTACGTCAAATCTGGTAACCCCGATGGCAACCTTTGGCGAAATTAGCAATTGCATTGACAATTTCTAAATGTTAATCTATTTAAATCTTAAAAGCATATAATTTATTCTAAAGTTTTCTTATACTAATATTTTATTAATTAGATGCTTACTGATTTTAAAATAATTATTTACTTTTTTTAAATCAATTTTTCGTCATTTTAAAAATTTATTTTTTTTTATAAATCTGGTCTGCAATTTAATGAATCTTTCCGCTGTTTTAAGTTGACCATTTTGAAATTAGGTAGTATTTTTGGTCATTTCGAGATGGTAACCATCTCGGCAAATGCCTGGGTTTGTTATCACTTCCACTTGGCGAAATTTTTGAAAATTTGCCAAATCCGTCCACGATTCTTTAGGTTCACCTATATTCCTCCATATCATCATTTCTTACCATTTGTAAACATCAATTAAATTAAATTCGGAAACGTAATTAAAATCTAGTTGGGGAAATCTGATCCACCATAAAAAAAATAAAGAGATTTAAAATCAACAAATAAAATACTGATATACAAATAACACTCCAGCAAATTAAACCGACGTGCTCTTTTTTTTTTCTTTTTTAATTTTCGTTCACGCTGAACGCGCTGAAATTTCTTTAAATTGAATTTAAAAGTATAAATTCTAATCTTACAATGTTATTCCTATGGGGAAATTGGCTCACGTTTTGCACTCCAACAACCGTTTGGGTTTGAATAAAAAGTATCCTATAGCCTATTCCTGGTTCTAAGCTATATCCCCACCAATCCTCAGCCGAATCGAGTGTGTGTGTGTAATAAGAAATAACAGAAGAGAGATATATAATAAGAAAATGAACGATCACTCGAGAGTCAATAACCTACCCAACTTGGCAGAAGACATTGTGAGAATTTCAAGATTGATAATTTTGAGACATCAAGACAAAACCATTAGATATAGTTTTAAAAAGTAATATAAATGGAAATAAAATAAAAGCAGCTATTAATAACATTTATTTTATTTAATTTTTTAAAAAAATATAAGTAAAACAGGCTTTATTAATTGTAATTCCTGAATTGTTTTCTTTCCTATAATCCATAAGCTTGCAGTAAAAAATTACTACGCTGTTATACTTACCGGCATTGCCTGCATTTGAACTTTCGACTATCACACACGTTTTCTTTGAATCGGGTCAGATAGGTTTGAATTGCATTAAAATCATTTCCTGTAATCAAAACACATTGGTAAGTTCCACTTACTGATACAGTATCTTTTATTTTATAGCAATCCCTTATAATAAAAATATATTTATTCTTTTTCATTTATTTAATACTGTATACAGAAAAACAAATAAACAAAGTTTTAAAAAAATATATATGCATAAAATGCTTCTAAAAGTGGAAGTTTTGACTTGCAAAATTCCTTAATAAAAATAAATAAAATAATTTATTTTGGTCATAAAACGGAACAGTAAAAAAATAGTGACTAACAGAGAGTTGACTTTTTCCTACGCTTTTCCCAAGGGAATGTTTAACTTATGTAGATTTAAATAGTGTTTGCTTAATATGGTAATACAAGTTTACATGTGGAATTAATAAATATTTAACTTTATTAATAAATTAACCTCTTCATTTGGTGGCCGTGGATAGCCTAGAGGTTAAGGCCTCGTTCTCGGAATCGGAAGGTCCCGCAATCGAGTCCCGAT
This sequence comes from Oedothorax gibbosus, assembly GCA_019343175.1. Classification (NCBI taxonomy): domain Eukaryota; kingdom Metazoa; phylum Arthropoda; class Arachnida; order Araneae; family Linyphiidae; genus Oedothorax; species Oedothorax gibbosus. The sequence continues at coordinate 8,793,613 of CM033276.1, read as the reverse complement.
ACCACTGAAGACCCACCGAGTATATGCAGAGTACGTGCTCGTTAAATCTGTGGGTCCGAAAGTCCTGTGGGCGGTCATTGCGCAGTTTCCCACGGGTACAGGTCCCTGGAGACTATTTCCCTCCCCTTCAGGGACATGTCTAAATTGTGGAGGTGGTGATAGATGGCAGCATCTGTCACTTATGTGTGTATGTTGTGTGTGTCTATCTTACTTGACGAAGGTTTATAAGCGGGTCTCTGACCAAGCACCAACCTCTTCATTCTAGAGGTACACATATGTGAACCATTGTAGAATTCACTTGTATAAAAGGATTTAATACATAAAATGTTGCAAGTTTAAAAAAAATTAATATATTTACAAATATATATTTTTTTACTACATTTTTATATTTTAACTAAAGACAAATAGTACCAGGAGAAACTTGTCGGCCCAGGTGATACAAAGAAAATATTTTGTAATCAATATTATCTTCATCTAAAGAATACTTCATGGTTTCATACAGTCGCAGCTGAGACAAGAATCCGGCATTTGGACTGAAAAAAAAAGAAAGTATTGAAACACTGAACATTACTATATAAAGAGAAAAAAATGCTCAAATTAAGTATGTAGTAGAACAAAGCTGATATTGATATTACAGAAGCTAACCCTTTAATTTATGATTTTCTATTTTTAATAATATATATTTTGACCTTCAGAGTCATGCATCACGGGGAAAATATTTTTTTAAAAATCTCTTTGCTCTAGAAGTTAATTATTTAAATTTGTTAAACATTTTCATAGCCATAGACTTACAATTCAGGACGATTTCTTAAATTTGGGGAAATTGTATACTTTTAATTAATTGTATGCAACATAAAATAATTTTTTTCTTCAAATAGTTAACTTTTTTATTCTGAAACATTACTATAGCTATCAATTGATGAAAATTTTCTAAAGTTGCCTAACATCAAAAATATTTTTAAAGTCATTGAGAGTGGATCAAAGAGTATGTATCCAAAATGGTAGCATTATAGGGTGATATTAATGATAACAGTATGCACTATAGGGTACTTATTATTTTTACTTTGTCGCATATGTCGACCTTCATGGGCGGTGGCTTTAGACATACTTAAATAATTTATGCACAATATTATGAAAGAGAAAATATTAAAAAAAAATTGCAGAATATCTTAGAATTTTGTTTTAACCAACAGAGAGAAAAGCATATAAAAAAACTTGGTAAAATTGTAAAAGCGTGAAAATATGAAAAACCACATAAAATTGCGTGAAATTGTTTTTACATAAAATTTTAATTTGAAAGCTAAATGTAACATTAGGTAGAAAAATTCGAAGCAAATCATCTAGTTTCCCACAAGGGTTATGTATTTGTAGTATGGCATAGACATAACCTAATGGAATTTTTCTATTGCAATGACTTATTTTGCCAAATTTCTAGTTATTTAGTTATAGTACTTACTCCACAATAAAACTTATTAATAACGAAAAGCTGAAAAAGTTAAAATTAACTTTTAAAAATAAATATTCAAATTAAAAAAAAAACTCCTAAAAGTATTTAAAGGACTTCAAATCTTGATTAATTCCATGTTAAAAAAGAAATAAAAAAACTAAATACCAAGCACAATTTCTATTGTCTTTGACTCTTTGAAGTGCTTCGTCGACTCCTATAGAATATTTTTTCATTAAATAGGCTGCAACTAATGTGGCACTGCGCGAGACTCCACCATAACTGAAAAACACAAATGGAAAATAATCAATAATTATAACATTTATAAATGCAAAGAAAAATGGTTTAAGTTTTTTAATTCACTTGCAAATGCTATGTCCTGACTACGCCATAAAGGCAACAAAACTTGGCGACTTGGCAGAGTCAGCCCCCATGCTATTGCATCGCTTGGCGCCCTTGGCAGTCGCCAAATTTTGTTGCATTTGTTGCCTTTGTGGCGTTTGATGTCGTAGTGAGGACATAGCCAAAGAAAAAGCTTAAATTGACTGTTGACAATAGTGTTTTTACCAAAGGAAATGTCATTTTTGGCAGCAGTCAAGCAATAAGGTTGAAACCTGAGTGCACTGAACCTGGTGTTTTACATAGTAGACCATGATAGATTTAATATACACCTGTCTCATATACACTGCATTATCGCAAAGGAGGTTTTATTATCTTATTCCTACGTAATAGGTTTATAGGAAGCTAGAAGATAACATTAGCTGTAAAGCCAACCTCCATGCCATGTCACTACAAAATATTGCAAAATGGACGAAATATAAATATTAATGATCCAATCCAAGTTTCAAAAGAAATTAGGTACTTTATTAATTGTAATTTTAATGCCTGCTCCCCAGCATGGCACATGTTTATATGTTAAAATTCAGGGTTAAAATGCAAAAAAATTAGGCTTTTTAAATGCATTTTGTAAAGGTTAGAATGTTCCAGCAAGTTTAAATATAGCAACTACACTGCTCATAACAATTAGGGGAGCGCATGGTTTAAACCCTTTCACCCCCAATGATTCCATTTGGAACCATTAGCTAGCAATTTTTTTCTCACTAAGTTAAACTCACACTTATTTATCGTTAGAAGGAAGAATCATGTCTTTTGATGAATTAAATAATGTTTGTTTTAATTAAATGAAAATATGAAAAACATGGTAAAATAAAATTAACCTGAAACAATTTTATGAAATAAATGGACCCTTAATTCTTTACGCTTGTATTCTTAGATGTTTAAAAAATGATTTTAGCTCTTTTTAACAAATAAAGTTTTGGAAAAATTATTGTTATAATTTATTCAAAAGTTATGATTCCAATTTTTTCCCTTTAAATGTTAGTTAAAAAATTAAGATTCCTTTCCCTGACTATTTCATTCTAGATGCATAACGAATCTATTTCACAATTTTTAGAATAAAAAATAAAAAGTTGGAACTGAAAAGGTTAACAAAGTACTCAAAGTGCTCCCCTAATTGTTTTGAGCAGTGTATTATGGGAGAAAAAGTGAACAACCAAGTCTGCTTCTAAATATAACTATTTCATGAAGGAGTAAAAATAAAAAGTTAACTTAAAAAAATATTTTGAATAGCAATGTTATTTTTAGAAAAAAACTCAGTTGTTTATCCCCCCCACAATAGTTTCTACACTAATTAAGATAATTTGACCAATCTAATCATTATGAAACGACGTGCAACTGTACACATGTCTTTTCTCATTGGCTGGCAAGTTTGAAAACTCAAAACTGCATTTCATAGGCTGTGTCCTGACTATGACATCAAATGCCACAAAACTTGGTGACTTGGCAGAGTCAGCCACATGCTATTGCATCGCCTGGCGCCCCTGGCGGTCGCCAAGTTTTGTGGCATTTGATGTCGTAGTCAGGACACAGCCATAGAGCTACACAAGGTTTATTATCGACTGGCCTTGTGTTTAAGAACGTTAGTTTAACATCCTCGTCTTTTGATTACCATAGATGGTTACCAGAAAAAGTTACTTATCGCTCTTTTAAAAACTCGTCAAATTTTGATTTGTCGCTGGGCCAGCTAGTTGAATTTTACCATCTATGACTGAAACTTATTTCTTGACAATTTAGTTTTGTTTTAAATTTCTGATTTTGGCGCCCGCTCTTTTCGCCGCGCCTTCAGGCGACTACTGTGTACTACCAAAGAAATTGAAATAGTAGCTTAACATAATGAGAAACCCACCACCAATTACCTACAATAAAAACTATAAGCAACTATGTTTATACCAATGCACAAGAACAGCTCCCTTTTCCTGTGCTTCTTTAATAAAAGCATTTGATCTTTCAAAACTCGACAGGATGTCACAATCGGGAGAATCTTCCAACTCAATAAACAAAGTTTCGATTTGTATAGTCTTGGGGGTCGTTATAGGAACCTTGTACACAGTCAAGACATGAGTTATTCCGTAACACTTAAGAGTTTCTTCGTTTTCAGCAGCTTCGAGATTTCCTAAGAATAGTTGTGGTTCGATCTCGTCACACTCCACCATATAGTCTTTGTGCCACGAAAAATAATCCATTTTGGTGGGATTTGGTCGTAATTTGTACTTTTATGTCAGGTCTTAAAATGGAGATTATAAACAAAAACAACGCAGGCACAGTGTATTGCCATCTAATGTCACAGACATTAAAAATTTCAACTGTCACCTTTGTATTTTTTGGGGGGAGGGGGGGGGGGGAAGAATCGGGTTTCATTTATTTGATTTTAGTTATAGTACGAGCTTGATATAAATATCCTAGAGTTAGTATCACATTTTAAATGATTAATATGAATAGAATTTATTTATAAAAATGAATGAGTTTGGTTTGATTGAAATAACTGCTAAGAATAAAAAAAAGCAATATGGTAAAATGTTAGCTACAGACCAGATATCCGTTTTCTCTTGGCCATAGATATCTATGCTCCTGGCAGTTCTTGTTTTAAAATATTAATATAGAGAGAAATTTTCCATAACATTTTAAATGTTATGGACCACAACATTTTAATTTCTTTAACAAAGAAATTGTAAAACGTACTGAGGCTAAAAGTTAAACTAATCTTAATTTCTATATTTAAATTCGATTTTAAAATTGTTGATTAATATTCAGAGGACTTAACTTCTTTAAAACTCTTAAACCAATTATGTAAATAAAATATCCTTTACCATTCTTAAGTCTAAATAATTTTGTAATTTGTAGATCAATGGCAGGGTTCTCTGCTTTTGTTTCCGAGAAACAGTGTTTTTCTTTAAGATGGACTGCCAGTCCGATAGAGCTAATGCATTAGTCTTAAAATCACAACTTTTGTAAAAGAATGGCTTTGCCTTGTTATCCTATTTTCACCACATATGGGAATCATCATAACATCAATTTAAAAAAAATTAAAAAGAAAATAACATCCGATTATTTAATTTTTAATTGATAAAGTTTTAAAATAGTGTCGCCATCTGCTGTATATTTTTGACATTTTAAAACTTCAAAAATATATAATTTAATAACTAGACAACATTTTCGTTTCAATTTTCTTTTATTTCGATGTTATGTTGATTCCCATACCTGGGGCAAAAGGGCTAGTATGGCAAAACAATACTTCTGCAGAAGTTGTGATTCCAAAACTAATGCATTAGCTCTATGGGACTGACAATCCCTCTTAACTGCTGGCACAACCATCATTTAGATCAGATCACAAAGGGTTAGGTTGACCCACGTCACACAGTCAATTGACGAGCCGACACCTGAGTAATCACCCAACCTTTAAGGAAGTCATCGTACACGGCATCACGACTTTAAAACATCTTTAATGTGCACTCCGTCTATACAACTACACAGGGTAATATTTGCCGGACATTTTGGCTTCAAAGTCTATTTATAGGTCGGCAGTAATTTTGGCAATAAAGTATTGAATTGACGGTTAATAAAATTGCACATGAAAAAAATAACCCAAGGTATGGAAACAAACTTTTTATTATTTAATTGAAACTAAAAGGTTTTACAACTAAAATTTCTTCTATACACAAACAGGTGACTCAGGAAGGATTTTATCGAACCTGAAAAACACATTATTAGTTAAAAACATGTAATAAATGGAATAAAATAACCCTTAAGATAATTAACATTTTCCTTTCAGTAGATCCCTCTTTTAACCACTTAAAAACCTATCACAAGAAAACTAACCACCCGATACTTTAAGATTCTTTGTCAAAACATGTTGAGAGCATGGTAATTTTACTGGAACAAAATGGAATAAATAATTAAATTCTAAACATTGGAATAAATCCACAAAGTTTATGTTTGTTGTACAAAAATGTTGTAAATCTAAAATAAGACATTACAAAAGAAATAGAACAACAAGATTTAAATATGGAACTGTCTATATATTTTCTTTTTAATGTTTTATTTAAATCTAGAATCAAAGAATAAACTAATGTAGTTGTAAGCAAGGTTACTAGAACTATATTTCTGGGCACATGAGTTGATTTTATCAATAATGCTTTAAAATAACCTTTAATAGTTTTTATCATCTAAATTAACACACTTTGTTAAATTAATCGGTAACCAGTAGAATTTTGTAGTCAGAACAAAGAAATGAGGATAATATAGACTTTAAAAAAAAACAACACGAAGTGACTAAGTGCACGGGCACCGTACATGGATTGCACATACAGGTAGTAACTGCGCATGATCAAGGCTTAATATAAATTTTTTCACATCGTTTCATCACAGAGTGTTGTAAGCTTAGTGGTAGCATAAGCTGTTTGTTACTAAATGGCCCTGGGTTTGATTCCAGCGCTTAAATTACAAATGTGGTTTTTTTTAATTATTTTACCCTGGAAGATTGTTTTAAAGTTGTCCCAAAATTTTTAATCTGCATTTTAAAGTTTTCATGAATTATTAAAATTTCTCATTTTTTGAACTTTCATTATAAATGGCTAGAACTGATGTTTTTTTTATAGAAAATAAAATACCTATGGGCCCGGACAAGTGTTTAGGATTTCAATGAGCCCTACAATACTGCTCCATGTTGGAAACTGATGTTTTTTTTAGAGAAAACAATTGTCCGGAACGGAAAAAAGAATGTGATCTCAACTTTCAAGTATAATTCATGACTGTGCATGCAATGCATACACAGTTCCAGTAAGCCTCGCCTTGAGCATGCGCAATTACAACCCTATGTGCAATGCATTAACAGTCAGGGTTCATACTCTATCCATGATAGTGAAATTCAGGAGTTTCTAAGGAGTTTTTCAGGAGTGCAGCAATGGAAATTTAGGAGGTAACAAGGAATAAAATTGAATATGTTTGTTTATTATCGTATTAGTCTAGTGACTTCACTGCACTTCAAATTACGAAACGGAAGAAAAAAATCTTCTGAACAGTTGTGCGGTGCATTCCGGGATATTAACTATTATCACAATGCCTGAACTCTATTTTTCTACTGTGCATGCGCAGTAGACTAATTCTGAATAAAGTCAAGTCGTCAATTTTTTCAGGAAAGGGGGGGGGGAAATATCAGGAGATGAGACACAAATTTGAGGAGTTTTAAGAGCCCTTAGAAGAAAAAATTGAAATTCAGGAGTTTTTCAGGAATTTCAAGAGGCGTACGAACCCTGACAGTGCCTGTGTGTGTATCCTCAGCCTGAAAAAAATACTTTACCTATTCATATATGTCAAATCTGTCAGCAACATATCGAACTACATCTTTAGGCCTCATGAGTTTGTAAGAATGTTCATCTGGTATTTCAAAATCTACAAGGAAATATCAACAAAACTCATCAGTCAAATGAATGACTTTTAGAGATTTATAGACTCTGAATATAAATAAAGTTATATACAGCAGACATCCTCTTAAATGAGACAAAAGGCAATACGGTTAAGTGAAAATCTTGTTAGTTAATTTATATTAATGTTGTACTTGTTAGTTAATTTATATTAATGTTGTACTTGTTAGTTAATTTATATTAATGTTGTACTTGTTATTTAGTTTATATTAATGTTGTACTTGTTATTTAATTTATATTAATGTTGTACTTGTTATTTAGTTTATATTAATGTTGTACTTGTTATTTAATTTATATTAATGTTGTACTTGTTAGTTAATTTATATTAATGTTGTACTAGTTAGTTAATATATATTAATGTTGTACTTGTTAGTTAATTTATATTAATGTTGTACTTGTTAGTTAATTTATATTAATGTTGTACTTGTTAGTTAATTTAATTAATGTTGTACTTGTTATTTAATTTATAAATAAATACACAATTAAAGTAATGCACTATTTTATTCAATGTATTCAAGCATTAGAGTTATATACCATTAAAAAATTCTTTGTTTAATACTTGAGAATTGGAAACTTGCCACATAGTTTCGCCATTTTTTATCAGCATCATATGGATAGCTGATCGATAATGAAACAAGTTTTTAAAGATATTTTTACATTTTAAGAAAGTAAAATTTGTCCGGTTAAAGTGGAGATCCAATTAAGTAGAGTGCGGTTAAGAGGGAGCCTACTGTGATAGACTATAACATTTTTTTACCAACTTTAACCAAAGACACAGAAGGAAAAAATCGAACAAGTCACAGACTTTTAACTATGCATCAGCATCTAGACATTGATTTACCATTCAGTTTTTTTTATGAATTCTTTTAATGTGGCTGACTACTTTATTTATATGGATCATTTTAAACATTCAATAAAAAAAAATTAAAATAAATATTAGAATTTTTTTTTTAATTATAATACAAGCAACGACATATTAGTTGACTTAATACTAGTTAGTGAAGATATTTCAAAATTATTTGAAATGATTTTTATTAACCCATTGATAGAGCGAGAGCCCAGGGCCCCCAGACCTAAGTCCTTTTCTCATGAATGAAATGTATCGGATTAGGTTTGATTTTTATATACTTTTAGTGTATGCATACCCGCTAGAGTGGACTGAGGGCCAATTTACAGGTACCGGGTGCAAAAGGTAGGTAAATTATAAGTTAATTTAAGTCATTTTCTCAAGGCTTAATTTTACGTTTGTTTTAGAAAATATTGTTAAAAGTAAATAATGAACACTCCCAGAAACTTTCCGCGGGCCGGAACTTTTGCCAGACGCTTTAAAGGTGCTTGTAAAGTTCAGACTTTGTCCCACGCATCTGGTGGCACGATATATAGTGCTACGTATTTTCTAACTAAACAAAAACTCTAATTAAATTGAAATGACTATCTTTAATTCGTTTTTAATTGTTTTTGGGGGGACTGTAATTGTTCATTACTTTTATGGTGACAGAAATAAAGCTGAGTCGATAAACAATAAATACGAAGAAATATTATCATTTTGATTTAATTAAATTTTTGTTTAGTTAGAAAATAAGTAGCGCCATATTGCGCCATCAGATGCATCAACAAAGTCTGAACTTAACAGGCACATTTAAAGCGTCTGGCAAAAGTTTCGGCCCGCGGAAAGTATCTGGGAGTTTTGATTATTAACTTTTAACAATATTTTATAAAACATATGCAAAAATAAGCCTTGAGAAAATGACATAAGTTAACTTATAATTTACCTACCTTTTGCACCCGGTTCCTGTAAATTGGCCGTCGGTCCACTCCTAGCCGATATGTATACACTAAAATTATATGAAAATCAAACCTAATCCGATACATTTCATTTGTGAGAAAATGACTTAGGTCCGGGGGGCCCTGGGCTCTTGGACTATGAGGGAAACAGACTTATAAACCTGTCACCTGACTGGTAGATTTTACAGCAACACACATAATTTTTAAACTTACATAAATTAAAAAGGTGGTTACATAAAATAAAGCATAGAGTAGTAATTTGAAATCATCTGCCACAGAAATATAATTTTTTTAAAATGACAAAAAAATCTTTCAGTGAGAAATTAAAATTTAAATATCATGCAGTGAAAACAAGTTTACACTACAGTCCCTGGAAAAATTATTAGACACACTGCAAGATTTCATGTAAAATACTAATTACCGGGTGATATTGTACCGTTTTATTATTTTAAATTGATTTGTTTTTTATTTTTATATTATCCAATCAATTATCGATTTATTTGACAAAAATAAAACAGCTATAATTTAGAAAAGCATAAGTTTATTAAGTTTTAAAGAAAAGTGAAATTAATGTTAGTAAAAGTCAATATTTAGTTGAGCCACCTTTAGTTAGCCGCTATCAAAGCTTTAAATCTGTGCGGCATGCTATCATATCAATGCAAGACTGTACTGTCTCCTGTATTTGAGGATGTTGATTCCACAGATAAATAATCTTATAATAAATAATTAATATAAATTAATCTTAATCATAATTATCTTAAAATAAATACAAATATGTAGTCTACAACAATTCTTTTAAATAAAAATCAATAATATTGTAGTTTAAATATACCATTATTGCATAAAAACTCTTAAGAAACAAAAAATTACTAAAAAAAATACAGTGCGTCTAATAATTTGTCCAGGGACTGTACAGTCAACTTTCTTATCCCGCAGAGGGTTAACAAAGAATAACCTAACCCATGTAAAATTTGAACCCTTTGGGACTAAATATGCCTGTTTCAATGAATTATTATCCAATTAAAATTACTTAGCAACTGGTCTTTGGAACAGTGTTTTAGGATTTTAAGAATAGTTATCCCTGCCTTTAAACATTTTCTGATTAGCCGTTACAAAAGCCAATCTTTTTTTAAATATTTAATTGTATCAAAATACCTTACCAAATTCATCTTCCATTGCAATAATAATTTCAACATGATCCAAACTGTCCAACCCTAAATCTTCTATGAAATGTGAATTGAGTGTGAGCTGAAAAAGAAATTCATTGCATCAAAATAAATGAGTCTTGTACATATTTTTTTCTTAAAAAATAAGGTCATTGGAAAGAGAAGAACATGCTTTGAGTTATCGAAATTGAAACATAAATAAGGAAGTCCTGACTGACTCGAGTATCAACGCCCAGCTAAAACTATTATAGGCACAGATACCAAATTTTAGGAGCTTATTACTCTTGTATTGAAGGCGTTACTTAAGAAGTATTTTCGAAAATCCCCCCGAAAGAGGAGAAAGGAGGCTAAATGTGTGTCACATTTGTTCATAGGAATAGAGTTGGGCTTTGTTGTAAGCATAGGATTTATGGCAATATTTAATTTGAAAGATTAGATTAGGTTAGGTTTCTTATCGTCACATTATTATTAGATTTTTATAATGCTTGGTCTAATTTACTTGACTTGATTCTGAATAATATTTTCAAATTTGATGGAATTTTATAGATTTTTGTTTACTTTTGATACAAAATGGAAAAAATGGAATATATATGCACAAATTTAGAGTTAGTACTTCATGAAAGGGCTAGGATTCATTTAGACATCTAAATACAGTCTAACCTCGATAACTCGACTTCCTATAGGTCGAATAATCCGCTAACTCGAACTTTTAAACGAGTCCCGAATCATTTCTATACTTTTCTTTAAAAAACTTTCTCGATAACTCGAAGTGAACATCTTCCAAGTCGAAGTTTTTGTGATAGATTTCCCCGGTAAAAAAAAACAATTCAGTTCAAAACTTCGAATTTAACTGATGTGTTCAAACATTAGAAGCGACTTTGTGAATGCCAACAACCTTAAAAAAAAATACAAACAAAAAAATAACTGCTTTTTGCAAATGAAATTTACATGGTATGGTTTCTAATCAATATGTAACGAGGCCAAATTTCGTGAGTTTTAGTTAACCTTTTGACCCCGCATTATTCTCTTGTTGTTTAAATGGGCTATTAAAAAAATTGAAAAGCGTACAACTGCAGTATTATAGCACATATCAAAAACCATTTAAACCATGTTGACCTATCTTAGCAGCCAGTAGAGAGGAATGGGAGGTAACTTCGATAACTCGAACTTCGGATAAGTCGAATATTTTTGGGGGTTCCCTGGGACTTCGAGTTATCAAGTATTGACGGTATGATAAAAAATGTCGACATAAAAAAACTAAAAAAAAATCAAATTATATTATCTGATAATGTTAGCATCTGATGGCTGAATGATTTTATATAAGTTGTGTGCCAAAGTTATTATTAAAATACTTAACCGAACTAACTTTTAACTGATCGAACTAAACAATATCTCCCATACTTACTGTATCAGGGTTGACCTTGTCGTATAACTTCAAACAAAGTAGAACTCGCTCCTCGATGTGACTTAATGTGTATGGTAAATGAAAAGTACCAGCCATCCTTAGGGGTGAAATGGAAGGATGCGCCAGGACCTGTAATGAAACAAATAAAATACAGTAAAATCAGGTTAAAACGCTTACAGTCTGGAAATTATTAAAAAATTTTAGTCTAGTTTGAGTTATCGTCGCACATGAGGGCTATTGGCGACGGGCGGCGTCATTTAGAAACACATTCAAGTGACAAGCCGACACTTGAATAGAATTTAGAAGGGAGATAAGGACGGATGGATAAAAATCTATAACCCCACTTTTTGAGTAAAGTTAGTTTGAATTATCGTTGCATTAGAGCTATTGGCGACGGGCAGCGTCATTTAGAACCATAGTCAAGAGACGAGCCAACACCTGAGGAGTAGGCACCCAATGCAACCGTTAAGGGCGACATCGTACACAGCGTTGGGACTTGGAGCATATTTAACATGCACTCCCTCTGCGTGGAGTATTATTCGTCGGACATTTTTGGCTGCACGGGCAGTTTATAGGTCGGCATTTATTTTGCCGAGATCCGAAACTTGGGACCTTCCACATGCAAGGCGAACACCTTAACCGTCTGGGTTCCCCAGCCCCCTTATTTAAAAATTACTTATACTAGTAAATGGGCATGTTTCTGGTCTTGAAAGGCAGTAGAATTACTGATTGAATATAAATTCTTTCTCGAGCCTCGATCGAAAGATAACTTATTTTCAATCTGGTTTCACATTAAACTGGTGAATCAATTTTCTGTGGGAGTTGAGTTGAATTATCGTCGAGCAGTAAATACTTTTTCTCTCATGTTCACAAGAAAAAACAAAATAAAACCAACTACACATGAAATATTTCTAGAAGTCAGAGATAATTATCACAGATCTTTAAATTTCAATGTTTTACTGGAGTTTGTGGGAAATAAAAAAACTCTTTTGATGAAGAAGATATCTCAGAATCAAATTTTTGGCAGTTACTGCAGTTTACCTGCACTTTTCAGTAATGTTTGACTGACCTTCGTGGTATCCTTAAGGATTTTACAGTAGTATAGCCTTAAATAACTCCTCTTTCCAATGAGATTTCCGGTAGCTACAGGCATAAAACATCTAGACCTTCTAGCTAAATTTCGAAGCAGGATATTAGACATTTTTATTTATTTTATTATCATAAAATTAAGTTTTTTTGTTTTGTTTACAAGTAGCAGCCGACCCGACCCTTTTTTAGAGTTATTCTGGCTTTAATTACTCAAAAGCCAGGTTGTCACAATTTGTAAATATCGACCAGATTGGCAATTTTTTATTACTAATTTTTTTTTTTAAAAACCAATAAATTTTATAAATTTGCATTTTTCAGCTAGACGTTTTTTTTATATTTGAAATAAATTTGTTTCTTTTTACTTAATATAGTACTAAAAATGCATTTGGCAAGTTTGGCTACTACTTGGCGAGTTCAAAATGGCAACCATACAAATAAGGCGGAGCTATATCCTTAACATTTAAACACAGGAATAACAAAATGAAAAAAAATCATAAATCGACTTCTTATATCAAAAACTAATTCATTTAAAATTTATTTTTAAGCATGTAGTTGAAATTATTCAAAAATATTAATATTTTGAATTATTTGGTAAATTTGAAATAATAAATTGAAGAACCAGGAGGAATCTACTCAACTAAACTCAGAACAAAATGTCGTAATTCTTTTGTTAGCGACCCGGCACGCAACGTTGGGCTACCTTGAGCTCTGGGTCGTCGATCGTAAGGCATGGATTTGTATTTGTCGAGTATATGCGATAGTGCTGTAAACTGTGGTGAATCGTGGGCGGCATGCCAGTTTCCACGGGTCAGGTCGAGACATTCCTCCCTCAGGGAATTAAATGGGAGGCGATAGATGGCAGATCTTCAGTATGTGTGTGTATGTTGTCCGTCCTCTGACGAATTTATAAGGGTCTTTGACAGCAACAGCTGAAAATAATGTCTAACCTCTTTTGTTTATTTGTAGTTTGTAAATTTCAATTTTGCATTCAAGATGGCTATGCAAAGGAAAACAAACGTATTTATTTTAATGTTTCTATTTATCAAGTCATTCAAAGGTTAAATCTTTAAATGATTAATCAATTTTTATATATTTACAGGTGCGTCTGCCGCCTGAGGTTAATAGAATTCTGTACGTGCGGAATCTACCCTACAAAATTACTGCCGAAGAAATGTACGATATATTTGGAAAATATGGTGCGATTCGCCAAATAAGAGTGTGAGTGATGTATATTAAAATTTTATATAGCTTATATGTTAAATTATTCGTCCATTGCTATTATCGAAGTGTATATTAACCTCTGACGCATACCTCACGTTAGTGATCAATATATTAGATATTAGTACTAACTTAGGAATCTTCATAGGTATCATTGTGCGATAGTTTTTCTAATAGAGTTTAAATGGGTTCAATTACATGTGCATTTCTGTGCTACCTTGACTTGATCGTCAATCGGTTTGCATCTGTAGTATGTATGTAATAGAATGACATCTATGTAGAGATTTACCGTACGGTCCCCCTTGGCGAACTCTCCAAAATCGCGCCAAAAGTCCGTACATTGGCGACTTTTTTTAAAAAACCACGATTCAAATAAAAGATCGTATAGGAATATTTCTTATGAAATCTCAACCAACGGTCCGATGGGTTTCCGGAAAACGTCCTCGGTGCCAATTCATATAATTCGAATCTTCAGTCAGACAGGTTACCAGAAAAAAATATTTATCGCCAAATCCGAAAAAATCGCGCCAATGGGGACCGTACAGTAAATCTGATCCTATCATCTACTACACATGAGAGTATAATTCTTATTTAGTTAATCGAGAAATGAAGGAATATTGGACGTCCAAAAAGTGGTTTATTGTAAAAAAAAGCATATTTTAGAGTTTGTAAAGGACAGGGAGTCAGGGACCGGAGCCGTAGCTCGGCACCCCAAAAAGCACACAACTTTACATCTTGAGGTCTAATTATAATGAATATTTTTAATGGTCATGAGAAGAGTGGATCAGAAGTCAAAGCAAAGTCTGCTGCGTCTGCAATTTCTGTGGGAAAAGCATGTATTGACGCCTATTGAAACATGGGAACTGTTCGATGGATCGGCAAGACATTAACTGAAAATTATTAAGAAAGAACTGAATTTTAGAATATTATAGAGATTTGTGTGGTTAATATTATAACTTTATAAAGATTTGTACAATATATCACATGTATTATTTAACACATTTTGTATCACAAATTAATTGGGAAATGCTATAAGTTAAAATATTGCTATGCAATAATATTGAAACCGTTGAAATTTAGCACTACCCTTCGATTGAGAATCTGTTTCTAAACCTTAAACTTAAAGAAATATGCACCCATAAAAGCAATGAATTGCCAAAGATAGTAACTCTTGCCTAAGCCAAGATCTACTTACCCTTTTTCAAAGTAAACTCTTCCACAATCAAAATAGTTGAGATGCCAAGAAGTGATAGGCGAACTATACAACTTATCAATAAATAATTTATTATGTGTGGTTACACAGTATATGGAACAGCTGTGATATAATGCCAAACTCCATTTGGTGTTTTGGTGTATGTTGACAAGCAACGAAAATGCCCAAATTGAGTAAATATTCCATTTTTTTATATTTCTTGCAACTTGATAGGTATAGAAACACAAGTTAAATTTTCAAGCCCGCTAAATTGGGACTAGCCATTATATCATAGCTGTACCTTAATGACTATTGACTATCAATTTGTCCGTTCCAAGTGCCTAGTTCCGCAATGGACCCCAGTCAATAGTCCAAACAAGCTTGGTACTCATTCGCTTAAACCTACCAGCTACCTGACTATTACATGGGAGTCCATCACGTTAACTATACTGCCTCCTCAACTACATACCTATCAAATCGTATTAAATTTTAACTTGGATGTTTACAAAATTTTTGTTACTAGGCAAACCAACAGAAGTTGTCAAATCGAAACTTGCACCTTGCTCTTTGTATATTTCTCGATGTAGGTACACACGTTTTTGTGTGCAAAGTTAATGTATGGACTAGTAGTAAAGAATACAATTTAAATATGAAGATTTTTTTTAGGTGTTTTAACAGTACTGCTCCTCTAATTAAACAAGAAGTTCATAAAGAACTAAAATAGCCTACTTTCCTGTTACTTAAATACTTACTGAAGTTTTGAAGGGAAGAAAACTAGGTTCCTAACAGTAAATATCATCAACAACCGTTTCTACACTAGATTTATACATATTAAAAAAAATCGAAACCCAGCATCCAGCTATAATTTAAACTTCTAAAACACAAAATCAACTATTTTCTTAATATTCTTTCGCAAACTAACTTAATATTATTTATCTTCTGCTCGATTTATTTGTAGTTCGAAGATCAATTAAATATTTATTAATAACAAAAGTAATGAAACTACTCCAAACTGCATTAAAAAAATAAGAAATGTAAGTTAAAACTAAGCATAATTGTATGCCTTGCCGCTTTCTTGGTAAACAATTAATGAATAATCAAAGAATCAAATTGTGCTACATTTTATGACGTCACTCCAAACTGATTCATGAAAATATTATTTTGCTTCAAATATGTTGAAATAAATAAAGTTTCTCATGCCATTGTTGATTTAGCAACAGTGATTTAAATGACTCAAAATTGAATTTCAATGGGAAATTCGCAGACAGATAGTATATTTATGTCTGTCCAGACGTACAGATAGACGGACAAAAAGTATGAAAGTTGGATATCTGAGGTTATAGTTTTCTAACAAAAAAAGAATTTTTAAGATCCGATAGATAGAATCGATTTTGAAAGGGGGGTACGGACAGACGGACTTCGACCGTATTTCAATACCTACAGTGATTTAAATGACTCAAAAATCAAAATTGAATTTCAATGCTAATTCAATGGGAAATTCGCTGACAGATAGTAGATTTATGTCCGTCCGGACGTACAGGCAGACGGACAAAAAGTATGAAAGTTGGGTATCTGAGGTCATAGCTTTCTAACAAAAAAGAATTTTTAAGATCCGATGGATAGAACCGATTTTGGAAGGGGGGTACGGACAGACAGACGGACATTGACCGCATGTCAATACCTACTTTTTCATTTTTTTAATTCTTTCAAATTAAAAAAAGAAAAGTAGGCTAAAAAGGAATTATTGACACATTTCAGATTGGTTACAACCTATGTTACCAATCGGGTACTTAGCCAGAAATCCTATATAAATCTTAAAACACTCTGAAAATAGCTTGTAGTTGTAAGTTGGAAAGTTAAGTGTAGTGGGCAGGGTAATATCCAAAAAACATGTTAAATGTCTTTAAGAGCAGACCTGCTAGCTATCCAGATTTAGTGCAGCAATACCAGACTTTTAACCAGTGCCGGATTTCTGCCTAGGCCTACAAGGCCCGGGCCTAGGGGCCCAGTCAGGAAGAGGGCCCTTAAAAAGATAAAATCGCATTTAAAAAAAATTTAAATAGCGTCAAACTGCTCAGCAAAACGGTCGTTTTCAGCACTAAAGAGAGTAAAGAATTACTTAAGATCTAACATAGAAGAGAACATGCTCAACTCACTCTCAGTAATGTATATAGAGTCAGATATAATGCAGTCAATTGACTATGATGACGTCATTCGTTCTTTTGCACAGAAGAAAGGTCGCGGTGTGATTTTATAAATTTTATAGAATAACTTTAGTAACATACTTTATTATTCTGATGTTTATTAAAATCGATTAAAAATTATGTGTTCTGTATTAGTGTATTTAATTTGCTAAATTTCCAAAATAGCTTCGAGATGGTGGGGGGGCCCAAATGTCAAGTGTGCCTAGGGGCCCTGGGTCTTTAAATCCGGCACTGCTTTTAACTACTCTTTGAATTTAAGTGTCTCATATGCAAATTGTCGTATTTTCAAAGGGAAAACATTAAACTTTTCTCTTTGCACCCATAATCCAGAAAAAGTTTATTACTGAATTAAATCCAAAGATTGGCAGGTTGGTTGATTAAATGAACGTCACACTAAAGCCACAGTTTTCGGTTCTGCAAGTGGTTCATTTAATAATTCGCAAGTGGTAATATTGAATAAAAGATATCTTCATGATTACACTGTATACGTCATAGTTACACTAAATTTCCTGTTCTAGTGGTAACACACCAGAGACCAGAGGGACTGCCTTTGTGGTTTATGAAGACATCTTTGATGCCAAAAATGCCTGTGATCATCTGTCTGGCTTCAACGTTTGCAATCGGTACCTTGTGGTCCTCTACTACCAATCTAATAAGGTAAGTAATATTATATATTTTAAAGGGCTTGTTTAAAAACCCACGTTTCGTTTGGCAGTATCTGTATACAGTTTTATGAAAGTGATTTAAGAACTTTTTTTGGACAATTTTAGGTCAGTAAATTAGATAATTGGTCCCTTGGAACTGGATGATATGTACAGCTAATTATTTATTTATAAGGTTTATAATTTTTGGAGGTTAATACAATTGTATGGGGCAATAGTTTACTGCAGGGTTCGAAATTAGCGGGTGTACAGATGCACTGTGCACCTAAAAAAATGGTGCACATAAGTTTTTAACTTGGGTGCACGACGTGCACCTAACTTTTCAAAACTACGGTAACGTTAAAAACGTAGAGTAGCGTTATTAATTTTTCGTTTCAGTGAAACTCGCGACCACTAGTTTGTTGTTTTGCTTAAAGAGCGTTTGGCTCGAAGCCAACAATCCTGTCTCGTCTTCTCTCCAACTCCTTTCCCCATTCCTTCCTGTGCGCAGACTTGTAAAACCAGTTACTTCTCTCCTTCAGCTGGAGAGCAAGCGAATAGGATTCCTTTCGTGCATATGCGCTTTGACATTATTTCCCCCTGCTTCGTAGCTCTATGTTCATGGCGTTAGCTAAAACCACGCTTCTTTTGTTACGTTAAAACTTAAAAGCAAAGTTGTTTTGTCATCGATGTTTTAGAGTAGTAAATTCATTTGCTAAAACCTGCTGTTTTGAATAAGCGATGCCGAAACGAAAACGTCCCATCATACCGACATACCGTCAATTTTTATGAAGAATAGTTTGTTTTTTAACTTGTTATTTATATTATATGTGTGCACATAATATTTATTTTTGTGCACCTAACTATTATTTAGTGCACCTAAGTCACTAGTCTTTGAGTAGCATGCAAAAAAAGTAATCATACAGAATGTCAATGTTGTTTTAATAAAGTTCTGTTTTAACTGTATTTATTTTGATGTGTGCAATAATTATATGGACTAGTTTATTTAAGTGCTACATAACATTACTACAAGTATTTTGGTATGGCAAAAAATTAATTTCAAAAAGTACTGTGTTTTAAATAACAGTCTAAAAAAATTTTTAATGCTCTAAATATTTGTTTTTGCGAATCATTAAATTTCATTTAAGCATTGACTTGAAAATGTTACATTGCTTTGTATCATTAACATTAATTTTTCATATATCTCTTTACTGTTTGGCTTAAAAAAAAACACTAAGATGAATTAATTTTACTAACTTAAATTTCGTGACGTTGATTTCTTCATCTAATATTTAAAATTTATTTAAGTAACTGTAACAGTTTTTTTATAACTTTTTCTGATTAAGTCCTATTTCTTTACATTGTTTGTTTAAATATAAAAATTCTAGATAGCTTAATGTTAATGTTACCTGTTCTTATCAAACTTAAATGTTCAAGCGTAGACTTATGGACATTCAAACAAGTAACTGTACAATAGTACTATTATATTGTAACGATACAAGTTGCTATTAGAAGTTTAATTATATAAGAATAAAACCGCATCCCTATTGCAATTTAGAATTTTTATAATAATAATACATTTAAAATTTTTTTTTGTTTATTAACATCTAAATGTTTCATGTATATCAAGAATTTCATGCAGGTTCAGAAAGCTTTAAAACCGATTGACAAAAAGGGAAAACATCATGTGTTATACAGATACTAAATCTCGTTCAGAATCTTTGACAGGTGATATGAAAAACAGTCTTTTCCACCATGCCATATTGAAATTACCTTTTTATAAAAAATAAACCAGACTTTTTTTCTCGTTTGAGTTTAACTACTAAGTTATCTTATAAAAGAATTTTCAATCAAGGTTGAGCAAGTATCAAACTGTGCACTGAAAGCTTTAACTCACTTAATTTAATTCTCTTTCCTGGCCTTTTTGAAAGGTAGAAAAAAGTTTTGAGGCAAAGACTAATCTTTATTTTTGTTTAACAGTGGGCCGAATTTACATGCAAAAAATCCACCATGATGGTTAAATTTTATTACTGATTGTTTAGTAAATTTACTAAGTAATTTAAAAAGTGTATGTTACACAATAAAAAAAGCGTTCTACATCTTATACTGAGAGAACTTATAAAAAAAAATTAACTTATCGTATCTTTCCCAGTTTTTAAATAAGAAAAAAACAGAGAGAATTTGAAATAACAGTACTAAAGTCTTATAATATTTTCAAAAGTTCTAGCTGATTTCTAAGTACCCGCCAGGGCCACATTTTGATAGAGGCTCAAACGGATTATTCCGCATTTTTTTGTAGAAAAGTCATAAACTGTTGTAACTCATCACATGTCTACATCTACATGCTCTCCACGAATAAAAGTCCATTCGCTTCCTCGTATAGGTGACTTTGATGGGCGAATCTTTCGCTTAAGTTATAATGAGTATTAAATGGTTTAACTAATTTTAATAACTCGTTGTCCTATTTATTTATAGCTTACATACCAAAATTTAGAAACAGTTGATACTCTCATTTTATTTGAGTAATTTTACTTCACATGTGTGATTAGAATAAATTCAAATATCTTCACAAAGACTTCTGAGGTCAATTTCTCCTCCTTTACGATGTGTGAAGAGGGGGCGACAAAAAACCACGGGCCTAGGGGCGCATAAAATCTAAATCCGGCCCTGTCAAAAGTTATAGAATTGAGTTAAGTCGGATTTTTATTTTAAACTACTAGAGCTAAGAGTTGAACCCTTGATTAATCTATCATTATTCTATAATTAATTTTTAGTAATATATTATTATATAGTTTTAATATTTTCTATACAAAAGCTGATTTTATTTTCTATGAGTGGTTCAAAGAATTTTACTCGTATTCATTTCATAGCTTCCATCTTAAACAGCTGTATCAAGCATGTGCTGCCATCTACTAAGAAGTGTTGAAAATTCTTAAATACATTTTTTTCTTTTGTAAATTTAAAAATAAATGTTTGCGCATGTATTTCATTTTTAATACAATCTTAACCATACGCTGTTTTGTATGGAATTGTAGAGGAACATATTATTTAAAATATCATTACAAGCTTCTTTTAATTGTATAAGGATTTGTGCTTTGAAAGTTTTTTTTTTAAATCTAGGTTTTTAAAATTAAATATTGAAAAAGTATATTTTTCTTGCAATACATTTTTAATTGTGGCAAAAATTTAATTTTATTTACCTTCTATGCTTTAAAATACCAAAAGAAAAATTATATTGTGTTACTGCTAAAAATCTCAACATCAAATAAACTTGTCCCCCTTTTAATTTCAAGTTTCCTTCAAAAACTGAGAAAACTTTGACATTGTGTTGAAAAGTTTTTCAATTTAATTATAAATCAATCGTTGTAACAAAAATTTTAATTATTTCGACAAAAACAAATTCTAGGGGGCACCCGGGTTTGAACCGGGGACCTCTCGATCTGCAGTCGAATGCTCTACCACTGAGCTATACCCCCAGTTGAAAGGAGTGTAAAGAATAACATAGAGCTAAATAAACTTTTTCTTTATGCTTGAACTTATCTAAGCGTTGGCAATATATTTCATTAAATTCAATGTATGTATCTGCTAGTGCTACGGAGCGCACAACTGATTAAAACGAAAACAACATTATGTATATATTTAAAAATTAGAAGCAAGACACTAGTTGAAAATTGGTCCGCGAAGAGAAGAGAAGAAGTGATGCAAAAAAGTCTACCTCCTAATTTCGAACCCCTCTGCACAATCGATTTTCCCCTCATATATGTGGAAATTAAAACTACATCCCACAACAATACCCAAAGTTAATGATAAAAATAACACTAAAACTTACTATACTTAAAACTAAGATTAAGAATATCAGTGTGGATTATTAAATACATTGCCTGCATTAATTTTAGGTACTATTTACCTTCTAAAAGTCCTTTTAAATTGTAGAAACTCTTATAAAAATAGAATATTTTAGAAAAGCAATGATTTACAACAAAAAATAAAATTCAAGATTTATAATTTAATTTCAGCAATTTTCGAAAATCTTAGAGCATTAGTAAATCCAAAACGTTACTTCCATTTTTTTTTAAATAGTAACTTGAATTGAATTTTTTATATTTTTGATAAAATTAATAATATTCAAAACATTAATGTTAAAAAAATAGCGTGTTTCAACAAAAAACTGTTAATTTAATTGTGAACTCAGTAGAATATAAACGGAAACATGTTTACATGGACGAAATTTTTTATTTATAAAATCTACAATTTTCTAATTGGTCACAATAAAATAAATGGCACAATATACAAGTGTTACCCTCGGTTTAAGAACCAATTCACAAATCTGAATGGTATTTTTGTTAACAGACATACACAAATTAAAGAAATAAATAGTTAATACTATATCATGGTAATTCCTGAGAAACCGAAATGTTATACTTTTTCAAAAGTATTCATGTAAGTAAGAAAAAAAGGGCTTGTGGTTTAAAATAAGATTAATAGGATGATTATGAGAAAAATTATCAGATTAAAGTTGCACAAGTGCTCATGGCCTTTATAGAAATGGTTTGCATTCATTTTGAAGTAAAGATCTAAGAACAGAACCTAATAATTTTAAATCAGTATTTAAGGGAAATTGACGCAATTAATGCATAGTAAAATTTCACAAGTGGTAAGAATATTGGACAACATAGTTATTTAAGCAACTAGTGCCGAAAATAATATTTTATTAAGCGAGTGGCTTTTATTTCACGAGACCGTAGGTCGAGTGAAATAATGACAAGAGCTTAATAAAGTATTATTTGGCACGTGCTTGCTTAAAAGTATTTCTACCAAGTACCAATGAGTGATTTTCATGACATCATTTAGTTTCCATGGCGATATTCGAAAATGCAAAGTAGTAAAAGAAAAGTTGTAAAATAATTTTCTACTTTGAATCAAATGTTACTATAAATAAGCATGTTAAATAAAAGTATTGTTTGGCGTGAAATTTGTGTTCTTACTTTTGTCTTATTTAATTTCCTTTAATAATTTTTGCAGTACTTGCAATTTCCATGGAGATATTAGAAAATGCAAAGTAATGAACCAATAGAAAACGTTATACATTTTCGGACACTGCCATCAGATGTGTGACAGTAATGCACGTCGGACGTAAGAGTAAAGAGTGATTTTCGCAATGATTTATGAATGAATATGATATAAAAAAAAGTGAACTTTTTTGCACGTTGTTATAAAAACAAATTTAATATACCAGTTCTATCTACACAGCAAATTTTAAAAGGTCTTGAAAAAAATTTGCAAGTGTTTGATGGCCCTTCTTTTAAAACTAAGGTAGACAAATAATTTGAAAATTTCTTTATATATTTTAGTTGTTTCAAAATAATATCACATTATAATTGAACTTAACATCACATGAAAAAAAATTTGACACATTTCAAAAATATTTTATCACTTTTAATACTAAAGAACTATTAGAACACAAAAAAATAACCCGTTTACATATTGATTATAAGATTGTTGATAACACAATAGTAGTATATTATATACTTGATAGATTATAAATTTCCGGTAAATAATTTTTTTAATCTAATTATTTTTGATTCATGATTTGTGCAAACAAAATAATTTTATTATAGTATCATAATTAGGAAGCATCTAATATTTGTAGAGTAAAAATAAAAATCAGGATATGTGTTAGAAATATATTTTTACATGAAATTTATTTAAAAATATAATTAATTATATTACTATTTTTAAAAAAACTGTTAAAAAGAAAACTGCTTTGACCATTTGAGAAGTACATACAGCCTAGCATAGAGACACAAACATAGTGTGTAAGGTAGTTGGTGACATTTAAAGGTTTAATAATTAAACTTTCTAGCACTTATACTAGTTCATTTAAACTCTACAATTATTAGACTCGACATATAGAAGGTTAATACTGATTAACACATATGTTAATAAGGTATCTGAAATATGATGGGTAAACACAGTAAAACAAATTTTGGACTACACATTGCCAACATCTAACTACTATTTAAACACAACTTTTATATACAACGAAATCTTAAGATGACTAGAATTCATTATCATGGCGATACAACAAATATGTTTCAAATTTAGATGACATATCCTTCGATTCATAGACTGATGAGTATACTGCAAATTATAAGCTCTTTTAGTCAGATAGTCCAGTCATTATATAGGTTTTTTTTCAGGAATGGGAAAGTTACGTTTAAAAAGTAACAACGTTACAGTTACTTATAATTACAGTTACTTTTGGAAGTTTCAAGTTATAAGAAAAATTGCAATTTAACCATCTTATCTGTTTCACAGAGAACCAAGATTAAAGAAATAGTTACAATCAGAAAAAAGCTAATAAGAAAAAACAACGTTGTTACAAGTGAAATAGTTAAGTTTAAGGGGAACACCGAAAATATCCACGAGCGGAGTAAGAAGTAACGGAAAAGTAACTTACTTTCAAAAACTAACAGCGTTATCGAAAAAAGTAGCTCTTACAAGTAATGCATTACTCCAATCCCCGGGGTTTTTTTTTAAACATTTACTGGTGTAGTAGAGTACAAAACCTTTACTGAAGTACTTGAGGCTGCTATTCCTTGTAAATACAGTATAATGACTGAACTAATATTCCTCATCATACAGTTATTATCCATGTATGGTTTTGGCCTTTGAACTTGGTCCATGAATAAATGACATTTTTGACAAACTTTAAACATTTTTACAACGACAAAATTTCTTTTCAAACCAAACCACATATAAAGTCATTTCAGTTTGTTTGAATCGAAAATATGGCAGTATTGGAGTATGTTGCTGCTCAATTATTATCAAAGTTTGCAATGTACATGAATTAAATTTCCAAAAAATATTGATTTTTTAATAATTTTATTCTGTTTTTGCAACATAAAAGTATCTGTGATTTTATTTTATATATTTTAAAAGGTTCAGTGTTAGATTATGTAGTTAACATATTAAATTTTTCTATTCAAGAAATTGATTTATTAAAATTAAGAATTTTGTTAACACGTACATACCATTAAATTATATTGATAATAACTGAAACAGCAAAACTCTAAATATGACGACACTTGCTTCAATAAATAACACAACCCGTTGATTAGAAAACGGAACATTTCTAACCTTTAATGCCTTTTTTTGAAAATAAAACTCAATTTCTCAAATATAAACTCCATTCGCTCAATGGATATTTTAGTTTATATACAACTGTACAAAAATATATACAAACTGAGTAGTTGTAAGATCCTGTCTATGTTAATAATACTAAGTAGTTAAAATTCTGATGATGATCTAAAAGGAGTTCACATGTAATCAACATCCAACTATCTTATACATCTAAACATCTCTGCATCTAACATATCTCGGCTACAAATGAATTTAAATAGAAAATAGTACTTTACACACGGGATACGTTTATCAACAACAATTACAAAAACATTTATGACTCACTATTTTAAAATACAAGTCGAGGTAATATAGCTTTTAGGGTTCCCATTACCATAAAAATTCAAGAAATTAGTGTATGACAGCAAATTATTAATTTAAAAGAAAATTTCACTGATTTTATATGTATATACAATATGTATATACAATATGTATATACAATATAAAGGAAAATTTATTTGAAGCATGAAATAATTTTTACAGCTATTGTATTTTAACTGATATTTTAAAATCATTACTTAAAATTCCATTGAAGTGTTACTGAAAACATTTAATAATGAATCAAATCAAAGTCCACACCTAGTAAAAAAATTTAGGTACAGTTTAAAACAACAATTTTGGGCATTTTTAAGGACCATGGGAACCCTGTTTAAGAGAATGTCAAGCAACCAAGTTATTCTAAGCATCGTTTTTTACAATTTTAAGTTTTCTTTAAAAAATTCTGGCATATCACACAGTACTTATGGCACTGTAATAAAAATGGATGGCTTGTTATGTCTCTTTTGTAAAAGCTTGAAGCAGCAAAATATAATTTCTGTGCAAGTGTCATTTGTACATCGCAGTCGGAAGTATTCCGACTGATTTTATTGTTTAAGGCATCAACTTCTACTGCAAACTACTTTTATCTGTTTTGGTCGAATTATGGTCGCACTAGATCTGGACATAGCGACAGACTACTTTTATTAAAATTTAATTGTTAAGAATAAGAGCCAAATATCTTGTAAAGCATATAATAATTAACTAGTAATAAGGCTAATTACTAGACTTTCTTTTATTCAGTTTGAAAAAAAAATTCTGAATTGCTTGATTATATAGGTTCGTAGCTCATTTTTTTAAAATCATTAACTATTGTAGCGCTATATCAAAAAGAACCTTTCTATTAACTTTTTAAAGACACTGTCTTTTAGTTAAGTGATAGTTAAAAAGCTGTAAAATAAGGCATTGAAGCAAAATGTTACGAAAATGCCATCTCTATATACACATATAATCTAAACACCAGTTTTCTTACAAAGAGCATATGTTCGAGAGGAACAACTGAATCAGACATAAGTGCTTGTCTGTTTCTATAGTTCCCTCGGTACTGTAACACGACTTAATTTTTCTTTTCTTTTTTTGAACATGTAGTGCTAAACTTCACATTTGAGCACTTTACTATGCAACTATATTTTTTAGGTTTCTAATTTGGAATAACAAAAATAAATAATTTCAAACTGAGCTACAAAAATCTGCCTTTGTTAAGTTAAAAAAAAAAAAAAAAGTCAGTTTTCTTGTGAAATTTAGAATTACAAAATGTGTGAATGTTATGTTAATTATAGAGGAACTTAAAATCTTCCCATATGTATATATTAGACTAATGTAGACTTAAAAACTTAAAGGTTAGATTTTGATGTAATATTAGAAATTGTGCTGTTATTTTGGAGTAACTTATGATAAAATCAAAGTAAAATCAGGTTTTCAAACAAGGTTTCGGGAGATTAAGTTCCATATAATTAACATAACAGAATCCTACATGCATTGAAGTATCAATGTTTTAATATCTCACCAGGGAAAAAAAATTATTAAATAAATTTTCGCATACATCAGTCTATGCTACCTAAACACATGACACCTCATCAGAAGCATCAAAAGTCCAACAATCAACACCAAAACAGAGTTTGTCGCTCTCTCACTTCCCCCGCTCTCCAGTCCCCTCGGCACAGCCGAGAAACTCCCATTCACCAACGACTGACCACCATCGATCATAGCATCCCGAGCAGCAGCACTGAAACTATCATCGCCCGTCGTCAGCAAATCAAAGACGCACGCATCGAAATAAAAATCCGTAATATTCAACGCCTTGCAGGCCGCAATGGCCTCGTTCTTTGGCCCACTCTTCGAGTCCAGAATCCTCTCGAAGTCTATTCGCTCTCGTCTTGGGCAACCTCTCACACAGAGCTCGAGTGTTGCATCCCCTTGTGCACCTTGCGTTGCGATGGCACTGGGCATTTTGGCCGCGAATGTCAGGTATTTGCCGGATTGGCGGATCACGATACGCGTGGCCACGTATCGTAGGTGGATTTCGATGTGCTTGCCCGGAACTTCTTCACGGATACGGACCCCTGGTCCGCTCCATTTTGACCCGTCCGCGAAAACGCCGGGTAACGAGTCCGGTTGGGCTTCGTAGGTCTTTTCCTGGGCACAGGGGCCGTGCTGGCGGATTATGACTGTAATCTGGAAGAAAAAGAGAGAACTCATTAGAAACTGAAGTGGGTGAAAAGTACAAAATTATATTATTTAACATATTTTAGCTGTGTTATAGTGGGCTGGTTGATTGGAGATCATGAAAAATTAATGCAATTTTGTCATACCTATATACGAAGGACTCTGTATACAAGTGAACCAAGTCTATAAAAAGCTTTGTGCCATCGAGAATTGAAATTAAAGCTTTATAACAAAATTACTTATTAACATTTTTTTAATTGCAGCTACCTTGCAGATACTATCTTAACTAAGACTTTTTTTCCATTTTTGCACTGAAATTCTCCATACTTAAGTGCCTTCAATTACACTGCTAACTGGAAAATGACAAAAAGTGGACACTGGTTCACTTGTATTCTAAATCCACCATATTTATATTGATCTATATATATTTAAAATTGAGTGTTTAGCATATTTTGCATTTTTGTTGCTGGCAATGAAATGAAAATCACTGGCTCATATCACAGCTGTTCCTTTTTTGAAAAAAAAAACATAACTCTACTCTAAATTGACTTTGAAAGACAATATAACTACTAACAAGTAATAAAATTTGAATTTAAAACAAACGCTCCTCAAATGGATATATATTTACCAATCAATAAAGACCCTAATTTTAAAGAACTTAAACATATTTATTTTCAAACTGCATAAATTTTTTGTAAAAATATTAAGATAAACAATAATTTATCATAAAAAAGGTTTTTAAGGCCATTATATTAGAAACTAATTTACTTAACGAACTTTTCCATTATTTTTCGTTCTACTTATATTTTATAAAGAAAATATTAAAAAATTGTGTAATAAAGTTAGCTAATAATATATAATAAAATATTTCTCTTTCCACATTTAGTAACTGTATACCTTATAACTTCAAACACCAATACAACCGTCAAGTTTAGTATGACCTTGGCAGTTCATACACGTGCCTCCCCCCACCTTTTCTCTAAGAAACAATAGATTAAAATAAATCTTTTCTGTTTTTTTTTTAAATGACCATTTCCATTACAAATTCTGAAAAATCTAAAGGTAGTTTAACCTAAGCCGCATTCCCCACGTCGCCAGATAGATCGATAAAATAAACATTAATTCTCAGAATTACAACAACTGGGCAAACAAAACGCAATACGATATGTTTTGAAATTTTTTTGTGAATAACAGCTCCTAAATAAATAATGTATTAGAAGTTTTTTTAAAAAAAAACAAGTGTGATCGACTGATACGTAATCACAGATTACAGAACAGCTTGCTCTAAATGATGAACAGTTTATAAGAGCGTTGGCCTTCAATCCCGCCCAATTCAACCTGCCCCCAACGGGGATTAAAGAAATACCGTTAATTAATATTTTATCTGTTATTTAAAAAAAATGTGTTTCTTTTCAAAGTACACAATGGAGTTATAAATAGTTCTCTTTTTCAGAAAACCTTCTGGCAAATTTTTAATTAATTTAAGATAAAATTGTTCCTTTTTCGGAAACGCTATGCTATTTTTGTAATGCTGACTTTTAATTTTTTTAAAGGAGACAAAAATAATCAACTACTTTGCTACATATACCTCTTTTTTTGTTGGTGTATCATTTTTATGTGGTTTACAATTTAAAAAAAATTAAAAACCAAATCTAGTCAAGTAAAGTGCGCCGCAGGGAAACGTTTAAAAACCCGCTAACCCGTATCACACAACGATTGCGGTATTTTTTGCCGTTATTACGGTGTCGCACGATTTATCAGTTGGAGCTTTCACAAGCCGCCGAAGAAACAATTCATAGTTTATAAATAAATTAGAGGCTAGAGCATTCACGTTACAATTGCGGTAAAAAAAAATTGAAGAACGTTGATAAATCCGTAAATACGATATTTTTTCCGCTTTCGCGTGTAATTAAAACTTCTAATTAGCACTTAAATTATCCTGTGCCCGTGAGTAAAACGATTAAACCTAAGTTTACTTGTGTTTTTTATTACAAAGCATTTAAAAAACAAAAACAAAGTAAGACTGCTTTTTTAAAAGATTCCATATTTACATCTCCGAAGATTGGAATGAAAAAAAGGGAGGGTTCTAAACGTTCGAAAAAGGGAGAAAAACTAGTTCGGTTACCTTGCCTTTTTATTTAACTTGCTACGTTACCAAGCGTGGTGCCGAAAATTCTAAGTTATAGCATAAACATTTGTTCCGAAGTAGCAATTATATTTATATTTTTCTTTTCGCTCGATATGTTTTGCTTATTATTGCATTTCCTTTTCCAAAACAGTTGAATATCTAATTTCTCGCATAAAAAAACTTTTTTGAATTGGTACAAATCAAGTTTAAAATGTTTGGAAATACTGATTTTGGTATTGTTACAAAATTCAAACTTTTGATGGTACGTGGAATGTTGTTAAAAATATGTTACAAGTAAAAAAAAACCTGAATTGTTATTGTACTGTTTAACAAGCATTCTAGACTTCAGAGACTAATTAAATTGTTATCTACTATTAAATTATAAATTTCAATGTTTATATAGCACTGAAACACAATTTAATTTTTTACTCATACAATGTGAATAAATATATTTATCTGAACCATTTCTTCAACCGTTTTCACATACATCTAAAGCAATGGGCTTGTTTCACATAGTACGGGAGAAAAAATAACCAACCAATGAAATCGCAGTACGGAGAGCTTGACATCATAAGAAACATTCCCATTGGCAAACTTCGAACAAATATTTTAAAATAGAATTCTTAACTCTTAAAAAAATCAATTTATAAACACCCATAATCTAAAAACCTACCAATACACCAAAATAAATTACTGCTATAAAATTAAACAAGAAATTAGTACAGATTCTGATTCTATAGATATTTTAACAAAATCGCAAAAAAATTCCAAGTCTTAAGCATCGTAATGAGAATAGTTATTTGAGCAAGGTTCAAAATTACGAGGTCGGTCGTCTCCAATTGGCATGTTTCAGTTCTTGGGTAGCAACAGAAATGCTGAATGAAAATAAATTCTCTCTCGATTGGTGAATGAATATCACGTGCGAACAGGGCCTGATTTACGGCAGGGCAAACGGGGCACGTGCCCAGGGCCCCCACGTTAAAGAGGCCCCCAAATTTTGTTCATGAACATTTATGCTCAATATAACTGCCCCCAAACCTAACTTTTTACTATGAAGCAAGCGAAAAATTATACATTCATGAATCACTACGAAATTGTGTTTAAACTAAGATTTCATCTATTCACAAAAAAAAATCTTTTCTATCAGGGGAATTGAGCATGCATTACAAGCTAATTACTACTGCTATTTTTTGGTGGTGTTCATTAAAATGTAGAAAAACACACTATTGCTATTGCATACACACACTATAATATATTATAGATGTATATTTTGGGCGCCCCAAAATTTGCTGGTGCCCAGGGCCCTTAAAGTTTTAAGTCGGGCCCTGCGTGCGAACAGATCACTATTCTGAGCACCGATCGAAGGAATGAAAGCTGGCAAGATATACGACATCTGAAACAAGCCAATACCTCTCATGTAACTTTAGAACTTTATTCAACCAAACCAAAACTAGCGAAAAGTAAACAAGAGAAGTTCAAGAACTCGATAAACAAAT
Source organism: Oedothorax gibbosus (assembly GCA_019343175.1). Classification (NCBI taxonomy): domain Eukaryota; kingdom Metazoa; phylum Arthropoda; class Arachnida; order Araneae; family Linyphiidae; genus Oedothorax; species Oedothorax gibbosus. The sequence continues at coordinate 8,762,363 of CM033276.1, read as the reverse complement.
TTCGCATTGTCCTGTCAACCTCTTTAATTGTGTGACATGTGTCCAACCATTCATTTCGTGAGTCACCTGCCATCAGCACCCAAGCTGGCTGCGTGAAAAAAGAATTTGGCACTAAATAACGTCGGTGCTTCATGTCTACACCACAACTATAAATAGACTGACGACGTTTTTTCAAACGGTAAACATTCGGTTTGTAATTTCACAGGTAAGTTTGTTTTGACCATGTCGAGGCCGTGGAAAGATTTCAGGCAGCTACCTTTTTCTGGTTGCTTTGATGACTCCATAGCAGGTATTAGAAAGTTATTTTAAAAAAGTAACTGTTACAGTACTTAATACACAAAGTAATTACAGTTACTCTTAGAAATTTCAAGTTATAAGAAAAATCGCAATTTAACCATCTTACCGTTTTTCGAGAACCAAGATTAAAGAAAAAGTGTCGTGAGAAGAAACGAAAAGGTAGACATTTTTTGTTACCACTAAAAGTAACTAAGTCACCTTCTGAAAAATCTAACGGCGTTACCTAACCAAGTAACTGTTACAAGTAATGCGCTACTCCAATTCCCTGCTCCATAGAGTTTATGACAGTTAGGCAAGTAGTATATTTCGAAGACTTTGTTTGAATGTTATTTTTGGAAGTTACAATATTAACAATTTAATTTTGTTAATATATAAAAAAGTTGAAGAGGACTACGAGTTTCCTTAAATAACCTTTTAACCTAGCTTTCGTATTTCCAAAGTCTAAGCTTTCTTGGCACCATCAAGCACAAATGGACGAGACTTAGACAAAATGTAAGCAAACATTTTTATAAATTTAAATATTTATCAATATTTCATAAAAACTGAGTCGCTATAGGCAATTGTAAGCACAGACTCCATAATTTAACATGGAACAATTTTGTCCTTGGCGAAGGAAAAAGAGAGCTTGAGATTCGATCGAATAACTACTTCCCCGAACGAAATCAATACTCATGACATAGGATGAGTTTCAGAAGACGACGTTGTGTTTCCTTCGACATTTGTAGAAATTGATTGGAAAATTCTTTTTCTTATTATTTCGACATTCTTCGAGAAAGTATGCGAAAAACGCGGACATGAATATGGAATAAAATTCACATAAATGTCTCGAAAGTATATGTGAAATGTCATTAGTCCCCTCTTGATCAAGAAATGAATTAACACAAAACATTTTTGCTAATGGTTTGAAGAATTTATTTGGAATTTCTGGATACACACTCTTGGTGACATGTTTTTCAGAAATGAACAATCAAATCCCAGCCGGCCGAATTTAGCAGGCTAATGTCATTTTAAGAGATGGGGCCATGGGGGACAGTTCGGTCTTTCTGAGTTTCTTCCAGAAGTTGAACCAATAACCAAAAGAGTTCGCGATTACTGCTAGGCATAATCTGGGCAAAAGTGAATTACAATATTTATTATTCTAACTAACGTAAAATGATACAAAACCTGGAAAATTTCAGTATTTCTAATTTGTTCACAAAAAGTCATAATTTACACCGTCTGGGGGTAAAAAAAAAGAAAAGGGTTCCAACAATAGGAAATCTAACAATAGATGGCGCTTTGGACGACTTCCAAAAAATAGTCTCACTTCACTTCAAGTAGAATTCGCGCCCCAGACGATTTTTTTTATTGTAAAGTTCTGAAAAAAGAACGAAAATCAAAACTTAGAAATCGCGAGGTCATGGAGCGGAGGAAAACTGTTCGAATGACAGACGAAAGTTGCTTCCAGCTGTAAATGAAAGACAAGTACAAATGCAGTTGTAGCGAATGATTTAAAGCCGTTACGCGCCATTTTTTTAAACCGTGAGTCAGTGAAAAGTTTTAATTAGATTTACAGTGGAAATAGTAATAATAAAACTAACTTGAGAGAATGAATTAGAGTGATAAATTAAGACTTAAATAATTTATAGCTATGATCTTCCATTTTGCGAATATATTCATACAGCATTTTCAAATTACAAGCTATTAAAAGATATTTTTAATGTATTGTTTACTTAAGTGGTTAACACACTTACAAAGGCATAATTATACCGATTTGGCTCTCCTTAAAATATAGGAATCCCGCAGCTGGCAATGGTTAAAATTTCATTTAGAAGAAAAATATTTTTTTTTAAAAATGAAATGCTTTAAAAATTTTCATAGCAAAAAATATCTGATCAAAACCTCCAATTTAAAATTCTAGCATTTCAAAACGGCTACTAAATAGAGCATACAATCAAAACATCCTCCAATGAATAATAACTTAATATATTTAGAAAAGGAAATCTATTCCAAATAAATCATCCATCAGCCATTCTTTTACATTTCATAACTTAAAATTCAAGAAATTTAACAACAACCAAGACGGCATAAATTTAACAACAACCAAGACGGCGTAACCCCCCCCCCCCCTAAAAAAAACCCACATATTTATCTCCATTGACGAAACGAGAGTAGATTCACACCCCTCCGTCCAAGTAATGGTATCTCCCATCGGCTTGTTTATCTGCCCCCCCCCCCCCCCTCCCTTCAGACCCAGGTGCCGTGACGTCACAGTGACGAGGGAAGCCCCGCCCAGCGAACTCTGAGGATTCGGTTTCAGCGACTTTAGGGTTTTGAGAAAGGGATTGGGTTTATTTTGAAAGTTTTGTAGCACTTTAGTTGAAAAGTTTTAGTTTTGAAAGTTTTTCAAACAAGAAACTTGGAACTTTTCAACTTGATTTTTAAAAATGGGATGATTTCATAGTCGAAAAGTTAATCACCGAAAAAAATATATGGTCAGGCTATATCGTTCAGTTCTATTATTATAGTTAGCTGTTATGAACTGGTTTAGTTTTAACACACTCAAAAATTTTCATGGAGGAGAAAGAAAGGCTAAATAAATATCTTGCATTTCTGTGATCCTATCTAAATAAAATCGCATAATACATTAAAAAGGGCAGGTTTGATCTTATAAAATTTGTGAAGGATCCTTAAAAATATCTTCAATTCCGTTCGGTTATTGAAAAAACTACATAACACATAACAGCAAACATATACGTTAATAGTTGAAAAACATATAATGAAAAAACACAACAAAAAAAGTACCAACGCGCTCTACATTAAACAAAAACAAATATTTTTTTGAAATCTCTATTCCTTTTGATAAACCCTCAAACATTTTTTTTAACTTCACTATTAAGTTGAAATTCAGCTCCACATATAAAACACTATTAAAGGGGGATAATAAGCAGACTTGATAATTCACAGGGACTTGCACTTTCATAAATGCGGAAGAAAATTTTGAGAGCAAGGCACCATCCATTGGGGAAAACGAAAGAGAACGATAATCATAGGGTCAACTACTACGATCCCTGGAGTAGCCGGAAAAACGTTTGCGTTCTTTTTGATAACAGCTGGGTCTTGTTGTTGTTACTTTTAAAGAACTACCATTCTAATGTATAATGACTAGTCGCAGTGTATTTTGGTTTGTTATTTAACTACCTGCCTATACAAATTGGGCATTTTTTATAGTTTCTTCAAAGAATAACGTAAATGAAAATTGATTTTTGAAAATTTAATGATCATTTCATAGTCGAAAATTTAATCACTGAAACCAATCTGGTCAGGCTATATCTTCCGATTCTATTATTACAGTTAAGCTATGAAATAGTATAGTATTTACATATTAAAGCACCAAGAATTTCTTTTGTTCGAAATTATAAAAAGTACTTATTATAAAGAGGTACTTTAAGAAGAAAATTCATTCATATGTTTACCATTTTTTTTACGGAAAAAAATGATTTTAACACTTCATCATTAGCGCTTCACTCATACAAGTTTTTAAAACTACCAATCACAAATTTAAAGAAAAAGTAAACATTTATAAAACATGTTTTCAACGTTTTGTAATAAGAACTTAACGAGGAAAGTTTGAATTGAAGGTTCCCCAGTACAAGTATGAAGCTCAAAATTTTCACGACCACAACATTGAAGCTATAACGCCATCGAAATTAACATCCAGAAAATAAAAAAATATCAACACGACCTTTCAAACCCAAAACCACTTAAAAACTTGCTTGCATTATTCAAAAAAACAGTTTAAAAAATAACACAACATTGCTAACTTGAACATCCCCTACCCCATAACATAACAGAAAGAACACACCAACAAATAGAAAGTAAAGAAAAAACAAGCCAAAAAGTTCCCGTTCTCCAAAAAAACCCGCCAAACAGGAGGATGCGGGTCGCATAACCCCCCTCCCCCCGAAAATCGTTCAAGAAACGGGGAGGGGGGGGGGGGGTCGGAACTAACGAGCTTCAAGGTCTTTCGAGAAATAGAGGGGAGCGGCGACCCCAAGAACGTCTTTACACCTCTTATTTGTAGGTCTGTATTACAGAGGAAAGAAAATGTGTTGTGATGATGTGTAATAATTAATATATTGCGATTACGTTAAACTTAACCTTTTAACGACACTTTGTGAATATCATTATCACCTTCATTACCGAAACAAAACGTTCACTTTTAAGTTTTTAGATTTCGAAAGCTCATTTTCGCGAGGCAAATTTTCTTGACAATTGTTAAATGGTTAAAACTGTTTTTTGAATTAATGCCGTACTATCATCGGTCAAATGACGAGGTCGACACCTGGCGTGGCACACAATGCTACCCTATAGCGTTTCGGTACACTGTATCTGATTTTAAACCACGACAGATTTATTTGGCGCGTATTTTAATTTACTCGGCAGCCAAAACAATAGCAGTCAGCAATTGGCTACTAGAACGGCTACGCCTACGGTGACGTCACAGCTACGTCAAAAGATGTCTTATACCTCACAAACAAACCACGCTCCGCCCCGTTCGAATCGTCTATTAATTACATTTTAGATTAAATCTTAAAAGTTGCATAATCAAACTCTCATACAAAAGAAAAAATATTCAACATTTTCTAGTTATCAAGGGTTTTTTTTAAAGCTCGGTAATAATTTCATCAAGTCTGAACCAAATTTGAAAACCATTTCAGTCTAAGAATCCAAGAAATTATAACGGCCTCACAAGATAATGGCGGAAAAGTTAAAGTATAAAGGATCGCAATGCATTCCCAGATAATTATAAGGTATACGAACCCCTTAACAACAGAAATTAATCAAAATTTGAATTAATCCAGCATAAAATGGAGATTCCATATCAAATTCTGATATCAAAAGATGACTTTTGCAGATACAGTACATAATAGAAGCAGTGGTAAAAGCCTGATAAATATTCATCGGCCAATGCTATTACTATACGACCTTGAGTCACATAAAAGACACTCACACATGCCTCTTCAATTTGTTAAAGTTGTAAGACATTTTAGTTTTAAAAAAAACTCATTTTCTGCATTTTTAAGGACTGACACATATCTTAATGAATATGAATGATTTGAAACAAATTTTTTCACCTACATACCGAATATTGTTCAATTAAGTTAGTCATCAAAAGATTTATCATTCGGAATAACGATACTATATTTTTCAGTTCTTACAATTTTTCCAATTTCTAAAAGTAATAGTTACATTTTTAATTAAGTAACTGCAAGTTACTTTTTAAAAGTATATATCCGTATATAGTATCCACAAGTAGAACGGGCACCACCAAAGAAGCCCACATACCTTTTCTACAATCCACATAAATTTCCCTACATACCCAATAGTATTTAAACTTTAAAATAGTCTTAAAGGTTAATTTAATAGTTATTTAAGCAACTAGTGCTGAAAATAATACTTTATTAAGCAAGTGGCTTTTATTTCACGAGACCGTAGGTCGAGTGAAATAATGACAAGAGCTTAATAAAGTATTATTTGGCACGTGCTTGCTTACAATATTTTTTATAATAACGTGCAAAAAAGTATTTCTACCAATGAGTGATTTTCATGACATCATTTAGTTTCCATGGCGATATTCGAAAATGCAAAGTAGTAAAAGAAAAGTTGTAAATAAATTTTCTATTTTGAATCAAAATTCATCATTTTTGTAGTACTTGTAGTGTTTCCATGGAGATATTAGAAAATGCAAAAGTAATGAACCAATAGAAATAAGCGAGTTTCATGACATCATTTAGTTTCCATGGAGATATTCATGACATCATTTTGTTTTTCTACCAATCAGATACTCTTATTTACTTTACCGCACTAGTGCCTAAAGCACTACTTTCGGCACTGTCTGTGACGTAAGCACGTAAAGTGTCATTTTCGCAACGATTTATGAATGAATATGATATAAAAAGTGAACTTTTTTGCACGTTGTTATAAAAAGTAATTTTACCTAGTAAGAATGTCACTCATCGGTTTAACAAAAATATGGTTTAACGAAGATAAAACAAACCGATTGAAAAACTTAGTGGAAGAACATGATAAGTGACAAAAATGTTAAAACGAGAAAATTAGCTTTTAAGATTTTTGTTTGCACTTAAATCTGTTAAAAACTGTACTTGAAAACCGTAATAATATGCCAAACTTAAAGTTTATGAAGAAGGGAGAAACTTGCTATCATTATAAAGTTAGTAATATATCCATTGACACAAAAATCTCAATTTTTTCAAAAAGGTAACTTAGCACGTTCTTCTACTAAACTCAGGCAGCTCTTAAATTGTCAGTTACATTTATATCATCCCGAACTCTTAGTCTAAAGGTAAGGGCAGTGTCTTTTAAGATGGGATGGTCCATAGCCTTATAAATACTCAAATTGAATGTTGCATCAATCATTGGCTTGAAGGCCGGCGAATTTTTGGGATGGCGTCGTTTGTATTTCACTGGCGCGTTTAATAAATGAATCTGGTGCCGGTTTGACTATCAATATATATATATTTTATATTATCGAATTATTATAAGCAACATAGGTAAAAATCTGAATTCATTATCGATGGTTCGTCCCCCTTTGCCAATCCTTAAATTACTCATCGTATCGGAATTTGGATCTAAATAAATTATCTAAATTCAAAACTTAGAGCATTAGTGAGAATTTTAGGTTAATTTTAGGTAATGAAAGAATTGCGATGGGTCTAAAATCCGAAATGGAGATTTTACGTTTTCTACACGTTTTTGAGGGTGGCGATGCCGAAAAAGTAGTTTTTAACATTGATTGGTCCGTCCTAATTCACTCTACAGATCAAGCTAAAAGACTTGGGGACTTCAAATTTGGTACACGAGTTCCTAGTACCTGTCGGAGGCCATAAGGTTTTCGAAAAAGCTCGTATAAGCAAAGGGTAACTGCCATAGTACGGTTTCAAAAGTACTGCTAAAACACGAAAAGAGATACAGACTTCAAACTCGGTGCGAGTTGTCATACCTAGAACATCATAATTTAAGAGTTTTAAGAAAATCGCCCATACGCAAATGGTAGGTTTTATCGAACCACCTTTTTATGGCTTTAAGTTACAGAAATTGTCTTATAGGACATATTCTTACTAGCATTGATTTATTGAGTCGACCTAGCATTGATTTATTGAAAGTTGTACTGTAGCACTACTCATTCCTAGTTTTTCGAGATCAAGTTCCACTACGACACCCAGAAAAAAACTAAATCTATAACCATTAAAAGATAACATCAAATACAAGCCTTACCTTTGTGATGGCAGTGGCTTGCGATCCCTTCCCTACTGGGTCATTGGTGACCTGCACCGCTACGTGGGGGTTATCTAATAAAGGCCACGCCCCTGGCACAGAACACGTCTGTAACTCGTCATAGAACGTCCTTAGGTGCGGGTCTCCAAATAAAGCGCAGTGGCTGAAGCTGCCCGCTGGCCGGTATCCGTTGCATTCCTGGTGCTGGCGTGGGGGTTTCTGGAACCTGTGGCCTCCGCCCTGGGTCCTGGTGGGAAAGGTTAGAGGAGATTAAGGATGGTTTTCGAGAATTGAAATTTTTTTAAAAGATTGGGTATCATTCGTAGCTGTATGCCGGGGCCACTTATTTGCTACACACTGTTTTTTAAAAGGACCAATGGTACTACTCACCCCGAGTTGTGTCCCGGCCCCTTCTCCAGGACTTTGCCACAGTCGTACATGCGCGTCCACTGACCGACCAGCGACTGCACAGAGTGGTAGGACAAGTCGCCCCTGCAGGAGCGTGCGGTTGCACGCACGCACTCTGCGTATGCGTGCAGCAGCTGGCAGTAGCGGTAGTTGGGCCCCTGCGCAATGCGGTCTTCGTCCACTGCGCGGGCGTACTGCCTGGAACACAGCTGGACTTTGCAGTCGGCACCGGACACTGGAAAGAGAGGGGCTTGGTTAGTTTATTAACACGTTGAGAAAGGGTAAATAAGTGTGTGGTTGGAGAAAAAAAATTATGTTGTGGGCATGATCGGACACGGTAACTTCTGGAAAACTGAACTCGTTACGCAGTAGTAGAAGTGAAGAAAAAAAGTAGGGGTATGGCCGATAATCCAGTTACAAGTAACCTTCCCCCCCATCTTTGCTTTCTTTTGTTTAAAGCGGAAAGCAACTTCGTAAACAAAAGAGGTTGATGGAATTTAGTGTTATTACACAAGTGAGCAAGACCATTCTCTTGAAAAGTGGGGAGACGCGTCTACCCACCCTTCTAGCCAGCATTGCACTAACAGCTAGTAACCGTTATATCCAGGTTGGGCGAATGAAAGTTGCACTAGATATAAACGAACACCATGGGGTATTAGGGGATGGTCGTGTAATTGTGATAATTGTGTGTGGGGCCTGATAGGTAACACCTGATAAGGTAACCTAAATGCGACACCATAGGTGCACTCAAAATAGATATTGGATTGCTTAAACTTCACCATCCTTTCATAATATGACTAACCATTTACAGCTATTTATAATATGGTAGCGTCTAAACCCATATTGGAGCAGAGGACCTGAACGTCTCAGGCCATTTGGACTCTCAGGCCTTAAAATAATCAGAAACTTATTTATACATGTAATACATAAACCTCGTTTTACGGATTTACCTCACTGTTAATTTAAAATAACTTCTTAACGTTAATTATTTGATTGAATTAATTTAGACCTTTCAATACTCAAAGCCGAAACTTACACACATTGAATTATTCAATTTAAACAACCACATAAAAAACCTATCTAAAAAGGTTATTGTATCGGTTGCCCAACGTCAAGGTGTTGGCAAACAAAGCACTCCATTCCAATATCGCAATGGAAGACAATAAAGTTGACGGCTTATCACGTCTTGAAGCTGTGCTTTCAACGAGGAAATTAAGATTAATAATAATAAACAAGCATCAAAATTTGATTGAGTTCGGAGCTTCAGTTTAGAAACAGCCCTAAACAAAAGAAAATGACAGATAAAAATATGGCATTTTGATAAAAATGCTTAACATTCAGAACGTATCTCGTTCTGGTTAACCTGTTGTTTTACATACATATGGGCACAAAGCAGGGTTGGGTTTTTCCCGTCCAAAACTAATATTTCCCATCCCAGCGGGGAAAACTGGTAAATACCGGGAATAATTGGTAAATACCGGGAAAAACTGGGAAATACCATCCTTTTGCGGATATACCTTATCTGTTAAATTCTTCTTAATTAAAAGTTTTATAAAAGTAAACATCAGGGTTTTTTTTACATCCTAATTTTTGTATTCTGGCTGTGATTGCAAATATACCACGGCCTGGGTGGGGGAACCCTTGTTAAGCTAATGCTTTTTGTTCCCTACTATAGCCATTGTAGTTTGTCAAAGTCTAGTAAAGTCATTTGCTTTTTTTATAGATTTAGTAGACATAACTCAATAATTATTTGTCCTAAACAATATTTTAAAAAATATTAATAATAGACAATATTCTAATTATTATTTATGTTTATGCAGGTTTCAAACATTAATTATTATGTTACAATAGATGTCAAATAACCAAGGAAGGTTTGTCTATTTTTTTAAATATTAAGGCCATGATAAATATTTATTAAAATACCAAAATTTAAATTATTTTAATTAGTCCCATTAAATAACATTTAGTACTAATAGCAGTACTAAAGTAACTAATTGTTGATGTATAATTGAGTTTTTCCCAAGGACGGTAAATACCGGTTTTTACCATGGTATTTACCGGGGGTGGTAAAAACCATGCCAACCCTGGAACAAAGTGTTCTCAAACAACAGTTTGGTATTAGAAATAGGGTTTTTTGCTTTTTCTTCTTGAGCCATTAGTCGTTTTGCCTCGTTTATTCAAAAAATCGACTATTTTTGTGCATTCTTCCATGATTCGTGTGATAATGATTTAGTCCAAAACTTGAAACTTAAATTTATTCAGTACCATCTTTTTTTCTTTTCTAAGCTTTTCCCAATTCCTCATTAAAAAATACTTAATTTCTACGTATAGTATTTATAAAATAACAAATAATTTAAAATCAAAATAATTTAAAATCACAAGAGAGAACAAATTTCAAATTTTGCTAGTAGTTCAATAACTTATTTACTGCAACTTTTAACAGCAATGTGAAATGTGCACTATTCAATACCAAACACATTTTAACAGAATACAAATTCTGAAAAAAAAACACCCACAAAAGCCTACTTTCCTCTTACTTCACAATACCAAACACAAATTCATTAAGTACCGATTGACAGACGGGCAAAATTATAGATTTGATGTCATTAAAACCTGTCCAACAAAAATTTAAATTTGACGATTATGATATAATTTGGAAGTCAACACTTACTTTCCATTTTATTTTGAAGTCTTTCAAATTAAAAAAAAAGGAAAGGTAAAATGCAACCCCCCAATGGGGTTTAAAACATGCATCGGACAAGACGCAAGCCTCAAAAGAATATGTTCTTGAAAAAGAACTAAATCGGAACAAAATATCGATATCAGCTGTGAGGCCCGATTATGGGTAGACGAAGACACAATTTTTCACTTCATACAGATAAAAAGTACCCAAAAAAATCGGAAATAAACAAGAATTTCCTTAACAGTCTGATTAGATAAGTGTAAATAAAGTAGGTGATAATAGAAAGTTTGGATGTAATATGAACAATGCTGGGAATTAAATTCGAGCAAATATGACGATTTTAATTCGCTGTATTCGAGAATATATGTTTGTGTAACTGTACAATCTATTAGTACTCTGTCTTGATTACTCTTCCTCATTAAATCTAAGTAACTTAGTCATAAGAATTACTATGATTGTTCACTTGATGTATTAAACGTTACTATAGTTAGTGGAAAAAATGACATGACAAATTTTCAACGAATAGGTGAAGGTTAATTGATAAAAAAACAAATTTTACTATTTAACTGTGGAACTTAGCTATTTCGCCAATGCAAACCTCGCCAAATAGTATCTTTGGCGATAAACAGTATTCTCTGGCGGCAAAACACAGTGTACTCAATTAAAGCGCCCGCGAAATGGAAAAAGTATCTAAACTTTCAAAAAATGATACACTAAGAATTACTACAACAAATTAATACGAAAATGGTTATTCAAATGTAAACAATTTAATACTAATGGCAATTGATCACGAAATACTCATTTTTTTGCGTAAAAAAACTATTTTGTTTTGCATTATCCCATAAAGCACAAAAAACATTTATTATCTATTAATTATGCTTATATAAAATACACAAAATAGTTACAACAGCCTTTTTTAATAGCCAAACGCGCCAATACTATCGCCAAGTTAGAAATGGCCAACCGTGAGATAAAATTGTGATACCGCCCATCATTTTGAAGCCGGTGACTTTAAGCTTCAAAATGTGACACCTCGATGCGAAGGTGACATATTTGATCAATACAAAGAAAACTGACTTATCTAATAATGAAGCAGACAAGCATGATAACTGAGCAGTCCTTTTAATGTATAAGATAAGATTGGTTTGAAGTGTTTTTATTTATGGCTGCTGCATTGGGAATATGCAATTCATATTTCAATAGAGCCTTAAAAAAATATATTAAATTACTATTCGAAATAATAGCTCTCGTGTAGTGCGACTATAATTCAACCTAACCCTTCGCAATAGCGCATTTAAGACTGCACTAACAGCAATTAAAAATGTAATTGGCTTGTTTCTCGTGACGTAACACCATTCATGCTTTCATTCCTGGATTCCATTGGTGTTTTCGGTGGTTATGAAACGGTAAGCTCCGCCCACTACCACATTATTAGATACATTTCATTCCTTTTCAACCGTTGCCACACAAGACATGAAACATGTCCATTAGACGATGCAAGTAAAATGCTAGGTACTTAAATAACAAATCTTTAATTACGTAACACATGTGTTATGTCATTGATTGATGAACAGATGTGACGTCTTGTTTTTATGATGACGTAACGAAACAACCAAAAATAATTACTTCATAACGCAATCTTTCCAGTTTAAAATTTCATTAATCATTCATAAAAGCGCGCAGTCAACCGCAAATATCTACCTATTACTTATTGAGAACATCCTAATTATTCCGCTAACAGACCTTAGTTTCGAAATAACTCAAAATGCTAACAAACAATTTAAAAATTCGTCAAATAATGATTTTATCTGAGGTAAGAAAATCGAAGAAAGATTTTTTTTAAATGTAGCTTTCTGTAAACCATTATAACTAACTTCCTCCTACACAATACCTTATCTTTTTATTTTTTAAAAACAGTTTCAAAACACCATCTGCTGCGTGCGCAGTCTTCCTTGTAATAGTTGTGTCTGGTGACGAAGATTTGGCAAAGTGCCTTCAGGTGCGTCGCAATGACTCATATTTATACAAAATGGAACCAAGTCACATCATCAAACTCGCTTAATTACAGATCTTATACTCCAGAATTTATTTAGAGTTCACAAACTGCTTAGTCGTGGTTTTTATTATAAAAGCTAAACTTTAAGAAACCTATTAAAATAAACAGTTACGTACTGGGTAAATAAACAAGGTTTTGACGCTTGGTGCTTTTCGGGAAAATAAACTGGATCGAAATGTCATTGAGCAGAACTGCAGGGTGATAGATGAAACGTAAAATATGCGATTTGTAACCAAAGTGCACATGGAAGCTAAGGCGGGCACTCGCCATAATTTAAAAAATTATGTAGTTTTTATTATTCCAACTTAATTATTGACTACTACTTTATCGAAGTATGTAGCTGTTAAAAAGGATTGTGGGTCTGTCTAAAAAAAAATATACAATTTTAACTTTCGAATTTTGCAAAAATAAACAGAAAGATCCATTTTGGTTTAGATACTATTGCCTATAAGTAACCCTCATATTTAATAACAAAATCTATAAAATTTGTATCTTCAGTACCCCAATTTAATTGTTAAAAAATATAAATAGCCACTCTTAAGTCCAAATGCAGCCTAAATTCGTTAAACATCTGAAAAATCACATTAAAAAAACAAGGAACCGTATATCGACCACCCTTAATATCGGTGATTTGTATATATATATATATATATATTGTAATAACTTATTTTGTTCCAATTCATACCCAACGATTTAGTCACACATTATATAAAATTTGTATGGACATTGTAAAACGTACCTGCACGTAGCTTGTAAAGTTTCATGTTACATGTAGTCATCACAACCCAAATCTTAAAATTGAATTTTTATCAAGCTAATTAAAAACCATTTACCGTATCCAAGCAACCGAACTTCATGCAGTACAAAAAAAAAATGTCACACAGAAACTAGTGTAAAAAAACCTCACGAAAACTACAAATGGACTGGACACGTTCCGAAAAGTCAGGCACGTTTTGATGCTTTTTTTTTCATCAATCCCTAATTGGAATTCAAGGGTGGTTGGTGAGTAGGTGGCTAGCGAGATAGCGACAAATTTATCGTATTTTTCAGCGGGAAACGTGTGCTGCGCGTTCATAAATCTAGGCAATTTATGACCGCAGAAACGGTAAGGCGGATTTAATTTCGAAGGTAGCAGTTTTGCAATAAGGTATGAATGAACCAGAATTAAGTTTTATTCTTAAAAAAATATTTTATTATATAGAACAGATGGCGTAGAAATTATTTTATTGAGGTGAAGTAGCTGAAGGAATATTAAGAATTCTGGAAGCATTCGAACTACTAGTTGTACACAGAACCATAGTTCAAACAAAGCGTGCCGTGTTCAAGGAATACTGAAGGAATAACAGTTAGCAAGTTAATCCAATTAAAAGTCCTCAATAAATTTCATTTGAACCCGAAATATAAAATACGTGAATATCCAAACATGAACTTTTTCGGATAATTCTTGTTGGAATGTTGGAACACAATTCTAAACTTGTTCGAGCTTTCCAAGGAAAGTCTTTAAAAAATTGGAAACAACGGAAGTTCCTGTATTTACTGAAACCAGTATTAACTGTTAAGAATTTAAACCAATTAAAATTAAAAGACCCAGACAACAAATTTCATTTCTACCTGAAATACAAAATGAGTAAATGACCACAAACGTGAAACTTTTCTTCAAGTTATTGTTGAAACAATTCCAACCGAGCATTTCCGAGAGGTGTCTTAAAAGGAATTGAAAACAGTGAAAAGTTCCAGTATTTACCCTATACATAGAAGACGTCAAACCAGAAAAAGGGCAAAATTACCTACAGAAAGTCGTGTAACCAGGACTGATAGTCGAAAAAAGGGGGGAGAATGGGGACTATCTCTCACATTCTTACCGATTCTAGGAAAGTTCTAAGATAAACACAGAATAGAAAAGAATTCGGAACTGTCAGTAACCACCAGTGAAAGTGACCACAGTAAGAAAGTTTTTTTTTGTAATTGGTTTAGTTTAGTTTGAATTATCGTCGCACTAGAGCTACACTAGGGCTATTGGCGACCGGCGTCGCATTTTAGAACCACATTTTTTGTAATTGGATACAATTTTGTTTATCCTATCTAAACCGAGCTTGTGTCATTCGCGATTTCAATTATAATTAACGAATAGCGAACCAATTATAATTAGAAATAAATATATAATTTAACGAATAGAAAATTATGAACGAAATAATTAACGAAAACCTTAACACTTAGAAGCCGGGAAGACGTAAATATACGTCTTGCGATTTTTTAGTTTTTGACAACAGTTATTAATATATCTTGTTACAATTAGATTCATTTTTTTTTACTTTACTAGGGGGCTCCGCCTCCCGCTCGCCAACCCACGAGAATTGCTGCGCAATTCATATTGGCCGCTTCGCGGCCGGCTCGCTGGTGAACGTAACTTTTCCAACCCAACGTTGCAAAAGCCTATGCATATTTTAAATCCAGGTCTGTATCTCTGACAAAATTAGGTCGAGCATCGGTCACCGCCATACTAAGAGACACATTTGGACCCAAAACTCTTTGGCTATTAGCTATTTTTGATATAAATTTAATAAATTTTTAAGTTGGCGCCCCTAGGCGAGCAAGCTCGCACATCACTGGATTAAAGAATGTCACATTATTAAAAGATATGTTTAGTAACTTTTTTTACTTGATGTGCATTTATGTAGTGCCCCATATTTGTTTTTTAATTGCTAGCTAGCACATAATCTTTTTTATGTTCACCTGCAAGCGAGCGCAGCAAACCGGTCGCGAAGCGGCTAATGGGAATTGCGCAGAAATTCCCGGGGGTTGGCAAGCGATAGCGATCAGGGGCGGCGTAGTCCCCTAGTTATAATAGTTATAAGTAAAATATCAAAAGTCCCCTCTTTGTCTAGAACACAATCCTCCTGACAAGTTTCGATCAGCATGACAATTTTGGTAGAATGTATAAGATTTTATTTCAAAAAAAAAAACGCCAGTAAAACGCAAATGAAGTATTTTTCGAATACTTTAAGAACAAAAATATTCGATTTCCAAGTACATATAAAAACAATCAATTTCCACAAGCGGATAATAACCATAATAACAACTTTTTTATTCGATAATATCGATTTTCAGGAAGGCTATAGAAAAAAAACCATTCACTCAATACCAAACCGAAGCTATCCAACCCACTATTGAATACAACACGAAATATACGACTATTAAT
Organism: Oedothorax gibbosus; assembly: GCA_019343175.1. Lineage (NCBI taxonomy): Eukaryota > Metazoa > Arthropoda > Arachnida > Araneae > Linyphiidae > Oedothorax > Oedothorax gibbosus. The sequence continues at coordinate 8,746,442 of CM033276.1, read as the reverse complement.
AAAAAAATAATATAAAAAAGACCCAAAAATCGCCCACATTCTGTGGCCCATAGAATCATGGGGTCCCATAATAATGGAGTTTTCTGGAAGGTCACCGCCCCCCGCTTGTCAAACTAAATGGAAGTTGATCTATTGTAACGCGGGGACCTGTGAAGCCCTTATATGGGGCCCCATGTCTGGATTCCTGGGCCCTTGGATTCCTTTATTATAGTTTCTATTGTGGCACTATTATTGATCATGGGCTATTGAAAAATATTACCGAGTTTGGAAGAGGGGATATTATGTAGGAGGATATTTGGTTAAATGACTAAAAGTTATAGAATGTATGTAGCATTTATTTAAAATGTGGATCTGGCGAACTATGACAATACAAAAACATTGTGCACATGAACATTTTGATTTTGTTTGATACATTAAAAATAAAATATTTAAAACATCGTTCAAACCAAATTTTTTTTAAAAAAGGGCAAATCCACAGCTCATTTTTGGGTGGCAAATTTCCTTGCAAATACTTGTCAACATCACACGGCGTCAAATTTAATGTGCACTGCTTCCATACACAGGGACTTCGTTGGGGCTGCTTAGACTGTTTATAGGTCGGCAGCTGTTTGCACAATGCCCTTAGCCCGAACCTGGGACCTTTCTGCAACATGCAAGGCAAACGTCTTACCGCCTGGACTCCCCACTGTACGCGGCGATAACTTAGAATCACGACAGATTTAACATGCACCAGTCCCATATACACGGCGTTATTTATTGGCTGGACTTTATTTTCTTGTCCAGCACAATCCGTCTATAGAATGGCTAACACGAGGACAGAACCTGAAAAGCAGGGATTGGAGTAAAGCTTTACTTGTAACGCCGTTACTTGTAACGGTTACTTTTTTTGTAACTTCGTTACATTTTTCAGAAAGTAACTGTAACTTAGTTACTTTTAGCGGTAACGAAGTAACGAAAAATGTCGTTACTTTTTCGTTACTTTGCGAAGGCTGTCTGATGCCAATTTTGAAAGTCCACCCCTAAGAATGAAACATTTCGCATTACCGAAATATTCCCCATTTCGCATCCCCGTCTTGGGAGGGTAAAAGTAAAGAATATACTAGAATTGTCCACTTTGGCTGCTAAAGGCATGACGGCGGCTTTCAGACAGAATTGTAACAGTACGAATGTTTTTCCTTGTCTGATTACCTTTCTAAGTATCACATTATAAGCCCCGCACAATTACAGGCATCTATAGAAAAGAAGGGTTTTCAAATAAATCACGCTAACTGCCAAGCAGGTTGGATCCCTCAGTCCACACCCTTTTGTGTCCCCCTGCCTGAATGAGTTCTACAATGACCAAGTCCTTCCCCTCGACGAGGGGTGGGGAGGGAGGAGACAGATTTCACGTTCATTCTTGAGATACCCCTATTTCTGTCAGTACCTAAACGAGTGTTTACAGATGGACTCGTATCAGGGTAAAGGATAAAAAAAAGGTTATTAATTATAATTTCTATGTTTTGTTTGAGCTTATATTTCGTTTATCGTGGTTCTCTTTGAAAAATGGTAAGATGGCTAAATTTCAATTTTTCTTATAACTTGAAATTTCGAAAAGTAACTGTGATTCGTTACTTTTTTTTAAAAGTAACTGTAACGCGTTACTTTTCATATGAAGTAACTGTAACAGTTACTTTTTAAAAGTAACTTTCCAATCCCTGCTGAAAAGGTTCAATATTAAAATAAATCCAAACTAGAGACTTATTAAATAGGCAAACCGAGCAAAAATGAAAACTTCCGCTCAGCGGAAAAAGGTCCTAAACTTTCCGTCGGTTGATTTAACGAGCGGCGGAAGTGCCCCATAGCAATCAATTAGCTGATTAGACAAATCGTAACTGAATGAGAGCACGCGTTAGAGAATCTTAATTTGATAGGAAAACAAGGGCTAGATGGGAGATTATACAAACGCATTATTAGGGTTACTGAACTATTTATTGATGAGATGGGGTAGTTAAATTAAAATGTAGTTTAATCAAGGTTTGTTGAAGTATTAAAAAAAAGATTTTTGTAACGTGGTATAAGTTTGTTTGGTGGAAAGAAAGTAAAACTAGAGAGTATAGTTAAACTCTTAGTTTTTGCACAGAAGCCACGACCATGGGCGGAGCTATAAAACGCTCGGAGCAATCAGATGAAGAGGAAATTTTAGCCTTTTCATTTTGTCTTCATCTGATTGCTCCGCGCGTTTTATAGCTCTGCCCGTGGTCGTGGCTTCTGTGCAAGGAAACTATGAGTTTAACTATAACACTTGCGTTATTGATAATTGTTTCGAAGATGTTTACGGTTGTCTTGAATGAAAAAATTAAAAACCATTATGAGGAACCTTGTTTGCCTATAGAATCCAAATTGTAAAGACGACTTATTTTTAATCCTATCTGAACAGTTTAATATTCATAAGCATAACAAACTAGAAAATGCCAATATCAGAAATGGGTACATCAATGCAAACGTTTAAAAATGAAATGGTTCTAAAATTGAAAAAATTTCATGATTTCTAATTCATTGTCAATTTTTAAGCATATTTTTTTTAATTTACTCTGAAAGTACGTACACTTCCACTTAAGATTATACTATTCAATGAAATTAAAAACAGATGCATAGTTTGAACGTGGTCAAAATATCCCTCGAAAATAGAACAGTAGACTTATTTTTTTACACACATGTAATTTAACTCTTCACACTTTGGATATCCATTTTAATAATTCATTTTATTCAAAGTACTATTACAAAAAAAAATTCAGTAACATAAGACTTAAGAGGGACTGTCAGACCCAAAGAGATAATGCATTAGTTAACATTTAGATAACATTTTCGTTTCAAAATTTGTTTCATTTCTATGTTATGTTGATTCTCATACCTGGGAAAAAAAGGGCTAACATGGCAAAGCAATACTTCTGCGGAAGTTGTGATTAGAAAACTAATGCATTAGCTCTATGGGACTGACAATCCCCTCTTGAAAACGCTCCAACTCCCTTTTTTTACTGATTCTCTAGTTTTGTTCCTTTTCGCTCTAAAGGGGAGTAAAAACAATCTCGGACCTAAAAACTGACCCCTTCTGTTTACAGTAAAAATAAAACAGGAAGGAAATGCACCTGTTTCTCCGAGCATACCCCCCTCCCTCCTGGCGAAATGGAATCGCCCAAAATATAGGAAACGGGGTAAACAAAAATGACTGGGAAAGAAACCGGGTAAGCGAAAAGAAAATATTTCTAAGGTTTTGCTAGTTTTTTTGCGATTGATCGCTGAAAGTCCCAGATTTTCATATGGTCCTAGAATTCATGTTGGAACGCTTACCAATATAGTTTTATGCCTCAAAAAAAGTTTGACAAATTATTTATTAAAAATTTGAAAGGGCTTGTAATATTAATTGCAGTTACAGATTAATTTAAGGCATAATTGGCTTGTTTCATGTGACGTAATCATTTCTAGATTTCATTGGTGGTTTGACATGGCAAGCTTCGCCCAAAACATTGATTAACGTAACCAATCGCAACCTTATTTACAATCATGAGGAAATGTTGCAAAATGGTGTAACAAGACGTGGGATCAGATTTACTGTACGGTTCCCCTTGGCGCGATTTTTTCTGATTTGGCGATAAATAATTTTTTCTGGCAACCTGTCTGACTTCAACTGAAGATTCGAATTCTATGACTTCGCACCGATGACGTTTTCCGGCAACCCTATCGGACCGTTGGTTGAATTTTCATAAGAATATTCCTATACGATATTTTCTTTGAATAGTGGTTTTTAAAAAAAGTCGCCAAAAGACGGACTTTTGGCGCGATTTTGGAAAGTTCGCCAAGGGGGACCGTACAGTAAATCTCTACCCAAGACGTGAAACAAGTCCATTTACATTTGTTTGAGTATTATGTAGTAATTTCCAAAACATGTTGATAAATTCATTTTACTTTAATTACTTAATTAGACTAACTGAAAAAATATATAACGAACTTTAATTAGATTATAATACTGAAATAATGACTCAGTAAAAAAATCAATTATTTAAATTGCTCAATAGGGGTTGGTGAATACTGCTTTTCTTATGCCCTATGTTATGCTTACACCGATTTTAACAGCCGTAAATTTGTTCTAAGGCTGAGCACAAACACATTCAAGTAACTTTCTCGTTGCCACAATCTCGTTACAAATAACCCATACAAAAACATTCCACCCCCAGCGGGAATTCCCGAATAGTTGTCAGTGCAGTGCTCCTTGGGAAAAGCAACACGACACTCTTACTCGACTGACAACTCGTGTTCTTTTTTTCTCTTCGCTTTTTCCAAGAACGTTAGGCGTTAGTTGGTAAACACTCGCGCGCAAAGGCGGACATTTAGAATGGGAAAAATCTTCCATAAAAAGGCGCAAGGCTCTCTGCGGAGGACAAATTAGAATATGCATTAATATAAAAGTAAAATTTAAATGTAAGGAAAGCAGAGATGTGAAAGCTGTATAAAGCATGGAAGTTGCTTTTTTACTTCTTAAAAGCGAAGTAATAAAAAGCTTATTTAGTAGATAGCGAATTAAGTGTTAGCATGAATTCTTTTTGACTTTTAAAACGAAAAAACATTGTTGATGATAGCCGTAAATAAAACATTCGAATATTTGTTTAGTTTTTACGAAAATACTTTAGAATCGGACGTTTTCGACAACAAAAAAACAATTGTACAACCTGAAATGATTAAGTAATATACTTTCAAATTTTTAAAGAATACTGATAAACAATCCAAAACACGGATAATTCTGGCACTATTAGTGATAACCCAACCAGTGGCCAATATTGAATTGATACAGCAAAAAAAGTCAAAAATAATTATAAATTATTGATATGAGTAAATTGATGATGAGTTGTGAAAAGTTATCTTTCATTAGAACAATCAATCCTAAGCAGTACGTAAAAAAATTACATGACAAAATAGTTGGCTAAAGATAAGGTTTTGTGGATAAGCATTCTGTCTAGGGGTTCAAAATAAAATATAAAAAGTCAAAGTTAGGCGGTGAATTGTTTGTGCACGTGTTCGAAAATCACATCTCCCCCCACTTATTCAGAACGAAACACCTGCATTCGAAAGAGAACGCGAGTCACACCTGAGAATCCCTATTGTGATAATGGAATTCGGTCCCTTGTAAGGAGATTACGGGGTCCTAACAGGGAAAGTTATAACAAATCTTGTGGTAGATTATTTGCTATAAGGATATGGTACTCCCGATATTAGGAATTTGAATTAAATCATTAATTTTGGTGTTATTAACCTATTTTATAGTTTGAAAAAGGATTGCATTTTTAGAGGGAAACCTGGCGACTTTCGATTTAATACGTTCTTTTTGTTTCTTTAAAAAAAAGTGAAGATAAGCTGTGAGTTTTCTAAATTTCGTATGAAGTTCCTACTTTCATCCTGAAGGTGGTAAAAAAGTAATTTCGAATTCTTATCCATTTAGGTTTGCCGAAATTTTTTGCAACTGATTATAGATCCTTTAAATAACTGCTACGTTTGACAGACAGTTGAACATACTATAGCAAATAATCCTTTCAATTTTAAGTAACGATTAGTTCCCGAGATTAAAAGAAAACACAAACATAAGCGCATCACGTTCGATAAGAAAAAAAAGTTTAAAATTCAGTCATGGTCGTGGAACCTATGGAAATCGTGTTATTTAACAATTAAAATTGTACAACATTGTTTACTCGAAGCTTATGTTGTTTCTTTACGTCTAATAACTTATGACAACTTTTACGTCTAGACCGCACACAAAAAATCGTCTGAAAGACTTTTTTGCGACCAGAAGAAACTGCTGTTTGGTTTCTTCTCCAGTGTAATCAGTTAAGTTTTGGTTTTCGGTAACGTTATCACTTAACAGTTTAAGATATTCCTAAAGTTCTTTTGCATTTCGAGCCCTCTAGTTCCTGCCATAAGAGGTAACCAATGTAACATGCTTAAAAAATATTCCAAAACATCTAGAAATAGAGGTTTAACAGAATCCATCCACAATATGACTTTTACAAGTCGTGTTTTCTACACAATTAGTCAATCAAAACTAATTACTTCGTAGTTTAAATATGTCTCAATATGGCTTTAATGAACATTTCTACAATGTCTACAATCAAAACAAAGCTATTTTTAAGTACTTTTTCAAACCAGAATGAACCACTATTTGATAAATAACTATGTTATACACTCTAAGGTTATATTGGGTTTCATTAAATTAGAAAACTGCAGTTACTTTTCTCAGGTTTCCAATGCAACACTTAAGGTTGGGATAAGTTTTGTAGTTTTTGTTACGTTACCACTTAACAGTTATAGATAATTCAAAAATGTTCTATATACAATAGAGGCCGAAGGTAATTTCATCGGGTATTATTGACTTTCATTAGTCCCAACTTTAACTCTTAGTTAGTCGAAACTATTGTTGTTGTTACTAAACCTTCATGACCTAGCTACAGCTAGATCTGGTCCATGTATTCAAGCAAAGTCAATAACAAGCAGTGGAGATGTTTTAAGGTCTTCTAAACCTAGACCCACGCAGTCTAGGATACTATTTACGTCTGAGTTATGTCTCAATGTGACTTTTAAGAAAACGTCCTCAACAACAAATAGTTTTTAAGTCCTTTTTTCGACCAGAAGGGAACCTGGCACGTTATGATTAGTTCCAGGGAAACAAGGTGAGAAATAGAACAAACACTTACCTTGCGTCGAACAGCAGCAGACGATGGCCAAGAGAAGTAGCAGACGATAGCGGGCGTTGGCGGGGACCATCACGGCCCATCCCCTGCAAAAGGACACGGCAAGGGGTCAGCTGACAGGCGATAATCCATAATCGAACGAGGGAAATAATAACGAAACAGAACGTTCGAAAGCGCGGACAGAATGACACATCGTGCGCGAGAGCACTGTCTGGAACTGAACTGAAGAGGGGAGCGCGGTGCGATGTTTTTTCGCGAACTGCGCGGTAGGGTTGCCGGATGGGATGTCGCCAAGTGAGTTACGGTCGCCAATGTCAATGAAATTAGTTTAGAAAAATGATTTGTTTTACTTAGTTTGCAGCAAATGTTATCGCTATTTTTGTTTCGTTTGGACTTTAAATAAATTCTTACCATTAGATTGTTTTTTAAGATAAAACATAGCACTTATCAATGTGATATTTATATTACTATCTTTCAATTATAAAAAATTTTGTACAAAATGTGCGATTATATTTTAAGAGGGATAAATTTATGTTTTCACCATTTCCAACTTTTTATACTTTATTTGCAACAACTGCTATCGCTATTTTTATTTCGTTTGAGCTTTAAATTAATTCTTATCACTGGGTTATGTATTGTTTTTTAAGGAATCGAATTACACTTATTTGTTAATTTGATATTACTATTTCTAATCATAAAATGTTTTCGTACACCATGAGCAAAAACGTGATTTTTTACGAGGGATAATTTTCTATTCTCTTCTGCGTTTGAAACACTGTTGTCACAAAATAATTTTCTGTTTCCTTCTACGTTTGAAGCGCTGTTGTCACAAAATAATCAACACATTTTGCGAGATTTTAAAATGTTACAAGGCGTATTTCTCAAGCTAATTTTGCTCGTTTCAGTTTTGGGTGAATTAACGTCGCACTAGAGGTACGCAAGGGTTATCGTCGACGGACCTCATGATTTAGAACCACTGTCTTATAATGTCGATAGTTGCTTGGTAAAAGATTCGAAAAGTAGAAGTAATATATATATTTTTTAAATCACAAAGCCATGGACGCCCTTAGCAGAGCGAACCCCTTCACAAACAGTAAATATTTTTGGAATCGTCAAGAAACAATCTAGACTTTAGTTGATAATGAAAAAAGTATTTTAAACGAAATAAATTTGATATCACATTAATTTAGAATATAATTTCATCGATTTTTTTAGATGGGATTAATTTGATGTGCTTATCACTGCTTACACTAAGTTGAAATGTCTGGTTAACAATTTTATAACGTAATGTAACGTTTTTTTTTTAATATAAATATTTTTTTTGATTTTACAAAATAAAATTTTCTGTTTACACCAAGTTGAATAGTATGGTTATCATTTTTATAACATAATTTATATTTAAAAATGTGTTACAAAATTACATTTTTTCGGTGTTTTTATTTACGAGTCAGTGTGAGGCCAAACACTTTAGGAAAGTTCTACCTTAAAACCATTTCCCCAAAATTAATCGAAAGCAAATAAATTTAAAAACTTACAATTGCAAAACATACTAGCCAAACGTAGCGCTACACTGCCAAACCAGGCAACCCCGGCTGAAAAGGGATTGAATGGTAGAGTTGGGTGGGTTCTTTTAACCCACGTTGTTGGGGTTACTAACGGGGAGGGGGAAAGGGGGGGGGGAGGAGAGATCTGGTTTATCTGGGCACGGCCGATTGAGTAGATGATGGTATTTTCAACGACAAGATTATAGGATGGAACCTGTGAGTTTTTTGTTGAGAACGGTTTTATGTGTTCGTAGCTTAAAAATATACGTAATCAAACCTCGTTAATTCGAATTACATAATTAGTTCCTCTTTAGCGTAAATCCACTTTCGATTATCAAAAAACACGATAAATTTGTAATATAATTCGTATCGATTTGCAAATAATTTGTAATACTCGAAATTTGATTAATACAGTTCGAATGTATTTCAATCAAATTTCGCTATAACCTCCATAGGCAAGCTGCGGTTTTAAAATAACATTAACTGTCCCAATTTTAATACTTTTTATAAGAAAAAATAATAAAAAATTCAAAAAATATTTTAAAATAAAAACCTGATTCAACAAGTACCATCTTTTCATCAATTATTTCTCTTTAAAATTATTTTGCTGATGGATTCCGAAGTAGTATCACAGAATCCGACATTATTAGTAACTATATATTGTGTTACAAGTTAGTGCAAACCTGTTGTGTATACATTTTAATACAGACATTTTATGTATATAAAAATCACTTTTCACCTATTTTTACCTTAATAATAATGTAAAAATACATCTATTGCAAATTTAAATTTCACCGTTTTTTCATACGTTTCTAAGTCAGAGCGATTTTAGTGTGCAAAAATCGAGCATCATTACAATAAAGTATCAATGTCACCCGCAATTTTGCGCCAAGCAATTTATTCAATACATATTTGAAATATTAAATAAAATGAAAGGACATGCTCTTTACCGCTTAAAAAACAGATAAAATATCACAAATAGTTATTTCCTTAAAAAACTGCGAGATTACATCTTGGATGCTGTGGAGGGAGGGGAAATTTGTTCTTTTCTAATCTTCGAATTTTTTTTCCATACATTAATTTTTTTTTTCCTGCCAAAATAGAAACCTGAATGAGATGGACGGACGGACGGACTTACAGTTGTGGGCAGATTCACGTAATTTGAGGGTTCGAGGCGTCACATGCATTGTAATGTCTAAAGCTGTTCCGTCCCTTGTGACGTGACGGCTTTATTTCGATGTTGATTGCGTGTTAATTTCGGTTTCGATAAAAAAAAACCCGATTTAAATGAATGTGCGCGTGCTTGTCTTTAAGAATTGGTGATTGTTATTGAACAAACAATAAAGTAATAAATAAAATCTATCACTTTATTTTTTTTATTATCTTCGAACAAATGTAAGGGTCAAATCGACAAGTGTACCGACTACTTCCAATTGCTGAACACGATTTTAGTCGACAGTTATTTTTTTTTATGTAAAAGAATTTTTAGAACAACGAAAAGTAGATTTCTTTGTGAACACACACCATTAACGCCTTCATTTCTGCATAAAAACATTAAATTTAAGTTATTTAAATTCGTTTTTCTTGTAACTTAATTTGTCATACCTACACAAATTTTTCGGGACAATGGTCTTCATTTGTCTAATATTATCTTTTCTTAGATGAACTTCAGAAGAAAGCTCGTTTTCGCGTGGCAAATTTTCTTCAACCGTTGACGAATCTTCGGAAAAGGGGGAATGGGCGCGCTGAACCGCGGGTCTCGAAACTCAAGCGCCTCACAGTGTTAATCCAATGGCGAAAAAACTATTTTCTCTGCCACATTTCTCCGGCTGTATAGAATATTTTTACAAACGGTTTTTTTTAATAATAAATGTAGATAACTTACAGGTCTCTATCTTCCCACTGTGCAAATAGTCTCCGTTTTATTTATTTTTTTAGTCTTTCAAACAAAAACAACGCAAGTAAAATATATTTTATGAAAATTTAATGATGATTTCATAGTCGAAAAATTAATCACTCAAACAAATCTGGTCAGGCAAACTATGGCTATTTGCTTCGTGATTTAGAAAAAAGGTCAAGTGACGAGGCCGACAATCCTGTTAATGGTACCACACCATTTGCAGCACCCCATGTAGGGTTTGTGTTCAAATGTTGAATCAACGTCGCACTAGAGCTACAATAAAGAAAATCCCCCCTGTAGGCTGTACTTAGAGCCTAAATAAAAGAACGAACTAGATAACAAGCGTTTAGCTCTGGTTCGATCCCGGTAGCAGTCACTGCTTTCCTAGAGACGGAAATATGCAGCCAAAATCCAACTAAAATACCTGATTATACTGGGATAGACAAGACATGCTCACTAAATCTGTAGAGTCCAAAGTCCCGACGGCGTTAGCGTACGATGTCGCTGAAGTCCCGTTGAGTGCCCGCTCAGGTGTAGACCTCGTCACTTGACCAGGGTTATAAATTACGACGGATGATTGGCTGTGTTTAAGCTCCTAAAGGAGTGCGGCGTACGCGTCAACACTAGGATTATCTATATTTTGTAAGCTGCAAACTAGAAAGATGCATATAGTTCTAAAAATGTTTTAAACAAACTTAGTTAATTCTGTGAGACCAACAGTAGAGGCGGTGATTTTTAAACAAACGTTTCTAACGAAAATGCAAGCAACCGGATTATATGACACCCAGGTCACTTAATTTATCTCACAATTCCTTTTCCTCAGAATTTTCCAGCTTTCGGTTATTCAAGAAGTAAACCGAAGAAGACGATGTTGGTGAGACTTTCATTTGAATAATTATTTTTGGCAGTAATCTAACATTACCCATAGGAGGTTAGAAATAGACAGCCGGAAACAATTAAATTACCAAAAAAAGAACGAACTGGGCTGGACCGTTCCCTAAAACTCATTAGTTCACCCCCTACACGATTCGGACACATAGATTAATCTAACAAATTCCGGCTTTCCCCAACCCCAAGTAACAGATCGCAACATCCTCTTTTTCCCAAGAACACAACATTCCCCCAAACTCTCTTCTCCCACTCCAGTTGGGGCGTCTCATATCGGAGGTGTTGGTTGGGGCCCCACTGGAATATCCAAACGATAACAAAAAAAAATTATCAGATGATAGTTTGGTGGAAGGGCAACAGCAATTCATCTTTTGGTCGTCTCCGCCCCTCACGGCCCCTTTACACCTCCCCCCATCTTGTATTAGTTCGGAAATGGTGGCTGCTACAATGTTGTGTTGATCGCTGTTTGTGGCTCGCTTGGCGATTAATTTTATAAAAAGGAATGGTTTTTGAGATTTCGCTGTGAATGCAAATTTTTAAGGGGAATTTAATTTTTAAGATGGGGGGGGGGGGGTATTATTTCGAATGCTGGACGGATCAGATGTGTTTCAGTGATTAGCTTTTCGACTATGAAATCATCATTAAATTTTTGTAAATCATATTTTATCTACGTTGTTTTTGTTTGAAAAAATTTGACGGAGACCATATTGCATAATTCTTATAGCTAGATAGTTGAACAACAAACTAAACTGTACTGCAAAATACAGTAGGCACCCTATTGAAATCACCTATGTCAAAGTAGTTCTTTACAATTTATGATTTTTTTTAACAACGTAGGAAGATAGCAATATTTACAAAAAAAGTTTGAAGGCCAAATTTTGTCTGATTTAATCATTAATTTTTTAAAGATTTTCGATTTTTCGACTAGAGTCGACATCTGTCATAAGTTATGGTATTCGTTATTAATAAATCTTTTTTGGCCATCACTTTTTAAATTTGTTTCATTATCATTGTTTTCATACTTTATGAAAAAATACGTGCATTTTAAAGCAAAACTTCGACAGATACTTTGTGATTAGAAATGAGTTTTCTGTTTATCTGGAGAAAAAAAAATATGCGACAAATGAAGACTATAGTCCTGAACAATTTATTTAGGGTAATTTTAGTTATTAATTTTTTAAAATCTTAAAGTTAAAGGTGGGGTTTTTTTTTCGGAAAGTCTTCGTTAATGGGTATAAACGTACAAATACTGCCTTTATTGCGACCAAACTGTTCGTCAGATCTAACAGAAAATATTCCAAAAATACTTTTCCACCCAAACTCTTTTTGTACCCCCGCATACGCAGCTATACAAACCGTACATAATCCAACTCACAAAAACGGAGCCTCCAATATAAAAGCATTCTAACTCGATCGACGCTTTAAAACATCACGGCAAAGAAGCACAGTGGCCTCTCTCCCCCAATATTCCAATAACACCTCAAGATATATAAAAAACACCCCCCTAAAAACCCCCTCCACAAAAAATATAGGAAGCCCCCAGCTGTGGAAATACAGCGGTTTATAATCCCCTATATTCGGATGTGTGAAAAACAGGTGTTTGGTTGAGAACGGTTATTTTGGGATAAAGTAGTTTTTTTTAAAGAATTGTTTTATGTTGTCATTAGGGAGCCTAAATAGGTTGAATTATCGTCGCACTGAAGTACACAAGGGTTATTGGCGAAGAGCGTCGTAATTTCGAACCATAGTCAAGAGACGGGGCTGGGGAGCCCAGTCGGTTAGGCTAGGCATTCGCCTAGCATACGGACGGTCCCAGGTTCGGGTCCGGGCATCCCCCAAATAACTGCCGACCTATAAACGGCCCGTGCAGCCAAAAATGTCCGACGAATAATACCCCGTGTGGAGGGAGGGCACGTTAAATATCCTTCAAAGTCCTAACGCTGCGTACGATGTCGCCCTTAATGGTTGCGTTGGGTGCCTACTCAGGTGTCGGCTCGTCACTTGACTGTGGTTCTAAAATACGACTAACTAAACTAAATTAAACATAGTCAAGAGACGAATCAACATCGTACGCGGCGTCGTCGGGACTTTGGAGCATATTTAAAGTGCAATCCCTCTACACGAGGTATTTGTCGATTTTATTTTGGCTGCATATGCGGTTTATCGTTTATATTTAGTTATTTTGGCAATGTTCGGTACGGTACCGAACGTCAGACCTTTCGCTTGTAAGGCAAGTGCCTTAACGACTGGGCTCCAAGGGGACGTGCACACGGCATCGCGATTAAAAAGGGGTCTCGTGCTAATTTAGAATGCATGAAAAAATTGAAAATTAATTTGCAATATATTTACGTTATTATTAAGATAAAGAAGAGGAGAAAAAAATTATTTTTATTTACGTAAAATGTATGCATAAAAAATGCAACATGTTGTAAACAATGACTGCACGTTTCACCAAATTTATTCCATCTAAAATACCGGGATAAACATTTAAAGTGGCGCCTTTGCATGTCATGAAAATTCTAAATACGAGTTTAACAACGAAAAAATTCGCACAGCGCGTTGCATCTGGTATTTCTTGTAAAAGCGTTCTTGTAATGTTATTTGAAATATAGTTGTCAAGAAAAATGTACATTTTTTTTTTTGGAAAATTTAAAATCGTCTAACTCTAACATTTTACAAAAGTTTTACACATTTTGTAAACATGCAGTGTCGACCTGGTCACGTGACATAGTCTCAAAATTACAACTAAACCAATCCGTTAAATAACAGATAAATAATAACAGATCATTATTCTCATACCCGTCCCTAATCCTCTTTTCTAAGCCTTGGAATTCCAACTTAGAACCGAAGAGGGGGGAAAAAAAGAAATGGGGGAGGTAAAGAAAGCAATCGAAGAACCACGAAAAGAAATAGAAAAGTTCTCTTTGGAATAGGGGGAGGAGGGGACAGACGAGGTGCAAAAGAGATTAGGGTTGCCATTCATGACCTTTTTTGTGTTGTGTTTCGGGGAGTGCCATAAAGAGGAGAAACTGTCGCCAAATATTTTTAATAATAAAATAGCACTAATCTCTATTTTAATTATATAACCGTACTATATCTTAATATTTTAATTGTATAATGGTACTAATGTTTAAATATCTTTATAATATCAGTTATATAGAGTTGGATAGCGCAATTATAAATATTTACTTTTTTTTTAAATCAACCAGTTGGCCTTCTAATTTAAAAGTTATTATGTTTAAAAAAGAAATTGGAAATTTCCACTTGCATTGAAAAATAATCCGAAGTTTTAATAAATTATAAGTGAATATAAGTGAATTATCAAGTGTGTATTCAATTATTATTGAGTTAATTAAAAAGTGCATGAAACATTATAGAAATTTAAGCTTTTTTTTAATCAATGCGTCAAATAATGCCTTTTTAAAAATAAAACAAAAAAGTTTACGAACTAAAATCAAAATCCAGTGCAGGCAAATGTTGGAAAACATTATTCAAACCTCAATTCTAGAAGCCTGTCTTTTTTCTGAACCCCTTAGCAATGTTTCCAAGAAAAAAAATTCGAATATAATGAACATTTTTTTAAAAACATTTTAAGTGAACTAGTATTAGTTGAACATCAAAACAAGATGCAATGGGGTCGTTTCACTTCGAGGATGGCAACAGCTCCAACGGTTTGTTGTCATTTGTTGCCTGGAATTACTTATGGTTTGGTATTCGAAAATGAGTTTTCCAATATTTTATTTATTAATTTTTTTAAAAACCAACTTCTTGCTGTGCTGTTGGTTGTTCAAAACATTTGTTAAAGAAACCTTGCATGGAAAGAAAAAAAAAATATTTTCATCTATATCGGTCATTTTGAGAGTGAAACCGAAGCAATTAATGAAATCCAGTACGAAAAAAAGGCAAACAAGAGTGTTACATCATCTGAAACATTCCCATTAGTGTGATCAAATTTAAAAATAGACTGCCTGGCTCAAATGTTTCAGAACCCTAAAAATTAGTAAGGTCAACCCTGGCTTCGCGGGTTTGTTTGGTAGCCGACCAGTATCTACATCCAAAATTTTAACCAATAAAAGACAACTGTCTCTAATGAGATCCGGAAAAGGATACCTCGCCAACAACAGCACCCCCGCCGATATTTCTTCCGAGTGACCTTTCACTCATTTCTATACCTTTTTTTTAGTGGGGGGGCTATGAAACCTCCCCCCCCCCCTTTCCGAAGCCTGTTTCTCACACCTTTCTTCAAGCTCCACAATGGGCAATAGGAAAAATGACCACGTGTGGGCGCCGCCAAATAAGTTTGGCGCACACGTGGGGGGTTCATCAAAGATTTCCAATGAGACCGCACATTGGCAAACCTAAGGTAATTACCCGAGTCACGTGGATTTGGCACAACCACTTGGCGAGATAAATTGTAATAATTTTTTTTGTTATTTTACATTAGTATTAAAATATGAATTTTTTGCAAGATTCTTATTATTTGTCCCAGTGAACATGTTTCAGGTCTTTCGTGGCAACAAAAATGCTGAATGAAAATAAATTATTTCTCAGCCTCGATTGGTGAATTAATGTCACACGACGGAAACAGAAAAGCACCGATCAAAGGAAATCAAGAATGAAAGATGGAAGAATTACGTCATCTCATGCATCCTAATTACCAATACCAATAAATAACTGCCAATGACTTTCAATTACAATTTGAAATTAATGTACAATTAAATAAATTTAAGCCAAAAAGAGAGATAGGTTACCTAAAAGTTCGCCAAGTCGTTGCTTCATCTTGGCCCCCCCATTTAACTAGCCTTTTTTTACTATTCCGTTACTTTATGTCGTTGGGTTTTGTGTATCGCATCCGTCTTTCGGGTCGCGAATGTCAAAGTTAGAAAAAAGGTGTTTCACGCTTTGCCTAGATGATTTATAAAAATAGAGAATGGAGGGATTATGTTCGAATTTTTTATTCGTGGCTTGGGGCCGAGAGGCATTGTGAATTTCGATTTGGTAAATTCATATTTTTACCTTTCCCAAATGGTTAGGAGCCTTGCTAATAAAAGGTTATTTCTTTAAATTTTGACAAGAAAAAAAAATAATGGTATTTGTTTATGCATTTAAAATTTCTAAATTCCTGCACTAATTTATCGCTCATTGTAATAGCGAAATGCAAATTTCAATCCATCTGCATCCAATCGATATTTAAATATTTCGCCCTATAAACTATTTTAATGTTAAGAATATCATTATGGCAACCGATATATCTCAATATAAATAGAAAATAGACAATCATTTTTGAATTTCCAACCTCCTCCGAAAATCCATCAATGGGAATGTTTCAGATGATGTAACTCTTTTGTTTTCATTTTTCCTTGTTCTGCAATTTCATTGGTTTTTTTCGGTTCCACTCTCAATATGACCGATATAGATGAAAGAAACTTTTCTTTCCATGCAAGCTTTCTGTAACAAATGTTTTGAACAACCAAAAGCACAGCAAGAAGTTGACATTTGAAAAATTTAATAAGTAAAATGTTCTTAGAAAACTCATTTTCGAATTCCAAAACAAAAGTAATTCCAGACAACAAATGAAAACAAACCGTTGGAGCTGTTACCATCCACGACGTGAAACAACCTCATTGTTACGTTTACCCAGAAATCTGGAAAATGGTTAAAAATCCGATTTAAATCCTGAGAGTCGGCAGATCTGCGTAACCATTGAGTGTGAAGCGAACTAAAAAAAACTCTGGATGGACACTTTGCAACGATCCCACAACAAAAGGCGCCTCCAAATCCAAAAGATTCGCATACCAACATGCAATCTCCCTTTCATATGGGGGAGAAATATAAACACAGCTGCAACTTTGGCCCATGTGGCTGCTGTATCCAACACTTTAGGTTGTCATCGGCTGGCTGGGGGAATGTTACAGTTGATACCACAGATTCGGGGAATCGCTAAGGATTTGGATAAATAAACCGATGTTTTTTTTATGTCGAGCGGACAAAGACTCAAAGG
The DNA here is from genome assembly GCA_019343175.1 of Oedothorax gibbosus. Taxonomy (NCBI): domain Eukaryota; kingdom Metazoa; phylum Arthropoda; class Arachnida; order Araneae; family Linyphiidae; genus Oedothorax; species Oedothorax gibbosus. The sequence goes on along the minus strand of CM033276.1, from coordinate 8,729,396 downwards.
GAATATTTCGGCCTGAAAAAATATTTGCAGAAAACAGTTCAGTGAAAAATACAATGACCTACTTTTCTGTTACTTTAATGCTCACAGAAATTATTTTATAATAAGGTTGAAAAACATAAGTTATAGATCTGTGATGTTATATCATTAGGGGTTTGGGGAGCCCAGTCGTAAGGCATTTGCCTTGCATGCAAAAAAACCTGCAGTTCTGTAAAAACTGAAATGATCCGCTTTTCTGATATTTTAATAGCCACAGAAATTCTTTTATAGTACGGATACGGATAAACGGATGGACGGTTGAAAATATTAGGTCTGTGATGTAATATCTTTAGGGGTCTGGGGAGCCTAGTCGGTAAGGCCCTTGCCTTTCATGCTAAAGACCCAGGTTAGTGTCCGGGCATGCCAAACATTTTGGCCTGTCAGCCAAAAAGTCCGACGAATAATACCCCGTTTAGAGGGAGTGCACGTACATATCCATCGTGTAAAAAAAAGCTAAATTTCTTTGGTGGTATTTTAAATTTTTCAGTGTTTTTTCGCTGAAGACTAAATCCACGGACAATTTGAAGTCAGCCCAAGCAAAAAATCACTTCCAGAAGTTCTAAAATGACCTTCAATTACAGCACCAAGGTCGAATCAACCCCCTACCGATTGCGAAGATAGTTAGGAAAAAAGTCACTTGACACCACCAAACGATATCAGCACCGCGGGCCGTCCCCCAAATCCAAGAATCGCCTGGTCAGGGGGTGCCACATTATGACCGGAAATGGGCAATAAATTAGCGCGGGAAAAAGTTGAGATCGTCGTGGGTGATCCTTGTTAAAAAACATTGTAGGGGGATGTTTTAAAATGTTTTAGAATGAGCTCATGGAAATTGGTTATTAGTTGTGAGTGGTTTATAGATGGTTCCTGTTGTTTTTAGCAGGAACATTAAAAATAATACAGAGTAGTGGCAGTCATCATAAACAAACCGAAATTTCCCGTTGCTGCTATTAGTTTAAGCAAACGTATACAAAAACGAATTAAAAAACATCAAAAACTATTTTATTTTTTTACCATAGTTTAAATTTCTCAATTTTATTTCTTGTTCTTGAACTTAAAATCAATAATATTATCGGAAATAAAATTTTACAAATATTTAAACTGCTAAATATAATGCCTTGGTTCCCTGAATCCTTTCCCTGTCAGCGGTCCAAACAAACCAAGAGAATATTCTGCGCAAAAACAAAATGCTCAATGGCCTTTATATATTAAAAAAAATTTGACAGAAATAATTTTTTGCTCAATAACAGATTGTTCCTGATAATTGAAAATATCGAGTATATTAAAATTTGATGCTTAATCTTTAACATCCCGATGAACCTGATATTTCCGTGTGATAGCTTTTAACAAAAGGGGGCTACAAACTAGGGAAGGACCAATTCCTGGAAATGTTTTACAACGGCCAAAAAAGATTAGGATCCTGTGACAACTTTGTTTGAACATGTCAATGTTCCTGTAGAATGCCTAATCGCGTATATAGGCGAAATATAAAATATATTATAACTTAATACAAAAAATTTAATTAATTAATTATTTGTACAATTGAAAAAAACAAAGGGATAACTAGTAATTCCACTATTGTTTATAAGTACAATAGATGTGATTTTTGATGTTCATTGTTCTTAAAATATTTCAGAACAAAATTTTGTCGTCACTTGACTGTGGTTCTAAAATACGACGCCCGCCGCCAATAGCCCTCGTGTAGCTCTAGTGCAGCGATAATTCAAAACTAAACTCAGAACAAAATTTTGAAATTTACACAATGAAGGCAAACATTCTCCATTTTCTCCCAAAACATTGAAGAGTCTTTCATACTCGATATTGTTAGAAAAAATATGATTTATTATTTCTTTGTGGAAAAATCCCCCCAAAAATTCGTAAACAGCCTCTTTGTAAAGACGCAAAATCTTATTTGTCGACTTCTAACAAACAAGGGTTGCCCATAATCGAAATACTTCCAAAAGTCGCCAACCGAGAAATTTAAAAATTACTTCGACTCCCAGTTTGGACATAAAACATTCTTCATAAATAACCTAAATGACCACTCTTAAATTATTTGTGGTTGTTTTTAAAGTAGTAAAGGAGTATACAAAATGGTAATATCAAAATTTTTAAATAAATAATTTGTGTGCCAAATTTGGCGATACTGGAAAGGTATCGCTGGATTTGTCTGGTCAGTCATGGCGCCACAAAATTCTATCAATAAGTTCCGGTTATTGGGTTTTCACACTATCCCGCGTATTCTGAAAAGGTAAATCTTTGCAAAGAATATCGCCCCTAAGTTAAGTTGCATGGAAAAGAAATTGGATGTTTGAGAAAAGTAAACACGTATGTGCATGGTGTTCGTTTATGCCATTGCTGACGTAATACGAAACGTTGACGTAATACGAAAAAATGCATAATGAAGTTGTTTCAGATGATGTATATCTCCTGTTTTAATTTTGATTTCCTGCGATCTCATTGGCTATTTAAATTTCACTCTAAAAAAGCGTTTTGCGTCTGCTGTTCTTACTTTCGAGTTCTTTACGGGCAATTTCTTTTTATTCCTACATTTATTAAACATTATCAGTTTTAATTCGTTTAAATTTCAAGAATGCAAAGCATTATCAAAACGTCAATGTTATTGGAAAACTTCTGTTGAAATGATATTTTGTCCTAAGCAGAAAAATTCGCGAAATTGTGGCGATTCCCCCCCCCCCCCCCAAAAAAAAAAAATCGGTGTTTTGTGTCCGCTTTTCTAATAAAATTTCAATCATTAGCCAACGCTGTTTTGGCTAGTAATTTGGTTTATTTTGAACAGCCCTCAGATTAGTGTTTTTGGTTCAATACAGAGCATTTTTTGTTGCTCTTCGAAATTTATGCATGTTTAGTTAATTATGCAGGATAGGATATGACGTACCGGAAACACTGTCGCACCGGAAATTGAAATAATAGAAGTTATATTTGGCTAATTTTGACTATTTTGAGTCTCAACTAGGCTAGTTTATAGAAATTCGTTTAGCAATCATTTTCCAAAAAGTTATTTGTTAATAACTCCGACAACTAAATAGAGTTATTCTGCATTTTTAAAAAACTTTTCACGAATAGCTTTCACAATACTTCATACAAAAATAAATAAAAAAATTCCAAATTGGAATTATATCGAGATCTGTTACCATAAGCGTGCCGTTGGGTGCGATGCCCCTGTTTCTAGCAAGGGCGTCCCCGTGGCTTCTTGGAAGGCGAGAGATGTGTCGCTTTTTAGAAAAGCGATCCACGCCCCTCTTTGAGGTGTTCTTCTTGTGTTCGCAGGTGTGTTGAGAGAACGGGTGCGGCCGGGGTATCGAGCCGAATACGAAATTGCGTTTCGTTATCGTAGAAATAATAAACTATTATAGTTGGTTTTGTGTGTGTCTGGTGAACATACATTGCCGGATTTAAAGATCCAGGGCCCCTAGGCACTTGACATTTGGGGCCCCCCACCATCTCAAAGCTATTTTGGAAATTTAGCAAATTAAATACACTAGTACAGAGCATATAATTTTTAATCAAATTTTATAAACATCAGAATGTTACAATAGTTATTCTATAAAATTTATAAAATCACACGACGACACGGCGAACTTTCTTCGGTGCAAAAGAACGAATGACGTGATCATAGTCAATTGACTGCATTATTTCTGACTCTATGCCCATTACTGAGAGTGAGTTGAGTCTGTTCTCTCCTATGTTAGGTTTTCGGAGTTTGGCGATTGGCGATTTTCAAATTTTTGTAGGCGATGTTTTTGGCGATTTTATCTTTTAAGGGCCCCCTTCCTGACTGGGCCTAGGGGCCTGCGGGCCTTGTAGGCCTAGGCAGAAATCCGGCACTGGGAACATACAAACGTCAAAAAAGCAAGTCACTTTTTTTATGCACATAGATCTTATACATTATTTTTTTTAGTCCACTTAGAAACCTAACACTTTTTAGTGAATCTATATTGCTGAAAAACAAAGACAGAGACCGACTTCAAACTTGGTACATGAGTTAACATATCTGTTGAGTGTCATAATAAGGTTTTTGAAAAAATCGTACGTGTGCAAAGAGTAGCTGCCATACAATTTTTAAATTTTAAAGTAATTGAAATTACCTTTGAATTTATTGATTTATGGAGTGTTAATTGAAACCTGTTACACAACCTTGTTTTTTTTATAGTATCGCATGCTTCCTTTCACCACTCGAGGCGATTTAGTGCCGATGAAAAGAGATTCTAAATAGGAGGGCCCAGTCGATTAAGCCGTTTGCCTTGCATGGGGAAATCCCCAGGATCGGGTCCGTGCATCGCGAAACTAACGGCCCGTGCAGCCAAAAGATGTCCGACGAATAATACCCCGTGCAAAGGGAGTGCACGTTAAAATATTCTCCAAAGTTGCTGCTTGGATAGCGCAATTATAAATACTATGTACTTTTGTAAATCAACCAGTTGGCCTTCTAATTTAAAAGTTATTATTGTTTAAAATAAAATTGGAAATTTCCACTTGCATTGAAAAACAATCCGAAATTTCAATAAATTATAAGTGAATTATCAAGTGTGTTATAAATTATTATTGAGTTATTATAAAGTGCATAAAACATTATAGAAATTTAAGCTTTTTTTTAATCAATGCGTCAAATAATGCCTTTAAAAACTAATAATAAAAAAGTTTTCGAACTAAAATCAAAATCCAGTGAAGGCAAATGATGGAAAACATTCTATCTATATTGCCGAAGTCGCTATTGTCGAAGTTTATATTACGAAGTCGCCCTTAAAAAATTGCGTTCGGTGCCTACTCAGGTGTCGACTCGTTACTTGACTGTGATTCTAATTTACGACTCACGTGAAGCCCTCGTGTAGCTCTAGTGCGACGATAATCCAAAGTAACCCTAACCCTCGACATAGCACGTTTACCATAGATTAATAATACAAAGTAAATATGCAAAATACATATCCCAAAAGACCGCGAAAGGTAAAGAACGTGCAGGATCTTATCACACCTGAGAGACCCCCCCCCCTGCTCAGGTGTTTTTGCAGGTGTCAAACTTTCCCGGTGGGTGGTTTCAAGGTCTAACAAGTTGTAAGCGAGATTTTTATCGTCTCAAAGGATTGGTTAAAGTCAGCGGGGATGGGGGCTTTATTAGCTCACTTTATTATTGGGATCCGTGTGTTACGCGATCTTTAGAAGCTATTTTTTTATATGCAGTAAAACCAGATTTTTTTGTTCGTTGCACAAGAACATTATGTATACGTTTTAAATATTCTTTTGAATAATAGAATTTCATGTTGTACACTCTTAAAACAAACGAGCGGTTTTAACTCAGTCTGAGTTAATTTCCACTCCTTTCCGTGCCGAAAATGCACTTCCCCTATAGGAGTGGATTTCACTCTTTTGTTTTAAGAGTGTAGATAAAAAAAAATTAACCCTTCTGAGACCCCGGCAAAATCTCATACATATATAATTTATTTAAAAAAATATTTAAAAGTATATTGTGGTAAGGATTTTTTTAAAACAAAAATTAAGGGGAGTCGGATGGTTCTATCTCGCCCTTGTTAATTTACCTAACTTTAGGAACATTTTTCTCATGAACTATATGAGATATCATTATAAAAACTTTTATAGTTTGCTTTTACAGTGATTTTTTTTAAAAATTTGCATTGAAAAACACAAAAAAATCAGATTGAAAGTTATATATTTTTTTTTGAGCAGAGATATTTAAAATTCCTCAGTTTAAATCAAAGAGCTATTAATGGGGAAGAAATAACAAAACAAAATATGTTAATATCTTTTATAGAAAAATGTTCCTAACTGTTGAAAAAACTAAACGCAAAAGAAAAGTAAGGTTTAGGTAAGAACTGATAATAAGAGTTTCTCAAAAATGCTTATAAAAAGAAAACCACTAAACCGAAATCGATAATCTTGGTCTTAAATTAAAGCTAAAAAAAAGCAAAAACAGAAAATGGATATTTTTGACCCAAACACACATCCGAACCCCCTCAATGTTTAACCCATTAACAACAATTGGCAAGAAAATTTGCCCGGCGCAAACGAACTTTCTTCTTAAGTTTATCTAATTAAACAAAATATAAAACAAATGAAGACTGTAGTCCCGGACAATTTAAACAGGACAAATTAACTTACACGCAAAAGGAATTTTAAAAAAACCTTGAGTATTCGTTTTTATTCGGAAATGAAGGTGTTTATGGTATTCTCGAAGTCGTCGTTAATTGAGGTAACAGTTGCTGAGATTTTTCATTTTTTGTTAATAATGGTCCATTCCAGTTTGTAATTAATAGTCCATTATAATATTTTTTGGCCTAGTTTCTTTTTATAATTCGAAATCTATATATATAAAAGAAAGTCGTGTTAGTTAGACCATTTATAACTCAAGAACGGCTAAACGGATTTGGCTGAAAATTGGTGAGGAGATAGCTTAGAACCAGGAATAGGCTATAGGATACTTTTTATTCGAACCCAAACGGTTGTAGGAGTGCAAAACGTGAGCCAAATTCCCCATAGGAATAACATTGTAAGATTAGAATTTATATTTTTTAATTCAATTTAAAGAAATTTCAGCGCGTTCAGCGTGAACGAAAATTAAAAAAGAAAAAAAGGAGCACGTCGGTTTAATTTGCTGGATTGTTATTTGAATATCAGTATTTTATTTGTTGATTTTAAATCTCTTTATTTTTTATGGAGGATCAGATTTCCCCCACTAGATTTTAATTACGTTTCCGAATTTGATTTAATTTTTGTTTACAAATTGTAAGAAATGATGATATGAAGGAATATAGGTTAACCTAAAGAATCGTCACCTAAATAATTTGGCGAATTTTCAAAAATGTCGCCAAGTCGAAGTGATAACAAACCCCGGCACTTGCCGAGATGGTTACCATCTCGAAATGATCAAAAATACTACCTAATTTCAAAATGGCCGACTTAAAACAGCGGAAAGATTCATTAAATTGCAGACCAGATTTATAAAAAAAAGTGAATTTTAAAATGACGAAGAATTGATTTAAAAAAAGTAAATAATTATTTAAAATCAGTAAGCTAAGCATCTAATTAATAAAATATTAGTATAAGAAAACTTCAGAATAAATTATATGCGTTTAAGATTTAAATAGATTAACATTTAGAAATTGTCAATGCAATTGCTAATTTCGCCAAAGGTTGCCATCGGGGTACCAGATTTGGCGTAAAATTGGCGGTTATGATTCTTTAGGTTCACCGGAATATAGTTGGCATAAATAAGAAATTTGTACTTTATAAAACTTTTCCAACCATACAAGAGGATGAATGTCTGTTTTTTTTTCTGATAAGATTGCGCAACGGTCGATTGAATTTTGGCATTGGCGGCTTTTGGCGAAGTTGAAAATTTAACGTAGGGTAGCTATTCCCATCCAGTTGCATGGGTTAGGGTTGGGTTAGTTTGAATTATCGCCGCATTAAAGCTACACACGTGTGCTATTGGAAACGGGATTCGTAATTTAGAACCACAGTCAAGTTACGAGCCGACACGTGAGTAGGTACCCAATGCAACTTTTAAGGGCGACATCGTACGCAGCGTTGGGAATTTGGAGGATATTTAAAGTGCCCTTCCTCTATACGGGGTATTATTCGTCGGACATTTTTTGGCTGCACGAGCCGTTCATAGGTCCACGGTTATTTTGGCGATGCCCGGACCTGAACCTGGGACCTACCGCATGCAAGACGAAAGTCTTTACCGACTGGGTCCCCCAGCCCTATCGAGTTGTATGAAATATGAAGTGGAATGTTTACCACATTTGAGCAGTTTGGTTTTGCGCTAATTGTGAAATATAAACAGGCCATTATAACATATAGCTGTTCTGGCAATTTCAATAGGGCCCTATGGGAAAGCCCTCAAACTCTCCGGTAGGGCCTGGATAAAATCAACCCCTCATATCAGAATGGGAGGAGATTATAATATCCTGATAGAGTGGACCACAGTGGAGGGATCAATTGGTATACAATAAAAGTTTATATAAAAAAAAACTACTAATTAGGGTTATTAAGGGTGCACCCGTGCAACGCCGGGTTTATAAAGCTATAATATTTGTGTTCAACAGGAAAAAAAGTCGCCAAACACAAAATTAATTAGATTATAAACATTTACACGCTAAATTTGGCTAGTTTACTTTATTTTATTTGAAAATTTAATAATTATTTCTTCAATAAATATTATCGTTTGCAAAAATAAATTTATATTTCAAACAAAAAAAAATGTAATATTCTTCTCTTTTAAATAGAACCAAAACATTTCATATCAACATATACAAACAAATCTTTTACCGAAATATATTTGACGTCATTTCAAACTGATTGATATCGCAAAAATAAATTTCTTATAATTATTTGTTTAAAAGAATTAAAGTTTCTCGAGTGATTGTTGCGAATGGCAATGGTGATTTAATTCTAATAAAAAAATGGCTTCTTATGCTTTTTAAATGAGCATTAAATTTTGCAGTTTTTTAAATATTTAAAGTACTTCGAATTCGAATTTTTTTACCGAGATTTTCAATGTCTCTGAATTTCGATGCGCTGAATTTTTTGACGTATCCTACTTGTCTGTAGCATTTGTAGTTTGGGATATGAAAGTGGGTGACGGACAGACAGACGGACTGAACGATTATACCTCCCACTTTTTACGTTATAAACGTAGTGTGGAAGCTAAAAATATAGAAATAAACGACCTGAGATCTGTAATTAAAGGCTGAAAAATGATTTTCAATTCCAGTTCAACTCATTTACAGACCATTTGTGAATACTATTAACATTAAAGTAACACCTTCTTTACCGAACAAAAACGTTAACTTGGAGTTTGCAAGATTCGTTTTTCGTATAACTTAATTCATCCTTTATAAACTATTCAGTACTAGGGTCTTCATTCTTTTAACATTTTGTTAATTTAGATAAACTTAAGCTTATTCGCTTACTAGACCTTATTTCGCATCGAATTTTTCGTTGAGATCTGTATGAAAAATAACGTAGCACGAGAGTGATGAATATTTCAGAGGTCCATTTTAAAGGCAATTTGCATTTTAAAGTGGTTAGAATGGACAATTAATCACACAAAAAAAATGACATAGGTAGATTGTGCATTGATAGAAAAAAATTTAATTTTAGGACGTTAATTTTTTTAAAAATTCCTTGCAAAACATACTTAAAAAATATTTGTTTGACTATATATAAAGAATATAAGTACATACTAGTAAAGAACATAAGTTAGGATTTCCCTGATTTATACATTTGATACAACACGGTTGTGTTTCATCTGTTCAATTGCGGTTGACATACGTGGTAACATCGTTGCTATGGTAACGAAATCACATCATCGTATTCATTTGCAAGACGACATACTCCACGAAATTCGACCGGATGAATTAACGTTTTTACTTTTATTGTTATTTTCATTTTTATATAATTGCCTGATATAGACTAGGACCAGACGTATCCATCTTTATGTTGTGGTTTAGACAGGACCTTATGTATCACTTCCTCAGTAAAACTCAAAAATGAGGACCAAACTCGCTAGGGAACTAAACACTGTGGGTTTGCGTCAGGTTGTCCCACGGACAGTGTTTTTTTTTACAGATCCATTTACAATTTTTTTTCGTGTCAGAAAAACCTTTTTGTCGTAAAAAAACCATTTTAAGCTATTTTTACTGCTAAATATTATACTCTGGGGTCCCATTTCTAGAAACAACTTTCAGCAAATAACTAGTAATTTTAAATGCATAAAACACACTAAAATTTAAATTTAAGGAATTTTAACGGTAATGTACTTTTGTGTCATCCGGTACCACTTTCCTATTTTGGTAACTACTAATTAGTGAATTACATATGATTTTTGAAAATGGCTTACGTAGGATATGTTTCTCCTTCGTGTGAAAAAAGTTCTAAAGAACTAACATAAACACTTCGGATCACGTGACATTGTCCTTTAGATGAAATACGTGATATGGATAACGTTTTAACGTAATTTTTACGTCATTTACTTCAAATAAAAAACGTAATATCCTCCATCTTTATGCTGTTGACTTGAACTGCTTCACATTTCATCACGTGTTTTTAACATAATTTTAACGTCATCAAATATATTTTAAAAATTTTTATATTTATGAGTTTTTGACCGATGTTAGTTCTTTAGCTATGAGTGTTAATTAGAACGAAACGGGAATCTTGCCGTCATTCTTATGACAATAATCAAGCAAATGACAGAAACAGTAATCAGGACTCATGGATCCATTATATCATAGACACGACAAAAAAAAATTATGTATGTTACTTACAATGTTGTCGAAGAACGTGGTGTCGATTGGGGTGACGCCCCCGCCCCCTGGTGACACCGGTGTTGCCAATCACGGAAAATAAATATCCGATGCGAAGTGTGTGACAGCGTGGGCGTGAAATAACAGTAAAAATCAAGGTGTGGGCAGAGATAATTTTTGTAAGGTTAAAATAGTGATTTTAGGCTGCCTACAAGTATTTACGTATGGGTATGTCATTGTTTTGATAAGAATATTAAATGTCTTTGCTTCTATTGTATTGGCTGACTTTTCCAGTAACGAAAACATGGGAGGTTTTACCTATTGAGCGTCATTTTACGTAATTGATGCATAAGTTTTTCAAGCAATATTCATTATTTTTAATTTTATAAATAATAATTTTTATATTCATTTTTTTCAATAAAAATTATTTTAATGTTATCTCTTCAAAAATATAGTGCTGATTTCCTAAACAAATATTATTTTTAAAAAAATATGTATTGTTTATTGCTGCAGAATTTTTTTTAAAAAAATGCTTTTAAAAAATTCTAAATTTTATTGCACATTGCGAAGTATTTTTATTTTAAATATATGTGTTAGAAAATTTTCTTATTTTAAAGCTATGAAGATTATAAAATGTTACAAATATCAATTGGTTTTTTTTAATATCTTTTGAAGTTCATATTCTAGATGGCCCTTAACAATTTAGAAATATCTGAGAGGTTTTCATTATTATCTATGTCATGACGAAATACAGTTACTCTAGATCGATGCCTAACTAAAGTAATAGTATTAAAAACAAAGTTCAAAGACATTTTTGTTCCTGATATAAAATTAGCACTGGTAGAATTTCGCTGCCTATTTGAGGTGACGAATTTGTAGTTTGGTTTTCATATAAAAACTTTCTAGAAAAGCATTGAGGAAGTTTTTTTAAGGCGGCAATAGCTAAAAAAGAATAGTCACTCTTCAGTTCATTTCCAACTAGTTTTCTACACTCTTAAAACAAACGAGCGGTTTTAACTCAGTCTGAGTTAATTTCCACTCCTTTCCGTGCCGAAAATGCACTTCTCCTATAGGAGTGAATTTCACTCTTTTTCGGAGTGGGTAAAAGAAATAAAAGAAAACAATCTGCGTCCTACACTCTTAAAACGAGCGGTTTTAACTCAGTCTGAGTTAATTTTCACTCCTTTCCGGTGCCGAAAATGCACTTCTCCTATAGGAGTGAATTTCACTCTTTGTTTTAAGAGTGTAGCAAATAAAGAGTAATGCTGCGTGTTTATTTCGACATAGTATTATCAAATTATATCGATTCGATCATAGTATTATCCACATATCATTTTAACGCTTTCATTGCTGAGCATGCCTTAACGAATGATGAACTAAGGATTCGATAATGCTATTTTCGTGTGACATATTCGCGGCAACAAAAATCTTCAGCAGCGAAAGTGTTACGCTTTCTTTCTTTAAAAAACTAATAGCAATCTCCACTTTTTTTAATAAAAAACTAAACCAGTTTTTTAATTAAATTAAATTTTTAAAAAAAAATAAGTCTTACCTCTTTATAGTAATTCCTTCCACGTTGAAAACACAACAAAATCAAAACTTAAAAAAATCCAAATAACCAATCCAACACCATCCGAATCAACCAAACGACCTCAGTCCCAATCTGATCCCAAATGATCGTCTGCCACAATTGTCGTCCTGCCTCCAACTCAACTCCGCCACCTCCCCCTTCTACGCCACACGTAGGACAATAGGATCCGAATTGGTCCGAAACGAACCACAACGACTTTTAGACCAAATTACTAGATTTGAACCGTAAACATGCCCTAGAATTTATTTTGTGAAGTTAAACAGTGGCTGGAGTTTAATTTAATGTGAAAACAGCGTTTCAGTTTGTGATTTTAATAGAGTTTTCAATTATAAACTCATATTTTTATAAATGTTTACTGTTTCTTATGTAAAGCTTTTGTTTTTTAGGTCTTTTCGGGAAAAAAAACACATTCATATTGCATTGTTTTATGTGCCCTAGAATTTATTTCATAAATCTAAACAATCGCTGGATCATAATTTAATGCAAAACCACATCTTAATTTATGATATATATACAGTTTTCAATTATAAGCTCATTTTTACAACTATTGGTGCTTGGGTCTTTTTAGAAAAAACGTCCATGGGCTGTTTTGTGATCTAGAATTTATTTTGTAAACTAAAACAATTGCTGGATAAAATAATTTGAAAACAATATCTATGGAGTTTCGCATTATAAATTCCTATTTCTACAACTATTTCTCATGTAGAGGTTTTGGTGTTTGAGTCTTTTCGGAAAAACTATATTCGATACATCCTCCCCCTTTCAGCGGGTGCTTGCAAAGAATAGAACCCGGGGATCGTTTTAACAAAGATTGGGGTCTTGAATGACCCCTCGGGGGAAGCAAATAGGGGGTGGTTTCCACGAAAGAAGGGTTCGATTGAGGGATGGAACGTTTTGATTATTATTGGTGGACGGTTGGTCACTGATTTTGTTATTTTTGTTAATAATTATTTTTAGCCTGATTTGTTGTGATTAACTTTTCGACTATGAAATCGTTTTTGTTTGAAAAACTATAAAAAAAAATAACGAAGACTATTTGCACATTTTTTTATAAATGAATGGTTGAGTAACAAACTAAACTGCACTACAAAATGTAATACGTCTGGTCACCATACTTATTTTGATAATCCCGTGCAAAAAATCCCACTCATTCGAATCAATAATCGTGTGCAAAGTCATGCTTTTCAGAAACCAATTGTGCAAAAGATTTTTTACTATTTATTCCACACTGCAGTGTCTGCCACAGGAGATATCTACATTCTACAAGCCTAAGAGATCTATTGAATTATCAAATGGAGAGGGGTGTGCTAAAGGATTTGAATCCCGTCCGTGCATAAGTTGGCATTCGATAACAGCGAAAAATTGATTTGGGGGTATCTCCCGCATTGCAAAGCAGTTCTCTTTCGATTAGGAAAGTTAAACTCAGTAAAGTTTACACAGACAGCAGTTCACGTATCACGTGGCTCACCATGTGCTTAAAATAGCATTCTTTAAACTGTTCCATCCTACATTTTGTTACGTTACACTATTTTTCAAGTGATAATAAACAAGAAGTTCTTAAAGAACTAAAATAGCCTACTTTCCTGTTACTTAAATACGAACTGAAATTCTAATCGGGAAACAACTAGGTTCTTAACAGTAAATATCATCAACAACCGTTTCTACACTAGATTTATACACATTAGTTGGAACAGCATCCAACTATAACATAAACTTCTAAAAGCCAAAATCAACTATTTTCCTTAATATTCTTTCGCAAATTAACTTAATATTATTTATCGTCTGCTCGATTTATTTGTAGTATAATTAAATATTTATTAATATAACAAAAGCAATGAAACTACTCTAAACTGCATTAAAAAATACGAAATGTAAATTAAAACTAAGCATAATCGTATGCAAAAAATATACCTTGCCGCTTTCTTGGTAAACAATTATTGAACAATCAAAGAATCACATTGTGCTACATTTTATGACGTCATTGCAAACTGCTTCATGAAAAAATTATTTTGCTTCAAATATTTTTAAATAAATAAAGTTTCTCATGCCATTGTTGATTTGGCAACAGTAATTTAAATGACTCAAAATTGAATACCAATGCTAATTCAATGGGAAATTCTCCGACAGATATTATATTTATGTCCGTCCGGCCGTACAGACAGGCGGACAAAATGTATGAAAGTTGGGTCTCTGAGGTCATAGCTTTCTAACAAAAAAGAATTTTTAAGATCAGATGTATATATAGAACCGATTTTGGAAGGGGAACTGACAGACAGGACATCGACCGCATGTCAATACCTACTTTTCATTTTTTAAAAAATTCTTTCGAATTGAAAAAAGAAAAGTAGGCTAAAAATGCTGTATCGATAATGCTACCAGCAATAAAACACTTTTAAACTTTGGGAAACAGCATTACATAAAATCTTGTATAGAAACTATGGACGACTCAAACGAGGCGGAGCATGGTTTGTTTGTGGGATAAAATACATTGTTTGACGTAGCTATGACATAACAACTGGCGTGACTGTTCTAGTTTTGATAATTTAGCTGTTGGGTTGTTTGTTTGTATAGGGTATAAGGCAACGTTTGACGTAGCTGTGACGTCGCAGTAAACCTGACTATTCCATTCTTCCTTTGGGACCACGACAGATTTTACGGGCACCAGCCCCACATGACAATTTTTATCGACACATGACGTTATTTATTGATGGATTTTATTAACTTAATCTAATAAAACGAATTAAAAAAAAACTCTCAATCATAACCACTCTTCATTTTTAGAAAACAAGTAACACCTACCACATAGTTATTTCCTCAACACCTTTCAATTCAAAACGTTTCCCTTTGTCGCCTTGACCTTCTATTACCTTCGCCCCTATTTAATATTTGCTCTAAAAAGAAATGTACCCACATTTGTCCGGCCAGGAATTCTCGTGCGGGCATTTTCACAGAATGTTTACAGGTGGCGTGAAACGATACCCATTTTTGGGTGGTTTCAGGTGGCAATTTGCGTTTGGGCTTTCGGGATGTTGTTTTGGCCATCGAGTTAGGAAGAAGATGGAGATGCCCTGGCGCAAAATAAATTGAAGCCGCCAAGTAACCCTAGTAAGGCCAAGCAAACAGCTCACTCAACGTTAGTTCAATATGTAAAGCGCATTATTTTATTCCTTAAGATGGACTTTCAGTCCAGTAGAGCTCATGCATTAGTTTCGAAATCACAACTTTTGCAAAAGAATTGCTTTGCCAATCCCATTTTCACCAGGTATGGGAATCATCATAACAGCAACTTGAAACAAAATTGAAAAGAAAATAACATCCGGTTATTTAATTATTAATTGATAAATTTTTAAAATAGTGTCGCCATCTGCTGTATATTTTTGGCATTTTAAAACTTCAAAAAATATATAATTAAATAACTACACAACATTTTCGTTTCAAATTTGTTTCATTTCGATGGTATGTTGATTCCCATACCTGGGGAAAAAGTGCTAACATGGCAAAGCAATACTTCTGAGGAAGTTGTGATTCCAAAACTAATGCATTAGCTCTACGTGACTGACAATCCCTCTTAAAAAGCGTTGATTAAAAATCAAAAAATGAAAGCTGAAAATTGAAATTGAAGCCACCAGAAAGTGGACAAGTAACCCTAGTAAGCCCTAGCAAACCGCTCACTCAATGTTAGTTCAATCGTTCAATGTAAAGATCATCATTTTATTCCCTAAAAAAAAAAAGTTGATTAAAAATCACAAAATGACTGTTTGCACAGTTGTAGGCTGTAGCACGAGATCTAAATTAACACAAGATGGTAGTCCTTTTCTTCACAGGTAAGAAAAATGCGTTGCAGTTGGGGTTTTTTTTATTAGAGAGTCTGAAATCGCCAAGTCTCTATAGTAAGCCTATACAAACTCTACTTTCGAATAGCGCGAAATAGGTCGCCAAGAGCGTTTTTGGGCTTACTACAAGGTGATCGATGGCTTCACTTGGCAAACCAGTTTTCGTATTGGTTTTTGCCAGGCAGTATCTCCGTCTTCTTAACTCGATAGTTGTTTGGGTCGAGGATTTTTGATGAAAGAAATGTTGGATGAAAGTCACGGTGTGTCTTGTTGGTATATGCGCACTGTGCGCAGGTGCTATTCGATCCCATGTTGTGGACTGTAGGCACGTACCAACCACCTGAGGAATTTAACCTGCGTCACTTTTCTAAATTTTTGTGGCCCTTTGTTTATTTTTGGATTTAGAAACGCTGAAGATTTTAATTTTTTTAAAATCAGTAACTTGTTTGAATTGTCTTTTAAGCTGTGCTTAGGCTATAAATAAAGACGGGCGCCAACTTCCAAATGAACAAACAGTTCCCCTTCCCCAGATGACAGTAAACAAAATAATAAACACCAAACAAGCATTTATTCTTTAAAATACATCTTAATAAGTTAGTTAAAACTCCATTTAGCAAAATTTTCGAAAGACCAAAAGTTTCACACCATTTTGCATCAGACATGGGGAAAAGTTATAGTTTTTTTTTAAATGAATTATATAAAATTAAATAATGTTCCACAACACACATTAATTTTTTTTATGTTTGCAATGTTTTAAATAGTAAATTATTTTTCATTATCGTTTCAATCTGTTAAATTGTGTGTTAGATGTAAAATGCACTCGTACTATTTTTCCTCAAACCAAAAAAATAATTATTTCAAAAAATGCAGCCCAATATTGCTAAAACAGTGTGAAACTATAAGAAATCGATGTAGCGGCAACATCGCATGATCATGTAAGTAATTTAAACTAAAGTTTTTACTAGCCGAAGATATTATTCATTCGATATTTTAATTATATTTTTGAGGCATAATTACTCCGGCCTATTAGAACAAAAGTATTCATAAACGAAATTCTGTGTTCAATATCAATTTAGCAATTACAATAAATTTATTTGCCCAATGCTCACAGAACAGCCTTCATTGAAACATTCGAAGAGATAGTTTGGCAATAAATAAACGGCATAAACTTAAAATTACTGGAATTTATCGAATAATATATAGTGCTAGACTGGAGACGCCGTTGTCGATAAAATATACACATATTTTCGTCATAACGAGCTTGTTTATAGCGCAGACGATGTAAAATAATTAATTTATATGTCTGCATAAAATGTTTTATTTTGAATTAGGAGAGGATTATTAGCAGAAAGAATGTGTAGTGGTGTCAATTTAATGTAATTGATTTTCAGCAATCAAATAAAGTGTGGTGTGGTACACATACTTTGAAGATAAGGATTGTGTTAAGAAGGAAAGTGAAATTATTTTTACAAAGGAAAAGTTCGTGGTTCTGTATCTTAATATAACTCTATAATCTTAATTCTTTAAATACAGAATATCGAAGAGACGTAATCGAAGCGTCTTTTTTGAGACTAAATTTCGATATAAAAAAGTCATGTTCAAAAATTATTTCGAATGTGAGATGGTTTTTTGGATGATCATAAATTGCCAGCTTAATGTCCAAAGGACGGTATTTTTGACGCAAATTTTAAAACGCCAAATTTATGACATCTTTAAAATTTAAAGTGCATGTTAAATCACATGTTTTCCTCAAGAAGAAACATTTTTTTTTTAAATTATTTTTATTTGGCCAAATGTCATGTTGCTAAGTTAAATGAGATACGTAACATTGTACATTTTGGCGTCATAATAAATTCATTTCAAAGAAATTTTTTCTGACCAATTTCAAAATTCATAACCATTTTATGACTTTTTTTATTCTCTCTACTTAACGAAACAAAGTTTTTTTTAATATAAGTTGATAAATGGGCTGAATTAAATGATATTTGATTTGTTCTTGCTATTAATTGACACTTTATTCCCTTACGACCCAACGATAGACGCCGCGCCAAGTGTTAATGGACAACAAATGGAATATTACAACTTATGGTTTGGCAACACAATGTGGATCCAAGGCTAGTCTTTCAGATATCAAAACGACAATCCTACTGTAGAATTTATAAGGTTCGTGGTTAAACTGCGATTCCGTATATCATCTAATTTCGAGTAGTGTCGTTATAGATTTTATTTGCAACTAAACAATGGTGGACGAATCTATTTTGAGGTTTTCGCTGTTGGCTTGTCTGGCCTTTAAAGGATTAATTTATAATTAGCTCGTTTCAGATGACATAACTCGTTCTAGTTTCATTCTTGCCCTTCCAGCGATTTCATTACTTGTTTCGGTTTCATTCTCAAAGCCCTGTCTTTTCATCTGTTGTGCTCTATTTTAGAGTACTTGCCATGCTTTATTAAAGTTTATTGGTTTTATTTCGATTAAATTTCAGCTATGCAAAGCATTATACCAAACCGCCAACGTTGTTAGAAAACTTCGGTATAGATGACATTTGTTTTTTTGTGGAGAAATTAAGCGAAATTGCGGAACAACAATTTGAAGATATTCACGAACAGAGAAAAAAAAAGCTTTACTTATACTTAAAGAAAAATACACAAATCGCTTTCGCGAATATCAAAGCAAATGGAAATCCAACAGGACTAAGAATGAAAATACCGCTGGAGCTGTTGCCACTCAATACGTGAAACATGCCCATTGATTGAAAAAAATATAAATGATGTTTAAAGTAATAGATAAGAAGGAACCAATATTTAAAATTAAAATTATTGACTGCATCCGTGTTAAATGATAGTGGAAAATATAGTCAAAATAATGGGCTTGTTTCACGTCGTAAATGGCAACAGCTCCAGCTGTCTTGTTTTCCTTTTTTGTCAGGAATTTTGTTTTGGTATTCGAAAATGAGTATTCTAAGAATTTTTAACTTTTAAAATGCCATCTTCTAGCTGTACTATTTGTTGTTCAAATCATGTGTGAAAGAAAGCATGCATTGAAAGAAAAGTTTCTTTTCAACTATGATGGTCATTTTGAGAGTGAAACCGAAACAATGAAATCGCAGGATGTGGAAAAAATGAAACCAAGAGCGCTACATCATCTAAAACATTCCAATTCTGGTTCTCACTGCATAATATAGCATAGAGTGGAATTGTCGATTAACTTCTGAGCCCGTATTTAGTCTTCGACGTAATGAAAGCTTAACCCTTTTTATTTTTTAATGAATTGGTCAAATCATAGCCCATGTGAACGAGCGACGACAGACATTAGAGCAACAGAGGACATTAGTGGCGTATTGTCTATCGCGCACTGTTTTTAAGAAAAGTGGCATTTCTCCTATTGAGTTAACATGTACGATGTGCCGCTTTTCTAATGAGATTTGCTTGTGGAATAACAGTAAGATGAGATGGGATTGTTGCTTTTGATGGTTGGTCTGATGATTCTGATTCTTTCATAATCGCCATGCCAATACAAACGGCGGAGACATATTAAATCAAAGAGTAAAGGTTTTAGTAAGTGATCCATTTAAAAGGGAGGGTGTGTCCCCTAGACTTAACGGCGAATGAGATCGAATGACCGCGGGTCTCCAAACTAAAGTACCTCAGTGTTAATCCAATGGAAAAATAATGATTTTCTAAGCCACATTTCTCCGGCTGTATATTGAACATTATGACAAACGTTTTTTTTATGATAAACTAGCAAATAAATACCCGTTCTTCGCACGGCTAAAAGAATATCAAATCGATCCAAGTATATGTGTCATTTAATTTGCTGTAGGATAATAAGCTTTGCCTTTGTTCCCGTTTATTATAAAGAATAAAATCCCGTTACTTATATTGCTTTAAAATTCCAAAATAAAAATACATCACTATAAAATGCACATCCTCATATCACAAAAATCTTCCTCAATGTGAACTTACTGTCATCGCAATTTTCCTGATAAATTCAAAATTAACCATAATGTATTCACGTCAAAACCTCCATTCTGGTTTTTTTTAAAAAAACATTTACCTCATTGGCACGTTCAATTATTTTTCAAATTATTAATTTAGTTTCTGAAGGTAATGACAAGAAAATAAAAGCAATTTCAATTTTAATTAATTTGTGTGTTCATTTGAATTTCTTTTGTCGAATGGCAACACGAAAGGGAAAAAATAATTGGATTTGAGCAACAGTGGTGTATTTTTTTCAGAAAATTAGAATTTTCTCTAAAAATGGAACAAATATGAAAAAACTAAGCCTCAGGTGCACACGTTGGTATTAAAGGGAATCTATCCTAAAATTTTCGAATTTCTGAGGGCAGTATAAGTAGGTCTTTTACGATCCACAGACACACAGAAAGGCTCTTTCTTTTATTATTATAGATGTAGCTGACTTACAGGGCTCTATAATAGTATAATCCCACTTTTTGAAATGGGTTCGAATATTTTGTTGTAACATTATTTATTTGAAAATTAAAAAATATTAGAACCCATTTAAAAAAATGGGATTATAGAGCCCTGTAAGCCAGCTTCATTTATCATATAAAAACTCCGTTTGTAAAAATGTTCAATACAGCCGGGACATGTGGCTTGGAAAATATTTTTTTCCATCGGATTAACCAGATTGAAGACCCGCTGTCGTTCGGTCCCATTCGCCCTTAATGCATTTTTTTTTAAATCCTTACTTCTCTGAAAGTATTACTTTAGAACTATATTTTTTCGCCAGGTATGGAAATAGCAATAACAGAAAAATAAAACAAATTTGAAGGAATATTTTTATTTCGGTTATTTAATTATTTATAGATAAATTTTAAATTTAATCTCGCCATCAGTTACTAATTATGATAATTTTTCAACTTTAACAAATTAATAATTAAATTACCAGATGATAATTTCCTCTCAAATTTGTTTTATTTTGCAGATTTTACGAATTTTACACCTGGTGAAAAAATGCAAAAATTGAAAAGCAATAGTTTCAGAGTAGTTGGGATTTTAAAACTAATGCATTACCGTCTATGTAGAACTGACCATCTCGCTGAAAACCTGTAACTCGGTTCCAATTTTTTTTTGTATAATTTATTTTTTAAAAATTAAGTACTGTATTCTGTGATGCAAATTTCTTGTATTGGTAAACACTTGCTTCAAGTTTTGTTACATTTAAATATAAGATTTTTTATACAGTTAATACTGACAATGGGCTTGTTTCACTTGTCAACACTTTGTCAAAGAAAACAAAACAACCAATGATATCGCAGTATAGAGAGCGTGACATCATAAGAAATATTCCCATTAGCTTGTCTATGAACAACGCTCAAAGTTGAGGTAACAATCCAAACCCAAATAAATTCCACAACACAAAATATTTCAACAACCTAATTTTAATAACAGTAACCGGATATAACCAACGCAATGATATGATATTACTTAAACTGTATGATAGACTAAAATAAAAACTGTACTTGAAAAAAATCCTTTTGTGGATAAAATTAGCATTATTTAATATTTTTAAACGTAATGTAGAACGCTATTTCGAGATAACTATCGTTTGCAATAAGCATATCAATTATTCTTTATTCGAATTTCGATAAGTAAGATTCTTCCAATCCAAGCATATAATTAGAAGCAATCATCTAATTATTAAAATATTCGGCGCACCCTGACCCATTGCCTTCCAATTAAAAAAAACCTTTTATTTTCTACTGAATTATGAATCAGAATCACAAAAATAAAACGAATTTCCTAATCGATTATGAAAAGAATCTGAATCTTCCAACCCATCAATCCCGCAGCGAATTTAAATCGTGATGTGATTGGATGGAAAAGCAAAACAAAGGATTTGAATTTGAGAGGAGGGAAATGAATGATTCAGGATGTGGGAATCTGAACGGCTGTTTACGAATGAAGATCTATTTTGTCGTGATGGATGTGGAAGGGATGTTAAACACAAGAACAATGAGTTTTTTTAGTTATACAAATGCAAAAATTGTCGACCAACAACAGGCCAGAGGCCCAGCAAGGTTGGTCTAAAATAAATCTAATACTTTTCCATCCAGTTTCCAATGACTATCAAGATTCTTCTTAAAATCTTCTACTCTCTTCGAATACACGGCATAATCTGGTAAAGCATCCCACTCATTGACAACTCTATTGTAAAAATATAAGGTTTTCTTACCTCCCTTCTAAAGCGTGATTTATTCAATTTCTGATCATTGTCCTCTGGTCCGGGCTCCGGCTATTTAAGGTAAAACCTAAGCCCTCCATGTCTCCCTGTTTTATGAACTTGAATAACTGAATTAAATCACTCCTAGCTCTCCTATTTTCCAGGGAATACATGTTTAAAGATCTTAATCTGTTATCATAATCAATACCAGATAGACCCTTAATCATTTTTGTAGCCCTATGCTGAACTTTTTCAAGCAACTCTATATATTTTCTGAGGAAGAGAGACCAAAACTGAACAGCATATTCCAGATGTGGCCTTACCAATCCCCTATACAGTGGCAAAATAATCTGCTTAGATTTAGAAGAGTGATACTTTTTCTTAATATATCCCAACATTCGATTGGCGTTCTTACTTGCTTACTAGTTGTTGACTCTTGCTGGATTTCTATACGCGTGCAAACGATAAAATAGGTTTTAACTACGAATGTAGACTGCAACTCCGGATCCTCATAACTGTGATATTGTAAGAATTGTCGATGTTTTTTTTTTACGAAAAGTTAAGTTTCTGTTCTACGAAAGCTAAAATACTACTTAAGATATAGCTTTATAAATAATAAAATAAGTTATATATTTAAGTAATCTTCGGCTTTACCCTACTGTTTTGTAAATATGCTTTCATGTTAATAGTTCCTGTTACGAAAAAGTAATTCGATTAAAAGAAAAATAATGTATTAGTATTCTTTCGCTTGTGCCCAATAAGTTTATAAGGAAAAAGTGAATAAGTAGTTTCCCAAACAACAGTAGGGTCAAGTGGGGTAAGTGTGATAAACAGCTCTTGTAACTTTGGGAATCATTCTAAAAATCTGAAAGTTGACTTTAAATAATAGTTTTATAGTTTAAAGATAGTTTTGAGCTTTTGAATTTAAGTGCAACTATCTGATTTTTTTCAAATTCGAAAGGTTTTCTTCCAAATTCCATACGTGTCATATTTTTATAAAAATCATGTTTTTTCTTTCTCTGTTAATAAAAAGAATAAAGGTAAAGATATAAAACTGTTTTGGTTTATTATTTCACATGTTGTGAAGTATGGAAGTACAATCACAGTTACCCTTCAAAATATCAGTTGTGGGTAACTGTGATAAGTGACATGGGGTAAGTGTGATAATCCAAAACACCCCATTTACCTTGTGCAATGCAGTTTCATAATTTGTTTAATTTCTTACTCTTGTTTCTAATCAGAAACAAGCAGTATTATCAAACTACTTGCTGTCATGCCCTCTGTAACTCCATCGGCAAAAACTTTTAGTTAATTTTCAATAATTATCGATGAACCTAAATAGAGAATATTTACGAGGCCCGTCGCTAATATCTCCCGTGTATCTCTAATACTACGTTAATCCCACCAAAACTAAATAGAGAACATTGTATTATTTATCAATCTACCACCTTACCATTTTTAAAACCATCATGCCTTAAAAACAAAAAAATTACATAAATTTGCATAACTTCACGAAGAAGGGATATGTTGTTTTTTTAAAGTGCACACACACACATGGAAAACACTCAAGTTGCAAAATTCTAAAAAAAAATAGAGAAAATGTTTATGTTGTAGTTATTTTCTCTTTTGGTGACTGTGAATGGAGTTGTTCCACGTCGTTGATGGCAACAGCTCTAGAGGTTTCTTGTGATTTGTTGCCTATAATTACTTTTGTTTTAGTATTCAAAAATGAGTTTTCTAAGTATATTTTACTTATTAAATTTTCAAAATACCAACTTCTTGCTGTGCTGTTGCTTGTTCAAAACATTTGTTTTCGAAATCTTGCATAGAAACAAAAAATTCTTTTCATTTATATCGGTCATTTTGAGAGTGAAACCGAAGCAACAAATGAAATCCAGTACGAATAAAAATGAAAACAAGAGCGTTACATCATCTGAAACATTCCCATTGATTATGAAGGTACAGCTGGGGGAAAAAAAAACGATCCACCCTTCGTTTTTCGGCTGCTATTGATCAGGGAATTTTGTGAAAGGTGTCATTTTTCAGAAAATAGCGTAAGAAATTCAGAACTGGCAACCAAATTGTATAAGGGGTCGTCTACATATTAAAATGAGTACCAACTTTGAAAATTCCATTGGCAACACCCAATTTTTTTATATAAAAATGTTTATCATCTTCAAAATACCTCAGATCCAAATTTTTTTTTTTTAATTTGCATTATTTGTTGAGATATAAGCATTCGAAGTTGAAGGCCCATAATGTTAAAAAAGTTTCATAAAACTTTTATTCATACCTGCACAAATAAAATTAATTAAACCAAAATTTTTTTTCATTATATACTTCTTAATCTTTCAAAAACAAATCACACAAGTGTTTTCATCAATTTTTAATTTTTATTATTTTTTTATTTAAATTTAAATAAGAAAAAATAAAACATGAATAGCAACCCCAAATTTTTGTTACATAAATCGATAAAGTAGATCAAGTAGAACCAAAATCCCGAATTTTTTAATTCAACAACAATTATTTGCCGAGTTATTGTAAAAATACTGAAAAAAAAACGAATTTTAGGGACCGTGTAAAAAATTACTCAGCAAATTGGATCCTAATTTGCATTATCGTTTGGTGGTTGAAAAGCGTTTTTGGCAAATGTTTATTCAAATTATTGATGTCTGTCAAATGTCTAAAAATCTTTTCTTGTTTCAAGAGCATACAATGTATTTTGTTTGTATAATTAACATTAAATTATATCGATTACTATGTTTTTGAATGTATGTTATTTCCAATATTATTTATAATTATTTTATTATAAAATTTCCAATAATATGTTATTTCCTCGATTTTTTTTAATTATTAGAGATTACTTATTTATTTAGTTATTTAGTCAGTTAGTTATTTAGTCCGTTAGTTAGTCCGTTAGTTAGTTAGTCAGTCAGTTAGTCAGTTAGTCGGTCCGTCTGACTAACTAACTGACTGGCTAATTAACTAACTGACTGACTAACTGACACTAACTAACTGATTAAATAACTGACTAAATAACTAAATAAATAATCTCTAATATTTAAAAAAAATCGAGAAATGGACAAAAATCTATTTTCGGGATTTAGACCGATTCGGAATTTCGGCTTGTCGGGATTTCGGCTGTCGGGATATATCCCAGACCCAGTGTGCCGAATTTTAAACCAACCTTTTATAGCAATATGAATGAAACAAAAATTTGCATAAAATGTAAAACATAAATGTAATAATCATGTTTGTCTATCTGATTGTAACTAATCGCATTTGAAAATCTGTTCGTTATAAATAATCGTATATGTGACTTAATTTAAAATTAAAACTTTTTCTCGTCTACCCTTTATTTTATTTCTGAATTTTAAAATCCAAAATTTAAATTTTTTAAAAAAAAATCACAATATTAGTGAAGAAGGTTTAACTCTAGCATCCTTTG
The DNA here is from genome assembly GCA_019343175.1 of Oedothorax gibbosus. Taxonomy (NCBI): domain Eukaryota; kingdom Metazoa; phylum Arthropoda; class Arachnida; order Araneae; family Linyphiidae; genus Oedothorax; species Oedothorax gibbosus. The sequence goes on along the minus strand of CM033276.1, from coordinate 8,704,018 downwards.
GCGAGATTATGGTAACCCTTTTGCTAGCTTGTCGTTTCGAAAAAACACCCTAAATATTACCTTTATCAATTTGGAGATTTTCCAAAACGAATCGACCAAACGAATTGAAAATTAATGCTTTAATATCTCAGCAAATAATGCGAAATGAATAATTCTTTTTTATACCTGGGGTATTTTGAAGTTGCTGAACATTTTTATGTAAAAAAAATTGGGTGTTGCTATTGGAATTTTCAAAGTTGGTACTCATTTTAATATGTAGACGACCCCTTATACAATTTTGGTTGCCAGTTCTTAATTCCTTACGCTATTTCCTGAAAAATGACACCTTGCACAAAATTCCTTGACCAATAGCAACCGAAATATGAATAGTGGATCGTTTTTTTCCCCCAGCTGTACAATCACCGCATGTTTGACACAGTTCAAAGGATTGCATGGTTTACCGGTAACTTTTGCTGTATTTACGGTGGCGTATGATGATCTACAGTGGTTAATGATAAGTCAGTAGTACCTTTTACACGTGACGAGAAAAAATATCGAATAAACGGTTTTACCATCGATATTCGCTCAAGTTTTGCAAATGTTTAGTGAACAAGAACTTATCCAGAACATTCCAGTGCGGCATTTTTGGGCATCGACAGTAAAATTTGTTGCTGTACATATCCACTACAAAAAACGGTAACATTAGCACTATTTGAGTGAATATCGTCGAAAAACCCGTAAGTACGATATTCTTTCCGCCGCGTGTGAATGTTCTAATTGGCTTTACATTAAAACTGCAACTATGCACACCAAGGATTAATTTTTCTTTACGTGACCAGGGCATAATTTCTAAAAATTACATTTATGTTGGATCGCTTTTGCAAAATTACTACCACTTGGCTTAATTGTATTATATTTTTTTTGTGGTAACTAATTTTTGCAAATCTTTTCCTTAATATTATTCTTTTTATTCACAAAAATTTGGGGTCTCCCTTGAAGTCAGGGGCCCTGATGGGCACTTGATTTTTTTTTTTCCCACGGGGCTGCTTTATTGGTGGTTTAGCCTTTGCGCACTCGGTATGTTCCCCAGAACTGAGAGACATTTTTTTTTTGTGGCACCATCTATTCGATTCTAGTTACCAATTTTGACGCTCAGATTACAATGAATCTGAGCTCTCTTTGGATGTTAAAGTATGCCTAGATTTAATTTTGCCGAGAGAACCCAATCCAAATGGGTACTCAAGGGATCTTTTACATGCTCCGTAATCATATGACATGCGTGCCCACGATTTTCCCATCCAGAAAATCTGACGACTCAGCCGGGACGAACCCGCAAACTAGGGCTTATGAGGCGGACACGTAATACCTTTTAGCCACTAAGCCGTGGAATATGTTAGTTTGAATAATCCCCGCACTAGAGCTACAAAATTACAGTAACCGATGTTGTACATAAACTATGGTAACTGCTCCCCAAAAATAACGTTACCCGATCTTCCCCAAAGTGATGAATCCGTGCTCCCGGTGCTCTTTTCTCTCGCATCCGTTCTGAAAGGGTGGTTACCTGGTGAGAAAAGTTGCACCTTGCGCTGACTCACAGTTGTAGGTGTTGGTGTGCTTTAAAAAAAGCAGCGCCCTTGGGTCGCGATGGGGTATATTTCCTTCACACAAGGTTCTTTTGCATGAATATAGAAGATAGATGGTGATGTCGTGTAAGGGGAACTGGTTTGAACGTTTCAGCTGGCTCGTCACTTGGCTGTGGTTCTAAGTTACGACGCCCGTCGCCAATAGATCTCTTGTAGCTCTAGTGCAACGATAATTCAACCAACTTCAGACCAAGAAATCTATGCTTTTCTTTCTTATCCTTGACGTTCAAAATCACAAAATATTCTGCCGCTGTAAGAAAAAAGACCGTATCTTCTGCAAATACTGAGGTTTGAGAAAATGAAGAAAATTCGTTTCATCAAACCCCGTGATAATTCATAAGTTTGATTGAGAATGCGGATTTAACTGGGAATTATATGAAGTATTTTGGGTTATAATACGATAGATTATCTCGTTTTATGAGCATTGATGTTAATAACTCAACAACGCTAATATGCAGATATGGTCTTCTTTCTTGTAGCGGCAGATGAAGATTGAAGATGTCGTGTAAAAGAGGGATTGGTGTGGACGTATTGCTTGAATACGAAATTTTAACACTCTGAGTTCTTGTGCTAAAAAAAAAGCAGCAAACTTTGGCCCGAAATAAAAAAAAAAGGAGGGGGGGGGGCTAAATGGGGAAGACTTCCTTGCTAGACTTAGAAGGTTTCTTGAATAAATCAATGCCATTGTATAGTTGCAAAAAGAAGGATTAGAAAATTGGTCATTAGTATAAATGCAAATGCAGTGCCGTTCCATACAATGTTTTTTTTTGCCAAGTATAAGAAAATAGATATAAAAACAAAAAAAAAATTAAATGAAAAATATTGTGTGGTTATTTCATTATTCATTGTTAAAGATTTTTCACTTTTTCAGACTAGTTTCGATATCTTCTACGACATCCGTAATTAATGAAATTAAATAACCTGATGCTATTTTCTTTTAAAATTTGTTTTTGCCTCCGTTTTCACCACCTGGTGATAAAAATTAGTAGATTAAAAAAAAACTTTGATAGGTACTGTGATTTCAAAACTGTTGTATTACGCCTTTGGGACTAACGACCCCTCTTAATGTTTTTTTTTTTGTCGGTTGTAGTTGTTAATGTAACAGCGTCACAGAAACGGCTTCCTTTGTACGCGTTTACGGTTCATACAAATGTATGTTGTTCCCCAACATGGGCCAAACCGCAAAGCAGCGTTTGCATTCATCCATGCTTCTTTTAGAGAACAGTCGTGTGTTCATTAATGACTGTAGTGTTGCCGAAGATATGAACAATCCGCGTCCACTAAAAAGTACATCAAGGTGAAGGTTGCTTCAGCATCTGTTGTTCCACGATATTTATTATAGTAATCTAAATGTCTGGTTGTAACCATAGATGTCATAGTTAAAGTATTAGATTGGCAGATCACGTGACCTCCAATGCTAACGACGGGACGCGCATGGAGGCCAAATAAGAGGGCAAAATGGCCAGTGTTGCTGCCACTTTAAGGAGAAAAATACTACGAAAAAATACCATTTAGTTCTAAAATTACAAAAAAATATCGTAAAAATACTAGCTGCATTTTGGAATCTTTTTAGTGACTTTAAATCCTGTTCTAGTATATTTTTTTTGTATTTTCAGAATTAAATGGTATTTTTTCGTAGTATTCTTCTCCTTAAAAGTGGCAGCAACACTGGCCATTTTGCCCTCTTATTTTGGCCTCCGTGCGCGTCCCGTCGTTAGCATTGGAGGTCACGTGATCAGCCAATCTAATACTTTAACTATGACATCTATGGTGAAGACCGAGTTGCTTCAGCATTTGTTCTACGATATTTATTATAGTAATCTAAATGTCTGGTAGTAAGTAACCTTGTAGTAAATCTGCGCCATCTAGCGTGGATGTTATTTGAGGTTGCGTGTGCGGTGGGCTGTAACATTGACTAATAGTTTCACTGTGACTTGGTATGTTGACTATCGGCTATAGTCAACAGTAATAACCGCATAGTTGATTTTCAAACGGCATTAAATTACCTTGGAAGGTGAAAAAAAGTTTTCGCCAACTCGCCAAAACTACTAGTTGTCGTGGCTCTGTATGTAGTATTATAGAAGTCACTATTGAGTGACTTTGGTAGACGAAGTCGTATAAAACATGGAGAAATCATAGAAATAAAACTCGCTTTCACCAAGATCATTCGCCTTGTGAATGCACGTCGGATTGCACTTTGATGGATGGCACTGAACTACCTCCGACACGGTTTAAGGAAGCTTTTATGGCGGTTCACCACACACGCAACCTCAATATGCCATCAACAACTAGGTGGCGCTGATTTACAGCCACGTTCCTACCACTATTCCAGATTACAACATTAATAGTAGTATATAAGCCGAGGTAACTCATCTCCACCTTGAGGATCCTTTTGGTAGACAGTGGGTTACTGAGGCCGCTACACTTTCAAACTCCGACTTGATATGACTTATGACTGTTCTGTACTAGGGACGCTGAATAAAACAACGAGCGACCCTATTATGCACATATAAGTACATGTTGAATTGATTAACTCTCTAACAGGTACAGAAAACAGTAAGTTCTAAAAAGACTTTCTCCCAATGAGAGTGGTGTGTGTTACTACAAGGAAATCTGGCTCTGAATCTCTTTATCTGCGGGAATCGGTGTGGGCAACTGGAGACAGAGGTTACGCAAAGTCTTAATGTGCGGATCTTTAATCTCATGCCTGTCTTTGAATCAGTATTTTTAGCGCCATTCATTAAAACGTGCCAAACCCGGGGTTTGGAAAGTAAGTATCTTATCATAGAATGGAACTAACTTTTACAATCAGTAAACTTGTCGTTTAATTAAAAAAATAATTGTATGTGGTTTTTGCTCAAGTCATCTTAATTGCATCTTCAATGCACTTGGCTAGTAGCTCTGACTGGCCGTTAAATTTGTCTGTACTCGAGGTATATTACTTGCTGTCATTGAGACTTCTTACTGACGGTTAGTAGGAGTACACAAGTATAGGTTTGTAACAGAAACTGTCAATTACAACTGCTTGCACACAAAGTTCATGCGTCTAAAAAAAAAAGCTTAACACAGTTTTTAGTTTTATACATAAACTTTTAAATGAACTTTTTAACGCCAAAATTTAACAAACTATTTTTCATCGAAAATATACTAATTATTACCTATCGTTCGCCAAAATTTATTTGTATTTCAAAGAATAAATATGTAATATTAACATATTAATTCAAACTCATTGCAAATGTTTTTGATTCTATCTATTATCACATAAAATTTGTACTCCGGAATCACTTGGTATGTAGCTGGGGATACCTAAATTTATTGTTTTTCCATTATCCAAAAATTGTAAATCAGACCACGGTGTAAGAGGTACAGATAGCACCATAGCACTGCCGTGGGCAGGTAAACTGCAGTAATCGCAACAATGAGTTGTACCATTTTTGCTCTGAAATAAAAAAAATTCTGGTATGTTTTCTTAAAGGTTAGGGTAATTGAGTGTTTGCAACAATGGTCCAAGTTATTATGGAAGTTACTGCAGTTTACCTGCCCACGGCAAACATATCTGCTGTGGGCAGGTAAACTGCAGTATCTGGACTAATAACTTGGACCATTGTTGTAAGAACTCAATAACTTTAACCTGCAAGAAAGTATACTAAATGACTGATTATTTCAGGGCAAAAATGGTCCAACTCATTGTTTTGGTTATATACTGCAGTTTACTTGGCCTATGGCAGATGGCCTCTCTCCACTATACTGACGTGGGCAGGTAAACTGCAGTAACCACAACAATGAATTGGACCATATTTGGTCTGAACTAATCAGTCTTTCAGGATACTTTCTTATGGGTTAGAGTTAGTGAGTGCCTGCAACATTGGTCTGAGTCATTAATCTAGATACTGCAGTTTGCCTGCCCACGGCAGTATAACTGACTAGTTTTACCCCCCACTCCACAACAATACAATATACCCCACCCTCAAAATGAGTCATATTTCATCTGTCCCGATGAAACGTGATCTCGCGTTGATTTAGGGGTGCTCTACACCCCATTAACTATTTAAGAATGCGACCACACGCTTTTACTATAAAGTCCCGCGGTTGTGCTTGCAAATGGGAACATCTGTTTAGGATATTGTGTTTCTGCCATAGTTCCGTTGGGTGAATTTTTAAAAAATTCATTTGGATTTTTTTTTAATGTTTTCATAATGGTATCATGACAGTGATCTTTAGGGTGCCTTCTGTTAGGATATTATGATTATGCTATACGTATACAAGTTAGTTCTGTTAAGGATTTTAAAAAAATGCTATTTCATAGAATGGTATTATGACAATGATCTTGGGAATTGAGTGTTTAATAAAATGAAAATTTTTGGGAATATGACTGGGTTAATATTGATTTTATAATATCGTGCAAAAAAATAACTTTTTCAAATCAATAATCGTGGCAAAAGTGATGCTTTTAACGAAATCGTGTTTCAAAGTTACTTTTACGCACTAGTGCGACAAAGTAAATAAGAGCATCTGATTGGTTTAAAATTCTTTATTATTTGAGCGTGATATTTTATTCGGCGTCTTATTTCCAATGCCAATCTAAGAAATACTTTTTGCACGTGATTTTAAAATAATCATTAATATAAATAACCACCTTCAAATTATTTGAACGTGATAATAAAATAATTAATAAGCCAATCAATAAATGCCAATTTAATAAATACTTTTTTTGCACGTTATTATAAAAAATAGTGTATGACAACACGTTGTAAATAGCCTTTTTTAAACTCGTGAATTTATTTCACGAGCGAGGTTTAAAAAAGCCTTACTTTTCACACTAGTTGCATAAATAACTATTCTGTTATGATTCTGGTAAATTTGTTGGGTAAAATTTAAAAATTCATACTTTAAATTGGAACATCTGTTTAGGATATTGTGTTTCTGCCATAGTTCCGTTGGGAGAATTTTTTTAAAAAAAATTCATTGGGATATTTTTTTAATGTCTTCATAATAGTATCATGACAATGATCTTTAGGGAAGGTTAAGCCTTATGTTATGTTTCAGGGTATTATGATTCAGGATATTATGTTCAGGATATTATGTTTCTGCGTACAGTTAGTTCTATTGAGGATTTTTTTTTTTAAAAATCCTTTTGAATTTTTTTTTTATTTTTAATGGTATATTAATGTATGGTATATATAATGGTTTATAATGGTATATTAACAATGATCTTGGGAATTGAGTGTTTAATAACATGACAATTTTTTGGGAGTATGGTTGGGTCCATTTGGTTTCTGTTATCATTCTGGTAAATTTGTCAGGTAGTTTTTTTTAATTCATACTACAAATTCGAACATCTGTTTCGGCCATAATTCCGTTGGGATTGTTGTTGTTCCGCTCGGTATTTTTTTTTATGTAATGGTATCATGACAATGATCTTGGGAATTGAGTGTTAGATAACATGGAAATAGTTTGGGAGTATGGTCTGGATCCAGCTGGTTTCTGCTATGGTTCTGGTAAATTTGCAGATATTAAAAAAAATCATACTACAAATGAGAATGAGTTTAGGTTAGTGTGTTCCTGATGTAGTTGCATTGGGAATTTTTTTTGAAATTCAAATGTTTGTTTTAATAATGGTATCATGCTATAATCTTCGGGATTAAGTGTTTGAAAACGTGGACAATTTTGAAGATTGGATTCTGCAATAATAACGTATATATTAAGAGACTGGGAAATGTTGTAGAGAGAGAAAGGCATCTGGGGATATAGGTCTACAATAATTCACGTCTATTAGATGTAGTCATTTGTATGTTTCGAACTTATTGGACCTCAAACAGTATACCAATAACCAACAACTAGCTGTCTTGTTCAAAATTAAAGATCTGGTAATCCTAGTGATATGAACTCCAGCCTAGATGCTCCAGATGAAATCCCCAAATTCCATCTTAAACGAAATCTACTGTCATTTATACATTACCACCAAATAGTTTTCCAAAACGGGCCCCTTCACATTTTGAGTCATACATGTATCAAAATAACAAGTGAATCTCAACTGTCCAATCTCTAGGGAGGTTTAAAAGTGTTGCATCTCACAATTTCTCGAAAATGAGGCTGGAGGGTCATGCCTTGGACGGACACCAATAAATATGATCTTTTAAAAGAGCAAACCTTAGTTTGCCTGATGAGTAAAGCATGAGATAAATAGTATAATTAAATTTTTGTTTTTTTGAAACACCAATCTTATTAAAATATATTTTTTTGGAGACGTGAGAGGTGAGTTAGTATGTCAGTGGGCCTTCAGGTCTTTACACCTTTGGGATTTCTAAAGATGATTTGACACAAACATCTTCTAAACGGATTGTGCAATTTAAACAAATCTATCGAAAATACATTATCTATATTATTTATATGAATGTACACGCAAAATCAATGGTGGACTAATGTTTTGAGTTACGCTAGATGCCCGCTAGGGAGTCGGCCTCGTCACTGGTTCATGGTTCGAAATTACGCATTTGTAGCTCTAGACGACGCGACGTTTATACAACCCAACCAAAACAAGGTGAGTATCAGTTACAACTAGTGTCACTCAATATACGTAATATTCCAACAATACGTATATTACATTGATATGTGTACTAATACGTACAAAAAAATCATGGCAAGTCTTAGTTTGGGTGAGTTGGTGAACTTTTCCTTTTGAAACTAGAGACAATTTAGTTACCCCTATGACAACAGCTGTGCGTTGACCGTGGTAATGACTTTGCAAACTTGGGTTGTCATTCCGCAAAAGTTGTCACGACTCTGCCTATGCTAGCAGCTTCAATATCAACGGACTCTCGTTACAGTTACGTCAATCCAACATGGTCCCCAAATCTCTTGGATCAGTCCATCAGTCTCTATTAGTATCAGTTGTTCGAAGGGATACACACTTCCTTTTCAACACAGGAAAACGACGTTTACGACCAATTGAAGCAGGCAGGATGCTTTGATAGGGTCCTCCGACACAATTCCGTGGACCCGTTAACAATGGAGTGCCAATCACGTGCGCTTTTATTTAATTGAGGTGGCATTGTGGAACGATTTAGCTATTACATTAAAAATACATTTAAAGATTTCAAAAATTCCAACCACATTATAAAATAACATAAACTGTTTTACTTAATTTTTGGAAATTCTACGTTCTAAATATGACGGGAATTCATTTATTGGCATAATTCGTGGTTTCCGTGAACCCGTTATTATTATAATGTAGCCAATAACGTGCGCTTTTATTTAATAGTAGTGACATTATGTAACGATTTAGCTATTACATTAAAAATACATTTAAAGTTTTTCAAAATTTCAATCGCATTGTAAAATATGTAGCATCAACTATTTTACTTAATTTTTGGAAATTCTTCGTCCTAAATATGACGGGAATTCATTGGCATAATTCGTGGATTCCGTGAACCCGTTATTACAATGTATTAGAGCCAATAACGTGCGCTTTTGTTTAATAGAAGGGACATTATGTAACGATTTAGCTATTACATTAAAAATACATTTAAAGTTTTTCAAAATTTCAATCGCATTGTAAAATATGTAGCATCAACTATTTTACTTAATTTTTGGAAATTCTTCGTCCTAAATATGACGGGAATTCATTGGCATAATTCGTGGATTCCGTGAACCCGTTATTACAATGTATTAGAGCCAATAACGTGCGCTTTTGTTTAATAGAAGGGACATTATGTAACGATTTAGCTATTACATTAAAAATACATTTAAAGTTTTTCAAAATTTCAATCGCATTGTAAAATATGTAGCATCAACTATTTTACTTAATTTTTGGAAATTCTTCGTCCTAAATATGACGGGAATTCATTGGCATAATTCGTGGATTCCGTGAACCCGTTATTACAATGTATTAGAGCCAATAACGTGCGCTTTTGTTTAATAGAAGGGACATTATGTAACGATTTAGCTATTACATTAAAATACATTTAAAGTTTTTCAAAATTTCAATCGCATTGTAAAATATGTAGCATCAACTATTTTACTTAATTTTTGGAAATTCTTCGTCCTAAATATGACGGGAATTCATTGGCATAATTCGTGGATTCCGTGAACCCGTTATTACAATGTATTAGAGCCAATAACGTGCGCTTTTGTTTAATAGAAGGGACATTATGTAACGATTTAGCTATTACATTAAAAATACATTTAAAGTTTTTCAAAATTTCAATCGCATTGTAAAATATGTAGCATCAACTATTTTACTTTAATTTGTTTGGGAATCATTGTTTCTTCGTCCTAAATATGACGGGAAATTATTGGCATAATTCGTGTTTTCCTGTGAAACCCTTTATTATTAAATGATAGAGCCAATAACGTGCCTTTGTTTAAAAAAGGGACATTATGTACGTTTAGCTATTCATGAAAATCATTAAATTTCAAATTTCAATGATTGTAAAATATGTGCTCACTATTTACTTAATTTGGATTCTCCTTCTAATATGAGTTGAATTGTTCGCCCTAATCGGGATTCCGCGACCTTACATGTAATGATAAGAAGTGTCTATCACGTGTTCTTTTATTTATTAAAAGCGACATTATGGAACGATTGGCTATTCATTAAAATAAATGTTAAATTTTTAATTATGGAAACTACGTTCTAAATAAATGTCCATTTGCTGAATTTTGGAATTCCTCGTTCTAATACTATGATCTTTTTGAAGTTTCTAAGATATTTTACTTATTAAATTTTAAAAATGTCAACTTCGTGCTGTGCTGTTGGATGTTTAAATCATTTGTTAAAAACACCTTGCATAGAAAGACAAGTTTCTTTTCATCTATGACGGTCATTTTGAGAGTGAAACCTAAACAACCAATGAAATCGCCGGACGCAGAAAAATGAAAACAAGAGCGTAACATGATCTGAAATATATTCCCATCGGCATATTCTGTGGTTTTGTTATAATATAGTTCTGAAACTAGCGAGTGTAATGGCAACTATTACGCTTTTCTCTACTAAAGGTGAAACTTTATGGAACACTCTATGTATGGAATACAAGATGTAAATACTCCATTAAAAAATGTAATTTAAAGCTTTCATCAATTTAAACTATTTTGCAGAGACACCTTTACAAATTCCTTTTTGAAAAATTACCATATTTAAATACGATACTTCTGTGTATTGTGTATGGAACACACGATTTATAGCTTTACCATCGATATGTAATTTTTTTTACTTTTCGTAAATTTCAAATACTTTGTAGAATAATACACGACCATCCATTATTAATTAATTCGAGATTACGTAAGGAAAAGCTAGTCAAAAAGGAAAAGCTAGTTTGTCGTACCAAATCTTTTGGAATAGCCGCAATTTTTTTATTATTGAGCTATGAGCTACCATTGAGCTAGAAGGGAAACTGGAGTGAGGTGTCAGCGAGCCGAAAACCCACTCACACCCTTTTGAGCGAACAGGGAAGAAAAGGACTATTTTCCCTACACTTGTATGCAATGCTTGTATGAGACCCCTCTATCATATTGACTTGGGCTCCTAAATGTATTTCAACATTTTTAGTTCGAAAGAAATTAACTTTCTTTAACTTTAAATTTCAACATTTTAAAGAAATAACCATGTGGATCACTAACTAAACTAAGAACCAGCAAAGATGAACCCAATAGCGAAATAGGCAAGTTTCTAGGTTTTCTGCCCGGTTCGTTTCGTTTCTGCAGCAGTGCCGTGTATTCTTCCGCGTTTCGTAATTGAACTGGCTCGTTTGCTGCACTGTTCAGTGAATCACGCACCTCACTCCACGTTTCTTCTAGCTCAATGGGAGAGCTAGTATATTATAGTTTTAGTGGGCGTCCAATGTCGGTATTCTGCTAATATTATCTAATGTAATGTGACCAGATGTCCCGGTTTTGGCGGGATAGTCCCGCTTTTTGTCTCACTTTCCAGAGGACCGAATGTCCCGAAAAACTTCCCGCTTTTCTGTTACAGTTTCGAAAAAACAATAGAAATAAAATAAAGCTTTTACAACTATTTAGTTTAATGCACTCGTGTTAAAAACGTTGAAATGGTGCTAATTTTTTTTAAATTATTCATTATTATATTTGATTACTTGAGATAATGCTAATCTGTATTAATTAAATATTCCCAGTTATTAGTTTTTATTTATTACAATAATTATGTCGTTGTTTGAAACTTGTAGGGGGGAAACAATGGAACGTCGATTTTTTGTATTGAAAATCTGGTCACATTAATCTAATGGTAAGCATGAAACGTTGGGATAACAATTATCTGTCGCTTTCCTTATTTCCAAACACGTAAAAAAATTCTTTAATGTAATAAATTATTTTTTATAATTGCGTGAAAAAAATCCGATTTTTACATTATAATTTAATATCAGACGCGTGCTAAAGTTATACTACATTATTTTATTATTTAATATCAGACGCGTGCGAAAAGTTATACTTTTTAGAAACAGGATAAAAATTACTTTTTTTCACTCAAAAGCAGTGAAAAAAAGTACTTTTTTTCACTCTTTTTATAAGATGCCAACATTTCAAGTCAAACTTTTATTTCGTAACATTGATGTTAATAGGGACATTGCAAGCAGTGTTGTTATTAATGCATATGTTTGGCACGCTATAGTTGCATTGGAATTACTATTGTTATTAATGTTTATGTTTGGCACTCTGGGTGAAAGGGTCTCTTGTATGGGAAAACTCGATGCTGCTTTCGTTGCGAATAACGGTAGTTGAATCCTCAAATCTAGAAAGTTTATTAGCCACTGCCATTTTACTTGCTATGGAATCTTTTATGTATCCTTCGACGACGGACGTCGATTTCCACCCTCCGTGTCTTTTTAAGCTTGTTTTTGTTATATCTTCCTCATTATCAATTAAAATTTAAAAGGGTTGCAGATGATCTTCGAAAACAGTGGCCGGTGTTAGTTAGGATTTTCTAAATTAAGAAAAGATGCTATTTCTTTTGGAATTTGACCGATCGTATTAATTCCTATATTGGTTGAATGGTGCATTTCCCTTTTCTGTAGCCAACAAAAAACCTTTTGTGGGCGGTTGCAGGCTTTCGAAGGGAAGCGTATTTTTTTGCAATTGCCAACTGTGTTTATGTTTCCTATATTTCCGTGAGTCACAAAACTTCTTGGCGTATCATTTTTAGTAGCATTTAAGTGTACAATCCATAGATTTCCTCGATCTTCTGTATTGTGAACTTCCATTTTACATAATTCATCTCTTCTACATGCGCCAAATATTCCGAAAATTGCGACAACTTTCTGTAAATTCCTATCAGTATACTGTATCCATGTTCAAATGTTTGACTTTAAACTAAAAAATAAGTTTGTCTTTTGTAGTTCCAGAGATTTATCGATACCTATCTTCTTTACGTAAAAAAATTAGCACGTGTTGCATAAATAACTATTTCAATACTTATACATTTCTATTATATCAAAGTTGAACTAAAAATGTAACATATACTGCTATAAAAAAATTGTTTTTGCCCTTTGCTTGTTTACTTGACTTCGGACACATTGTTCCTTTTCTATATCCCGTCTATGCAGAAAGTCTGGCGCCTTCGACGGCATTCTTTACCTCAAGTTGGGTTGTTGTGGTCACATCCGACCATGAAAGAGCGCAATCTTTTTTCATGGGAAAAAAGAAGGAAAAGAAAAAATCCGTTTGTCATCCATCATATGCTTCGTTCCAAACAAGACAGATAATAACTGAAAAATAAGTTTGTTGTGGTTATTGTGCTGCCATCTGTGAAGCAAAATATGAAACTTAAGTTTTATCACAACTCTTCTTACCACATATTTTTAAAAAATATATAAGCGATTGTTTTAACGAATATCTGTTAAGAGATTTTTATGAAATGCGCAAATTGATTATTTGAATATTTTATATAGTACAAACTGTGACGAATTGTTTTTCTAATTGAAATAAGTTTGTCACATAATGTTTTGTCCTAAAATTTTTTTTCTTGCGTTAGTGCTGCCATCTTCATGTTACAGCTAGGATCACAAATTAAATGATATATCGATAAATAATTTCTCAACTAAAATATTTTCGAAAATACATTTTTAATTTTCATCGCAGTAGCTGTTTGTATTTGTATGAAAATATTTTTATGTAATACATTCCATTCTGCTATAGGCGAAATAAAATTTAACTGTAAGTAATTACTGTAAAAAGAAGTTATAATATATATTAATTAAGCAAAATAAATTTTGATAACTTAGGTCACTTAACAGTAAACTAATTTCAGAAGCACTAAAAAAAAAATTTAATGGCAAAATCATATTTGAATGAAAAAATACATAATTTGTAATTGATTTATTGGATATTTGACAGCTTTTGTATCTGCTTGTTTATTTTAGTTTCGTGCTGCCATCTAGTGAGAAATGGCGTAAAATGATATTAATTTATTCATTTTGATTATTCTTAGAGACGTGGCGCCATCTGTAAATATTAATAAGAACAAATATTTCTTATTTTAAATTATTAAAAATAAAATCCACCAGCATTTTAAACTGTACTCAATTTCATATCTTACATTCGGAGTTTATTTCATATGATTTTTAAATTTAAGCAAATGCAAATTGCAATGTAAGTACAAAATAAATTTTAGGCAGACAACATTAATGTTCTTGTGCATTTACTGTATTTGATTTTTTGAGTGTGTGTGCGTACTAAAATAAACTTTTATGTATCGTCCTAAAATTCTTTTTCAATTTCTCTGTCTCGAGCGTAAGGAAAAAATGAAAGATTAAAAAAAATGATTACAATAATTTTTTAAGGTATTTATTAAAATTTTATATTGAATGTAGTTTTTTTTTCATTTAATGAAAAATAATAATAGATAAATTACATCTTAGAAACTATTCACTTGGACGGATCCACATATTTTGTTTTAAGGGTGTAGATCGAACTTTGAAGCGTTGAATCTCTCCCCTTGAACTATCCTTGGCAGGCATCATCTTATAATCCTGTTGAATTTTTTGTTTGCTTTTCCTGTTCTTCTAGGAAGAACGGAAGATTTATAGGCCTACTGAACAATATGATGAGAGCCACCAGATTTGGCGTAAAATTATGCATTTGGCTATGATATCATTTGCATTAATAAATTATATTAATTATTAAATATGAGTAAGATTTGTATATATATATGGCAAATTTATTTGTCATTTATGAATCTTTAATGAATATATTTCAAAATTTCAATAACATTTTTTAAGTTCTTTGTTTTCTACTTACCAAAACCCATTCAGAACGTGACTTTTGGCGATTTTTTTTATTCTGCAACCCATGCATTGTGCCTTTGTGTTGCTGTTGAACAACATAATAGTTACCAGATTTGGCTCTAAATAAAAAATGTGGCTTCATAAAAACAAAATCAAATACTTTTATTTAATTATTTTCAATAGTATATTAAATTAGGGTATACTAATCTGGAAATTTGAATTATAAAATCGAAAAAACAGAGAAAAAATGTTGGTATTTAAGTTAATTTAGAAAATTGTTTAACTTTTGACCTTTACTTTTGGCGATCTTTCGAACCCTTTTCCGGCAACCCGCGCATTGTGACGTCAAACCGGAAATCACGCCCTTCAGCTGCTACACACCACGCGGAAAACACAGAACAACTAAACAACAGCAGACGATCGAACATCTACGCACGTTCTCTTCCCCACCCACTCTGAGTCCCTTCTCAAAACTTTTAAAAACCAAACGATAATGCACGCAAATCATTCTAGTCTTTAAAAAAAATTGCGAAAATGAAGAACGGATCATTGGAAATGCCGTATTTTTTGCTGGGCCGAGTCGGTGCGGCTGAGTTCCGGGCGGCCGAAGGACTTCTAAACCTGTCTACGAACAGATGTCCGAGACAATACATGATCGGCAGGATGATACAGGACCTGCATGCAGTCGTGCAGGATCCGGTTCCAAATGTCCCGGATCCGGACTCTGAAGAGGAACGAGTCCGGCTGGAGAATGCCACGCCCACCTCGAAAACAAAGGCTCAGCAACAAGCGAGCAGTAACAGTAAAAAAGTGCACCGGTGTACTTTTGTGGGTTGTGACAAGGCCTATGGGAAGAGCTCGCATTTAAAGGCACACCTGAGGACGCATACGGGTAAGTTTTTTCACTTTTATTATTACAGAAATGCTGGGTAAAGATGTTATTGTATGAGGTCCTATATAGGAAGTGCCACTTAAAAATTAATTGTGCAAAGCACGGTATATAATAAGTTCTAATTACTTAATAAAAGTGATCAATACACAGGTTGGTGCACCTTGTACTTATCGTGCAAAGAGCAGTATAAAGAATTTGCTAGTCATTTAATAAAATGGACCAATACATAGGCTGGTGCACCTCGTACTAATCGTGCAAAGAGCAGTATAAAAAATAAGGTAATCATTAAAAAAAAATACCCATGTATGGGCCGTTGCCCACAGTAACATTAAATTTGCTGGTTATCC
This sequence comes from Oedothorax gibbosus, assembly GCA_019343175.1. Lineage (NCBI taxonomy): Eukaryota > Metazoa > Arthropoda > Arachnida > Araneae > Linyphiidae > Oedothorax > Oedothorax gibbosus. The sequence continues at coordinate 8,687,922 of CM033276.1, read as the reverse complement.
AATGACACTTGGTTGTCACTAGGTTTTCCCCCCTGGGACACAGTTTATGTCCAACTGATTGTGCAACATTAAATATACACTACAGCTAAATGTTGTTACTTTTATTTCACATTGCACTTGGTAAACAATATGGGCTGTCCATGTTAGCTGACGGTAATCCAAAAATATACATTCCTAACCTAACCCAAGTAGGGTGGGGGAAAAAGCAAAAACAGGGATGCTTACATCATTTCCTGGAAAACCACACACTTGTGTTGTGATCAGAAGGACTATAGCTCTTTCTTTAGTAAAAGAAAGGGTATATGCTTTACACAGCTACTTAGAGATATCAAGCGAGTCCAACTTTTTTTAGCACCACAGCATTGCCTTTCATAGCTGTAAACCCTTACATTCCACAATGCACATGCTTTGGCACCAGGTATATATCGATCCCAATTTGGTACCGTAACATTAGAAACCAATCACGGGGTATGCTGTAAGTTGACACTATGTGAAAGGTCTTGTTGCAAAATTCCTATTCTCCAAAGTATAACTAAGGCTTGTTTATTCAACTTTTGATGGTTGTTAATTCAATTGGACAAAGTCGCCCATGAATGGGCCAGACTCTATATCTTAGTTGCACTTTGGCGAATGAAAGTTTTGTAACTATACCCTTCATATAGACAATTTTTACTATGCCCCACCTCAAAATGAACTTTCTGTGTTAGGGAGGATAGTGCAGTTTATTTTTTTTATAACCTGTAACCATCAGCTATTCGTATTTAAATGTAATTAGTAATTTAAATTTCCTGGCAATCATATCATTATTTCCTGGTCTATTCTCAGGTTTGAGCTTGAAAGTTAGGAAACATCCCAGTTCATACCATCATTGAAATTTTTGAAAGAAAAAGCTCCATATCTGGAGTGTATTGGTGCCTGTTAAAACTGTTTAGTCTAAAAATCTAAGTTACAGCTGTACTTTAAGTAAGGTATGACAAAGTTAATTGAATTAGATCATGCACATAATGATACATAGGGAGTTTTTAAATTCGTAAGTGGCTAATGTGTATGCCGTCTGTCGTAGATCTGGCAAAACACAACTGTAAATTCGAGTAAAACTGCAGGAATAATCTAACATACTTTTGAAGATCACAATTTATTTGATTTACATTAAATCTTATTTGTACTGTTAGCTAGCTGATTTATTTGAAAAATTAGAAAATTTAGAACTCGTAGCTAGAGTAAAAGAACAGGTCGCTCTTTGTCACTTGTAATATTCCACATCAAGTTTGCATGTAAAAGTATGGTGCACATTAAATCTGTTCCAATTACCCTGAGTGTGTAACCAGAATTAGTTTAAACCATTTGGTTTTTTCTAGAAAAAAGAACAACTTAGTTTTTTCTAAATTTCCTAGTCCTCACTAAGGGGTAATAAAGTGGGGAGGGAGAGACACAAGAAGTAAATGAATTGTTTCTCACATTAAAAAACACAAACAAATTAATAATTAACAGTTAACTAATTAATTAATAATTTGACAATTAAACTAATAATTAAAAGTAACTGATTCATAGACAATAGAATAAGTGATAGTTGTTAACATTTAACATCACAATTTGTGTCTCCTTACCACCTGAATAAGTGAAAAATGTGCAAAGTAGTACTAAATTTTTATTCAATAACCGTTTAATTTACTTATAAATTAACTATTACTACAGTAAAACTTCTCGGGAGCGACCACCCTCCGTTCTGAGGAAAATCGGTCGTTGAGGGAGGGTGGTCTCTTTGAGAAGTATCATCACTGAGCTGCTTAAATGTTTAAATCAACTTTATAAACAATGGTTCGGTATTAAAAATCAAGAAAAGGTATTCAATCTTCATCATTTTATTTATTTAATTTTAATTTATATGTGCAAAAAACAAGGTCCTAATTTTACAATACATATTGACTTACAATCTTTTAAAATAAGGTGGAATTTCTACTTGTTTCATTTTTTTTCCTTCAATTTTTCGTAAAGTACCTCATTTTCCTATTTGTTTTTAACTTCTGAAAAAAGAGTATTTATTGAAACGTCTTTCGTGTTTTGCAAATTTAACATTAAAAAATCAGATTGTTTCAATGCTTGCTGCGCTGACACAGATTCTCCAAACTTAAAATCACCTGTTTCTTAGACATGTTGAGAGTTCTTTAGCGTAAATAGCAAATGAATTTTTCGATAACTGTTGCGGTACCCCTCTCTAGCTTCCCGATACCCCCCTTCTAGACCTATTATCCCGCCCCTTCCACAAACACAAGATGGCCAATCAATAAGATTGTCCGATCCGCATGACTTTTCACTTTATCCCCCCCCCCCTCGCCATTCTGTGAGGTTCTCAACTCTCGGCCATGGGCGATTGTCCTTTACTAGTGTGACAACCCCAGTAACTTGTTTTTGGAAGGGCGTGTCCAAGCGTTACTTTGGCCAGGTATTTCAACGTACAATGGCTGGCCCTACCTTGTAATTGATAACTGCAGTTATGTGAAAGAAAGAAGCTTCCTATTGACAACTAGGACAATTCATGGAAGGGTCTATCGAAATACCCCTTTTAACACCAGGGGGGGGGGGGGGGGGCCTGACTTGTTGTTACAATGGTTGAAGGTCATTCAAAGAACACGAAAAGTGCAAACGATGTACAGGAGTGGCGGGAAAGCTAGATTTACTTTTTGGAAAATTGACCCCAGGATGCGACCTTAAATCTGGTCTTAACCGGAGTTATGTTTGGTCCGTTCGAGAGGTATTTTTAACATTAAGCGTATAGGGGAAAAAATCGGTGCCTTGAAAAATTGCCCGTTTGCGGAGGTGGTCGCTTAATAGAGGTGGTCTTTTGTAGAAGCTTTACTGTACTTTACTATTTCAATAAAAAACCAGTTTGCTAATATTCATCAAGTAATATCACCTAATAATAACCTCCCATCAATAAAGGTCCTAATGAAGTACCATCACTATATTTCTTATAAATTGCCAACTTACGCTTTCATCACAAAAGAGGTATTTTTTAAATTGTCATTTACCGTGCCCCCCCTCCCCCAGGGTTCAAATTTAGTGATGACACCAGGAAATAAAATATGATCCTAAATTGGCATAGCTTGACTGCGGTTTTTAATTATGACGCCCGTCGCCAATAGCCCTCATGTAGCTCTAGAGCGACGACAATTCAAACTTATATCTCATAAATTTTCAACTGATGCTTTCTTCACAAAGAAGGGGGCGCATGGGGGCCCAGTCGGCACGACAAAGGTGCACGATAGGTGCCTTGCACGACAAAGGTCCCAGGTTCGGACTCGGGCATCGCCAAAATAACTGCCGACCTATACAAGGCCCGTGCAAGTAAAAATTTCCGACAGGTTATTTCCCGTGTAGAAGGAGTACTCGCTAAATATGCTTGCTGACGCCGCGTACGATGTCAACTTTAAGAGTTGCGTTTGGTGCCTGCTCGGGCGTCGGCTCGTCACTTGTGACTTGACTATGCTTCTAAATAATGATCCCCGTCGCCAATAGCCCTCGTGTAGCTCTATTGCGACGATAATTCAAACCTAACCTCACAAAGAGGTATTTTTAAAATTGTCATTTACCGTGCCTTGGTTCAAACTTAGTGATGACACCAGGAAATACAAGATGATTAGCATGTTCTGATCGAGTTTTCGAAGAAGACCCAGTGGCCGGCCCAAGGCAACAAAATAAAAAGAACGAATTTGACCCCGTAACGGACAAGTTCTTCCGTCGCTCTGATAATCTTCTCCGTTTTGGGGAAAATATTCGAATGTTTCTTTGTCGCAGAAAGCAGGTAGGTCGTGTACCACAACAGAATTGTAGTTGCGGAAAAATCGCTAAATTGTCGGTTTTATACCGTCATTTGATCGCGGTTCTAAAATACGAGGCCACCAATAGATATTGAGTATCTTTAGTGCGACGGAGTTTTAATTAAACCATGGACCAATTAATCTGGACTCGGAATCCTCTTATTACAAGTGTTTTTTCTTTCTTTTTAATTCAAAATTTTACAAAAAGGTTATATTCAATTTCCTCCTAGGGAATAATTCATTTGATCGGATCATCTCTATTGCTTTTTGATACGATCTTCTGGTTTGATGATTTGGTATGATCGCCTTTAATTTATAATTTCTATAAATGTTTAGGTATTTCCAAAGTTGTCTCATTTTCCAACAAAGCTACATTTAAAGAATTTACATATCATTAGAGTGACCAGATGTACATTTTGCATGTACATGTGCATTTTGCAGTACAGTTTAGTTTGTTACTGAACTATTTGGCAAAAAAAATTGGAAATACATAGTCTGTTTTTTTTATATAGTTTTTCAAACAAAATAAACATAAATAAAATGATATATGAAAACTTAATAATGATTTCGTAGTCAGAAAGTTAATCACTGAAACAAATCTGGTCAGGCTACGATAGCATGGCAGTGAACTTCAAAATTTTGTCCCACCTATTTGTTTACAGATAAATAGGGTACAGCTCAGACTCGATGTCTAAACATCCATCAAACTATTTTCCAAAACAATTTAACATAAGTTTCCGAAGGTAGTGGTTCTAAACATCCAGCAAACTACTTTCTAAAACATTCTAACTACTAACCCTGATCTAAGAAATTCTAACCTAACATTAAAATTTCTGACCTATTCCTTCACTTTCGAGCCAGCACGACACGACTCCCGGCGAGCAAACTTTATTTATAGAACACTCTACCAGGGGGTCGAACAACAGAACATTAAAGAGTCAAATAAATAAAAATGGAATAGAATGGAAGATAGAACGTTCGCTGGTGCCCCGCCCACCAACTGACCTTCATACGGAAACGGATGGGTGGAGAAAGAGATTTTTCTTCCACGGTCACTTCCGAAAGTCGCGCATCTTTATTCCAGATCTATTTTTAAACGATTTACTCGGCGAGGGAAAAAGTTCACATGGCGAAGATATTTTTTCTTGCTAATTGCTGTTTAAGATTTCGGATTTTGTTTGAAAAAACGAGATGAAGTCTTCCGAAAATCCGGTTAAACCGTAGAAGTGAAAATAAGGTTTGGATGTACAGTTGGTTACGCATTTCTTCATTGATGGCATTGGACTTTAAATAAATACACAATTAAAGTAATGCGCCATTTTATTCAATGTAGTATTCAACAATTACAAGTAACATATGTACCAATAAAAAAAACTAACTTTTTTTCGTTGAAGTCTAGAAAATCGGAAATTAGTCACATAGTTTCGCCATTTTTATATCGCCATCATATAAATGGGGCTTGCTAATTGTTTCCTCTAATAAGAATTAATAGTTTAAAACAAAAATTGTCAATCCCATTTTTGTAGATTAGTTTACCCTCCCAATGTAGAAGTTTAGAAATAAAATAAGCTACAATACTTCAACTGAACTACATTTTATTTCATTGCAAAAGGTTTTGTCTTGAAAATCGGGGAAGAAAAAAGCAAATTAAAAAAAAAACACCCTAAGCATGGCAAAAATTTCAGTAAAGCTATACAACTTTAAATTAAAAAAAAAAAACTAAAAAGGTTGCAAAGTATTACCCAACGGAAATAAATTCTTCTATCGACATCTTCGGATATGAGTCACTTTCCAGTTCCTAAGATCAAAACAGTTGGACGCGGATATATTTAACGATTGTTTATTTCAGTTTTCAGTGATTAACATCTAACAAAATAAAAGTAGTGGTCACTAAAAGCAATTTCATTTCAATGCGCCGGAAACTGGATCGCCCACGAGGGAAAAACTTCCGTATCACATTTGTTTTTATTTTAAGAGTAATAAAATAGACTAACAACTACACGAAGTTTATCACTTGTCCACAACTAATGATTGGCTGAACCGGAGGTTCCCAAAGGGTGCACCACGTTGCCATAGGGGGTCCATTGTAAATTCTCTAGTTGTCTATAACCGTCGTGTAGCTCAAGTGCGACGTCATTCCAGCTCGGTTATTGGTTTGTTCAGCGCGGCTCAAAATTACGTGGTCCATCGCCATTGTTTCCCCCGCGTGTGGCTTTAGTGCGATGTTTAGTTGTTCAACCGAACCAAGTAAGTTTCGGCCAAAACCAAATCTTCCAAGGCTAGGTGCAGGGGAGCCCAGTCGGTAAGACGCTTGGCTTGCATGCGAAACTTCCCAGGTTCGGGCCCTGGCCTGCCAAAATAATTGCCCACCTATAAACAGACTGTGCAGCCCAAAATTGCCAAAATACCCCCTGTAGAAGGAGAAGGAGTTCACGTTAAATATGTTCAGAAGCCATGACGCTGCGTTCGATGTCTCTCCTGTAAAGTGAGTTGGGTGCCTATAAATCAGCTCGTCGCTTGACAACCGCGAATAAAAGTTACGAGTTCCGTCGCCAAATTAGCCCTCGTACGACATTTATTTATTCAATCGCGAAAAAAGTAAGTTTCAGCCAAAACCAAATATCACCAAGGCCAGTCGAATTCCCACCAAAGCAGAGGCCCAGTCGGTAAGGCTGCCTTGCATGCAAAAGGTCCAGGTTCGGGTCCGGGCATTGCCAAAATAACTGTGATATAACTATAAACGGTCTGTTTTGCCTAAAAGTCCGTCAAATAATACCCCGTGGAGAGGGTGTGCACAGTATGTTCCAAAGTCCCGACTCTACGTGAGTACGTGTGATGGGGCTTCTAAAACTTTGCATTGGGTTTGGGTGCCTATTCAGGTGTCGGCTCGTCACTTGACGGTGTCTCTAAATTATGTCGCTAATAGTGTAGCTCTAGTGCAACGATAACAACTCAACTTGCCAACTGCGGATCAAAGTTATGAGATTCGTCGTACTAAAACCACACGACGACATTATTCTCGTATGGCTCCAGTATCACGTTTATTTATTCAATTCCAGCTTCAGTCAAAACCAAGGCAAGGTGCAGTGTAGTAGAAAATCCCCACCAAAGCAATACAAGAAAGGTGTGTTCGTGCTTTTGTTGTCAGCATCGAGAAGCCGGTTCTTGTGGGAAGGGGCGTCGGCCAAGGTCACAGTACGCAGCTGTTTTCGGCAGGTGATCCAGCTGCTCGCCCCTTTTTCAGACGAGATCTATGGCACATGAAGAACTTGGTGGAAGAACGTGCTAAGTGACCAAAAGATGAAAACGAGCTTTAAAGTACTTCGTTTGCACTTAGATACGTTTAAAACGGCACTTACAAAAGATAAAAAATGTACTTAACAAGATTCCCCCTTTTCATAAACTTTAAGTTATCTTTAAAGGAGGGAATAGTATGTTCATTGACACAAAAATCTCTATATTTTCAAAAATGTCACTTAGCACGTTCTCCCACTAAGCTCTTCACATAACAGCTCGACCCCCTTGTGGAATTTCTGGTTTTGGAATGGTTGAGGGACCGAACCGAATACAGTGCAGCCTGTAAAGTTCAAAGCCTTCCCCGCATTTTGAAGAACGGATTAGATTTTAAGGAACATGTATTGTTTGACTCATCAAAGACGACTTCGTTTACATTACACCATTAAAACTTTCGTATAAAAACGTAATTGTTCATTTTTGGGTGGCAAATTTGCTTGCCGACCATTTTTAATGAGTTCAAAGAAATCCGTTTTGGTTAAGTGGGGTGAACAGACGCGCTGCATTTCGCAATGCTGTTTAGTTTGTTATTTAACAACAGCCTTAGCCTAGCTACAAAATTTGTGCAAATAATCCCCGTTATCATATTTTGTAGTTTTTTCAAACAAAAACAATGTAAATAAAATCTGATTCAGGAAAATTTACTGACGATTTCATAGTCGAAAAGTTAATCACTGTAACAAATATGGTCAGCGTCAGGCTATGGTTATGGCGTCACCTGGAAATTAATTGGGACTCTTAAATGTTGAAAATAATTAATTCCTTGAATTTTACTTTCTCTTCTCCAAAGTAAGGCAAATGGATCTCTAAATAAATATAGAAGGGAGGCGTGGCATATTAAATTGTCATGGTCCTAAGTTCTGATGGCCCGTCCGACTATGTCGCGTTGGATTAGTCTGACCGGATTTGTTTAAGTGATTAACTTTTTAATTATGAAACCGTGATAAAAAATTTCAAAAATCATATTTTACTTAAGTTATTTTCGTAATACTATTCAAATAGTTTTTATAGCTAATTACTTGAAATAACAAACAAAGCTGATGTACTGCGAAATGCAGCATGTCTGGTCACTCTAAGTTGGGTGCCGTATCCCCAGTTTTAGTATTTATTCAACTAAATCAATCTTCAAACTATGGCGAAAATACAGTTTAGAACTTTATTTTAAGGATAAAAGTTTGTCTTTCACATAGGTTTCTGATTGCTGCAGTGTTTACGGCATTTGAAATTCCAGAATAATACCTACGAGTTTGGGCGATATCTTTTCGTTCCGCTCGAGAGAGGCTTACCTAATTTGACACACGGAAGTAAAAAGACAACGGTTCGCTGCCGATATCCGAGCACAGGATTATAGAAAGCAAAGCGGGAATATAACGAGTCGATTATCTTTTGACAGCTTCCGAATCGAACTTTGGTTCGCTACTTTTTTTTAAATTCTATGTTCTTCCGCAATTCCGCATTCGAATGTTCACTTTCCCGCCTTTTTTTGTTATTTCTTTGTTTATTTACGCTCCACTTTTCTTGTGGAGATTACTTGAAGTTGAAGTGTAAGAGATAAAGAATTCAAGAATGTTGTTGGGCGTCTAATAGAATACTTTCATTTCAATTACGTATATCGAGAGGCATTCACTTCATTTTTTTAGCACAGCAATATCCAAGAGAAAGTTTAAGAATTAAACATTCCATTTAATAAAATCTTCAAAACTTTAGGGCTATCCATGGACAATTATGTAGTTTGGCACACAAACAATTACACAAAAAAAACCCTTTTTAGCCTACTTTTCTTTTTTTAATTCGAAAGAATTAAAAAAATGAAAAAGTAGGTATTGACATGCGGTCGATGTCCGTCTGTCCGTACCCCCCTTCCAAAATCGGTTCTATCCATCGGATCTTAAAAATTCTTTTTTTGTTAGAAAGCTATGACCTCAGATACCCAACTTTCATACTTTTTGTCCGTCTGTCTGTACGTCCGGACGGACATAAATCTACTATCTGTCGGCGAATTTCCCATTGAATTAGCATTGAAATTCAATTTTGAGTCATTTAAATTACTGTTGCCAAATCAACAATGGCATGAGAAACTTTATTTATTTAAACATATTTGAAGCAAAATAATATTTTCATGAATCAGTTTGGAATGACGTCATAAAATGTAGCACAATTTGATTCTTTGATTGTTCATTAATTATCTAACAAGAAAGCGGCAAGGCATACTTTTGCATACAATTATGCTTAGTTTTAATTTACATCTCTTATTTTTTTTAATGCAATTTGGAGTTTCATTACTTTTGTTATTAATGAATATTTAATTATTCTTCGAACTACAAATAAATCGCGAGAAGACGATAAATAATATTTAATTAATTTGCGAAATAATATTAAGGAAAATAGTTGATTTTGGCTTTTAGAAGTTTAAATTATTAGCTGGGTGCTGTGTTTCGATTTTTTTTTCTAATATGTATAAATCTAGTGAAGAAACGGCTGTTGATGATATTTACTGTTAGAAACCTAGTTTTTTCCCGATTAGAACTTAAGTAAGTATTTAAGTAACAGGAAAGTAGGCTATTTTAGTTCTTTATGAACTTCTTGTTAGTATTGTGTTAAATATAAATGTACAATAAAGCGCCCTCTTGTGGCAAAGTAAATTAGCTTTAATTTTAATTTTGTGATAGCATTAAAAGTAAATAACACATAAAATTTTATCTCCTGATGGTTTTGTATATAAAATATATGTATAAGCTATCCTGCCCGAGCAGTGTAAAACTGAAATAATTTATTTAAGCTTAATTTAATACGACTTAATGCAGTATATTAATACTAAATTAAATATTTTATAGCTTAAACATCAAAACTGATTATGCATAGCATACTCTACCTACAAGATTAGAATTTTACATTTTTATAACAGTATCACATTTTTTCTAAGATCTCAAAAAATTGATTTTGATCATGTTAATATAGTAGGCTTTGCTATACACTAATTTAAATACTAATAATAAGTAAATAAAATGATAATTTGAAAACTTAAAAAAAAATGTTAAAATTAATGTCCATTTAAATCTTTTTGCATCCACCTTATACATGAAAAATTTTCACTTTGAAAAAAACTGTTCGATTTTAAATAGTCTACTTACCAAGAGGTCAATATTTCTAGTCTTAGAAATATGACAACTGATGTATATTTGTGTAATTTACTTCATTCAAACTTCCAAAATTGGGCTCAAATTACAACGCCTGTCGGCAATAGCCTAGTGTAGCTCTAGTGTGACGATAATTCAAACTAAACTAAACCAAAATTGGGCTCTGATGATGCTATGAAGAATTATTTAGAATGTTATCTAGAATTTGCTGTTAACATTTATTTAATTATACTGTCTGAATTGTATTCAAAAGGTTCTCTAAATTATTAAAATTCTTTTAAATTCATTTGAAATTATTCAGAAAATATCTTCAACTTTGCGCTTGATACACGGAGGATTTACGAAGTAAACAACATAGATTATTGGTGCAAGTAGTTTATTTGTTGGTACAAATTTACGTGTTTCAAAGAGACTTAAAACGCGCACCTTCTTCAGAATGACACACAACACAAATTAACAGTTGTGGACGCTTCGTCTTTTAAGTATCATCGAAACATGTAAATTTGTACCAACAAATGAACTATTTGCGCCAATAACGATGTTTACTTCATGAATCCTCTCACTCTAAATTATTACTAATCTTCTACATTTTACCTAAATTACTATTCTTTTAAATTCTCTCTAAATTAACATTATTTTACATTCTCTCGAAATTTTCATTCTTTTATATTCTCTCTAAATTATTAACATTCTTTTTTTTTCTTTCAACAGGCGAACGCCCATTTCCCTGCACATGGGCCCAATGTGGCAAGAGATTCGCCCGCTCTGACGAACTGGCCCGTCACAACAGAACCCATACGGGCGAAAAGAACTTTCTGTGTCCACTGTGCAATGCCCGTTTCATGAGGAGCGACCACCTAACAAAACATGCCAAACGACACCCGGAATTCAGGCCCGGCATGCTGAGGAAAAAGGCTGGGTCGGTAGCTGAGAGCACGGGGACGTCAGATGCATCTGATACATATAACATGCAAGTGTCGTAGGCTTGGTGTCTGATGTCGCTATGGGCCAATGCCAGCTTGGTTGTTAAAAGGCCAGAGTTGTGATGTCACTTGTTTCTGTACTTCTGTCACTTGTTTCTGTACAAAATACAAGTGTCGTAGGCTTGATGTCTTTACTGCAATGCCACCTTGCTTAAAAGCCTGAGTACTAAGTTGTGATGTCACTTGTTTCTGTACTGTACAACACATGCAAGTGTCGTAGGCTTGATGTCTGTCGCTATGGGCAATGCCACCTTTGTTGTTGAAAGCCTGAGTACTGAATTGTCATGTTATATGCTACTGTATTGTACAACATGAAAAATGTCATAGGCTTGATGTCTATTTTCCTTATGGGCAGTGCCACCTTGGTTGTTGAAAGCCTGAGTACTGACATCACACGATTCTGTACTGTACAACATGCAAGTGTGATAGTCTTGCATTTGATGTTGTTATGGGTAATGCCAGCTTGATTGTTGAAAGCTGTGTACTGAAATGTGACGTCTCACGCTTTTGTACTGTACAACCTGCAAGTGTCATAGGGTCGGATTCGTTATGGCGCAATGTCAGTTTAAGTGGTTATTTAAAAGGCTTGAGTGCTGATTTGTGATTTCGCATGCGTACTGTACAACATGCAGAGTGTTGTAGGCTTGGTGTCTCATGCTGTAAAAGCAGTCTTGGTTATTAGAAATTGAATTATTAGATATCATTAGTGTACTGGTATTTAGGTTTTGCCCTGTACCTGTATAGCTATCTGAGTTTGAAAAAGTGATATAATCGACAGATATGACCGAGTTAAAATTGCTTAAATAGTTTAAGATCTACTGATTGACAATTATTTGCAGTGTGTTATATTTTTCGCAAGAAATAGTGGTTTTTGCTAGTGGTTGGGTGTTTGTGTTCTTCTACTTATGACACATAATCCTCCTAACTGATCCTGAGGTTCCTATAGTAATTTAATAGAAAAAAGTGAATACAAATGCCTTGTTTCGGACACTTTTCCTTGTACAAATGGACACTTTTCCATTTGTACAAGGTGTATCTCAAGAAATAGATAATGATTTTCTAAAAGATCAATTTAAAATCAGCCCACTTTTGTGACATCACACAGTTAGTTCTCAGATCTTTGCTTCATCAAGGTGGCACTGGTCTAGGTTCATCGAACAGTTTGTATATTTATTGACTCTTTAGTTTGAAGTACACAGAAAAGACCAGGATGTTTGTAGAACATACATATTTTACTTGCTCCTTGCTTTTTAACCTTTCCTCTAGTTTTATTTAACACTTTTGTATAGTTGTAAATTTATGAAGTTTTGGTTATGAGAAAGAATAATTTCGGAAGTTTGCAAAAGTGTAAATGGAAAATACCAGGCTAGTCTTACGACAAACTCTTATTTTTAGTGAACATTTTGTGGTAGCATTAAAGAAAGAGGAGTGAGTGATTACAAAATGCTCGGATGTAATTGCCTTCAAAACCTTTATCTAGTTTATTATATTTGTATTTATTAACTACTTGGTATGCAAGAAGACATTGTCAGTAGTAAGGATATTAACTTTTTAAGACACTCTTTTCACACAATGGTAAAGACTTTACTTGATCAAGGTTCATGTGAAATAAGTCAAATACTTTAGTATATTGTAGATTGCAGCAACTTCGGCCCCAAGCATTAATTGTACTGACTTTTTTTACACGACAATTTTACTAATATGATTTAAATAAGTCACTAAATAGCCTCTACTATTCTGAGTGTAGTTTGTGGAGAAGCTATTACGGTGAACGGTTTTGGCCAAAGTTGCGCCAACCAACGACATTTGGCTCTGAACACATAAAAGTTTAAGTGTTCTGTTCTATTAAAATAACTTAATTGGAAAGTAGATTTTTGTAAATAGCAAGTTAATTCCTAAAAGCATCGTAATGTTAAAATCTGTTTCTTAGTAGAAGACTGGCTGATGTCCTGTTATGTGATATTAGACATAACCTTTTTTCTGAAGTTCGGAAATAAAAATAACAAGTTTATTAACACTATTTTTGCTAAAAAGTATTTCTATCATTTAATGCCTTAAATATGCTACAAAAAATACCAATGGTAAGTAGTGAGATAATTTTACTAAGTGATATTCTGTACCTATTTGTAGAAAAAAGGTTTGCTGTCTAATGTTATAACATAATACCTTTGTTTATGTTTAGGTACTAAGTTCTTTATTTTATGTGGTAACCTTAAGATGAATGTGTTTACTGTACTTATGATTTTTATATTGTATATATTTGCAGTATAAATTCTGTGTGATAACATATAAGCCTAAGGAAGTTTATAAATGCCTTGGTTTAGAGACATCCCTAGTTAAGATATTTAAATTTTAGTAGTTTAGCCTTAACTACTTGTTACTTATATGATAAACTGTATTACATAGCTGCTGGCCAGCTTAAAAATGCAGTGTGTGTTATATTTAAAGTTGGATGATGAGGATTTCTCTAATAAAGTGTTAAAAAGATTAAAAAAAATAAAGATTTATGTCAAGAATTGACATTTGAATATGTTACTTAACCTGCCCTATTTAAGTACAATCGCTGAAATGTTGGTATCCTGTAAAACATTTTAATCTACCAGGAAACCTTTCATAGTTATGTTGTTTTTTATATAACAGTTAGTGAAGATTTCCACTAAACCTGAAATCCTTTTAGATGACAATCTGTTTTTAGTACACATGCTAAGGAAATAATTATATAAAAAATATTTTTATTTTGTATAACAGTTATAGAAGTGACTGTTTTGCCTTTTAGATTTTATTTAAGACTCAATATTACAGCTTTAAATATGTTTTTTTTAAATAAAAGGGTAGACTTATATTTTAATTTCAATGTATGACGAATTTGTGTTAATAATATTGGATAAATGTTTGCAAAGTCGGTTAATTCATTTGTCTTATTCGAATTAGCATTGCCAATTCTAAAGGATTTTTGATTATATTTAAGATTAATGTGCTAATATCTTTTCATACATGTTTTAAATCAATGAAATAACCATATAAATTTATTTTCCCTAATAATCTGATTTTTGCATATCTCTTATTTAAAACATAATAAATAAAACTTGGCTAAAGGTACACGATTTTTCAATGTTATTCTTATACAGCAAAATATTCGTGTAAGGTTGTAGAGAAAATATTTTAGCATATCTACTATTTCTATATAGGTCACTTAGCTTTGAACCAAGTCATAAGTTAGACAATCAAATATAAAAAGGCACTGGAAGTTGCTTCTCTTAATTCTGTGTAGCAAGTACAAAAAGCAAATGTTCTTTGAATTTTACATAACTGGTTGAACATCTGAATTTATTTATCATTTTAGTGCTGATATATTTATTGGGGATTCATCAAATAGTTTGATCTAATAAAACTTGTAATTTGTCAGTGTTTATAAAAATGTTTTTTTTTTCATTAAGCACTTTTTTAAAAAAAAATTAAATTAATTTTAATTGAATGTCGATTAATAATCGAGTTTTAAAAACAAATATTACAATTAATTATTTATTTAATAAAAATATTGTAAAGAATGTTTGTTTTGGTAACTAGGCCAGTATTAACCCATTATTATCTCCCTGTATTACTATAAATAGGCTAACTTCAATATTTCAAAACCGTTTTTTATCCAACTTAATTTTCCTACATAATTTGTTCATTACTATGGTCTTCATTTGTCTTATATTCTGTTTCTTTCGCCAAACTTAAACTTAGAAAACAAAGGTCCTATAGTTTAGCCACTGGGAAAAATGAGTTAAACAACATTATTTACTTTTCAAGTAAAATATTAATTTTAAATAATAATGGTGTTTTAAAGAGTAAACATGACTAAAATAAATGTATTTTTAATTATCTGAAAAGAAATATTTTTAACCAGAAATATTGCTTCATTTATATTTTAGGTATTTTATTTTTAAACTCTTATTTTGTAATCATCATGGATCCTTCCTTCACAAAAAGTACAAATGCCATTTCATCTATAGTATTCATGCTCACAATTATATATTTTTACATATGCATATAACACCTATATATGGATACAATAACAATTCTTGCTTGCAAAACTATGTATTCTCATATTCTGAATAAATACCTATTTTGAAAAGCTTCTGTTGACTCTTTTTATCAAAGTGGAAATAGGCAGGTTTCAAACCATGAGTGGCAATAGTTCCAGCGATATTGTTTAAATTTTGGGTGCTTCTGGAATTTCATTTGTTTTGGTTATAAATTTATCTAATTTCAATTTAATATTAAAAAAAATATTGGAATTGATAAATAAATTTGGACAGTGTGTTTCCTTAAATTTTATTTTCTCTTATTGTTGGTTTCGTCTTATTAGTTATTTTTTCGTTGTGCAATTTATATTGTACTGTAATCTGTAGAATAGTTTATCTAAATGCTAAATATCTGCGGTTATTACCGTGCATTGAGAGCGAATCCGATAAAATTGCAGCAGTGCAAAAATGAAAATTTTAAGCGTCATCTGAAACAACCTCATCACATCATTTATCAATTACGAATGAAAATTAAACTAGTTTTTAATCATTTAATACAAATTGTTTTTCTGTCACTGAAGAGTTTTATTATTTATTGATGCATCCTGAGTTCAAGTATATTATGTATTTAAACGATTCTTTGAACTTAAAGAGTTGGATAAATGCCTAAAATTCATTTTGGCATCAGTGCTAAAAAGTTATTAAGCCTTTCGACACTGTCTCTTTATTCCACTGGAAAAAAAAAATCAAATTAGTGACTAACAAGCACATTTCAATATTATAATGATAAAATTATTTCCTACTATTAAAATGTATTAATATGCATATAATCATAATCCGTTAAAATTGTTAATTTTAAATCCATTTTATTTGAATTATAAATTAAATAAATATTTAATATTTTTAAACTAACTGACAATACTTCTAAATAAAAAGCTTTAATGCCATTTCTTCCAACTTTAATCAATGAGTAATGACACAGTTGTTTAGATTAGTTAGATTTAATAATATATATTAATCTTCATTAAAAAAATGTAATTTGAGTTTTCAACCATGTTTGCTATCTACATGTTAAAACTTAATCACAATAAATTAAAAAAAAAATTCGATCTACTTTGATGGTTCTTAAATCCATCATAGTTGTATGAGAAATGCATTGAAATTATTCTGTGTTGAGTTTTAGGAACAGTTCTTTAAACCAATTTGAAAAGCAGAAATACTGAAAAATCGGCAGTCGTTGGCTGGTTTACTAAAGTGGAGGCCCTGATCATCGCCTAGGCCTACAAAGCCAGGCCATGGGCCAATTATTTTAGGGGGCTCCAAAATTGGCTTTAAACCTATAACATTTTGCTTCACACCTAACAATTTGTATAATTTTACGGCCTAAGTAATTAAGAGTATTTTCTGAAAAATTAAGCACTATGATAGATTGATAGCATTAAATTTGATGACTGACCCTTACTTTAAAAGGTCTCTTTTTCAACTATTTATTTTTTGTTAAAATATCAGTCCGAAAAGAGCCCCCAAAAGCATCCGGGCCATGGGCTCCAATCTGTCATGGCGAGTCCCTGCTAAAATGTTAAAAGAAAGAAGCGAATAGGTGAATTCTCTATTGACGATTGAAAGAAATTTAGATTTAGTTATTCGACAAAGAAACGAAATCCTTGAAAGTTTAGTCTATATTAAATAATTGGGTGTACCTTGAACAAAAATTTGCCCATAATGCTAAAACAAAACATTGGATATTTACAATAAGACACTATTTTCCACAAGAACAGATTTATTATTTGGTCAAATGCTAACAGTGAAATCCGAAAATTAAATTTAAAAAAAGCATTTTTCTTTTTTAAAACAGAAACTAAAAGTTGACCATCTTTTGCCTTCAGGATTGCGACTGGTTTGTAGCTTTGGAGTTTACTTGTTTAAGATAGTTAATTATTGGTTTAGTTTTAGAGAAAAATATTAAAAGCCTAAGATTCTTGATTAATATTATTGATATTAATTGTAATATTATTTGAAATATTTTTTCAATTGTTAGAAAAGTTCAAAATTCGAAAGTATTTAAAAGTTACGAAAGATCGGATCAACTCAACTAAAGACTGAAGTGAAGAAATCTTTATTTTCAAAAAAAAAAATCTTATTTTGGTTGTTTTGGTTATGCTCTAAAAGTTTGTACTTTCTTTTCTCTTATATTTATATTTGATAAAAGGGAAAATGTCAGATACAAAGTACCGATTTATTGTGGAGTGGCATGATCGCTGCATGGGTGTAAAGAGGAGATTTATTTTAGGTTTTTACCCGTCTGATAGCAGCGTGGACATGTACGAGCTCGCATCAAAACGGATATTTCTCCGGCGGGTGAAGTGCGATACCCTCACCCTCGCCGATTTATTCGTCGGGGGTGTCGTCAACGTTCTGTCAAGGCAGCTGTTCGTCGTCGACTACTGCGACAAGACGACGTCGGAGAAATTCACTGCAGAGGTAGAGTCGACATTTTTGATTGTGAACGAAGACGGGTTCGGTAATCTGGGCAAGATCATAACCGTGTTGGAGAAAAACCTATTATTAATTAATCGCGGTAAAATAATAGAAAAAGACAAGAGCGGGTTCGGTTCGAGCTCGTTCGCTAAGACCCTACAGAAAAAGTTTATTGTGTTCGAACTTAGGGGTAGAAACGCAAAACATATCGTAAGAAAACTTCTCAACCCCGAAGCTCCCATCGAGAAACCACTAACAGCCGACTTGAACGGTCTTTCTGAGTTCTGCATAGGCCCCAGAGACACCAACACAGTAGACGTCGAACTCAACATATTTTTCTCGGCAAAAGACGACTATTGTAACACCAACACTTTCCGAAAATCAACCTGTTGTATCATCAAACCGCATGCTGTGCGCGAGAAAATAGTCGGCCAAATCATACACGATATAGTCAGTGTCGGGTTCGAAATAACCGCGTTCAAAGTCTTAACCTTCAACAATTCCTCTGCATCTGAATTCTATGAGGTGTACAAAGGGGTTGTGGAAGAGTACCAAGGAATGGTTGCACAACTGATATCGGGACCTGCCATCGCGCTCGAGATTACGAAGCAGACATCGAAAAACGTTTTCATTGTGTTCAGGACGCATTGCGGCCCCATCGATCCAGATATTGCGCGGAAATTGAGGCCCGGAACTTTACGTGCATCCTACGGACGTGATAAAGTTAAGAACGCGGTGCATTGTACGGATTTGCCTGAAGATACGACTGTTGAACTGAATTATATTTTTAAGATTATGGCTTGAAATGAATTTTATCGAGCACATTAGAAATTTTTGAAAGTGTTATAAGTCTTATGAATTACAAAGACATACTAAAGCCTAAGGAGGTTTTGAAAATTTTGTAGACTGTGGAATTGAATAACATTTTAAGATTATTGCTTAATCTTTAATTCATTGCCCATTTTATGGAACAGCTATGATACAATGGCCAGTCTCTACATGGGTTAGGTTGCCAAGCAACGAAAATGCGCAAAGTGGAATTCATATTTAATTATTATTTATTTAACATTTCCCTTCATATTTAATACAACTCTATAGGTATAACAACACAACATTAAATTTTCAAGTTTATCACAAGTCCTTAATGGGCAGAGTGGTCATTATATCATAGCTGTACCTATTTTACAAATGTTTCAAGGTGTAAAGTCTCAATAATTGTAAACACAACCACAAACTGGTGAAAAGATTGTGGCATTTTGAAAAGTATATAGACATGACATAGCATTGCACGTATTTGTATGAAATATATTAATGTGTGTAACTGATCTATATTTTTAAGGCACCAAATGTTAAAATGCCATGGTTTATGTGGCATACTTTCATGAACGAACTATATAAATGTCAATTTGAAATTTCCTACAAAATTGTAAAATGTATTACTTTAGGTATTGCCTTTTGAGATTACCAAATCAACATGTGTCGTTTTTAAGTTGTTGCCAATAAACTCCAAAAAGACGAATGAGCTTTCTATCAATGTGGTATTGTATAAAAATGTGTTGCGTTGCCCATCCATCCTTCACTATTGTATTTTTTCTTGGAGATTATGACTTAATTCTAAAGTTTAGGAACAGCTATAAAATAACGTTCTCAATTTGGAAATTAGTATTACATTGCCAAACAACGAAAATGCCCAGATGTGGTGAACATGCCACTTTTTATTTCATATGATTCGTAAGTAGTAATAGTTTTAAGCTCGCCAATGAGCAGACAGGTCATTAGCTGTACTGAAGTTTACAGTGTACCCTGGTGACTTTTTAGAAAAGTAGCCAATATAGACCTTCAATAAAATTTTTAGTTGAAGCTGTTTACGTTTAAGTTCTAGGAACTAGCTGTAGAATTTTATTTCTGTTAAGTGATTATGTAAATCAACTGACATGACCTTTTATATAAATGTTATTTAGGTATACTTTTTATTAAAAATGCAACATACGTTGTAGCTTCCTAAACCATTTGTGAGCTGACACACTTTTTTAGTATGTAAAATGAGGGATCCAAGTCATGATCTATTTCAACAACAGTGAATTATAAAGCTGGACAAGCCACAGGCAGTTAAGCAGCGTTGAATTTGATTATCCTTGCACTAGAGTTATACGAGGGCTATTGAGGACAGGCTTCGCAATTTAGAACAGTCAACTAACAAGCCGTCGCCTGAATAGGCACCCAGCACAACTTTTTGGAGCAACATTACATGCATCGTCAGGCCTTTAAAGCCTATTTTTAACGTGCTCCCTCTACACAGGGTATTATTCGGTGGACAGGCTGTTTAAAGGCGGAAGTTATTTGGCAATGCCCAAATCTGGGAATTTTTGCATGCAATAAGTGCCTTGCCTACTGGGCTCCCAAGGCTGCAGGCAGCACTGTAAACTAACCGATCAGACAGACAAGCCGTTTACACACTAAAAGCAAACATAAAACCTATCTTTTTCCAAATAAAGATTACAGGGGAAAAACCCCTTCATCGACAGGGAATCTGTCTCCTTGGTGAAGATAGCAAGTTATCATCACCTAAACTTGTGTGAAGAAACCAGTTTTGCCTTGTTACTTATCACGCAGCACAGATTTTTCTATCTTATGGATCGAGATTCGCGCCTGATGCTTGAACCGCTGAAAAAGAATCAAGGGAGAAACAGGTTTCCAATACTCGTCAAGCATACCTCAATTAGGACAGATTCCCAGTCGATGAAGTGTTTTTTCCCCTGTACTCTTCAAATCTCAGAGTTTCTTACTTATCTCTACAGGTTTAAGACAATTTAGTTTCGGTTATCGTCATTTGATCATGGTTCTTACATAGGAGGCCTGTCGCCAATAGTGTAGCCTGTCGTGTAGCTGTAGTGGGATGTTAATTCCGACCCCCAAAAAAAATTGTAGTTAGGAGTTTTCTTATTTTGTTTAGTTGACAGATAATTAAAAGAACTTTTATTGAATAATTTAAAAGCATTGCTCGTCTAATTATAAGTGGCGATTATTTTTCCTATTTGTAGCCAATATATTTTTGTAAAGGTACAGTTTTATCCGTGATGAGCGTGTAAATAATGTGATTTGAAAACTCAATGTAAACTTCCAAAATTTGCTTGGAAAATGTGGGCACAAAACATTAAGATGAGATGGTTTATAATTTAACTAAGGAATTTGATTTTATATATTTCTTTTCAAATAAAGTATTTCATAAAAAAAGAAAGAATTTTGTGTAATGTAGGGTATTTAGAATGCTTCCAACTGCATTTTTCAAGCTTTTGTACAAAGCTTTAATATATCTAAAGTTTCTAATTCTCAGATTATTTGTCTTAAAAACTAAGAGTATTTATGGGCACAGAGTTAAGAATAGGATGAAGATGTTTGGCATGAAAAGTGAAGCCGTCAGAAAGTAGCCAAGTAACCTTAGTAGGCCCAAACAACCATTCAATGTAAAGAGCATCATTTTATTCTTTAAAAATTGTCGATTAAATTGGAAAAGTTACTGTTTTCGCAATGGTAGCACAATATCTGAATTTACACAAGATGGTAGTAATTATAGTTTTTATTTGAAAGTCAGAAATCGCCAAGTCGATGTAGTAAGCCTATGCCAACTCCACTTTAGAGGCCAACACTTCACCGAAAGCGTTTGTTTAGGCTTAACTACAAAGCTGTCAATGGCTTCACTTGGCAAACTAGTTTTTGTGTATTGGTTTTTGCCCGGCAGCATCTCCATCTTCTTCATAACTCCATCAATATAACGTTCTGTTTTAATTGCGGTGGAATCACCAAACAGGATGAATTTTTGGTGACATAACCTTTTCAGTCTTAAATAGTTTTAGAACCAGGGCCGGATTTCTAAGTAGGCTGTAGCCTAGAGCGGCGAATTTTTGGGGGCAAATTTTACAACCAATTAAAGCGGCATTCGGTATAAAAAATTAATATAAAGATACAAATATTTTTAAGAAAGAAAACAAATAATTTACATTAATGCGTAAACGTATATATAGTACTAATATTTTATAGAACACATGGTCGCTGCGAGGGCAATTGCACCCCCTCCTCCGGGTTTTCGAAGTTGAAAGAAAAATAGTTGAACAGTTTAAAAAATTCGCCTATTTCGCTTTCGTAGTGTGTAAAAATACATAGATGATTCTAATATGTGTATAATTTTAAACAGCACATACCACCCTATTTTGAAGCTAACCAGCTACCTTTCCCGGGGGAGGGAAGATTATTGTGACAGAGGCGGCAAATCAGTCGTGGCCTATAAGCGGCAAGTCTTTAAATCCGGCCCTGTTTAGAACGTATTAAAATATTATTTGAATAAGGTAAAAATACTTTTTTTTACATTTAAAGTGCTATGCAATTAACATCAGTTTGAAGCCTCCTTTTTGCAAAAGTAAATATTTATAACATCCAAATCGAACAAGTATTTTTTTAGTTATTACTGAGATAAGAGATCTTGCATGCACACTATTAGCTCTGCTATAAAGTAATGTGAATGGGGTAACTTTAGCTCAAGCTTTTAAATCTAATATAACTTCTCATTAAATACTTAATAATAATATACTTGCATTTTCAATTAGTGGCAACGCCTTAATCTGCCAGTAAAAAAATATTCCAGAAGAAAGTCTATGCTAAAGTTTTTATGCTTGGTCCTAAATTACTCCATTTGACAGTACTTTGGAGAGGGGGATCAATTGGCATAAAACCAAAGTTTACATAAAAAGAAAGCAAGTACTGAAACATGAACTAACACTCACTTCTAAACAATTTTATTTGTATAAATCCAGAAATACATTGAAATTTTCTTTCTAAATCAGTAATTTTGACAAAATTCATTTCAATACATCAATAAAATGAAGTAAACTTTCAGATAATTTTGAACAGTAATAAAAATGTGTAAAAACCTCCCTTTAAAGTCTCGCAGCACCAAACATGTGTACACAATACTAATTACACATGGTTGCAAAACAGTCATTTAACCCGACTAGCTAGTGGGAAAATAAGTTATATTTAAAATAAATACATTAAATACTATCTTTAAAGCTTTCACAAATCTAGACATATCCCACTTTGCCTCAGATAAAACGACTAGCTTTCAGAGCACTTTGGAAAAGCTACACTTTACAATTTGGATCAGTTTAGTTGAAAAGGAATCAGGCAATTGCATTGAGCTAGAAGAAAAGTGGAGTGAGGTGTGCGATTCACTGAACAGGGCAGCAAACGAGCCGGTTCAATAACGAAACACGGAGGAATACACAGCACTGCAGCAGAAACGAATTTAAAGTTAAATTCTTTCAAACTAAAAATGTTAAAATACATTTTGGAGCCCAAGTCAATATGATAGAGGGATCTCATACAAGCATTGCATACAAGTGTAGGGAAAATAGTCCTTTTCTGCCCTATTCGCTCAAAAGAGTGTGAGTGGGCTTTCGGCTCGCTGACACGTCACTCCAGTTTCCCTTCTTCCTTAATGAGCAATTGAAAAGTCCTAATAAATAGGCTTGTTTCAGATGATGTAATCTTTTCTCAAGCAGGGTTTTATGCCTGCTGTATTGTATTTTACATTTTATTTCTGCTATTTATAAAATTATTGGTTTGTAATTGGATTAAGTTTAAACAATGCAAAGCATTACCAAAACGTCAATGTTGTTAGAAACTTCGGTTTAGATGATAATCTGCCTAATGTGGAGAAATTAAACGAAATTGTGGGACAGCAATTTAACATGACTAAGTATTTTATAATGCAATTTCTTTGACATGTTGCATAGGAAAAAAAAATCTTATGCAACAAAAGTATTTACAAACAAAGTTATGTTTTTTCATGCCTTGTGTTCCTTTCCAACTAAACACGATTCAGTTGCACTGTTTCTATATAATCATCATTTTCAAATGAAAGTTATAAAGAAGCAGAATGTAATAAAATGAACACATAAATACAATTAGTTTTTTATGCAAATGAAACACTTAAAGCTCTGTAATTTATAATACAAATAAAACTTGATTTCAAATATAAAGCAAGAAATAAATTATGAAAATTTGACACTAACAGATGAAATTATAAATCAATTACAATATTTGTTAGTTTTGCATCAACAGTAATTTTAAATGACAACAATATAGTAAATGTCTTGAAAAAAATGTCATAATTTCCATAAACATCTGACCTTTTCCAAAAAGCTGACATTTATTAAATTAGTAATAAATATAAGTTGCAGAATAAATAAGCAATAATATTTTAGCTGTTTTAAAAATATATGTAGGTTCCATACCTGGTATTTTAAATTTGGAAAATATTAAAGCTAACTTCTACTACAAGCACAGTAACAGAACTCAATCATTTATTTAAGAATACAGATTTAGTTATGCATATTTCAAATGACAGGTTTAACATAAAAGGTGGCTTAGTATTGAAAATTTCATTTATTTTATCAAATTAACCCCCCCCCCCCCGGATAATTTAGATATCAAAAGAAAGACCAATGAACTGTTTAAAATTTACTCTGATTATAGTTAAAGAAAGCATGAATTATCATAAAAGTGATGTTTTCAAAACTGGCAAGTTGTTCATATTGTAATAGAAAACTGTACTACTGAGAAATAAAACAAACAGTTTATAAAAACCTAGTGAAATTCTTCCTACTACATCTAGGAAACTATCTGTTCTGAGAGTTCGCACAAATCTTGATGACATCACGATAAACTTTCAGTCTTATTCCAATTCTAACAAATATCTAAAAAGTATATATGAAGTTTCACAGCAGTCTTCATTTACTTCAGAGCTGCTTTACATAGCGGCAATTTTCGAACAGATTTCGTTGGTGAATTCAGAGCACTTAGCATTTCCTCCAAGGTCAGCAGTCCTCACCTAAAATATAACTAAGTTTAAAAACGATTTTATAACAGAACATTTACACTTTCAAAGATGATTTTATAAGAATAGAATTTCCTCCAACAAGTTAAGTTTGCATTATCCATCAGATGGATGGATATGTTTTTTTTATAGTTTTGTGTACAGATGTCATCCCTCCAAACCTGTATCTGTACACAAAACCTACAAAAAGACAATAATACTATTCAGTCATTATTCATTACTATTAATTGAGGCAACTTTGGCCAAAGCATATAAACTTATTACTTTCAACGTGGCTAACATTTCATATTCAAGGCAGTGGACACTGATCGAAAAAAAGTTTGTAAAACTGTAAAATATCTAATAAAACATGAATAACTTCAGGAGTTGTTACAGACCCAAGTTATCCTCAATAGCAAAGGTTAAATGAAAGTAAAATTCACATACAAAAAAATCCAAATGAACATGTTAAAAAGTTTTAAATAGTCTGAAATAGATTTTGACTTACTCCCAAAAGAATTAAATTAAAAGATAACATTAAAAGTACTTAATAATTTACCTTAAAATATTAACTTAGTAAAAAAAATTATTTTTCCTATACCTTTCCTTCTTTGATCGTTTCGAAACAGGCCCTTGAAATCTTGTCGGCGTGGCTAGCCAGATTCATGTGACGCAACATCATAATTGCACTTAGTAACAGGGCAGTAGGGTTGGCTTTGTCTTGGCCGGCAATATCAGGAGCTGTACCGTGGACCTAAGGAGAAAATTTAAGTTTATTCCAGAGGTGCAAAACAGTCTTTACTCCCAACATTTACCGCAATCACAGGATTCATACTCTATCTATGATTGTGAAATTCAGGAGTTTATAAGGAGTGCAGCAATGTACATTCAGGAGGAAACGAGGAATTCAATTAATTATATTTGTTAATTATCATATCAGTCTAGTGACTTCACTGCACTTCAAATGATGAACCAGAAAAAAAATCTTCTAAAGAGTTATGCGGTGCATTATGGGACTTAACTAGTATAACAATGTACAAACTCTATTTTTCTACTGTGCATGAGCAGTAGACTTATTCGAAATAAAGTACGGGAGAAAAAAGGCAGAGAAAGGAGAAAAACTATTTGTGTCCAATTTTTTAGGAGAGGGAAAAAAAAAGATCAGGAGGTGAGACATAAATTTCAGGAGTTATAAGGGCCCTTAGAAAAAAAATGAAATTCAGGAGTTTTTCAGGAGGCGTACGAACCCTGAATCAGTGTTAGAAATTGGATGAAAACATTTAGGAGCAATCTGTGCTTCTAACTTTACAAAATTAGGCACAAATGCACATTATCTGGGAGCATTTTTGAGAAATACATTACTTGAAAAATAAAAAGCTATTTTTATGTCATTTATCCACAAACTCTGGACGTCTGCATTGGCACTGAATTATTTTTTCAAGATGGCGGTGTTGTGCAAGCATAGAATCGGCACTTTCTTTATTTTGTGAGAGCTGGAGTTTCAAAATTTTAGGAATTGCAATTTACGATTGCCGGAGTATCACGATTTGAAGATGATTATTTTTGCAAGATATTTGGATACCACCTTAAAAAGTTGATAGCGACATTTATAAAAACCAGTCAGGAAAACTGCAACTCAATTTATTTTGAAATCATAAAATTGTAGAATTCAGTTGCATTTTGCAACTAGTGACTGTTAATTTCGAACCCTGACCCCAATCCATACGAAAATTCCCCAAAATCTTATGATACGTTATATAGGCTTATATAAATACTGTATTACCGTAGGTACAGTACAAAACAATCTGTATATACACACCGCTTGACATATATTGACAAAATAAGCTTGGACCACACAAAATAGAATATGAATGACTGGTCAGGGAATTTTGTAATTCATTGTTAAAATTGAAATCCATTGTATATTTTCCCACACAATTTCCCCCAATCTAAGTAGGATCGAAATATTTTGGTTTATTTAAGACTTTAAGAGTGCTCTTACTTTTGCCACAAAAAGGCAAACTAAAAACGAGATTTTGCTTAAAGAACGTTTGATTCTGAAGGTTAAGAACACCATTGCCAGAATGGGATCTAAACTTAGGGTTTGGCAAAAAAAAGGCTTTTATTACTTAGAAAATAGAATTGCAATATGTTGTGAAATGCAGATAGGTCTTGCTTTCTACAAATAAATATTATAAGACAATTTTCAGATTAATACTTCCATTACTAGTGCTCCAAAAAGAATTCAATGTTGGTTGGATTTTTAATGCCAAATTATAAGTTTATGATTTTTCCGCTTTTAATTCAAAGCAGAAGAAAATAAAGTTTCTTTTGAATGGAACCACAACTATGTGATTTTTGTCTTAAAACGAAAGCAACAAAACACAAGATTTTTTCTAAAACTAATATAGAAAATACAATACAAGAGTTTCTAAAACTAAAGCAACAAAAAAGTTATGACTCTTTGACATATAGCTAGTTTGAAAGTATATTATTTAAAGACCACCCTGAACTAGAAAAAGCTGTATATTGGAGAAATTATAAAACTTACAGATTCAAAAACAGCACCTCCCTTGCCGATGTTTCCACTAGGAGTAACACCAAGGCCACCAATGAGACCAGCACACAGATCACTGAAAAAATGCAATTTCAGTAAATAATAAAATCATGACGATTATTTTAGCTGATAGAGACATCTAATGTTATATCATAGGACAGGGGTTCCCAACCGGTGGTACGCGTGAAAATTTCAGGTGGTACGCGTGAGTTATGTGAGAAACATGATGCTATTACTAGCTTCTGTAAGCATGAACATTGAGCTGCAAACATATTACTCATTATTTTAAACATTAACATTAATTTAAAGAGAAATCTTTAACTTCTGGATCGGATGTAAAGCCTATTATACCCTTTGATCTTCCGTCAAGCTCTGCTATTTTTGATGCCATTTGTTGCGAGTACTTGTGTGAGAGTGGATTTTCTGAACTTTTGTACATAAAAAAATATTCATTACTCCTAATGTTGATATTTTAGTCATAGGCAAACAACAACAATTTTCGCACTAAAGACTATAAAAGTATATTTTGTATGATGATTAATTTTTTGTTGAGTTTGTACTGTTTTTTTATTTGTATGTTTTTAGACTTAATAACATTTTAACCTTTTTATTTCTTCTTTATTATAAGTATGTTATAAATAAACAAATATCTAACCATTAAATTGGAAGTTTTCTCAGAAATTCAATTCAAAACGCCGTTGAACACTTTTATAAGAGTAAATATTATCCGTTTATTAAAATATTTAGGTCTGCTGGTACGCCAATTTTTTTCAAAAAGTCACGTGGTACGCAGGTGCAAAAAGGTTGGGAACCCCTGTCATAGGACATTGGTCGTTTTATAACTTATTTTATAACATTGCAATTTCCTGGATACATTTAAGGTTCATTTTAGTCTAGTTCTTATAATTTAATATAATCTGCATATAAGTACACAAGGGGACAAAATGAATTGAATAAATAAGATTGAGACATTGAATCTTTTACTACTAAGGTCAAGCTTAATACACAATCTAAAGACAAATTGATTACACTACATGATTGAATTGAAAGATATTAAATTGTTTTAAGAGATTAAACTAATATACCTACATTCTAGATTAATTACAAACTACTTAGTATTTATTTGAAAATACAGACAATTTTTTTTTTTCAATGAAACTAAAGCTCACCTCAAAATATCACCATACAAATTTGGCATCACAAGAACATCAAACATAGCTGGATCTTGAACCATCTACAAAATGAAGCATTTGTCAACTAGAATATCAAATGATTCTTCTATACAGTTTTGTTAATCCTCTAGTTTTTATAAAATACTTTTTAAAACATAAAAACTTAAATTTGTATATCTATGGTTATTAACATTAGTAGAAAACAAATATTCAAAATTCTGGAATTTCTAAATGAATTTTTATATAAATAAAACTACAAATCAACAGCAAACTTTTAAAAGATCTGGCACCAAGAACCAATCAATGAATATTAAATATGCCAATTAGATTTAATAAACCCATTTAATAATTTATACAGATTACAAGTTAATTATCATCGTTATTTTGGTAGGTTTCATTAATATAAGTTTAAAATGTTCATTACTTGTAATACATTGTCAAGTATTATTTAAAAAAAATTAATGTTTTATAGCTAAAAAATAATAAACTGTTGCAAATGGATACTACAGAGCTCAGATTTTAGGCAATAAGTTTATGTTTCATGCAATTAAAAGTATAGCAAGCCATTAATATTGGTAAAAGTACATTAAAACTTACATTCAAGCACACAGTATCCAGGTACATTTCTTCGTACTTAACGGTTGGATGTTTTTCTGCAACTTGTCTGCAGCACTGCAGAAACAAGCCATCGGACATTCGCCTAAAATACAAAACAGTAACTCGTAAGAGATCAGAAAAAAGTTAAAATAACTCCAGGTACAAATATAAAAACATTTGCATAATTAAATTTCCGTTCATATTAATTAAAAACAGTTTTTAGAAACGTTAAAATTTAACTCTAAATAAGACAGCATTTTTTAGTCTTTTTTCAAAACCCTTTCAATCCCAACTTTTTATTTTTAGCCTACTTTTCTTTTTTTAATTCGAAAGAATTAAAAAAATGAAAAAGTAGGTATTGACATGCGGTCGATGTCCGTCTGTCTGTCCGTCCGTACCCCCCTTCCAAAATCGGTTCTAATCATCGGATCTTAAAAATTCTTTTTTTGTTAGAAAGCTATAACCTCAGATACCCAACTTTCATACTTTTTGTACGTCTGTCTGTACGTCCGGACGGATATAAATCTACTATCTGCCGGCGAATTTCCCATTGAATTAGCATTGAAATTCAATTTTGAGTCATTTAAATCACTGTAGGTATTGAAATGCGGTTGATGTCCAACTGTCTGTCTGTCCATCTGTCTGTCTGTTCGTATGTCTGTCCGCCTGTCTGTCCGTTTGTCTGTACCCCCCTTCCAAAATCGGTTCTAATCATCGGATCTTAAAAATTCTTTTTTTGTTAGAAAGCTATGACCTCAGATACCCAACTTTCATACTTTTTGTCCGTCTGTCTGTACGTCCGGACGGACATAAATCTACTATCTGTCGGCGAATTTCCCATTTGAATTAGCATTGAAATTCAATTTTGAGTCATTTAAATCACTGTAGGTATTGAAATGCGGTTGATGTCCATCTGTCTGTCTGTTCGTATGTCTGTCTGTCCGCCTGTCTGTACCCCCCTTCCAAAATCGGTTCTAATCATCGGATCTTAAAAATTTTTTTTTTGTTAGAAAGCTATGACCTCAGATACCCAACTTTCATACTTTTTGTCCGTCTGTCTGTACGTCCGGACGGACATAAATCTACTATCTGTCGGCGAATTTCCTATTGAATTAGCATTGAAATTCAATTTTGAGTCATTTAAATCACTGTAGGTATTGAAATGCGGTTGATGTCCATCTGTCTGTCTGTCCATCTGTCTGTTCGTATGTCTGTCCGCCTGTCTGTCTGTACCCCCCTTCCAAAATCGGTTCTAATCATCGGATCTTAAAAATTCTTTTTTTGTTAGAAAGCTATGACCTCAGATACCCAACTTTCATACTTTTTGTCCGTCTGTCTGTACGTCCGGACGGACATAAATCAACTATCTGTCGGCGAATTTCCCATTGAATTAGCATTGAAATTCAATTTTGAGTCATTTAAATCACTGTTGCCAAATCAACAATGGCATGAGAAACTTTATTTAAACATATTTGAAGCAAAATAATAATTTCATGAATCAGTTTGGAATGACGTCATAAAATGTAGAACAATTTGATTCTTTGATTATTCATTAATTATCTACCAAGAAAGCGGCAAGGCATACTTTTGCATGCAATTATGCTTAGTTTTAATTTACATTTCTTGTTTTTTAATGCAGTTCGGAGTAGTTTCATTACTTTTGTTATTAATAAATATTTATTCTTCGAACTACAAATAAATCACGAGCAGATGATAAATAATATTTAATTAATTTGCGAACGAATATTAAGGAAAATAGTTGATTTTGGCTTTTAGAAGTTTAAATTATAGCTGGGTGCTGTGTTTCGATTTTTTTTTCTAATGTGTATAAATCTAGTGTAGAAACGGCTGTTGATGATATTTACTTTAGGAACCTAGTTTTTTTCCCGATTAGAACTTCAGTAAGTATTTAAGTAACAGGAAAGTAGGCTATTTTAGTTCTTTATGAACTTCTTGTTTATTCTAAAATCTAAAATTTGTTTAATAGACTCGTTATGCATCCAGAATGAAATGCTGAAAAGCAAGGGAAAAAATCTCTATTTTTTAAACTAAAATTTAAGGAATTTTTTTTGGAAACTTTATTTGTTAAAAATAGATTAAATTAAATTTTTAAACATTTAAAAATCCCAGCATAAAGAAATTAGGGCCAATTTAATAAAATTGTTTCAGAGATAATTTTATTTTTGCCATGTTTTTCATATTTTCATTAACTACAACAAACATTTTTTAATTCTTCAAAAGACATGATTTTCTATCTAAAGATACAAAAAAAAATTTAACTTTATAGAAAAATGTATGGAGAATTTAATAAAATTTATTTGAAATAAGTGTGCGTTTAACTTAGTGAGAAAAAAAATCGCAAGTATGATGATTTCTAATGGAATCGTTGGGAGTGAAAAGGGTAAACAGTAAAAAACAATGATGCAAATTTAAAAGTACTGTTTGACTACTGAAACAAGCAACTGTGATGATCAAAAGTTTGAACAGAAATTTATTTATAGTTATGTCAGTTGTACTGGCTTTCATA
The DNA here is from genome assembly GCA_019343175.1 of Oedothorax gibbosus. Lineage (NCBI taxonomy): Eukaryota > Metazoa > Arthropoda > Arachnida > Araneae > Linyphiidae > Oedothorax > Oedothorax gibbosus. The sequence continues at coordinate 8,656,478 of CM033276.1, read as the reverse complement.
TTTGAATACAAACTGTTCCCTTGGCCAAAATAATAACAAAACAAAACAGCACTATTTTACACAAATCACAATCAGATGTAAATTTAGCGACAATGAAAATGTTAAATCTAGTGGGGTTACTTTATATTTTTATTTAAGCTATATGAATTGCACTCATTTTCCGAAAATTATAATACAATAATAATGCATATTGAAAATGATATTTCTGTTTCAAATGTCAGTTAAAAGGGCAAATAAGTTTTTAAAAAAATTAAAAATACAGGTAGCTCAGAATTATTACTAATGAATTTCATGAAGCTTTTTCTTACATGATGTTAGCTTTGTGAACAGCTGTAACAGTCCTCCTGTTGTTTTGTGTTGCATACTCAAAGGCATATTCTGCAACCCTTCGGGATGCATTTTCTGTTATCAGCTTAATACTCTGTACAACACCAGGCACAATCTAGAAAAAAAATTGAATTGAAACTATATTTCTATTATTTTAAGACAAATTTTAATTTTTTGTAAAATAATTTATTGTATATGTGATATTAAATATATACAGCCATTTCGTAATTCCACAGAAATAAACTTTGAATTTGGAGTAAGTTGCTTAACAAAATACAAACATTGCTAAACTGCAGTTTAACACTATTACTACAACTAGTGTCTGGTCAATTTTCCTCTTCACTCCCCCAAAAAATCCTACACATATATTTTTTTTATATAAAAGTATTTTCAAACAATTATATATTTATAAGAATGTCTTGCAAATAAAATTAGTGTTTAACATTTTGCCGAGTGTCACATCAGTTTAGTGGAATTTGAGGATTTCAGTGGTAACAAGAAGTTCATAAAGAACTAAAATAGCCTACTTTCCTGTTACTTAAATACTTACTGAAGTTTTGAAGGGAAGAAAACTAGGTTCCTAACAGTAAATATCATCAACAACCGTTTCTACACTATATTTATACACATTAGAAAAAAAAAATCGAAACCCAGCATCCAGCTATAATTTAAACTTCTAAAAGCCAAAATCAACTATTTTCCTTAATATTCTTTCGCAAATTAACTTAATATTATTTATCGTTTGCTCGATTTATTTGTAGTTCGAAGAATAATTAAATATTTATTAATAACAAAAGTAATTAAACTACTCCAAACTGCATTACAAAAAATAAGAAATGTAAATTAAAACTAAGCATAATTGTATGCAAAAATATGCCTTGCCGCTTTCTTGGTAAACAATTAATGAACAATCAAAGAATCAAATTGTGCTACATTTTATGACGTCATTCCAAATTGATTCATGAAAATATTATTTTGCTTCAAATATGTTTAAATACATAATGTTTCTCATGCCATTCTTGATTTGGCAACAATGATTTAAATGACTCAAAATTAAATTTCAATGCTAATTCAATGGGAAATTCGCCGACAAATTGTAGATTTATGTCCGTCCGGACGTACAGACAGACGGACAAAAAGTATGAAAGTTGGGTATCTGAGGTCATAGCTTTCTAACAAAAAAAAAGAATTTTTAAGATACGATAGATAGAACCGATTTTGGAAGGGGGGTACGGACAGACGGACATCAACCACATGTCAATACCTACTTTTTCATTTTTTTAAAATTCTTTCGAATTAAAAAAAGAAAAGTAGGCTAAAAATACACATTTTATGTGTGCTATGAACAAACAAGCTGTCAGCTTTTTGTGATTAATAGTCCATTCAAACTTTTGATTAAAGCGAAGCTTACATAGATTAGTAGAATAGTTGGGTTACAGTTTGCAGATCTTTTGATTTTCTATAACGAAACGCAATAGAAAAAAAAATCAGGCGATTTTTCTAAAAATATTTTTGGCCAATAGGTCACTTTTCTGTGTACAGAGCAATATGTGCCATCAATGCAAGACAAGATTTGCTTTTAACTCTCGGAAAAAATTAATTCCAAGACTAATGGGAAAACATTTGAAAAAAAAAATAACAATAATTTTCTTACCTCATGTTCAATTCCACTGTATTCACCTTCAGTATTTTCTCTAATGGTGACAACATCTACATCTTTATAGAGGGTGTCCACACCGTCGATAGATCTACAAGGACGCACATTTGCATACAAGTGAAATGCCCTGGAAAAATTAAAGATTAATTACATTAAGGTATTAGTAATAGTAAAAATATACTTCGTTAAATTTTGTACATAAACATAAAACATTTTGTTACATTAAATTATCTTTTATTAATCATTTTTGGCAATGTAGACACTGATATGTTATTAAACTAAACTCCTCGACGCAACAGCCTATTAGTAGGCCAAGGCTTGCTGTGCCCATTTCAGCTTACATGACCAAAGGCTCTGGGGTGCTAGGCATATATGTCCCGGTTAGGTGGCCACGCGGAACCCCCAGTTTTTAGTTCCCAAGCATGCTTGGTTCAAGCATAAGTTATTTCTCTCTTCAGAAAATTTTAAAAAACAGAGCAGATATCAATAGTTTTTCATTCAGTTAACATAATCTTTTACACCTGGACCCCTTTAATTTATTATACGATACATTATAATAAATCAGTTTTCCTGAATAGCTGTGGAAACATATGCTAGAAGCTGGATTTAAGTATACTGATTAACAAAGGAAGGTGAACCATAGCAGCCTGCCCCAATATAATGGCAAAAAAATTTGAATATGCAAAAAAATTAAATTTTTTACAGTAAAAAAATATAGAAATAAAGTTTTGCAAAAAAGAAAAACAATCAAGTGGTGTGAACTCAGACTACATACAGCACAACATGCAAGTAATAACATGAGTAAATTAATACAAGTTTCGAAAGCACTTTCTTCTCCACCCCTTTGTGTGATTTTCTAAAAAAACCTCATGAGCGCAGCTGTTTTCGTTTCTCCCACCCTACTTGGGTTCAGGCTGGGTAAAAAGTAATTGCAATTAACTTCACAGTAGAGCCTCAAAGAAGGTAGGTTTAGAACAGTGGTTCCTAACCTTTTCTGGGCCATCGCCTCGTATTTTAGGTTGATTAACATCCATCGCCCCCTTTTAATTTTCATGTCTAATCATAATTTCAGTTTAAAGTGTAACTATAAAACAGTTTTATAACACTTACTACCGTTCATAAAAACAACCAAAGAAGCTTTATCTGGTCACTTTTAAATAAAATAGAAAAAAACATAACTCATTTTTTAAAACATATTTTTAAAGAACAAAAGTGAAATAATTAACTAAGATATTTTGACTGGTTTCTAGAAAATTTAAGAGTTTTTAAAGTAAAAATTGGCTGGTTTTGTTATGGTTGGAGAATGGTTTTACTGTACAAAGGTACAACATATTTTAATTCCCCCCCCCTTTGAATACTCATCGCCCCTCAAGTATTTTTTGCCCCCTTGATAACACAAATCGCCCACTTGGGGACAATCCCCCCAGGTTGGGAACCGCTGATTTAGAACAACAACGCTCACACTGTTTCCTGGAATACCACACGAGGTATGGAAAAAAGAGTGAAGCTTGCATTGCAGTCTGAAGGAGTGCAAGCAAGATTTTTTTTATTTATTTGTTCACAAATTTATAATTATTTATTAAGGGGACGCATTACCCAAAATTTAGGGCTGCCCAGAAAATAATTAAACATGCTCAAATGCTGTGAGCTAAGGATATTGCAAAAAAGAAAGTATCCTTTATAATGGAGGAGGTTTATTGAAAATGATATAGTGGTTTGTAAAATGGTTTTAAATTTTCTGTTGATTTTTTAAATTTTTAATTTTTTCAGCTTGTGAATGATTAAAACCCTAAGGCTTTTAAGTAAATTAAAGTAGAGCTCCAAATTTTTTTTCCTGTGTTGAAACATATGTTTTTCAAAAGTTGGTATAGGATAAGGTCTAGTGTGATTAGATTTTTAAAAAAAATGATGAAGTTGAAAATTTACAAAACATCTTATTTTTTGGCCATTTTTATACATAATGCTACATAACTATTTTTGTTTAACTGACAGCTCAATATCCATACCAACTTTTATTAATAGATATTGTGGGAACATTTTGAAAAAAATTCCATTAAAAAATTCTTTAAATTGTAGGAGGAATAGCATTTTGAAAAAATGTTAAAATTAATTTTTAAAATTTTAAAAAAAAAAAACAAGTTTAATATTAATCAGTTTTTCGTATATATTTATTGAATGTTAGTTCTTTGTAAAAATAGTTTAATTTGAATGCTAGCGATAAAAATACTGGATTTAATTTTTTGGGTACCGCGTCCCCTTAAGCAGCAAAGCGGGAGATCAAAACTATGTAACCAGCAACTAATTTACTTACAAATTACAAATAAAAAACATTTACTTATACAATTCATAGAAAATAGATTTTATACCAATACTTACTGCCTAATAGCTAAATTGAGAGATCTGTGTCCTTTACCGATAGGGGTCATCAGTGGACCTTTCAATCCAATAGTATTCTTATTGATGGAATCGATTGCCCTCTGTGGGATGCCCATTCTGCCATCAGGCTGTTTCACAGGGGTGACGTCTTCAACTTCCCATTGAATGGGGACCTAAAAACACGTAATTAACGCCCATTACACATATATTCTTTATATTAACATTTTTTCAAAATAGATATTAGAAAAGTGAGTTGCACACTATTTGTTATTTAGAAACCCGGAACAGTATGAATGACATTTGTGAAGGGCGTGCCATAGCTCACTTTAGTGCACAATATCAAGGTGAGAGCAAGTTAAAATAAGAAGCTATGCGCCGGGCCGTTGGTGAATAAAAAAACTTTAAAGCTGTCAGGGTTTTTTTTTGTAATTACATTGTAATTTGCAGTTCTCTCCAGTATTTGTTTAAGACAAAATGTTTTATAAATTTACGACCGAAAAAACTTTTTGGAGCGAAAAGGTTCAAACATGCAATGAAGCAAAGTAAAATCGACACATTCTTTCAATTGATTAGTAAAGTTTTGAAGTATATAGGATCGGAGGTAGTCATCACCAAACTCGAAACGTTGAATTAATACAACTGAAGTTTGTTAGAATCATTTTAATTTTATTAGTATTAACGAAGTTGTGCCAATTATCAATTAATTAAAGATTTTCATAGAATTACAAATATAATTTATATCTAGCAAATTAATGAGTCTTATAGTTTCCATTTGGGCAACCAGCCCCTTCCTCTACCTCCGCATAGTTCAAAGTTTAAATTCGTTCTCCTCAAATTCACACATTCCAGTCTTGGTGCGGGCATTTCGAGTCCACAATTGGGGCGCTCTGCGCCCACTTGGCGAAGAATCGTACAGATTGGAATGATTTAAATAACATTGAAACACTTAAAAAAAAATAATATTACATTTAGCAAAATAATATAAAGTTAAATTTATTTGAAGTGCCAATACTCAAACAATAGCTTAAAATTGTACAGGGATATCCTGTTCACAATTCAAAACTCTTCACTAAAGGAAATAAAATGAACATACAGGCAATTATCAATCAATGACAATTGAGCCAAATTTTACCTTATACTATAGCTATACATAAATTCTGTTATTTGACACATACCTACAAATTAAACAAAATTTCAATAATTAACTTCATACAAAAAAAACTCACATCAGCAGCCTGAAATATCTTCTGGACAGCAACTGAAATTTCAGGCCCGATACCATCGCCAGGAATAAGAGTGACAGTGCGCACATTGGAGTTGTTGCGAACGGCTTGGAGTCCTTTGAGGTGCTTGAAATTTGAAAGCTGCCTCTTGAGCTGAAATGCACATAAATATTGAGATTTTTTAATAATAAAAAGGGTAGTTTTCAGTTGAATTTAAACAAGGCCATAGAAGTTGCCATGGGGGAAGTATTAATTTATATTTCAATGTTGTCACAACAATGATTTTAAGCAAAATTTTATGAAATGTGACAACCTGATAGGGTTGGGCATGGTATTTACTGTGTAAGGTTTTTACACTGGTTTTGAGATAACTTAAATAACATTACATTTATTAGCAAAACAAGAAAACACATTAACCAAATAAAACAGTTGAGTTAGTTTTGAATCTAGAACTTGGATCCAGCCAAATAGTTAATTGCTACAGAATGCAAAATTTGAAAGCCTGTAATGCTGCAGAGAAATAAATGGCTATTTGTATTGCAGAGTAATAGCTTGCTAAGTCTTTATTCTTCACTCTCTTTGGATTAGGGTAGTACATGGTTGCAAAAAATATTTATTTGGTCAAATCCTGCTTTGTGGTCCAGACTGTTTAAGTGAAGTGAAAACCCCAAAACCACCAGACTTCCCATAATTCTGCTTGTAATTCTAAAACCAGTTGAATGAGTGCAATCATTGTTTTCCCTTTTTTTTATTAATGTACTTACATAAATACATATTACAATAAATTATAATCTATCGCGCATTAAATAGTAGATTTCCTTTACATTTTTCGCTGGACCACAAAATAAGATGTTATAGTTGTAATGTATGAGCCCTTTAGTGGTAAATTACAAATAGGTAAGCTTGGCTATCAATATTCAGATGATCAGGAAATCAAGTTCTCAGGTAATTACGTGCAATAGATGGACATTTGAATGAAAAAGATTTTTATAAAATTTAAATAAACCAATACCTTAAAACTAGAACCCAAATCAAATTGTGTCAAGCAAGATTTTTTTAAACTATGAATGTAAAAGAAAATAATTATAAATACAAAATTTCCCGAAGAACGATGAGATAATTTATTTTATAAGAAGTATTTCAACCGAAACCATTCTTATACAAAAATATAATATCAATTTTAATACAAGTTTAAAATGTCAGTTATGTTTGATGAGTTTTTACGGCAAATCCAAAATGAAGTTAATAAACGACTGAGCCATTGGATGTAACATTTGTGCAAACATAACAAAAAATCTTACCAGGCATTTTCTAATTACATTTGCCATTTTAAATAGTATAATTTTAATTTTATTAAATCTCAAAAAATCTTTTATTGACCTTGCCGCATGCCAGAACTCGAGAGGAGATATGTTGCCACTTTCGATTTAAAATAAACTGGAAAAAAACATACAATGGGATTTCTTTAAAAAAAAAACTAATTTCGGTTTTTAAATTAAAAACATCATTCAGTACAATTATAAAACACTAGATAAAATTTACAGAATTTCTCATCTCCAATTATAAGTACATTTTATCCCGGTCGAAGGAACAACATACAAATATTGTACCACTTTCTAAGTGTTTAATAACAAAACCGAAACCTATTTTCTCAATGCCGTTTTTTTGTTAATAGAAATTTTGTTAATAGAAACAATAGAAATTTTGTTAATTAAAATGTTTCAAGTAACCGTTAAGGAGTCAACATATTTTTATTAAAAATCCAAGAACTCTAAATAATAATAAATTTTAGTAATCTAAATAAGAAGTGCGTAAAGTGCATAAACTAAAGTAATTAATATTTATTACATTTTGTTAGTATAATGTTGGAGTCGGAGAAGATTTCACGCGCGAATTTTCCCAAAAAGAAAATAAACAATCTGTTTAAATGAAATTGAAAATTATCAAACTTACATTTCAGTCAAAATCTATTTTCCCGTTTATTGAAATAAATCGACCCTGACAATATAGTAATCTATACAATACAGCAATATCGTATATTTTATATAAAAAAGTATAAGTTAACACCACAATTTGTCACAAGGTTGTTTGAAGTAAGTGATTAAATATTTTATTTGCCGCAAAAAAAAATGTAGAACTTTAACTTGGCAAACCTTTTAGTGTAATTAAATGAACCTAAAAATATAATAAAGTGTTAATATTCATAAGTTTGGGCCTGGTTTTCTATAAAGCACGGGCCTAGGCTCAAAGATTTTGTACACCTAAACTTTAAATGGCCTTTATTTACATGCTTAATTTTGAGCCCCCTTAAAAAATTAAGTCCCCCATATTGTTTCTTGGCTAGATTTTTTAGACTTTGTTAAGAGAGGTATAGTTTCACTCCTATAAAGCGAAGCGAACGCATTAGTTCCGAAATATCAACTTCTGCGAAAGTTATTGCTTTGCCATGTAAGTATTATTTCGCCAGTGATGAGAATTGACATAATAGCAAAATAAAACAAATTTGAAAGTAAAATATCATCCTGTTATTTGATAAATTAATTCATAAATTAAAAAAAAATAGCGCCATTCTCTTCACAATATTTTGGGGTAATTAAAAATATATTTAGGTAATCAGATGATATATTCTCTTCAAATTTGTTTTATTTTGCTGTTATAACGATTCTCATAACCGGCGAAAAAAACCCGCTTTCTTGACAAAGCAATACTTCGCAGAGGTTACTATTTCAAATTTAATGCATTAGGTCTATGGGACTATTCACCTTTCAAAGAAATGTTCTCGAGCAAATGCTAATTTAACAAAATGTTTACGCATAGTGCAGCCAAAAAGGCTGGCTCCAAAAAATTGTCTGACATTGTGAACTTATTTATAATTATAAATTAAAAAAAATATTCATAATTATAGAAAAAAAATACCATTTATACATGAGTTTAATGTATAAATCCAAAAAGTAAATGTTGTTTAAAACAAGTGTTAATTGAATATTTTAAATTATCTTTTATAAAAATTTATTTGTTATTTTAAAGCAAATATGAAAATGTTTTATGGTTTAAAAAATATTAGGAAAAACCGTTTTTCTTTGAAAAATGTTTTTGGGCACAGATGCTTTATTTTTAAGTAATATTTTAATTTATTTTATTGATAAAAATATTTTACGTAAATAAAACATGAATTTCTAATGCTTAATTTAAATGGCGTACGTTAAGTTTTTGAAAAGTAAAAAAAAAATCTGTTTGTAACAGTCTTGTTGTCAAGCGGTTGATTTCAATGCAAAAAACCATGGAAAAACCCTTGTCAACTGTTGTTTTATTTCCAAAACCATTCATATAAGTTTAACCCGAACTCGTTTTCTGAAGTTTGATGTCGGTTTACCTTGAAATCTGAAACATAAACAAAATAGTTTTGTATTTGTATTTCTGGTCTCCGCATGTAGCTGTTGTTTTGACAGACGGACCCACGTGACGCCCTCTCAGCCAATCAAATCAAACCTACGGGCAGCGTCACCTGCGCAGGAGGATTGCGCGCCATACGATCCACATCCAAAATGCCGTCTAGTTCAGAAGGGAAGTCCGTTTCGTCAACAACGCAAGCGGAGAAACCCATACACTACACGTAAGTCAGACGATTTGTGATAAAAAATCGAATTAATAAGAATAAAAGAACGTTCCTTTACCGATATATTCGTTCTAAATTCGCAGGTATCTCAAGGAATTCCGCGTGGAGCAGTGTCCACTGTTCCTCCAACACAAATGCACCCAGCACAAACCGTTCACGTGTTTTTACTGGCATTTTATGAACCAGCGTCGGCGTAGGCCAGTACGACGTCGTGACGGCACCTTCAATTACAGCCCGGACGTCTACTGTTCCAAATATGACGAGACGACGGGGATATGTCCGGACGGAGACGAGTAAGTGACAGCTCTTGTCAACCGATGTGCAGCCATGTTTTTATGGTCATTTTCTCATTGTTTAGACGTAAATTCCCTCCCTAAGTTTTATTAATATCCACCCATTTGTGTTCTAAAGTGTTGCCCGTTTTCCGCTGATCATTTTTGTGGTTATATGTGTTTGAAAAAGAGTTTTAATGGTCTTGTATGGGTCCATTATTCCTGACATGTGGACGAATCCTTTGCTTGTAAACAAAATACGCCATATTAGTGCGTCCCGCCATATTGTGAGTTGCGCGCGCATTCTGACGTTTTGGTTGTCGGTTGGGGAGGGGGACTTTTGACAGTTCTATGTTTACAAATTATAACTTACAGCAGCTGATGCCTCAAATTTGTATTTTTGCGTGTTTTATTTTTACTTCATCACTTAAATTGCTGTTCATTTTTTATCAATAGATTATCATTAGCAGATTCACTTTTATAATTACTCGATTTTCGTTTTGTTTTTATAAATTTTTTTTTTGTGAGATATAAAATCAAATAATTTATGCATATTTTATTTGCAATAATCTTATGTTGTTATGCACTATAACTGCCATTCGATGTTTAATTTTTTTATTAAACCATATCTTGGATGTTTAATTATTATAAATTCAAACTGTCATGCCAAAGAAAATTTGGTACTTAGTAAATTTTTGATAAAGAAACCCATTCACCTGCAGTTGCTTTTAAATTACATTTAATAAGAAATAATGAAACTTTTTTTATCAATGATTTAAATAATTAAAATATTTATACTTTACTTAATGCATATCAATTTGTATTTCTAACTTTTATTAATAATTTATTAATTTACAATAGTTTTTGAAACAATTGATTTTTGATAGTTACTTAATATGTTATGTGTACAATAAACAGTTTATATATAATTAGTAATTTTTGCATTTATTAAAAATTTACTATTTTTGGTATACAGGCAATTCTACCATAATTGTTAATTTTATGTCCCTTGGGCATAACTTTTGAAGAAATTAATATTTCTTTTCAATTTTTTCTTATTATACTAATAGACTGGTCCTTATATAACTGCAAAACGGTATTTTAAAGCAAAGAAACTACAAAAATTTTTAGGACACAAAACCATGCAGAAAATTCCTTACCCGTCCCATGTCCCGAATGTTAAATTTTTAGTTTAGTGCTCAAACTAAGACATTTTTGAGCTAAAAATTACATTTATTTAGATTTTAAATCTAAATAAAAGAAAAGAAATTCCTTCCATGAAAATTCCTTCTTAAGAAATTCCTTCCATGAAATTTTGGCTTTTAATATTTATAATGTGTATTTCTCTTCTCCTAATTTTGTCCTTGGGTTTTGGTACATTCATTGACCTCATTGCTAAACTAAAGTGGTGAAGAGAGGCACTGGATGGAGCTGTGATTCTGCAATCATGAAAATTGTATTGCAGAAAACTCGCAATTTCAGTTAGTAGCCACATTTTTTTTGCTATACTTCACTAATAAGCCCCAAAGTTAAAAAACCCAAGTAAAATGAGCTGCATGGCTTTATTGCTTTCTTTACAGTCCCCCAGGGTTAAGGTTAATTTTTGCTTGATAATTGGAATTTTTTTTTTAATAAATATGTTTAAGTGGAGTATAAGGAGTAAAAATATCAATTTTTATTTAACTGGAGTCAGTTTCAACACAAAAAAAGACCGGAAAACATCGTGATTTCCTTACTGTCCGTTCCTTACTATCGCAATGATCTAGGGATGGAAAAGCAAAATCAGTTTTAAGACTAACCGGTTTGTTCGTGACTTCGTTTTCATTGAAAATGAGTTATTTTCATAAGGCCAGTTTAAACCTGTTTCTTCGATACCGTTTTTAAAAAAAAAAACTGCCATCCCGAATTTAAAAAAAAAAAAAATCAAATGAGCCTTGCTGAACTTCTTTTTGTAATTTTAAAACCCTTATAAACCTTTTTATAAACATTTAAAGTGATTTCGGAAAAATAAATTTCACAAGTTTTTTATACCTGAAATTAAAAATTATGGTAGAACTGCCCATACAATGTTTGGCACATTGGATCATTGTGGATTTTCCACTTTTACTTTTATTTAGGGTTGGTTAAAGCAGCTAGTAATAGATATAAACTGATGAATGAATGAGCTGGCATCGGCTTATCCTAGTGATATAAAAAGTCGAGGTATTCATAAGTTGGGGCAAGTGCCCCAAATACAAAATGTCTGGACTTTTATGAATTTCTGAGAAATTTTCAATTTTTTCTTCAAAATACAATTCACAATTCTTTTTGTCAGATAAAAACTTATTGATAATACTATCAAATTACGTGTTATTTATAGTTGTTAAAGCTTGTATAATCTTTAAATACATCATTTGTCTAGTCTAATGGGATAAGTTCTTATATATTTTTTTTATGGCAACTCCCTTCTCGTTTAAAGTACGAAATATTCCAAACAAGCTTTTAACAAGAAAAAATATTTAAACCTGATATTCCACTTCCAGTTGTGCATATCTCCACCGAACCGCCAGAGACACAGAACGTTGCTACCATCTCCAGTACTACAAAACCGGTGTCTGCGTCTATGACACAGGCAGTCGGGGGTACAGTGTCAAGGATAGGGCCCCACTGTGCATTCGCCCACAGGATTCGCGATCTGCTGAATCCCGTGGGTCCTGTTTGCCCTGTGTAGCTTAAAATTTGCCAAATTTGAGAAACTGCACATATTTTTAAAATTGTGTCTATTTTTGGTCCCTCCAGTGTAATACTAAAGTTGTTCAACTTAGTCTCGAAGGTTTTAATAAAATAAACTGGTGCTTTTACATTTTGAGAGTGCAAGCGATAAAGTCGTTAAAAATGTACAACCACCAAACTGAATATTTTCAATGGTAACCTCTGTGTATAATACTGTAGTCCTTTAACTGTGTTTTATCGCCAGAGATTCAATTTGTCGAGGTTCATGCTCTCAAAATGAAAAGTACAGATAAACTATTTTAATGTTATATTTCACTTCCAGTTGTGCATATCTCCACCGAACCGCCGGAGACACAGAAAGGCGCTACCACCTGCGCTACTACAAAACCGGTGTCTGCGTCTATGACACAGACAGTCGAGGCTACTGTGTCAAAAATGGGCCCCACTGTGCGTTCGCCCACGGGATTCATGATCTTCGGAATCCTGTGTACGATCTTCGGGAGTTGGCAGCCATGGAAACAAATGAAGACGGAACGAATGGGCTGTCTGGGCCCAATAACTTAGATAAGGAGAGGAATGCCCTGAATGAAGATCCTAAATGGCAAGGTAAGAGATGGCCTGTTCAATAGAAAAGGTACAATTACTTTGGAAATAGCTATGATATAATGGCTAGTCTTAATTTGGTAATTTGCGTTTTGTTGCCAACCAACGAAAATGCCCAACAAAAATTTAGAACATTCTAAAGGAATTTAGAACATTCTAAAGGAATTTAGAACATTCTAAAGGAATTTAGAACATTCTATTTTTTAAACATTCCACTTCATATTTCATATAACTCGAAAGTGTAGGAACCCTGCGTTAAATTTTCAAGCTCGACCAAGGAACAGACTGATCATTATATTGTCGGTCAAATGACAAAACCATGAATGTGTAGAAACGCAGGAATGGAAAACTAGATGCTATTGAGCTAACTGTTTTCAAAAACCGCCTATCTCTAGAATTTCTGGTTTTGTCATTTGACGGACAATATCATAGGAGTTATCATAGGTTATCCTTTGCTTTGACAAAGCTGAAACACCAATTTCTAATATGCAATAAGTTTTCAAATAGTATCTAAAAACAGACAGCTGTTTTGAAACTAACCATTTAATAATTTTTTTTTAAAGACAAGAGCTAATAAACAATCTGCAAAGGCATCAGCGAAATGGCTGTCTATTTTTAGATTATATTTGCTTTTTCTAGTATGGGTCTTTTTATTCTTTTGGCATGTTAGTTGGTTGTCAGTTTTCTTAAGAAGTATTCTGCCTTTTTTTTTAAAAGCATTTTTCGCGAAATTCGTTATTTATTAATATATCTGTTAGTCAAAATAACCTATCAGGTCTTCAGCCACTTAATTAGTAGTTAAATCTTAAAATTTAAAGATTTTTTTCACATGTCTACTAGCATCAATTTGTCATTGTATATTAAAAGCTATTTTTTCAACATTGGTTATTGATGTATTTTAAAATATTATTGAGTTGCAGCATGTTTAAAGTTCTGTTTTTAAATTGTTTTGAAGTCCTTAAACCAGGTCCTAAATTGCACATATTTTTATGACCTTTGTCTAGTTAAATATTAAACAGTTATTGTAAAATATTAGTATTGCATTTATTTTAATTTATTACTTTGAAAAATTATTTTGAGTTTCCTTTAGTGTATTTTGTTTTACAAATATTTATAAATTTTGTACTTTTTTCTCCTTTTAATTTTTTTTATAGTGATCCTTTTATTTTTATATATATTTTACATTTGTTATGGTGCTTTGTATTTACACTTTTTAAAGTTATTTAGATTTATATAATACAACCCCATCAACTTAGTAAAAATGTTAATTAGCAACATTTATCTAAAAACAAATTTGAAATATTAAACTTTTCAAATTCGAATCACTGAGTGTTCTGAAATATGTTCTTAATTTTATATAAATAGAGTGGCATTGAAAACTATTGTATATTTTGTTTTTCAGATACAAATTATGTTTTAGCAAATTATAAGACCGAACAATGTAAAAGGCCACCTAGATTATGCCGTCAAGGTTATGCTTGTCCCTCTTATCATAATAATAGAGATCGCAGAAGAAGCCCTAAAAAATGCAAATATAGGTAAGTTTTTTTTTATTTTACTTTTGCTCTGAATTTTATATCTTTACTGTTAATTTGTTAATGCTCTTTTTGTTAGTTTTAAAGAATAATAATCTATAATAATAAAAGAAAGTGTTTGTATGGGGATCATGAAAGACCTACTTATACTGCCCAAAAAAATTTGAAATTTTTAATATAGATTCTCTTTAATACCTATGTGTGCACCTGAGGCTTTTTTAAATATTCGATAATTATTTTTAATTAATATTAATATTTTCAAAACATACGTCATCCATCTAAACTGAAGGACCATAACAGGGCTTGAAAACACATGGGCCGGGCCAAAACAGGGGCTTAACGTCATCCATCAATAAACGTAAAAATCCAGAAATGTATTAGGTAGGTTGGTATATATATTTTCTGGTTTGTGTGCTTGATCAGAGACCTGCTAAAATCCAGTAAGACCGGCGTTAAATTATTACTAAATAAATGTATCATATTTTTTCTAATTATTTTTTTCTTATCTCTATATTTTATTCGTTAAATTCTTTAAACATTACTTTAAAAGTTTTATTTTGTTATTGTTTACTCTATGATTTCTTTAGCAACACAAATTCGATTTTGTTTCGACTTTGAGTATTTTAAAATTGCTTTACATTTTCGATTTTTTCAGTATTCATAGTTAAAGTTGGTGCTTTCAAATGACTTTGTAGTATGTGAGCCTGGGCATATGGGAACAGATATGATCTAATGGCCGTTTTCGATTTGGCGTTTTAAGTTACGTTGCCAAACAACGAAAATGCCTAATTTGTTGTTGTACATTCCATTTCATATTTCGTACAACTCGATAGGTATAGCAACCCCATTTTAAATTTTCAAGCTCGCCAAATATCGCCAATGAACAGACCGGCCATTATATCATACCTGTACTGTTTCTCCCATGGTCCATCCAGTATGTTGGATGTTCTTGAGTAGGTAAATCTTAAATTCTTCATATCTTGGCTCCAAACGGAAGGAGTGCAAACATTGTGTATCCGGAAGTTCTTCTACAATAATGTCCGAATCTTTTTGAGGATGACAACCACTGTTTTAGGTAAATCTTGGGTAATCAATCTTAGTGAACCAGAAAACCCCATTCCAATATTCGCAACGACAAATTTTCTGTTAAGTTAACGGGTTCTCAGCAAGGCGGCATACTGCTAGTAGATCATATTCATATTAATAATGTAAATTTATTTTTAATATTGTGAGTTTTCTTTAATTGTTTTATGCAATGTATCATGCATTAAGCTCTTTTATAAGTTTTTATTTTAATGAAAACTTGTAGCCTCTTGTTTGTTTGTTTTTTGCTCAGTGTGATTTTAAAAATTTTTTTACTCTAACAAGTTGAACTACTACTACATTAAAGAATATTTAATAGCCTATGTGTGTTAAAACTATCAATATTCTTAGGTGGGAAATATTTTTGAAATTTGGCGACATTTTGCATCATTTGGCGAATAAAATAAAATTTAAATGGCAAAACGAAATTAATTTTTTTAAGGCATTTTGGATATCATACAACTGTATAACTTTAGCGTTATAACCGAGGAGTTAAATGTTGTCACTGTAAGCTAGATATAACATTAAGGTCTATGGGCAATTCAAAGGACTGAATATGTATAGATTATAAACAAGCTGGGTCGTTGTAAACATGGTCGTTGTAACCAAGTTTGATTGTAGTAACCCAACATTTATGGCAACTTTACTGTAAAGTTATAAAATCTCTCATCCTGTTTCATAGGTCAACTCCTTGCCCTAATGTAAAACAAGCCGACGAATGGGGTGATCCAGCTAATTGTGAAAATGGGGACGGATGCGCGTATTGTCACACTCGTACCGAACAACAATTTCATCCAGAAGTAAGTTTTTAAATAGCATTTTATTCTTTGTGCAAATGTAATGATTTAATTACAAATATTTTGTTATAATATAATGAATTTGTAACTAGCCTTTTAAGGGGGATTGGGAGCTGTAGCAGGGTCTCTAAACTGAAGTCTTCTCTCTGTGTTAAATTCAATGGAAAAAAATAATTTTCTAAGCCAAATTACTCTGGCTGTATTGAATATATTTTTTATATAATGAATGTAGCTTGGGCGTACGAGGCTCTATAATACCACTTTTTGAAATTTTTGAATATTAAAATTTCAATAAATTTTCTAACAATATATTCGAACACATTTCAAAAAGTGTAATTATAGAGCCTTGTAAGCCAGCTACATTTATCACATTAAAAAAAACATTCGTTAAAAATATTCAATACAACTGAATTAATTTGCTTTAGAAAATTATTTTTTTACCATTATATTAACATGGGGAGAACACTTTTTTTTTTTAGACTTGGTTACCCTTGACTCCCTCATAACCTAAATATTTATTTTAAATGAGTGCTATTAAGCAATTTTCTTCACTAATATACATGTTATCGGGCTGGGTCACTTTTCTGCTAAATTATAAACAATGTTTAGTATTTTAAAAACTGTAAATTGTTAACTTAATATCTATTTCTATATATATTTCTAAATCAGTTAATGAAAAATAATTGTTTTAAGCTTAATTTTGCATTTTTCATGTATATACATGCATGCATATTCATGTTTTTTCACGTTTTTTCCCCCATTCAGTACTTTAAATTAACCTATGTTTAATTTGTGACTTGCTAGAATTAATACAATTTATTTCAGAATTTCTTTTATTTAAAAAATTTAAAATATAAAGGATTCCCAAATTTTTAAACCTTTTTGTTTTAGATATATAAATCTACTAAATGCAATGATATTTTACAAACTGGCTATTGTCCAAGGGGACCATTCTGTGCATTTGCACATGTGGATAGTAAGTACTACCCTACTTGTTTCAAAATTTTTGACTTTTGTTATTTTACGTTAATATCAGGGATTGGAGTCGCATATTATTCGTAATAGTTTCTTTTTTTAGTTAACGCTGTTGGATTTTCAGAGTAACTGTAACTTAGTTAAGTAACTTTTAGTGATAAGGAAGTAATGAACTTTTAAAACTTTTTTGTTGCTTTCCGAAGGCTGTTGGATGGCAATTTTGAAATTTAACTCCTTTAAAATTAAAAAAAATGTTAATTCTAAATGCAGTGTTTTGTTTGTGCTTATATTTCTTTAATATTGGTTCCCTTAAAAAATTATAAGATTTGTTAAATTGTAATATAACTTGAAATTTCTAAAAATAATTGTATTTATTTACTTTTCATATTAAGTAACTGAGTTACATTTTCAATAAAGCAATTATAACAATTTACTTTTTAAATGTAACTTTCCGGGGCTGGGGAGCCCTGTCGGTTAGGCATTCGCCTAGCATTCAGAAGGTCCCAGGCATCGCCAAAATAACCGACGACCTATAAACGGCCCGTGCAGCCAAAAATGTCCGACGAATAATATCCCACGTGGAGGGAGTGCACGTTAAATATCCTTCAAAGTCCTAACGCTGCGTACGATGTCGCCCTTAACGGTTGCGTTGGGTGCCGGCTCGTCACTTGACTGTGGTTCTAAAATACGCCGCCCATCGCCAATAGCTCTCGTGTAGCTCTAGTGCGACGATAATTCAAACTAAACTAAAAGTAACTTTCCAGTCTGGTTAAGATGTTGCCAACATAGATTGTTATATTTTGCAGAAGAAATTTCAGCAGTACGAGACTTAGGACCGGATCATACAACAGATTTAGCAGCAATATTATCAAATGCACTTCCTAATATGACCAACAATCAACACATTCCTGTAAGTTTCTAAAAAAATGAATATTTGTTTTTTAAAAATTGTTTTGAGCATTTTTCTAAATGCGTTTTCTATTAAACACATTTCAAAAAGTGTATTTTTGGTTATTTTAAAACTTTTTTTCAGCAGTAAATTTATTGTAAATTTTGGATAAAAAAAACAAAATTTAGAATGTACTGGTAATCATAATAAACTTGACAGTGCTTGTTTGTTCATAGCACGTCAAAAATGCGTATTTTTACTGCTCAAAACTTCAAATTACACTAAATTTATATGACCCTCGACACACGTTAAACGCTAATTCTTTCAAAATTACTTGCAAAACATTCTTCTAAATATATAATTGTTTAAAAAGATTTATATAAAGAATATATGTAAAGGATTTTTTGAGGATTGAAGATTTATAATTTATAAAAAAGATTTATATAAAGATTTATAACTCGCAAAGCTTGCCTGTTTGTAAATGCTGAATATAGTACAGTCTTATATAATTATTATACGTTTTTAATTTTGTTTAAAGTAAATCAAATATTTAATATTTCTTTAGTTATATAAGTATTATGTTATGCATTTAAATGTTTTTTTTTAAATGTCTAATATTTAGTTTTTTTGTTTGTTTTAAACACAGGAAAATGATGATGAATCAAATCCACATAAATTAGATCATCTTGATGAGCAAGAACAACAAAATATGAATTTTTCAATAAATAATTTACCAGAAGTTCAGGTATGGTATTAATATATTAGTTTTATGAAATCATAAAATGTTTTAGAAGAATAGTAAATATTGTAAAATGTATGTTAGAAGTAAAAAAACAAACATTATATTTATATAATCTTTAGTGGTATATCTAATTGATCTAAATTTAATGTTTTAACGTAACAAATATTTTTATTGATTGAAACAAAAATTAAATTTGCTGTATTTGTCATTTCAGTGACTAAGTTAAACATTACAGAAACTGTATCCATTAATAATGCCCCAAAAGTATTCTAAGCTTAAAAATTACTGTAATGGTTAAAAACTGTTTATTTGAATTTTTTTTTTGTCATTTTTTCTCAACACATAATTAACGAGATACTTAAAAGAATTGAGTATTTAAAAACTAAATAATCTGAATTTTTTAGATCAATTTTTTGGTATTTAACAATAGATAAAACATTTTTTTTAAAATCTAAAAAAAAGAAACTACTTGGGGAAATATTAAAATGTTTTCCCTTATCTTCCAGCCTAATATTTTAGATCATTATCAACAAAATCACCCCTTACCAAATCCTATAGGAAGACCAAGATCTTATAGTTCTTCAACAAACCACTCGGGAGAGTTTTTAGGTCTCTATCCTAAAGCCCCAGGATCTGAGAGGGAAGACAAAGAAGTGAGTATTTATAACTTATTGTAATTTTTTTTTGGTTTACTGCAGTGTTTGAAATTGGATAAAGAAATTTATTAGCACTTTGTGCTATTAACTTAAAAATCTTGGAGCAAATACCGATTAACCAGGAGTATTTAAAAAAAAAATTATAGATGAAAAACAAAATATCCGCTTTTTTTTGGGTCTACAGTGCGCAACTGGGCAATTTTAAGTTTGCCGATGTTGCATGGTTATAGAATTTATGGAGTTTTGCGATTTTAGAATCTACAATCGCTCGAGTCTCGCAATTTTAAGATTACTAGACTTCCAAAATTTAAGAAATCACAATTTACTAAAGACAGTATTTCTGGGCATTATGTTTGTATGAGGTTTTAAAGGTTTTGGATCGGCAGATTTTTTAAAGTTAATTATCGCCACAATTTTTATATTTTATGAAATTCTATGAACTTGCTCAACTCATAGATGGCCAGACTGGTGTAATTTTAGGCATATCAAATTTTTGCTGTTTTATGATCACAATAAAAAAACTATTATTGAAGATTTTGAAAAACTAGTCGTGATAACTGCGACTAAATTTATTTTACAGTCAAACTTAAAAGATTTAGTCGCATTTTGCGACTAGCTACCGTTAAGAAACATTTGATAAAATGCGAAAAAATAAATTTACAACTTCCGCCAATCTGTTCGCACTTCGTAATATAGCACACATTTTTTTTTTACGAATGTTAATATATTTAATATTGTTACCTATAGCTAAAATATCTACTTTTGGTTGAACTCAAGTTTTCCAACAAATTTCCTCAGCTTTATTTTTAGAAAAAATATCTATTAAAGCAATAATTTTTTGTTTGTCATTTTATATAATTTTTTATTATGAGAGACACTGTTTCAAGTGCTTTATAACAAAAAATAATTCTAGTAGCCTAGCTATTCTAGTAGCCAAAACTAGATAATTTAATAATAGTTTACAACCTCCTTTTTACGCTAAAAATATATTTTGCCAAGTTTGTAGCAAAAGTTTTCATCCCTGAAGTAAAAATTATTATTTTTCTCATTAACTTCACATATTCCTTTAAATGTATGAATATTAATTGAATGAATGTTCTATTTCTGCATTAGGCTCCGATTTCAAGCCATCAACAACGACCCTACAATCAAGTATAACTAAGATATAGGGTCCGGTCCCTTCATTGGCGATTTCGTTGAATTGATTTTACCATTATCAAATGTCGCCAATGAATGGACCAAGCCCTATATCTTAGTTATACTTTGGAGAATGTATGAGTTTTGCAATTAGACCCATTAAATGTAGTATCATAAGTGTTTTTATACGGCTATTGCATATTAAAATGAAATTTCTATCTATTATTTTCTAGTCCTGCATTAGGCTCCAATTTCAAGCCATCGATAACGACCCTACGATGGAACCCCATGAAAAGTCACGTCGGAAGCAAAGTATTGTTCTGAGCTGTGATTCCACGTATTCTCATTTGTCTAGTTCTATGAAGACCATGTCTCCACTAGCAACATCTTTCTACCCAGCTGCAGATACTGTGGAATCTGTTGTAGGTAAGTGTGATTTCTGTTGTACAGTATGTTCCGTAAAAAATTCATTATTTTTGTAGCCTTATTTAATTTTTTACTTTCAATTACCTAATTTGAAATATAATGGAAGTGAAAGGCAGGGCTCGAAAAACCGCCCGTCCTCTCCTCGGCGGTTGAAAATTCTCCGTAATTACTCGATCCCTACGTCCTCGTGGACGGCCATTTCCCCGTTAATGTTTGTGATGCATTTTTGTTATCTTACAATAGTCTAGATCTCACTTCTAAAATGACGCTTTAATCTAGAAATCCTGTTGATTCCTTCATCAGACCAAATGCGCATGCTTACGTAATTGGTAAATAAAAAAAGATGCTCAGTTTCCATGTGCTTTTGGACTTGTAACAACGAAGGAATCAATAATTACGTACAAAACACATTATGCTCTGGTCTTAAACAAGGAGCATTAAACGCTATTATGAACATCTACCTAACTGGTAAACCCCTTTCACATTTCTGTGGAGAAACCTCTGTAAATAATTGCCTTATTGATTGTGGAACTGGCAAACGCAATATTTGATTCATTAAAAAAAAATGTAGTAACCTCGGATAAATTGACATTGCAGCTAACCTGAACTTTGTCATTTTAATTCTAATATTCATAAAATAAATACGAGGTTGCTATCATAGTAACCTAGTATTTCTTTTATTAATGAATAATGTAATCCTAGTAGCTAATACATTGTGCATTTTACTTAAATGTTTATAATAAATAAGACAAAATTAAATTATATTTTTATTTATTTAGAGGCTATTAAAATACCTATCATTAAAGTTTGACGGGTTAGTTTCAAAGGTTGACGGGTACATTGTTGGACAAGCCGTCCTTGGGGGTCGGGTAAAATTTCTGAGATTTTTCGAGCCCTGTTGAAAGGGTCGAAAATCTGAAGTGGTTATTTGTTTGTGTTTTTCTACACTCTTTGGAGGATGCTGGTTCCGAAAGTGTTTTTTGAACATTAGTCCATCTTGCCTGTCTGAAACCCCTACGCAGCTCGAAGTATAAAACATGCTCAAAGGGTTGCTGACTTGAAATTTATTGCCTTATAGACAGGGTATATAATTTCCTTTAATTGCATTGATCCATTGATTTGTAATTGGAAGTTCTGTGGTGTTACACTCGCCTTGTTTTACACTGGGAAAATATTTTTTGATGCATATAGCTGCTCTTTTTAAATAAGAATAATTCTTTTTTTACATACTTAATTCACTACTTACGCTAATAAATGTTTCCCTTAATATCTGAAATCCTGTGTTGGATATGTAATAAAATGAAGATAATGAAAATTGGACTAAAGTGTTGTTGCTCTAAAGAAACTGTTAGACAAGAATTTATCCACATATTTCTTGTACATGTAGTTTTTTGGTTAAAAGTTTTGTTAGGTAAATAGAGGGTTGAATGTTATTTTAGGATAAAAATATATTTTAATCAATATTATTAACCCTTTCAGTCCCAGTGAAGCCATTTAGCATCATGTTTCTGATCACAATTTAAATAAATAATAGGGCTGACATCTATTGGGATTAATAAAAAATATTTTCTAATAGAAAAAAGTTTGAAGAATCGAATGATGTGCTTTTTGATATCATAAATGGCTATAGACGATCAGAATTTTTTTTCTAAAATGATGATGCCAAATTGTCATTGGGACTGAAAGGGTTAAAAAAAAACAAAAACTGCAAGACTTTGTTTTTTATTTTTGTAATAGGCAATTAACTTTAGCTATTGAATTTTGAAATTTTCAGAACTTTTTCATGTATCAATAAAACTTTATCCTTTATTTAAAGATATATATGATTTACATTTTGTTGTTCTTTCTAGGAAATGCATTAGATGATCTAAGTATTGACGATATAAATGTAGAAGCATCTTTAAATAGAGAATTAATAAATGAATCTATAGGAAATAATTCAATATCTGGACTAGGTGGTTCAAGTAAGTTATTTATGATTGTTAGCAATTTATCTAATTTGATCTTTTATTAGTTATATTTCAAGTATTTTAATCAGACTATAAGCTAACTTTAAATAAAATTCTGGTTAAGTATATTATTAAATTAAATAAGAAGTTGTGTAGAGATACAATGGCCTAAGTTTTTTTTTTTAATTTTGGATTAATTTGTGATAAAATGTTAGATATATTAAAAAAATGTATTTAAACTTTGTAATGATTGGAATTTTTTAGATAAGAGTAGATTTGCTAACTCTCCTAATTTAACAGGCAATACCAGATTTTTAACTTCTTTCTAGACTAAAGTTGATTAATTTTTAATTCTTCTTGTAATGTTAATAATAAGTTATATTTGTTTAATCAAAGCTGTTAGTCTTGATTTCTATACCATTTACGATGTTTTTTCATTGTCATTTACAGTTTTTATACAGGTTTTTATTTAGTGTCATTTTTATTAAAGATTGAAGAATCTTTACTTGCACTTAACACTACCAATGACTGAGTATGATTGTTTTTTTTCTCGCTTTCCAAGCGAGTTTACCTGGTTTCGAATCCCGGATTAGGCATTTTTTTTTTTGTCTAGAGTATGTACATACATAGAATGTGCTTGTTAATTCTGTAGGTCTGAAAGTACTGGGGCTTGTGTCATAGCACAGTTACCATATGTGCAGGTAAAAAAAATTGACCCTCCCCTCCTTCCATTGAGGTGGCGCCCCCTTGGAGCAGAAGTCAAGACTTTCACCCTCACAGGTGCTCTAGACCTTAGACCGCCAACAAAAACTACTGCACTCCGACTACCTTCCAGGAAATGTCCTTTAAGCACACAATTACGAATCTGTAAAAAGAGAATTCAATATCAATAACAGTTATATGGTTAAAATTTTTAAAATGGAGTTATTTTTGTGTGTATGATACAGTTAAACTTGGTTACAGCGAGCGCGTTTACAATGACAAATTGTTTATAACGCCATAAATGTTTGGTCTCTTGAATGGCCACACACCTTAATGTTATAATATCTTGGTTTCAATGGTAATTTTTAATAAACTCCTTGGTGATAATGCTAAAAATAAACGGTTATATGATATCCAAAATGCCTTCAAAAGAATTTTTAAAAAAATTCTTTTTTACTATTTAAATTTCATTTCATTCCCCATATGATGCAAAAGTCGCCAAATTTGAAATATATATAGTTCCTGCCTAAAAATTATTGACCAGAGAAGGAGAAATTAAACTACTATTACTAATAGCACATAGGGTTAAAATGCATTTAATAGATGCCATTTTATAACTTAATAATGAGTGTGTAATACATATTTTACAGGATTTACTACACTTAATATTCAACCTTGTATATAACGTCCCTTTAATGACGCTATAATCTGGTTAAACTATATATTTTATATTTATTTTATTTTTAATGTTATTTTGTGTTGCAGGTTTACTAGGTGCTTCGGCCCCTGTGAACATTCCAGGTAGTCGAGGATTACCCAGTTTATCACCACCCGTTAACTCTCCTTTAGGTTCATTATCACATAGCTTACAATTAGGATCATCATCACTCACAGATCATACGCTAGACAAAGTAATACATTTTTCACTTGTTTTTTAAAATTTTCTCAGTTTAATCGTTGATAAGTCTAATTAAGGCGACTTTGGCTGTTGAATCATTAAAAGCACTACTGATAACTTTGTACTTGCCTAATTTTTTTTTATAATTAAGGGTAGCGTTTCTACTAATTAAAACAAAACATACTAATTAAAACAAATTACAAACTAAAGCTTGGTCCAAAGCTGCTAACTAAATAAGCTAAAAGCCAATGATTAAAAAATTGAGTGTAACAAGAATATAATTTTGTATTAATATTTCTCAAGCTTTCTAATTTCTGATGTTATTAATAATAAAATTATCTAATACAATCTTTTGTAATTATATAAAAAAAATATGTATTCATAGAAATTTATGGCTTGTAAATTTTTTTAGATTTGAGTGATTTATTTAATATTGCGAGACTTGTAACCACACTAAATGAAGGGTCTAGTTGCAAAACTTTCTCCAAAGCATAATTAAAATATTGTCCATAGTACATATTGCCTATTACTCATTTTCGTGTGGCAAATTTTCTTGCAAATTATCATTAATGGGTTAAATATAGAAATGTTTCAAACATTTACTTCTCAAATGCTAAGACATGAATATCACATTCAGAGATTCATTAGTTCTAAGTATGTTTTCCTCCTGTTTAAAATGACAACTTAATTTTATCCTTCTCCGTTTTCAGACTGCCGCAGCATTCTACGGACACTCTGGCTCGTTTACCAATTCAAAGTTCCACTACCCTGGTTCTAGTCTGTACGACTTTGCAGCCCCAACTAATATGTCCCCTTCGAATAGGTTAGCGCAATCCATGGGCGGTTTCAACTCTTTAGGATCTTCAAATGTGTCCGACATGCAGAGGCTGAGAGACGACTATGCTTCGAATAGGTTAAAAATGCCATGGGAGGAAAATGCCATGCAACAAAATAGACAAGTAATTATATTTCACTTCTTCTCCTTAAGGGGGAATGGGAGCGCTGGACCGCGGGTCTCCAAACTCAAGTGCCTCAGTGTTAATCCAATGACAAACCCCCCCCTATTTTCTCTGCTACGTTTCTCCGGCTGTATTGAATATTTTTACAAACGTTTTTTTTTTAAATAATAAATGTAGATAACGTACAGGTCTCTACCTTCCCACTTTTTGAAATTGCTTCGAATATTTGGTGCAAAATTATTTATTGAAAATTAAAAAAAAAATATTCGAACCCATTTCAAAAAGTGGGAAGGTCGGGACCTGTAAGTCAGCTACATTTATCACAAAAAAAAATCCGCTTAAAAAAATATTCAATACAGCCGGAGAAATGTGGCAGAGAAAATATTTTTTTCTCCATAGGATTAACACTGATGCACTTTGCTTTGGGGACCCCCGGTCCAGCGCGCCCATTCCCCCATAACAGATTCTCCTCAGAAATTAGTTTTAAGGATCTTAAAAGTGATTAGTTTTTAATTGTAGTTAAAAACCCATAACTCCACATTTAATTTGACATAGGAAAATACACCAATATGAAGATAGAAATGTTGGCAATGAATGTTTTAATTATTAGATTACTTTGAGTTTGTATTTCTTCCTTATTTTCTGATCGACTATAATATTGCAAGACAACAAGATACATTTCATGCTTTCTTTTTAACTCTTAAATATTTCTGATACTGGTTATAAGAAGCTACAAGCAATAGCAAGCTTGATTAAAAAAATTATATTAATTTTTAAAATACATTTATAATTGACTGTATTTAGAGTTTGATTTTGATAATTAGTTGCACTAGTGTAAAAGTCATGGTAAAATCTTTTATTGTAGATTGGACCAAAAACTCAATTTATTGGAAATTCAATCAGATAATCTTGCCCTTTAACCTTAAGTTTAAAGTTATGAAAATTATTCCTGAATCTTTCTTTGTACACTTGTCTAAACTACTATGATTATTTCACCGAAAGATTTAATGCTACATTTATTTAATGAATTCAAATCAGTGTGAATACAATTTGTGATTATTATAGGTTTATCAAACGTATGAAGTATTTAAGCAACAAGCAGAAGAAGCTTCTAGAAGAGAAAGATTAGCAGAACAACAAAGGGATGAGGTAAGACAAAATAAGTTTATTTTTAAAATTCTTTATTTCATAAAATACTTAGTGTTGCTTGGGTTTCAAACTGGGATAAAGTTAAGTTTAAAAAACCAATATGTCTGAAGGTTTGTTTTATATTTTTACTAGCAAATTTATACCCGTTCTTCGCACAGATTAAAAAATATCAAATCGTTCCAAATATGTTTACCATATAACCTGTTATAGGATCATAAACTTATGTTATTGTTCCCGCTCGTTATAAAGTATAAAATCCCGTTTCATTGCCTTAAAATTCCAAAATGAAAAATAAACCATAAAATGCACTCATAAATGTCATCACAATTCCCTCATAAATACATAAAACCTTTTAGCTCATTTGGCGCATTTTGGGAAATAATTTGGCGAGAAAATAGATATAGCTACAAACACACCCATTATACAGCTCTAACACAATGACCTTCGAACAACCGACCAGCTTATAAATTATTTATAAAAGAAATTGCCTATTTGGCGAATTTTAGTTAATAAGTTGGCGAGATTGGCAACGTTTTTGGCAAAAAAATAAAGGCATAAAACACTAATAGCTCTAGTGTGATGGCCTTTATTAACCATCATAGTTCAGTAATCGCTTAACTGTACATTTATTGCTTAAATATGCACACATGCAGTCAACGGAAAAATCAATGAAAAAATCATCAAATAAACCCACAATAAAATCCGGGAATGAAGACTGGCGGAATTACGTCACTTGAAACATGTCAATTATTTTTCAAATAATGAATTTTGTTTCTGAAAGTAATGGCAAAAGAATAAAATAAACATTTTAAATTTTAAATGTTTTCGTTAAAAGTTTTATTTAATTTTTTCAGCCGATGGCATCAGGAAAGAGAAAAAATGATCGGATTTGAGCGAAAGTGGTGTATTTTTTTCAGAAAATTCGAATTTTCTCTAAAAATTGAACAAATATGAAAAATCTAAGCCTCAGGTGCACACGTTGATATTAAAGGGAATCTATCTTGAAAATTTCGAATTTCTGAGGACAGTATAAGTAGGTCTTTTACGATCCGAAAACAAACACACACACACACACTCTTTCTTTTATTATTATAGATTATAAGGTGTGCTTTGTGGTGTCATGCTAAACTAATTATTTGGTCAAAACAAACTAATTATACTAATAAATTAATAAGCCACATATTAGGTTATGTGTGGCTATTTTCAAGAAAAATCAGTTGGCTTCCGTTAAATTGAGAATTAAAACATTTTAATATCGGAAAAGTAGTCTTTCTCTAACTTTAAAGTTTTCTATTTTTTTCTTGTTTCCTAGATCAAAGCTTTTTAGGATTGTATTGGTTGCATACACATTATAAGCATTTAGTTTTTACTACATTTCTTCTGTATTTGATTTGATAAATATAAGCTCAATTGATAAATATTTGTTATTCAATATTACTACAGATGAAATAATCAAGTATTAAAATTTTAAGTACAGCATTGCTTGACCAGCTATTATATTTGTTAATTTTGTTTAATCAGCTTGTTTCCTTCAAATGGAATTTTTCAGTTTATTTTGTATTAAATTAAATTCTTAGTTTTAGACTGTACCCTTAATGCTTTATAGCTCTATTAGCTCAGTATTTTTCACTTTAAAGGCACTCAACTGGAAAGTTTCGTTTAAGACTTGCCTATTTCTCAAACAACCCTATAAATAACAGTGAAGAATAAAAAAAAAATCTTCGCAACTTGGCAGAAGTCACAGCGCAGAGTTCAGGATTTGGTGAATTTTTTTTGTCTTAACGACAAAACCATTAGCATTTTTTATTAAAATCAAAATAAATTCCGACACATTAAAAACTAGTGTTAGTAAGAGAATTTTCTATGTATTTTACAAAAATAATATATAAAATAGTTGAATAGTTATTAAAAAAATCCTAAATTCTTTCCTTTAAATCTGGGACGTTCTGCTGTTAGCTTAAGCTACATAAAAGATGATAATTTGAATATTCTTAACTCTACAAACATATGCCGATTTCAGGATTTGACGGATTTTAAGTCGGACAAATTTTTATCTCTTCTGTATTCCAATACAATTTAAGGCAAGACTGTACTTGTACTGGTTGAGTATGTTATTGCTATAATAGTACTTAACTCATTGTCTTTAATGTTCAGGTTCGTACGCCTCTGAAATTCCTGAAACTCCTTATTCATTATTTTTCTAAGGGCCTTATACTCCTGAATTGTGTCTAATCCTGAGTTTTCCTCTCCGAAATAAATTAACACAATTGTTTTCTCGTTTACTTTATCAGATAAGTCTACTGCGCATGCACAGTAGAAAATAAAGTTGACGTCGTGATACTAGTTATTGTCCATAATGCACCACAAAACTCTTTAGAGAGTTTTCCTTCTGTTTCATCATTGAAGTCACTAGACTATACGATAATAAACAAATGTATTCAATTTTATCCTCGTTGCCTCCTGATGTCCATTGCTGCATCCTGAAAAACTCCTTAGAACTCCTGAATTTTACTATCATAGATAGAGTATGAACCCTGAATGTTTTAATGTGTCAAAATATGTTCTTTTCAGGCATTATTAAAAGCAACTAGCTTACAAAAAGAATTAGATGAACTAACAGGAGGTCCTTTCCTTCACACTTTAACTAGGATATCTGAATTAGAAACGTTACCTTTAAATAAATTAAAACAGCTTCAAGATCAACTTAGAGAAGATTTATCAAAAATAGAAAAGGTATTTTCTTGCTTCACCAATTTTATTAAGGTTTAAATATTTACAAACTTTTTTTTAATTTGTATGCAAGTTTGGTGTATTGTTGTGCTAAATTAATCTACCAACTTATTATGAGTTCTATTTTACTATTAATAAATTATCTAAACTTAAGCCTATGTAAGGTAGTTTCTGAATATTTGAATACCAGAGAAAAAAGTAACTATGGTTCAAGAAGTTTTACAAAATTCTCAAATTAGTTTTTTTGTTGCTTTTCGTGATATTAAGTTGGTTGTTGAGGGCTATTTTACGACAAAAGCCTATTTGTATACAAAAAGTAGTTGATTTATGAAATGAATGAATATAAATGTGATAAAAAAACATTTATTTTTTTTACTTATAATATTGTTTACATTTTCAGATGTGAGCTATTAAAAATGTGTTTAATATACTTTTTCTGTTAACTTAAAATTATTTACAATGAAGGGTTTTATTTGAATCTTCTAAAAGTTAATTTGATGAGAAATTACCAATTTTGATTCACCAAACACAGTTCTTTAATGTTTGATCTTTCATATTAAAGTGTTAAAATATGCTTTATTCATTTAATTTTAGTCCAACATTGTTCAAGAATTCTAGACAAGTTCTCATGTTGCTTTTTAAATTCCAGGTACTATTTTATCAAACGGCTACTAAATGTATGATATGTGAAGATCGAAATCGTAGTATTACCGTTGTCCCTTGTAGCCATTACGTTCTTTGTAATCAGTGTGCGCCTCACCAAAAGAACTGTCCTTATTGTCACGAAGAAATTACTTCCCTATCCAACGCATCTTTATAAGAATGACTGTTTTTAGGTTTTTTGAGATTGAAACTTTTAACATAGTTCCCCTGCCAGCTTTATCAAAGATATATATTTCCACAAATCAGTGCTGTTAAATCTTATCCGATATTTTACATCATAAAAACTGTTGATTTCTGAAGGCTTTATTGGGAAAATACCACTGTTTTTTAATTCTTTTATAATTTTATTCACTTGGATTAAAATCTATTAATCTGGTGTACTTCATTTTATTTTTGTATGCCGTTGTCTTTGTGCCA
Source organism: Oedothorax gibbosus (assembly GCA_019343175.1). NCBI lineage: Eukaryota > Metazoa > Arthropoda > Arachnida > Araneae > Linyphiidae > Oedothorax > Oedothorax gibbosus. Next base: position 8,625,985 of record CM033276.1, on the reverse strand, counting down.
GTATGTTTAGCTTTTTTAATGATCTTGCATGACAAATTTAATGCTCTCAAGACCGATATGGGGAATCAGTTAAGTAAACATTGATTGTCTTTTGCATATTTGATAATAACACTGTATAATTAACAAAAAAACTGAAATTGTGAGGCCTTCCCCTAATTTAAGTTGTATGTTTCTAGAAATAGTTATTTAACTTTGTGTTGCATGAAAAACAAATACTTGCTATAGGAAGTTTACCCAATTTCACTAATTGTTTACAGATGTGTTTATTTGGGTGAATCGATTTAAATCTTTGTTTCTTTCTATAAAATGTTTCAACCACTGCATATTAACATTAATCAAATAACTTACTGTCTAAAAATGTACTTTAGTTCTAGAAATAGTTATCTACAGTTCTAGGTACAATACTAGAATAGTTATTAAAATTTTAAGTAAACAGGAGTGAAAACAATTGGTTTTTCTAATTTTATGAGCTTTAGTTTTGTCTTGAGAGCATTGACTATTGTTGCTTAATTTTTTTTTTAGCATGCAATGTGTCATTAAACTTATAATTTTCTTGTGATAACTAATTCAAATGTGTGGATTAACGAACAAATGTTAGAAATTTCAAATAGATGTGCATAAACTTTATTTTCTTTCAAATTATATAAATGAACTATTTATATATAGATTGCTTTAAATATGCACTAAAGTGTTAAATCATAACTTCATAATTAAGTTATTTAATTTATATTATGTAGCTACCTTTTTATTTGATAATTTCAAGTCTTTTTGTTTGCTCGGTAATAGTAAATATATTTATTTTCATATTGATTTATTTAGCTTTGTTTTATATTTAAATTAACAAGAGATGCATTTAAATTATAGTGCAAACTTGCACCAATTTTCGTTGATAGTATATAAAAAAGCTTGTTATTTAAATTTTTTATATATCTACACATGCCAATTATAAGTTGTGTCTAAACAATTAATATTACATTTCGTATTATATTCATACTTACATTTTTATCATTGTCGTGCAATTGTTCTCATTAGATCTGTGGCCTCAAACCTAATTATTTGCATTCAAAAATATTGAAAAATATATACAGAATTGTATTTAATAGTTTTGATGTTCATGATTTTAGATGCATCTCTTTAAACAAATTATTTATTAGGCATTCCAGTGTTTATCAAACATGTTTATATGCTTTTCTTATAGTAGTACTATATATTTACACAAATTCAAGGCATTCAAGTTTGTATGCTTTTAGTTTTTACATAGCTATTTTTTTAAAATTTGTTATTAAAATGGATCCTTAAAAATTAGGTTTTCAAATTTGGTTGCAATATATGTAAAGATTATAGTTTTATTTATTTTTTGTAGATATCTGAAGTCAGTATACCAGATATTTGTCTCATTGTAAACCGTAAAGTTATCCCAACTTTACCCACCCCCCACTCACTAAGATTTAAGCAAATACCTATAAAAAATTTAATCAAAGAAATCTCAAAGTTCTAAACTATTGTAGCATTTTAATTAGTTAATGTGTAGCTAGAAAATTTGTGTTTTACTAAAATACATTCAATTTTCCTATACATATTTAAACCCCAGTTTTCGATTTCTAGTCTTTTACTATTTTTCAATGTACTAGGCTTTGGTTCGTTACTTATATTTATTAGCTTATTTAACTTAAACATTTTCTAAAGCACAATTTTCCTATGAAACTAGATTTTCTGCAAATGAAATTATTTTTTATTGTAGCTCAAGTTTGTACATTGAGGCTTACGATCATGTTTCTAAATTTTGACCAAATTGTAAAGTGACAGGAGCTTACATATACTACTATCTGTATTATTGTGTGTTATGAATATGCATACCTGCTTTCTTTATTCAAATTAATCATAATTTGTGGAATTGTTTTAAATGTAAATAGCATTCCAAATTTTCTAGGAGTCTAAATGTTAAATTAATATTGTGTCTAAAAATTAATTATTTTAAATGAAAAATTTTTAATCAAAAATTGGTTTATAAAAAGATTTGAGTTCATTTCAAAAGATTAAAGATTGATTCTATAAAAAGTATGTAATGGTTAAATGACACTCAAAGTAAAGAAAGCCATTCACTATGGATTTGCTACAAAAAAGTATTGTATTAAGTGTTACTGAATTTTATATTTTCTTGTTATTAATGCAGTAGTCCGCAGTGAAGTCTTTATTTAAAAACTTGACCAAAAGGAAAATTAATACAAATGCTAAAATTTTTGAATTTTTAAAAATGTAACTTGAATGTTTAACCCCAATTGGCTCTAAATCCAAATTTTGTCTATTTTCAAAATAATTTTTTTTGTTTAAAATATACACTTGTTTAATTTTTAATGTTTTTACGTTCAAGCAAACAATTATTTTGCATTCCATTATGTTTAGTTGATTATGATTGAAATGTACATAAACCCCAAAGATTAATTTTATCCGAAATGTTCATAAGCAGCAGGTATGCAATAACCTAAATTCCTTTACCTTTTTTCTTTTCTGCTCTATTTTCTGAAAAAAAAAATATTAGTTGTGATAGATATTCCCCCTCTAAGTAATAGTCTGGATGTCAATGACAAGTTTTTTCATTAAAAATAACTTTTTTTAAAATTGATGCAGATGCAGGAAAATTACTGAAATTTAATGAATATTCTTTTAAATTTTTATGATAGTTATTGATCATTTGTATAATTTAAACAAATTGGTTGTTACACTAAGTTTCTTATTTGGGTTTTAAAAATAACTTTTATTTAAACTTAACATGTGAAATTCTGTTTTGAACAAACAATAAATACATTCCTAAAAGGTATTAACTACAATATCTTTTTTTAAGACAAAAATTTTATGATTTTAATTTTCACTATCTTCACTTTCATACTAATTTTAAAAAATAGTTTATTTAATTACTGTAATATTGGTTCTAAAATTTGGGTCCTCGAGAAGGAATTTATACAAAATAAACTGCATATTTTTTGTTGGAGGTCTTTTAAGATACAAGAACGCCTTTTACTCGCACCTAATAACATCTCAGTTTATCTGTATCAATCAACAGAAAAAATCAGATACATAAAATTCATTTCATTCAATGGTTCTGGTTCAATCACTGACACAATTCTGATTCCCACTATCTTAAGGATTGTCGTATTGTATGAGTGTTATTGGATATAGAAATTTGAGGAGCAATCTGCAACTAGGGGCAAATGCACATTACGAAGGAGCATTAAAAAAATACTTAAAACAATTATTTCCAAACTTCGGATTCTTCAATGCCCAACAGTTCGATTTTAGAATTCCCCAGCATTGCAATTTAAGGATAATTGGAGTTCCAATATTTAAGAAGTAACAATATACGTTAGGCAAAATTTCTGGATATTACAGTATGATTTTTCGTAAAGTTTTTTTGTTGACAGTTTCTAAATATAATCGCCATAATTTGGGGATTTTAGATTAGCATTTACATTTTTATGTTTCACAATCTAAAGATTGCTGGAGTTAAGGTGATTTAATGATCAACGTTTATTTGTATTATTTTGTTATAAATTAAAAAAAATTTAATCGCATTTTTCGACTAGCGATTGTTAATTTCGAACCCTGTCTATTATCTGCACTAATTATGGCACAATTTAACAGAGTGGGAAAGATTTTTAGTGGCAAAAAACTTGTCTTTGGCTCACAGACTATCAACTGTCACCTATCAGTATTGAAGTATTTTTCCACAAAAGCTGTATTATAACCCTGTGAATTGTAAAGCTGAGGTAGGGGATACTATTTTGTTAAGAACAAGTGAGAAGCATTCGGCGTTGTATATATTTCCCATATTAAGCAAATTTTTCATTAGTAGATTTTATTTATAAATATTTTAAAAGAAATTAGGATTTAAATAAAAAAATTGTACAGTGGATGTAGCTGTAAATGTTTGTATATGAAACATTTATCAATAGATTTAGAAACTGGATGCTGTTAAATTTAAGGTATCAAAAATAAATTATTTGTGTGTTTTGAACTATAAAAAAAAATCTTATATGTTCAAATGATTATTTTTACTAAAGGGTTTTGTGGATTGTAATATATGCACTAAACTTATAAGATTAATGCAAAAAATGCATTATCAAGTTATATTTTTTTATTAACCTAATTTGCCTAAACTGATTTTGCAAATTGTTTTCTTATGCTTGTGAATTCTGTGCTTCAAAACGAGAAGAGCCAATATCAAAATGAATTTCAGCTGTATATGGCCGTCAATTAAAGTATAAAGCCAGTAAAAACAAGTGATAAGTAATAAATCAGTTATTCATCCTAAGGACCTGCAGCAAATTTTGTGTCGATAATTAATTTCTTTATGTTTAATTGTCTATCCATATTGGTACTTTTATTTCAGGTGATTTATTATTAAAAAATTATATTTTGTTTGAAATCATCATAGAATTCAGATACAAACAATTTACTTTTTAAGAGTTAACATCCAAAGTTGAATATTTGAAAATGTAATTTTTTTCAGTGTTTATATTTTTAGGAAAGTAAAGTTAAGGTTTAAAACACTAGCTTTTTAGAAGAGATTTTGCAAAAGCAAGGAATTTCACTTGCTAAGTGACAGTTAACAGTGAAAAAATGTTTAGCGATAATCTTGTAGTCAGTTTGTTATCAACCATCAGCTCTCCATGTATTATTGGAGTGGTAGTCAAGCTGAAATCGTTTGAGATTGGCCCTTCTTGTACCTAATTACAGAATTAATTTAGGTTACAAATATTTTTATTTGCACATTCAACTCGGTGAAAGCTTAGTTATAGATATTATGTTGGTTAAAATGTACTGTGTAAAGATCAGTGAACCACATTGATGAGCTCAAAATTTTCTTTTACCACAAAGTACAAAAATTTGTAGTAAAAACCAAAAATTGTTAAAGATTGTCAATGAGTGCCAATGTGTATTGCATTATGATTTATGATTATATGTTTCAAAGGGATCAACTTAAAAATCTATATTATTTCATTGAATCACTTACAACAACTTCGAAATAGTTTTTTTTAAAATGATTCTTATTCTATTCATTTACTATTCAAGGTTTTAAGACATTTAATCTATTAAAGCTCAAGTTATTTAGAGTAGTGTTGACTATTTTTGAAAGAAATGACCAAATTATAAAAGCATTTGTACTTCGGTGAGTTTGACTCCTGAGTCAGGCATGAGCTTTAAGCAGTTAGACCTCTATATAGTTATCCTGTGTGTAGCAAACAGACACTGCACTCACAAATATACAATACTAAATTTAATGTTTTATCTGATCTAGTAATTAAAAGTTACGCAAATTTGTTCAATCTGTGTAATAAAGCAACACAGACTATTTTTTCTGAGCTTATTTTTTATAATGTGTATTTGAAATATTTTGTATGTTGCATTGAAAGTTTGAAGTTCTGTTTGCTTTATAACAAATAAATACGTTGCAAATATGTTGGGTGTAGTTGTAAAACTAACATTCTCCAAAGTATAACTAAGATATAGGGTCCCAGTCCATCATTGGCGACTTTTGATAATGGTAAATTCAATTGGACGTTCAAGTAGCCAATAAGAGAGTTGGATCTTATATCTTAGTTAGGCTTTGGAGAAAGTGAGTTTTGTAACGACACTATTCATATCGTATATGCTTTGTTGCTATCTATTAATCATAGATTTTTGTTTTATATTTAATAAATATTTATATTTTTTCTTAGTTACCAATTTATATAAAATATAAAACACACATAATTAAGAATACACCAAAATAATTTTGCGAATATGACTGCAATTTTGGTGATATTTTTTCATTCGATGAATAATAGTTATATTTTTCTCCATGCCTTTAGATTTAAGCTTAGATGTAGAAAGTTGGTCCCTTTAAGTTTGAATTTTATTTTAAAGCAGTTCAATATCTTTGAAATAGTTTTTATTTCTGTTAATCCTTTTTATGTCGATTACACTTCTGAATATCGGAATTTGTTTTTTACTTTCATATGTGCATCATATTTTTCAGGCATTTTTTGTTTAAAAAAATTTTTAGTGTTTAAAATAAAATGTTTTAGATAAACTTAAACTGTTGTGTGGTTGGTTCTTTATTTTTTACATTAGTATTTCTCTTAAAGAAGAATGAGATATCAGACAATTGAAGAGCTTAGTAGAAGAACGTGCCAAGTGACATTTTTGAAAATATTGAGATTTTTGTGTCAATAAATATGTTATTCACTCCTCTAAAGATACCTAAAGTTTATGAAAAGGGGGAATCTTGTTTAATTATTTTTTTTACCTTTTGTAAGTGCCATTTTTAACGCATCTAAGTGCAAACGAAACACTTTAAAGCGCGTGTTCTCGTTTTCACCTTTTGTCACTTAGCACGTGCTTTCACTAAGCTCTTCAATTTCAGTGTATTACAGCATTACCTCCTACTAGATTAAAGCCGTACAACAGGAACGGTTTCCCTTCGTGACGTCATGACGTGAAGGCCAAATTTTTCTAAACTTTTCTCCTTTAAAAATGACTCGATAAATTTCAAAAAGTTAAAATTACTTGAAGACAAGTAAATTATTTTTACCACACACATTCCACAATTCACTCGTTGATTCACTTTACAGTAGGAGAAAAGTTGAGTCAAACTTGGCCTCCGCATCATGACGTTACGAAGGAAAAACGTTCCTGTTGTACGGCTTTAATCTAGTAGGAGGTAATGTGTACAGTCCCTGGACAAATTATTAGACGCACTGTATTTTTTTAGTTATGATGAAAACATACCAAAGAAATCCATATAAAAAAAGATATTGATATATGTATTAAGTATAGCAGATAGTATTTTCTATTTAATAGCTTAAGTTTAGGAACACAAATGTCCTTCTAAAGGTGTTTTGTTCATCATTGATTGATACATGAAATCTTGCAGTGCGTCTAATAATTAGTCCAGGGACTGTAGGTCTATTTCAAAGATAATGCAATAAACACACTATTAGGTTTTGCAAATGCACTGTTTGATTCGTCTGCTTATGTCTAAGTCCCCCCCCCCTTTTTTTACTTATTTTCAATTTTAGGAAATTCGTATTTTACAAGAAATATTGGCAAATCTTGTGAAAAATGGATTTTACTTTCGTTTTTAATCTCTTCACTCCTGGAAAAAAATCTTATGCGTATATCCTTTATATAAATATATTGTTTTCAAACAATTATATATTTTAAAATGTTTTGCAGGTAATTAGAAAAAATGATGTTTAAGATACGCTGAGGGGCACGTGAATTTAGTGGAATTGGACGTTTTAAGCGGTAAAAATGCGCTTTTGTTTGTGTATTATGAATAAACTAGCTTTATAAACCCGTCGTTGCACGTTTAGACCCTAAATGTAATAGTAAACACCCTGTGTGGAGGGGAGTTTACGTTAAATATCCTTAAAAGTCCCGACTCTCCGTACGATTTGCGTTGGGTGCCAACTCAGGTGTCGGCTCGTCACTTAACTATGGCCAATAGCCCTCATGGGTAGCTCTAGTTCGACGATAATTCAAACTAACCCATACAACTGGATGGGTATAGCTACCCTACCTTAAATTTTCAGCTTCGCCAAAAGACGCCAATTCCAAAAGTCAATCGGCCTTTATATCATAGCTGTATTTATATCATAGCTGTAATACAATTTCAAAAGATAATCAATAAATACAATAAAATATGGATTTTCAGGTAACAATCTTACAAATAAAACTCACGTGGTCTTACGTATTTATACTTAATTTTCGTTCACTCTGAACGCGCTGAAATTTCTATTAAATTGAAATAAAAAGTACACCTGCGATGCAAAAGTTTAGACAATGACGTAATTTAGCTGTAAAATTTAGAATTGTGATAGTATAATTACAAAACACCCCTAAACATATTAAATATTTTGAAATGCTATAATTAAAATATAATTGTTTGATTTGCTATAAAATTTTTTTTCATAAAATAAAAATTTGTATGATGCAAAAGTTTAGACACAAATACGATAAAATGCTAATTTAAAGTAGATAATGGCCTAATTTCGCATATTTATTGATGAATTGAATTTTTTTTAATATGATAAATTGAAAAAACACGATATCCGGTGAACTAAACAGATTTAATAACAGTATTGGTTCAATTTTACACCAAACAGACAATGTAGCCACTTTAAATCTTTATTCAAATCATATTTGCTTCAAATGTACAATTTAACATCTCTAAATACGAACCGAATGCCTACCAGTCCATCACCTTAAAATTTTGCCACGAATTTGTGGATTTAGAGACATGCATTGACCGATTTTCTTGATGAAAAGTGCAGTCTTTCCCATATTTATTCACAAAATAGCTACATATTGTTCTTTTTTTTTATACTTTAATACAATGCAGAGAGAGAGAGTCACCTCTTCAAAAACGTCAAAAAAAAAGTCGGTCATTTCAACGTAAATTTAGTGATGTTTCGGCACCATCTTTATCCTCTTTATTTTTGTCAAACTCTATCGTATTTTCTATTCTAATATCTTTTAAATCTGTGCCTCCAACAGCCAGCGAAAATTCTTTTTCAGCATCAATTTCCTTTTGCTGGAAATTGTTTCCTATTTCGCCCTTGATTACTTCGTTATTATGCATCATTCGTTGACTTCTACAGTTTTTTTGATGTTCCGGTATATACTATACCCAACACAACTTTTCTTATCCAGGTGCACTGCATCACGGAGATCTAAAACAATGTATAATATGCTGGGTCAGTATTTGCAAATGATATGTTTTCCCCCCATATTATTTTTTCTCATTTCCAGGGTCAAACGAATACACTATCCCTGATCAGCAATTGCAGTCGTTACTTCTGTGTTTTCAATATCCAAAGCAATGTCACTTACAGTCAATGCAGCTTCTTGGGCATCAGGAGCTACACGATCAACATTTGTGCTTCCATTTGTATTAGTAGCTGTATTTTCGAAATCTAATATATGACTTTCCGCTGAGTCCAACTTGCTGTTCTTCATTGATGTTTGTCTGTATTCGATTTCATTGACGTTGGCTTTAATCCATTCCTGAACAACAAATACCACGACATAAATCAGATGAACGAGCAAGAAATAGAGTTCTTCTCCAAATACTGTAACTTTAATTAAACTTATTAACCATGGCAAAGAGATCCGTATTGCAATGAAATTATCATCTATTTTGAACTTTCGTTAGTTTTTTACAAGCGTTTTTTTTATGAGCTGTTAAGTTTGAACGAACTTTAAACACAACTAAAAAATTTGTCGATATTTGTAATTGTTGACTTTTTAACAATGTAATACGCTTTAAGTAACAAATTGGTCACCGAAGAAAAGATATTAAGTATTTATTGTTAAGAGTAACAGTAAGATAAAATAGGTATTGTTAAAAATATGTGTTGCATAACTTTCATTATTTCAAGGGAAATGGAAGCGGTAGCCGGGTCTCGAAACCGAAGTCTTCTGTGACAACTCAATGGAAAAAAAAATTCCATGTTGAATTACTCCGATTGTATAGAATTTTTTTTACAAACGGTTTTTTTTATACGATAAATGTTACCGGGTTTTATAATGTTACTTTTTGATATTGGCTCAATATTGTGTTGTAAAATTATTTATTGAAGAAATATTCTAACCAATTTTAAAAAGTTGGATTATAGAGCCCAGTAAGACATTTATCAGAAAAAAAAACGCTTGTAAAAATATTTATTTTGGGCTTAGAAAGATTTCGATTGGATTAACACACAGAGAGAGAGGGAGCACTTTAATTTGGAGACCCGGCTATCAATCCCATTCTCCTTTTCTTACCAACATGCTCCCTTAATTTTAACTATTTTGCGTTTCTGTCGCACTTACAAATAGGATTTCCCAGAGTCGGATACAGGATAACGCAAACTCAAGGATATTTTTTTTTCCGGCACTTGTGTTGACTTTTAATGAAAAAAAAAATGGGGTTTCCCTTGTTATTACAAGCTGTGTTGAAGCAATATAAAAAATGTGTTGCGACCCAAATATAATGTATGGTTAGCATAAAAATTGTGTTGCGAAAGCGCAGAACGCATGTATTCTTTCGATATGTAGTCCAGCATGTGCTCTTTAATGTTTCGGATAAATAGCTTTGTATACTAAATTATAATTTTGTTAAACATATTTTAGAGATTAATAGTGAACTAATGATTTAGCACGAAGACGAAATAAGGTTTTTTAATATACTTTATTATATTTATGTTTTCAAAAACATAATTTAAGAAAAAAAATATAGTTGAATTTCGGGCCATTTATCATGAGCCATGAGTGATTATTGGGAAAAAATAAGTTTGACAAACACATTTTTCCTCTTGATAAAAATATTCAAAAAATTATCTTGGTTTATGGATTATAAAACGTCTAAAAAATTTTTCAACTAGCTAATACTAGCCATAGATTGGTATAAAATATTCTAAAAAACACCGTAATTTTATATCTTTTTTTCCTACACAACTCACGGAGCGCTCCTCAACATGGCGGGAGAAAAGAGTGAGCTACAGTAGAACTCCAATTATCCGAAGTGTTGAGATTATCCGAATTTCAGAATTTTTTTTCATTCGGCTATATGTTACTGTTTGTCTTAGTTGGATGTCATGCCTTGTCATTTTTTTTGAGCCAACAAAAAAAATTACTAGGCATGACATCCAACAAATTCAAACAGCAACATCTGATAGGCCGGGTGTAAAAGTTTATATGTCGCATATAAACTTTTGTGGAACCAAGATTCCAACGTAAGTTCAATAACAAAAATATTACAAAAAGCTATAGCTCAAAGTGCCAAAATAACACCTTACACTTTGGTTTTGGTTGGGTGGTTGATGACCGAAACTAGAACTACATGATCTCCTAGCCCAATAATACGTTAAGTTTTAGTTTTAGCTTGAATTATCGTCGCACTAGAGCTACACGAGGGCTATTGGCGACGGGCGTCGTATTTTAGAACCACAGTCAAGTGACGAGTCGACACCTGAGTAGGCACCCAATGCAACCGCTAAGCGACATCGTACGCAGCGTTAGGACTTTGAAGTATATTTAACGGGCATTCCCTCTACCAACCCCACCAACCCCTCTACTACCGTCTACGCAGATGGTAGTAGAGGGGTTGGTGGTGTCTCGGGAAGTGGGGTGTACACTGTACATGGTCACAGCCACCGGAGAAGAGGAATTTAAAATAAGAAATCCAGATTACTGCTCCGTGTTCAGATCAGAGCTAATAGCCATTAGAAGAGGTCTAGAGTATGCAGTACAGGTGGAGGATCAGTTTAATGATTTATGGATTTTAACAGATAGTCGCTCTTCAATACAACATCTTGAAAATTGGAGTATTGTTGGAGATCGAACTAGCCTGGACATTTTAAATTTGCTTGAGAGACTGACACCCGAGCACACGGTGCATTTCCAGTGGATCCCTTCACATGTGGGAGTTGAGGGGAATGAAAGAGCAGATTTTTTGGCCAGATCAGCGTCTGAAGAGGGAATAAATCCAGGAGGAGAGCTCACATTTAGTGAGATTTCATCCCTTACAAAAACAAAAATGAACAAACTCATGAAAATACCCCCGAATCATCCTTGGTACTTTGCCAAAAGACCGGGAGAAAGCTTTAATGTTAGACCAAGACACTATCAAACCACCTTCTCCCGCTTTCTTAGTGGGCACACGAGGGGTATCATTTTTCAGCAGGGGCAAAAGAAATTTCCGGAATGTCCTCGGTGTTCCGTTGAATTAGCTTCCCCAGAACACATTTTGACTTGCTTGAATTTTAAAAAAGACGAAGTCCTTCAGGACCCAATGCAGTTTTTAGACTTTTTGTACATTTTTGGTTTCATGGGGGTTATGTCTAGCTGCTAGACAACCTGAGATTAGTAAGAAGAAGAAGAAGACTCCCTCTACACGGGGTATTATTCGTCGGACATTTTGGGCTGCACGGGCCGTTTATAGGTCGGTAGTTATTTTGGCGATGCCCAGACCCGAACCTGGGGCCTTTCGCATGCTAGGCGAATGCCTAACCGAGTGGGCAATAATACGTTAAGTAATTGATTGCACATACCCTTTTTTTTCTGTTTATCCAAATATGGTTAGGTCTCAATTGCTTCGTATAATTGGAGTTCTACTGTATTTTTTTTTGCTCCCTTGTCTCCTCTAGAAAGTGTATGAGGGCGCAAGATCACTCTTTCTTAAAGTCCATGTTTCTGAGCCATATAAAACAATTGGAATCTAATGACGACTCTGTACACTAACATTTTAAGCTGTTATAAAATATAATGTACTTTATATACACTTCAGACACAACACCAATTATTTATGATTATTTTTATTAGAATTTATTCACATAAGTTGACAGCCTGATCACAATAGGGTTGTCTCACGTGTGAATGGCAACAGCTCTAGCAGTCTTGTTTTCATTTTTTTTTTTAAATCTGGAATTACTTTTGTTTTTGTATTCGAAAATGAGTTTTCTAAGAATATTTTACCTATCAAAATTTTAAAATGCCAACTTCTTGCTGTGCTGTTGCTTGTTCAAATCATTTGTAAAAGAAAGCTTACATAGAAGGAAAAGTATCTTTTCCTCTTCGGCCGTCCTTTTGAGAGTGAAACCGCAACAACTAATGAAATCGCAGGACACGGTAAAATAAAAACCAAGAGCGTTATATCATCTGAAACATTCTAATTTTGGCACATCAATTAGAAACCCATTGCGCAGCCATCCGATCTCGGGTCGGCTCCCGACCACCAAGTTTCTGAGTTTGGCGACGCATCTTTGTTGAAGACGACTGGTCTGGCTATGACGTGACCTTTGCCGAACAGCTCTCTCTTGATGCCAGAAAGGAATCGGCATTTGTGGCCGCGGTTTTCGAGAAGTGGTACGACGCTGGGGTCTATGCCTCCCTCAAGGCAAAGATTTTGCAGGGAATCCCTAGAATAGAAGAGATAGAATAATCAGGACAGCCGATCAAGACTTCAACGTATCGCACTGTGCGCGGAAAAGTGACCTATCGGACAAATATGACTGATTTATAAATGCTATAATATTCAAAATTTAAATATCTATACCGATTAGAAATCAATTGTAAAAATAGTTGAAATGCAGTAAGCGAATCCTAAATCTTCTATAATGGAATACAATGGAAAAATAAAACTTCGGACGATTTTTCTGCAAAACTAGCATTTTGACAATAGGTAACTTTTCCACTTACGGTGCGACAATATGTTAGGTTGTATCATCGTACCACTAGAGCTACAGACGATGGTCTTCGAAATTTATTCACAAAGTGGTCATTCAAATTGGTCATCAAAATTAATGGGTTATAATTAAAGTGTATTAAATATGTAGTTTAAAGTTATAGCTTTTATAACTTAAAGTTAAAAAAATATGAAAGCATTAATGAACCTTTTTATTGTATATAACAAATGTATTAAACAAATAACTATGGACGGGGCGGAAATTAGACATTAGTCTGATTAAAAAAAACTGCATCAGGTCTATGAGAACTGATCGCTGTTGTCCCAGTTGGCTTGGTACCTGGGAGTAACGCTGTTTGTCGTTCTGTTCCAGTTGTGTTAATAAAGTTCCAGTTGTGTTAATAATTGTTTGCACCTCGACCTTCATTGTTTGCCCACAGTACAAAGCATTACAACTTCTTAACTCTTTTTCTAGTGACCAGGGCCGGATTTAAAGATTTGCCGCTTGTAGGCTACGATTGATTTGCCGCCCCTGTCACAATATTCTTCCCCTTCGGGAAACGTAGCTGGTTAGCTGCCAAATAGGGTGGTATGTGCCGTTTAAAATAAAATCCACACATATTCGAATCACCTATGTACCTTTACACACTAAATCGAAAGCGAAATAGGCCAATTTTTTAAATTGTTCTTTTATTTTTCTTTCAACTTCGAAATCCGGGAAGAGGGGGTGGAATTGCTCTCGCAGCGACCATGTTTGCTACGAAATATTAGTACTATATATAAGTTTACGCATTAATGTAAATTATTAGTTTTCTTTCTTAAAAATATTCGTATCTTTTTTTTATGCCGTATGCCGCTTTAATTGGTCATAAAATTTGCCACCCCAAAATATTCGCCGCTCTAGGCTACAGCCTACTTAGCCTATTTAGAAATCCGGCCCTGCTAGTGACGGTATTTATAAGTACCATAAAAAAAGCCGCCGTTTTACTTTTCATTGTTCGTGTGAGGGGGGGAAATAGATGGTAGTGGGCTTTTATGAATGCAATATGCGGTTTTAACACATTGAAGACTAAAAAAGTTAAAACATATTCATTCATCAAAATGTCTTTGTTAGTCAGTCAAATTTAGTAATTATAAATAGAATAAAATGTAAAACGAAATTAATTCGGTGGTGAGCAAAGGGTTAAAAGTTCCCGACGTACTTGTATTCTGTGAAGGTAGGAGGATTTCCAACGAAGAATCTTGGCTGATTGAGAGCGACTTTTGGGTCCATGCCGAACACAACCATATTGAGGAAGACCTAGAACGACAACAAGAACTAGAATAGCCTGCTTTCCTTGTTGTTTTAATACCGGGTGGTTATAAAATAACGCTCGCTATTCGGAGTGGTCTGTAGCTTGAATGAATAATCCGAATGCAACAAACATCGAGACACTTACTAATCAAGAAGGGGGGAAAAGAATGGAATCATAAAAAAAAGAAACTCGTCTCTTGACCAGGGTTCTAAATTACGAAGCGTAATGGACAAGTTGCATGAAACGCGAAATTCAGAATATATATGTTTTTCTGGTACATTAGAAGCTGCAGATTCCGAATATAAGGTAAAATATTCACAAATATGTTTAATTTCAACAAAAATGCATTTGAAATTTGCCGAAAATGTACGTCACTGAAAACAGCACTGACGTCAACTGTTAAGTTTTTGGCGATGTTTCGATCTATGCTTTAATACACTTTATAAAATAGTAAACCTTACAATTTCTGCGAAACCTCATTAAAAGAAGAAAATATTATTTTTAACCAGATCATATCAAGGAATTTAAACAGCTTGTTCCAAGTTTGGTTGTTAGTTAAAATACACACACTAGAGTGCGTATGAGCTATTGCAGAACTATTAACTGTTGGATCTGATCGGAATAGTCGGGTGAAATCGTTCATCGTTTGAAGAAATTAACTGGAATGAACATGACATGTTTCTATAAAATAGCATAACTTTTTTAAGAGTTTAAAAAGGTTGAAAGCATGTTTCACAATTTCAAAAGCAATACAGTGAAACGTGATACGAAATAACACGCCAAGAACAAAAAAAGCCAACCGTTACGTCATCTGTTATGCTAAGAGAGGTTTAACAGGAGTGACGTATCACTAACTTAAAAAATGAATTTAAAAATAAATACATTTTTAAAACCAGAAATACATGAGTTTTAGAGGTTTTTTAATATGCTTAACCGAATAAAATTTTTCTGGAAAACGCTGTAATTGTCCATTGGCTGTGTTGGCCGTAATTGGCCATAATTGGCTACGCCTCGTAATTTAGAACCCTGGTCAAGAGACGAGTTTCTTTTTTTATGATACTAATTCAGAAGGGGGGAAAAGAATGGAAAGTGTCTCGATGTTTGTTGCATTCGGATTATTCATTCAAGCTACAGACCACTCCGAATAGCGAGCGTTATTTTATAACCACCCTGTACTTACTGAAGTTCTTATAGTACGTATTAGACGCACAAAACTACAAAACATTAGTTTAGACATCAGATACCTAACGGAAAAAGAGCCTTATTTAAAAATCAAACAGAATGGAAATTGGAAAGGGGTACAAAGATGAATTGACGGTAATCTCCATGGTGCCAATGCCTAGTAATTTACATTTAAAAAAGCTTCTGAATTTGAAAAAAAGAAAGCTAAAAATGCGATGGCCCGTCCGTGGCCGAGTGGTTAAGGCATCAGCCTAGAGGTTCGACCTTCTCAGGAGTGCGGGGGTTCGAATCCCACTTACTGCCAGTCCGATTTATAGGATTATAAATCGGATCTGTGCTGGAAATAGTAGAAAATCCTCATCACGGATGGGCCCGAGTACACAGGGACAGACGTGCTCGTTAAATCTGTGTAGTCCAAAGTCCCGACGGCGTTAGCGTACGATGTCGCTTGAAGTTCCGTTGGGTGCCCGCTCAGGTGTCGACCTCGTCACTTGACCAGGGTTCTAAAATACGAGGCGTTATTGGCTGTGTTAAAGCTCCTGAAGGAGGCTAGAAATAGGCAGCCGGAAACGATTACCTTACCTTACCAAAAAATGCGACCGATATTGCAAGTAACCACTAATAAAAGGACTTGAAAAGTATTGAAGAGCATAATTTCCTTTTTTTAAGTATAAAGAATTTTTTTAAAAAAATGGAAAAGGCATTGATATGCTGGAAATGGTTAGTTGAATTAGTTGAATGCTGGATTAGGTTAGTTTGAATTATCATCGCACTAGAGATATAAACGAGGGCTATTAGCCACGGGCGTCTTCATTTAAAACCACAGTCAAGTAACGAGCCGACACCCGAGTAGGCACGCAATGCAGCTTTTAAGGTCGGCATCGTACGCAGCATCGGGACTTAAATATTTAACGTGCACTCCCACCTCACGGGGAATTATGCTGGACATTTTTTCTGCATGGGCCGTTTATAGGTCAGCAGTTATTTTGACGATGCCCGGACCCGAATCTGGGACCTATTGCATGCAAGGCGAACGCCTTTACCGACTGGGCTCGCTCTGTCGAGTGGTCGAATATGGAGTGGAATGTTTATCACATTTTGGGCATTTTCGGGTGTAGGAGGGCAAATAGAAACTGATCATTATATCATAGTTATTTTGGCAATTTTAACACGGCCTATGGGAAAGACCTTACTCCTAAAAGGGACTTTATGCAATAGGACTTCTTTAAAAAAAATAATGCTGATATTAGAATGTTGTAGGAGGGCAAATAGAAACTGATCATTATATCATAGCTATTTTGGCAATTTTAACACGACCTATGGGAAAGACCTTACTCCTAAAAGGGACTTTATGCAATAGGACTTCTTTTAAAAAAATAATGCTGATATTAGAATGGGAGGAAATTATATAATATACTGATGGAGTGCTGACTAGTGGAGAGGGGCCCATTTGGTATTAAATAAACGTTTACATAAAAAAAAACAATCACCGTTAGTAAGGGTACACCCGTGCAACGCCGGGTTTATAAAGCTAGTAATATATAAATTAGATAAAAGTTGAGCATCAAGTTGCGTTGAAGGTTGGGTCAAATAAATGAGCGTCCATGTGATATGATCTGCACCAGACCAGTATTAATGAGGTCATATAACCAGTCAATTAGTCCTTTTGAGAAATTTGAATTAATATCCGTTGTAGATCAGTATATGGACTGTCAGACAGTCGACTAAAGTCATAGATATCGTAGTTAAAGTATTAGATTGGCAGATCACGTGACCCCCAATGCTACCGACGGGACGCGCATGGAGACCAGAATAAGAGGGGCCAGTGTTGCCACCAGTTTTAGGAGAAAAACACTACGAAAAAATACCATTTAATTCTAAATATTACAATAAAATACCATAAAAATTTCAGCTGCATTTTGGAATCTTTTAAGTGACTTTAAAAAACGTGAAACGCTTTGCTAGTATTTTTATGGTATGTTTTTGTAATTTTAGAATTAAAAGGTATTTTTTCGTAGTGTTTTTCTCCTAAAACTGGTGGCAACACTGGCCAAATTGCCCTCTTATTCTGGTCTCCATGTGCGTCCAGTCGTTAGCATTGGGGGTCACGTGATCTGCCAAATGTAATACTTTAACTATGATATCTTAGATTAAAGTAGTAAATCCAGTAAAAAACAAGTGATATAAGTAATATCAGTTATCCATTTTGAGGACCTTTGACTCATGTAGCAACTATAATTCATTTATTTATATTTAATTATCTATTCATGGACACACGAACAATTACTTCCATTCCAAGTGATTTATTATTTCAAAATTATGTTTTTCTTTAGAATGACCACTCTCATCTTTCAAGTAGAAGTATTCAGTTAAGATCCAAACGATTTATTTTTTCTGAGCTAACATACCACAAAAATGTAAAATCAAAATTAAGAGTAACAGGGGAAGAGCCCCTTCATTGACTGGAAATCTGTCTGTATCAGGTCTGCTTGGCGAAGATAGCGAGCCATTGCCTAAACAGGTGTGAAGAAACCAGTTTTGACTTGGTTCTTATCGCCCGGGTCACCGGGTTTACTATATCACTGATCGAGATTCACATCAGGCATTTGTCTCACGCTTGAACCGCCGAAGACGAACCAAGGGAAAATACCAAAGGAAAACCAAGGGGAATTGTTTCCGATCGCCACTCTCGCCAAGCAGACCTCAATACGGACAGATTCCCAATCGATTAAGGGTTTTCCCCCCTGTACTCTTCAAATCTTTTTTAGTTAAACTATTTGTTTCTTCTTTTTAGTCTTGTACCAAGGTCTAAATATGATTTATGTAACAATGATTTTTTTTTTGTACCTGTACATGACCTTGCGGCTGCATCCATCTTCCCATGACTCCCAAGACAGCCAGAAGTTGGTTCGAGTTGACGTCTGTCACTAGGCTCGGAATGATGGTGTGGAGGGGCAGCTTGCTCGGGCCGAAGGCGTTCGGACTAGCTTCGTCAGGACTCATGCATGCCGCACGATTCTTTGAAAGAAAAATTTTATTACATTGTATGCAGTATTCGACATTGGATAAAGATATTATGTAGCAATCTGTGCTGCTATCTTAAAAAACTAGGAGTAAATGCATATTTCCTATAGGAGCATTTAAAAAAAATGAATAAAAATATACTTTTTTGAAAAATTATTCATAATTTTTGGAGTTTTGCCCAACTGGCCGATTTTCGGATCGCCAGACTTGCGTGTTTATAGAATTTGGAGTTTCGCGATTATAAAATCAATAATTCGTATTTTTAGCATAACTAGAAATTTAAAAAATTACAATTTACTATGTCCGGACTTTCTGGATGATTCCGAATTACGATCGTATTAGTTTCAATTTTTGGATCGTCAGAGTTGCTTAATTTGACAATTTGGATTTTAAAATTCATTGGCAATTTATAGATCAGAGTTATAGGATTTTAGTACTGGCGAATTTTTGCGATTATATGATCACAGCAATGGGGTTTGACAAATTTAGGATCGGTTAAGATTTGCTATTTCAAGATAACTATTTGTCGTTGTTTGATCGTTGTAAACTACTAGAAAAAAAGTTAGTGATTTTGAAAAACTAGTCGCGATAACTGCGATTAAATTTATTTTGTTCTCTCGAAATTGAAAGATTTGGTTGCATTTTGCGACCTTTAATTTCGAACCCTGATCGTAGAGGATTAAAAGATAGATTTATTCAATGATCAGGTTATCTGTACTGCCGTGGGCAGGTTTAGTTTAGTTTAAATATCGTCGCACTAGGGCTACTGGCGACGGGCGTCGTATTTTAGAACCACAGTCAAGTGACGAGCCGACACTTGAGTTGGCACCCAACACAACCGTTAAGGGCGACCTCGTACGCAGCGTTGGGACTTTGGAGCGTATTTTAACGTGCACTCCCCCTACACGGGGTATTATTCGTCGGACATTTTTGGCTGCACGGGCTGTTTATAGGTCGGCAGTTATTTTGGCGATGCCCGGACCACCTGGGACATTTTGCATGCTAGGCGAGCGCCTAAGCCGTGGTCAGGTAAACTGCAGCAACCTCGACAATGAATTGGATTACTTTTGCTCTGAAATAATCATTCTTTCAGTATACTTTCTTTTTGGTTTAGAGTTATTGATTACATGCAACAATGGTTCAAGTCATTAGTGTAGATAATGCAGTATACCTGTCTACATGGCGGGACATAAACCCGACATCCGAAAATCCGACAGGCCATTAACCCGACCATGACGAAATCCCGACAAATCAATAATTTCCGTTATGCTTAATTAAGGACAATTTATGTACTCATTTTTGCGTTAATATTTTTGAAATTGGGAAGAGGGATTTTCTTTTATTGTTATGTAAACATACAATACTTTTGGATCGAAAAACGCGTGTTATATTCGAAATGCATTTTATACCAAATATATAATTAATTGGAATATTTTAAATGGTTTATTGTTTATGTTTATTTTTTTATTTCAGAATTCGGATTTATTTATTGTGTGGTCTCAGTGGACATAATTTTTTTTAATAGTAGGTAATGTAGTAAGTTAATGATGTTTTTCGCACTCACTTCAAATATTTAAAAGTAGACAACACAATTCAACAACACATATCTTATAACTTATTTAAAATCGAAAAAAACGAGAAAAAAAATATGTATTTCTAGTGTCGTGCAATTTTGGCTTGTCGGGTTTTGGCTGTCGGGTTTTAGTCCCAGACACTCCCATGGCAGTGTAGTAAAAACTTGTTGATACCTGTCATTTAACGTATAGGATTAATTGCACATTTATTAATGACTTTTACTTTATACCGACACTATTTCAAAATTTTACCTCTTCCACTAGCAAGCGATCAAGTGAATATTTTTGTAGGGTTAGCATTCAAAAGAGCCCCACGAAAAATTAGCCGCTCCAGAAAAATATGGGTTAGAACTAAGAACAATTATTTCTTCTAAATAGCCTATTTCTATACTTCAAGAGGTCTAACATATTAGAGTGCAACTTATTAACTTATAACCAGAATTATAGAACTAAGAGGATTTCAATATCGTTCTTAACCATTTTGACGTGTTAAAAATTACGACACCAGTAGCCCTTGTGTAGAATCCGCTGTTTTGCATGCGTTAGAAGAATACAGCTGTATGGAGCTTTAAAGAACCCCGATCGAAACTCTTGCCTGTCATCAACTTACAGACGTGGGTCTCCAAAAAAAGTAAGGAACAAAAGTCACAAAATTATTTTCAAAAATTATTTTTCGACTGTAAGTGAAACTTCTATCCCTGAATGCTGCTTTTCCACCGCAGACACTCTACGCATAGTGAAACAACTTCTACAGAATCCATGACAGGGTGAAAAACCACAAAGGCTGAAGAATCGAGATGATATACAGTAGAACCTCGATTATCCGATATAATTGGGACCGAAGGTAGGTCAGATAATCGAAAATTCCGTATAATAGAGAATTTTTAATTAAATAGTAAAACTTATAGTAGAGAGGAGCGCGTATCAAAAATTTTTTAGAGTTACCGAATTTTCGTTCTTTTAAAATCACCGAAGTTTCACGATAACAGAAACTCCGAAATTTCCGGATTTCAAAATCGGTGCAGAATTTCATTTTCAGAATATCCGGAATGTCTACCGATTTCAGAATCGGCGGAGATTTCTCATTTTAGAATCGCCGTAGATTTCTGCGTCTGGTTTCTTTTGCGAACAAGCGAGAATGACTTTATTAGAATTTTTTTTTGTTGAATTAAAAGACGGTTGGTTTACAGAGTTCCGGATAAAAGAGGGACGGATAATCGAGGTTCTATTGCATTTAATATAATTTTATTAATTATGGAGCCTTTGTTATTTAACGACTAAGGTGAAAAAGTTAAGGGCATTATAATCTATAATACAGTATTCATTGACAAACAACGGCTCCTTATATGAATTTTTATCAATTAATGCACAGTCACACATACTAATTATGTACTAGAAATCCTAGCCATAATGCTTTCAAACGCCATTTGTCGGTCGCAACGTTTTTTTAGTACCAGTTTTGGAGTATGCTTGCTTTACGCACTATTCCTCTTAGCCCCTAATGGACGTGTCAAGTCAGCAATCAGTAGGGGGAACCAGGGACATATGACCCCACTCGAAGTTTTTTGCTTGTAACGTTTAAAAAACACTATTTATGAATGTGTAAATGCAGATAATTTATACTTCTTAAAGTAGTACACAATATATATTAGTATTTTTCTGTAGTATTAACTGCAATAGTAGTAAAATATAAATTATTTAAAACATGTCATAGCCATTCGGGTCATGTATCCCAATGCATTGGGATACATGACCCACCTATTAGGGATACGTGACCCAACCCCAAAATGTGGTAGTATAACTTAAAATAATCAAAAAACTTTTACCAAATAACAAAACTAATATCATATTATAAATGGTCATATTATAATAGGTCAAATGTCCCTAGTTCCCCCTACGCAATCGTACCAGTTAATTGTACGGAGAGTTTCCTTTCGCGATTAGCGCCATTGCTGTTCCATAGCTATAGCAGAAAAATTAAGATATCTTTTTTTCAGGAGTGAGCAAAGAGGAAAAATATTGCGACGTAGAAACTTAGGAACCACAGGGCGTATTCACGTATGGTGGTGGTTTAGTGCACAACCTGAAATAACATCCAACGCTAGATGGCGCTGATTTACTACTGCGTTACTAAAAGTCATCGAGATAATAAATATAGTAGTATATAAGTCGAAGCAACTGGTTTTCACCTTGAGTACCTTGTAGTGGACAAAAGTTGCGTAATAGCTTCGGCAACACTTCAATGGTGATCAAGTCATACGTGATTGTCACTCACACAAATTATGCTCCTGCTACGTTTTGCACAACCACGGTTGCTTACTAGGAGCATTTGAAAATTTGATTTTATAATGTGTTGCTGCGTTTGAAATATGGAACTACATTTTTATTACGGTCATTTTTTAAGGGAAAATAAAGTTGAGGTTTTAATACCAATTTTTCCACAAAAAAAATCGAGAAACAGCAACGTTAGATAGCTGCCAATTTAGCGAAGCTAGTGTAAATGTAGTGTGCTTGGTAATAATCTGGCAACCCTTTTGTTATTATCGACTGTAGACGTGTCGACTTATCGCGAATGGACTATATAGTCCTTACGATTAGAATGCAAGCCTGCTCCCCCTACCCCCTCGTTTGGCTTTCCATCTGGGCGATTTTCTCTCCCCCCCTCTCCCACCTTATTTGGGTTTGGAGAGCAGTTGCGATTCAAGTTACAAGAGAGCCTCAAGCAAGGTAGGTTTAGAACACAACGCTCACGTCGTTTTATGGAAAACCACACGAGGTGGTAGGGGAAGCCAAGTTTGCATTGTAATCGTACGAACTATAGTACTATAGTTATACTAATAGAAACTCACGTGCAGCACGAATCCGCATTCGTCCGGTATGATGCCCGATCCGAAACTACTGGAACAGCTGTTGATGAAGGAGCAGCCGTTGCCTTCGCCGTCCACTACAGCCAAGTAAGAAGTGTTGCCGCCAGGGGGACACGCGTCGCTCTCTAGGGCCCTGTTAAGAAAAAAAAAAGAACAATAGTACCTTACGCCCTGGTTTGTAAGGACTGAAGACGCGCGTCAAGGCACTAAAAACCGTCCTGCTGCGCGATACCAGCGTTTTATTTTTTCTTCAAAAAGGCAAAAAAAAACATTTTCACAATAGAGTTGTCAATTTGTTGGATGTTTACTAAATTATGTTGTTTATTCGAAGAGAGTAGAAGAATCTCGATAACTCATAGTTTCCCTGCACAAAAGCCACGACCACGGGCGGAGCTATAAAACGCGCGGAGCAATCAGATGAAGACAAAATAAAACGGCTGAAATTTCCTCTTCATCTGATTGCTCCGCGCGTTTTATAGCTCTACCCATGGTCGTGGCTTCTGTGCAAGGAAACTATGAGTTTAACTATAGTTATTGGAGACTAGTAAAGAATGAGAAATATTTTGGACCATCCTTGCTGGGCCTTTGACCTGTTGTTGGTCGACAATTTTTGTATTTGCAATTGAGTGGTTCGTTAATAGAATTCGCTTCTAGCGATGCGTCCTCAGCTAGCGCATCGATCTAGCGGAAGGCCATTGTTATATCTTCCGAATAGGTAGATACACCAGTCAGCTTTTGGGGCCGTGGATAGCCTAGTGGGTAAGGCCTCGGGATCGGGATCGGAAAGTCCCGCGATCGAGTCCCGATATCACTGAATACCCACCGAGTATATGCGGAGTACGTGCTCGTTACATTTGTGGAGACTATTTCCCTCTCCTTCGGGGACATGTCTAAATTGTGGAGGTGGCGATAGATGGCATCTGTCACTTATGTGTGTTTGTCTTACTTGATGAAGGTTTATAAGCGGGTCTTTGACCAAGCGCACAAACCTGAATATATATCTACCAAACAACCATCAGCCATTCGTTTGGACGCTCTAATCAAATCACAACCGATTCAAGTTTTAAAAACGCCGAGATCAACGTTATTCATGACGTAGCGGTCCCTTAACAACTAGGGCCAATAACAAACGGAGCAATTTCGACGCACATCTCAGTGGCCGATTTTGTGTTCTTACAAACAAGGGCTTTGAACTCTAATACTGTCCACACTTTCTAATCTGACGTATGATCACGAAAAACCCTTACTGATTGCCAAAGGCGTCGAATAGTTGAGAGTTTTGGTTGGCACTATAGATAAAAAAAGTGTACAGATGTTGTAGAGTTCTATTAGACAATATAGAATTCCTTAGGCAAAAGTAAAAAAAACACATCTTAGAATAACAACTTCATTTGTTTATAAACAATTAGAAAATAATTGCAAAAAAATTTAAGAGGTCAATACCTTTCTGGATCTATTTTGTTCCTGATTTTCTGTGCAGTTTCTTCAGTTAGCAATTCTTCAACTGGCCGGGCAGAAAATTTTGGATCGCAGAGGTTGTCCCAGCATTCGAGATATGTATATTTAATAGCCTCTGTTAGAAGATGAATGTATTCGGCGGAGTTGTGTCCTAAAGCTGAAAAAATATCAATTCTGATTATGTATTTGCCCTGCCTTCCAATTTCTGAGATTTAGTACGCTAAGTGAGAGGTTTTAACGCATTAAAATTTGTGAATACCATTAACACCTTCATTTCCGAATATAAACGTTAACTTTTAAGTTTATAAAATTCGTTTTACGTGTAGCTTAATTTGTTAGACATAGGTACTTAATATGAAAAGTAACTAGTTACAGTTACTTAGTAAAAAAAAGTAACAAATTACAATTACTTTAAAAAATTTCAAGTTAAGAAAAATTGAAATTTAGGCGTCTTACTGTTTTGCAAAGAGAACCACGACTATAGAAATAGGGACAATCGGAAAAAGTTAAAAAAATTTCAACGTTGTACAATGTTACATTTTAATTAAATGTAAGCCGAAAATATCCGTGAAGAGCAACGTGAGAAGTAACGAAAATTTTCGTTACTTCGTTACTAAGTTACAGTCACCTTCTGAAAAATCTAACGGCGTTACCTAAAAAAAGTAACTGTTACAAGTAACGCTTTACTCCAATCCCCGGTTCATACTGTGGCGGTTCACCATACACGCAACCTCAATATGCCATCAACAACTAGGTGGCGCTGATTTACCATCTCGTTCCTACCACTATTCTTGATTACAACTTTTATAATAGTATATAAGCCTAAGTAACTCATCTCCACCTTGAGGATCCTTTTGGTAGACTGTGGGTTACTGAGGCCGCTGCAATACCTTTCAGATCATACTCTTTCAACACGTTCAGTGCCACCAGAGCAACGACACCGATGGTGTTGGGCCTCATCTCCCATATTCTAAAACCGTAGAAATCCACGAAAATGCCGTCAATCGGATTGGGAGTAGGGGGGTTGGTGAGATGGTTGTCCAAGTCGTCCAAACTTAGGACGCCCCCAGCTTCTTGGACGGCATTTATTATGTGCTGGGCTGTGGCTCCGCGGTAGAAGGCTTCAGGACCACGTTTCGCTATATCCTGCAATAAGGAAAAGGTGTGATTAGACCACTGACTCGACCGAGGAATGAGCCCGCTGGACCGTGGGTCTCCAAAGCAAAGTGCCTCAGTGTTAAATGCAATGGACAAAAAAATATTTTCTAAGCCACATTTCTCCGGCTGTATTGAATATTTTTACAAACGGGTTTTTTAATGTGATAAATGTAGCTGACTTACAGGTCCCGACAATCCCACTTTTTGAAATGGGCTAGAATATATTTTTAAATTTTGAATAAATAATTTTACACAAAATATTCGAGGCAATTTCAAAAAGGGGGATTATAGAGACCTGTAAGTTATCGACATTTATCATTTAAAAAAACCCGGTTTGTAAAAATATTCAATACAGCCGAGAAATGTGGCTTAGAAAATAATTTTTTCTCCATTGCATTTTAACACTGAAGCACTTTAGTTTGGAGACACACGGTCCAGCGGGCTCATTCCCCCTTAAGGGGTGGGCCACAGTAGCATCACATGACGTCATGTTATCGCAATCCGGTTCGGATTGACAGCTTTTCCGAAGAAAAAGTTACGAAACCTATTCGCGCACGGCAGACTACACTGTACAGGTTCCGAACTAGTTTCATTCGTCTCTTTCGTAACAGTCGACAACCCGAACAGGACGGATAGTGTGACGTCACAGATATCTTCTCTGGCCTTATTAGTAGAGTCGGCTGCGATTAGTGAATACATATTGCCGAACTAGCTTCTTGAAACTAGAATTATTACTTTCGCCCCTGAGAACTAAACATGTTAAGCGCAAGATTCAACCGGACAGGCTAAAATCGTACATTCAAAGTCCAACTAACGCCCATTCACATCTTGAGTTGAATTGTCGTCGCACTAGAGCTACATGAGGGTTATTGGTGATGGGCGTCATAATTCAGAACCACAGCTAAGTCGCGAGCTGACTCCCGAGTATAAGCGCCCAACATAACTTTTTCCCGAGCGACATGGGTATCGAGTCTTTGGGACATATTTAACGTGCACTTCCTCTATATGGCGTATTTTTCGTTGGACATTTTGGCGGCAGAGACCATTTCGGCAGTTATTTTGACACTGCCCGGGTCCAAACCTGGGACTTTCCTTATGCAAAGTAAGCGCTTTGTGGACTGGGCTCCCAGACCCTACCATGCATACCGAGTAATATTGTGTAACCTTACACCGAAATTCTGAGGAAGCTTTTACAGTGGAGAAAGGCACAGGCAAGCATAGAAATAAAATCAGTTTTTATTTAAAATTAACATTACCTTATAAAACAACGTGGTTAATTACAATTTTCAGAACACGAAATATATCCCATATAAAATATAATATTACCCTGAGGCATTGAGATAGCTTTGGAGCTTTGATGAGGTCACCAGGTTTAGGGGCCCTGCCATCAATTAGCAGATCTTCAGCATTCTTTGTTTTTTTGATGACGGTTTGAGATTGTTCCCAAAGGAGAGCGTTTTTAAATGGAATAGGTACACCTTCGTCGGAAAGTTGTATCACTGGCTCTAGAATATCTTCCATAGTCAGCTGCAATTAAAATAAATACAAATCCATTTTTAGTCTTACTTAATCACTCAGATTTAAAGGACATAAAATTTAAGAACACTGTAAAATTTTGGAACGTTACTCCGTGAACACAGTGGAAGCTGGCAAAAAACGCTGCCACCGTGTTTACCGAGTGAAGCATATTTTCTGATCTCGAGTCTGCTCAAATCGGAAACAGGAAAGACGAAATATAAATGCACAGTGAAGGCAAGCGTCCGCGGATGTGTTCACTATGCATACACCAGCTTAAAAACATTTCGTCATTCTTATTTCTAATCGGAGTCGACTATCGGAGTCAGAAAGTCGGCTTCACTGTGCACTATTATTTCTATATTTTTGGTTTATTTTATGTTATTTTTGTAATTGTGAGCTGAATTAGAACGCAAAAAACGTTAGTACAAGGTGTGTTCAAAAAGTTCGGTGATTGGTCAAAAAAATAATAATAATAAACGCGCCGGTTAGGATCTTGCACTCACGCAGACGCAGTGAGAGAAATGTCGTCTAGGTTAGGTTAGTTTGAATTATTTTTATTATTTTATTATTGTCGCACTAGAGCTACACGAGGGCTATTGGCGACGGGCGTCGTATTTTAGAACCACGAAATGTCGTCTAGAGAATGGCACTGCGTCTGCGTGAGTGCAAGATCCTAACCGGCGCACTTTTCGAACACACACCTTGTATTTATGTAATTAGTGAAGCATATATAAAAAAAATAAGTCCGAGGACAATTTTGGGTCCTCTTGAAAATTTGTAAGGAGAGCTCGTGCTACAGGGGTCTATTCGGTGGTCTGCCCTGCAATCTTAAAACAAAAGAGTGAAATCCACTCCTATAGGAGAAGTGCATTTTCGGCACGGAAAGGAGTGGAAATTAACTCAGACCGAGTTAAAACCGCTCGTTTGTTTAAAGAGTGTATATTTTCTTTGTTCTTGTTATTATATTTATTATTTTAATCAAACAGCATAGTCTTGGTCAAGTTCGTAAGTTCATTGCAACTGATATAGCATTCTAGCTCTTAAAGGTTTGGTTTGGGTCGGGTTCAATTACCGTACCACAAGATCTCCACAAGGCTTTGTTCTAAAAGGAATAAAGGAAGAAATATTTTTTAAAGGTTATCTTTAAAAATGATATAGGCGGAATTAAGATTATGATACTCGATTGGGAAATTTATTATTTCTGCTGGTTTGTATTATTATTCATGCTAGTAAAAAAGAGAAACTCGAAACACTGGGATTCGCGTGTATAGTTTTGGTTCCCGAGTAGTTTTTTATTTACACTGCTATTAAAACAAATCGATTATGTTATTTTCCTTTTATATAAACTAAATAAAAGGAATATAATTCTTGCTATAAAACTTAATAAACTAGACTGTGCATTCATATAGGTGTCGGCTCGTCACTTGACTGTGGTTCTAAATTGAGTGGATAATAGAGCTCGAGTAGCTCTTGAGTTATCGTCGCACAAACTAACCTCACTGTGCATTCATAAACCTAAACCAACATCACTCCATCCTATGTCACGTGGGTTACTGCGACACATTCTTAGTTTCGAAAGCTCTAGAACGAGATTTCGTCAACGACCAAACTAGAAACAACTCATTCTTATGTACCTACGACCCCCAACCAAGAAAAAATACCAACTTGTTTCGATTTTGTTGTGGCGCAAACACGGCGCCTTGAGAGTGGAAAAGGTTGAAAGCACCAAATTTTGAACATATCTTATCTCCCGATTTAACATTAAGCAACAATGTTGTAATAATACAGTTTGATGTTACAGTTTGACCTTTGTCAAAGACTTTAAAATATATCTTCTGTGCCAACTTGAATGCTTCGTTTAAAATTACATATTTATTATAAAAGAAATACTTAAAAAAAATATTGGTTTGCGACACTACTACATATATAGTATAGAGATACGACACATACTACGACATATCGTAGTATAGAGGTTCACGAGGGCTATTGGGAACGGCTGTCGTAATTTGGATCAAGTCACAGTCAAGTGACGAGCCGACACCTGTTTGTGGCGGAAAAAGCGATGTGTGTTGTAGCTGTGACGTCAACATAGGTGCGGCCGTTGTAGTTTGGACGAATTAGCCGCCTGGCGGTTTGTTTGTGGGGGTATAAGACAACGTTTGACGTAGCTGCGAAGACGCCATAAGCGTGGACGGTCTTGTCATCCATTGCGTTTGTATCTCATAAAATCCATAAGAAAATTCAGACTTTTCCGGATCCAAAATGTTTGTGGATATCAAACATGGCCGCCACTGCACCAGGAACTGAAACCCACAGGCCATGATTCTGAGGTTGATTTTGGATTCCGGCCGCAGTTATCTTTTCCAAAGTTGCTTGCTTCCCAGTTCTGCCACTGTATACGAAAAAAAGATGTAAAGAAATATTGATTTCAGCTGTCATGGATGTACAGAGGACACCATGTTAAGAATGCTAGGGAAATTAAATAGCATTTTTAAATCGCGGCTTTTTAACTCTTTATCTACTGACGGTACTTATAAGTACCACTTAAAAAGGCGCTGTTTCACTTTTCATTGTTCAATTTGGAGAACACGAGGAAAGATGGAACTTTTTAATTTACATTTTCGGTCTTAGCACATTAAAATCTATAAGGAAAAACTAATTCTTCCTAAAACTTTTACTTTAGTTATACTGCGAAAACTCTTGATGCACTGACAGTATTTATAAGAACCACTTAAAAGTCCTTTGTTTTACTTTTCATTTTTCTCTTGAAGGAAAATAGATGATAGTGGGCTTTAATTAATGCCGTATACGGTTTAAAGGCATTAAAGACTAATAAGGTAAAAACGCCAATTAAGGTAATTGGACCATTAATTGGGCCCAATAAAGTGAACATTGTCAATAAAACCATAAAATTTTTCCTTCGTTTCGTGTGAAAGCTACAATCGACTAACAGTCACTGCGGGCCGTAAGTACGGTAAAAAATACCGGAGCAGTTGCGTATGAAACAGTCTTTAGTGATATCCCTTTACGACCTGAACTACACAATAGGGTACTTGACAGTATCGCTAAAATACCTTCCAATATTAATTAAATTATAGTTTGAGCCCAAATATAACAAACGTATATATTTTTTTGCAAAATAAATCTTTAAATAATTAATAAAAATCATTTTCAAATGGCTTTTTTTTTTCATCGGTACGTCACGTGATCACAAACACGTCGATTTGGCTGACGTCACTAGTATGTATAAACAAACCGGTGTGATGTTTTTTTTTTGTTTGTAATTAAACTGGTTTTAATCTAACTTACTATTAAAATAAGAATTATATAGATAATGGGTGGAGGTTTTACAGAAACGAAAGTTTGTTTATAGTTACTAGTGACATCATAGATACCACGTGACAGCCACAAAGCGTTTTCGGGAGTGACTTTTCGTCCTAATTTTAAAATACATTTTTTTTCCTTTTTATGGGGTATTTGAAAAAAAGAAAAAATACGGGTCTAATATTTTTGGCATAAGAATATTTTAAGCCAATAAATTTTTTTAGTCAAGTACCCTATTGTGCGGGTATAAAAGAGAATGTTCAAGCTCTTCAAAAATATCGATGCCGAAGCAGCTGACTTATTCAGTATCAGTCGTTTATTAATATAAACAATGAAGTAGGTCTTAAGGAGTTGTCGGCATTGATGCTGTTTAAGACAACTTTTTCAATATATAGCTAATATTTATTCTCATAGACATACATCAGCTCTATCTGAAGGGGTCTGTAACCCACCTTCCGTTTACGGCCATGACGGTTTTGTCCGAGTTCCTGTAAAACAGGCATTGGGTGTCTCCTCCGATGCAGCACGTATTGGGTTGAAGGACGGAAACGGCTAACCATGTGGCGATGGCTGCATCCGCAGCATTGCCGCCTCTTTCAAGGATATCTATAGCATAATCGAAATGGACGTTTGAAAAGAAAACGTTATATATGGGCTAATTCCATGGAACATTATCCGTTCTGTAGTGTAAGTCACATGTGTAAAAAAATGATTATCACTACAAATTTTAACATTAAATGAAAAAAAAAATTAGTGGAATAGCTGATCTACACTTATTAAAACTAAATAATGTAAGGTGATTCTCATTTAATTTGATTTATTTCCGCATTTAAAAAGCTTTTAATTTTCTCTTAAATTGTGACTTATACTTATACTACAGTTACATGGAATTACCCTGATATGCTAAAAAGGAAAATATGTATGACGAATAGAATTTTAATTAAAAATGCAATAATTTTGATGGGATCTGGGTCATTATCCCCATCTTTTTAAAGGTCAGTTATTAAAACGACAAAAAATATCGTTAAAAAAATATTTTTTTTAAGTTTATCCTGAAAAAATTCAACTTTTCTTGAGGTAAAAAAGTGTTTTTTGTTGAAGTCTGGTATAATAATTTTGTATACATAGGTAGAAAATATCGTACGTCTTGAGTACAAATTTACGAAATATTGGTGACAAAATCGTATTTCGTTAACAAATAGAAAGTTTTCTAAACGTTACCGATCTAAATAATTTATAAGAAAATTGATTTATATTTATTTCTCATATCGTCAAACTATTTAAATTCGTATCGTCACGTTCGCCTGAAATACTACTCAAGAGGGGGCGGGGCCAATTTAAAAAAAGTAAATTATATATTTTTAATTGTTTTCCCTTCGGAAAGTTTTGAAGCTCCTGCATGGAACTTTGTAAACAGTAGAGACAATACTACGACGTAATTGAAGAGTACAGGGGAAAAAGAGTGATTTCGTAGGAATCTTTCCGTATTCTATTGTGCTTGGCGGATATTGGCGTCAGAAAACCGGTTTTTCTTTCGGTTCTTCTTTCGCGGTACAAACGTGTGACTCGTGTCCACTGATCTCTGGCGTGAATCAGGGTTGCCGTGAGAGAAAAACAAAGTGAGTAACCGGTGTTTTACACCAGTTTAGGCGATGACTTGCTATTGTTGCCAAAGAATCCTGATGCAGACAGATTCCTATGAAATCAAGCTCTTTTTCCCCTGTACTCTTCAATTATCTTTCAGAAAGGACGTTTTCAGCCCGGAACTTGTTTCGGAAGTTGATGTTACAGATCTGACATGTAAACTTGTGACATGCTTATTTTGCGTCTTATTGCATATTTCGGGTAACTTTTTATAAAAAAAAATTGAGGCAATAATATTGATAAAAGACAAAAAAAAGTAGTTTTCATTCAAAAGTATATTTGTTATGAACAATATAAAACGAATAGTCCAAGAGCCTAGGGCCCCCAGACCTAGGTTATTTTTTCATGAATGAAATGTATCGGATAAGGCTGTGTTTTCATATACTTTTAGTGTATGAATACCCGCTAGAGTGGACAGACGGCCAATTTAAGGGTACCTGGTGCAAAAAAATAGGTAAATTATAAGTTAATTTATGTCATTTTCTCAAGGCTGATTTTTACGTATGTTTTAGAAATTTTTGTAGAAATTTAACCAAAATGCCAGACACTTTCTGCCGGCCGAAACTTTTGCCACACGCTTTAAAGGTCCCTTTAAAGTGCAGACATTGTCCCACGCATCTGGTGGCGCGATATAGCGCTACGTATTTTCTAACTAAACAAAAATTAACTGAAATCAAAATGATAATCTTTCTTCGTTTTTAAATTTTTTTCTAGGGGGGGTTGTGATTGTTCGTTACTTTTTCGGTGACAGAAATAACGCTGAGTCGTTAAGCAATAAAAACGAAGAAAGATTATCATTTCGATCTTTTTTTAAATTTTGCCCGGTAAATTAACACCCGGTACCGGTAAATTGGCCGTCGGTCCACTCTAGCGGGTATGCACACACTAAAAGTATCTGAGAACCAAACTTAATCCGATACATTACATTCGTGAGAAAATAACTTAGGTCTGGGGGCCCTGGGCTCTCGCTCTAGAATAAGATATATCTTTGCAAAACAAGCATCCCTAGTTGTGGCACGTTACCGATCTGACTTTAGTAAACTCCAAAACCTTTCCCAGTAAGAAATAAACACAAAATGAGATTATATTATTACGATTTTAATAAAAAAATCGTTACTAAGTAAGAAAAATAGTTTAAGAGGTTAATTTTTTTTAATTATTAAAAAATTGGTTGATCGGAAAATTGACCAATTTCCTAATATTGGAAATAAAGCGTCCGTCTCTGAGGATTTTTCTCCTACGTAATAGGCCATAAAAATAGCAATATTGCTTTTAAGTTAAAGACTATTGAGAAATAAGTCCAAAAGTTTACTTATAAGTGCCATTTTTAGCAGGGTTATGAGGATTTGAATAAGTTTTTTCTTTTGTATTATAAGATTTTTAGAACTTTGGGGGCTTAAAAACCATGAATTTTCAAAAGTAATAACATTTGTCCATCTTACTTATTCCTATTTTTGTTGCTGCAGGTTGGTCTGAGCTGACTGAAGCATTTTTGCTCACGATAGATGATCGTTGTATAAACGAATCCATTTTCTAAAAAATATATATATAAGAAAATAGTAAAAAATCAAATAAAAACTATTTATAAAATTCTGTAATTTCATTATAATAAATACTATAGTTAATTTATAGTTGATTTAAGCTTCAAAGTTGCACTTTATCGTTTTTTTTCTCATTCCCCGTACGTATGTTTGATTTTGGTCGACGATATATTTCGTATATGTTTTACTCGTATTAAATTAAGCTTTAATAATAAAAACCCTTCATGGGGCTTAACTTAAAGTGAAAAATGTATTTGAATATTTCTTAACTGCTTAAGAGTCAAATACATTTAAAATTATTTAAAATAATTTTAATTTAAAAATAATTATATTTTTACCTTTTGAATTACGGTATATCCCACACTTTAGTATTTCGTGTTCAATGTACTTTTTTCTTTCTCGAACTACTTATACACTGACTGTGCATATAGTAGTGAACATCTGCAGAATGATAAAATGAAATAGAACTTAGCTTATCACGTGTAATCTGATAACTAGCTACAGTTCCGCCAGTTTCATACGGGTCTTCCGATAATTGTCGCATTTACGGTATTGCATCATCCCACTCGCAATGTTAAGTTAATTGGAGCTTTCCCAAGCGACGGCAAAAAAAAATCGTACTTACGATTCCTCTTCTGAAGAGATATACTTGGACGAAGTATCTGTTAGTTCTTTTATTTAGGTGCTCTTGCTAGATACAGTACTTGTCTCTTTGCCTTGTACCGTGGGGGAAATAAACCAACTCATTCCAGAAAGTCTTTCGTACTCCCAGCTATGACCCCTTGCGGTTAAAGCGAATGGGGGAGAACGGAAGTAAGGATTGTCAACTTGTGGAATCAGGAGAGTAGTTAATTACAGACAGAGAGACGTTGACTTCCGAATGAGGAAGAGAGTGGCGAGTCACATTTCCTAACAAACCCGTTATCTATCAGTGTCAAACATTCATGTAAATGCTAGCTGTAACCGTAACTTTATTACTAAAATATTATAACTGCTACCACTCGGCCATCATATCTTTTATAAGACAGTATCTATTTGTTACCAAGTAATCGCTTTATGCATACAGTTTTTATACAGTCCCTTCCAAACTGTACTAAAATACGACGCCCGTTGCCAATAGCCCTCGTGTAGCTCTAGTGCGACAATATTTCAAACTAAACTTAACCAAACTGTACTTTTTCTGTCTCAGTTTCCAACCGAAAGCAAAATAAACGGTTTTCGTCGGCATAGTATTTGAAAGAAAGAACGCAGATTTACATCATGACCTGAAAAGATTCTGGTGTGGGGAAGGGACGTTTATAGGAAGATGTGAATTATGTAGTACGCCCCCTCACCTTTAAGACTTAGGTGGATGAAAAAAAATCCTGCCCCCCCCCCCCACCCTGTTGGCAAAACGGCCCTGCTCAAAATCCTTATCAGTAAGTTGCTACATTATTCAAGCAACAGTGGTAAGTTGCCAATGTGCTTTCAAGAAAATTATATTTGAAAGGCTATCTTGTTGTAGTTTTGCAAAGTATGATAAATATATTGTGTAGTTAAGAAAAATGGTTACATCTTCTTTACAATGTTTAGAATCATACAACCCACTTCTTAAGGTGTGCTCAGGGCCTGATTTTTCATGAGGCTTGGTATAAGCCCCCCACCCCCTCCAAAGTTTTAGGGGCCTCAAAATTTCAGTTTCTATTATGCTAAATGTTGTGGACTCAAAAATTTCAGTAACTTCTATGTTTAAACACCCATTTTGTTTTTAGCTTGACTGACTTAGACATTAACTTAATGTACATTAATGTAATAAGGAAGGATGATAGATGCAGGGGTGCCTACAAGGGGGGGTCAACGAATAAAAATCAACGAATCAACGGATAAAAATTATTAATAAACAGCCAATCTTGATAAAAAAACTCAGCTAACTCTGATTCTTACTCATTATCTGCCCCCCCCCCCCCACCAGCCGACGCTACAACCGGGGGGGGGGGGGGGGGGGGCTCAGAACTTGTACTCTGGCAAATTTTTATTTGGTTTAAAATAAAACACAAAGTGGCAAGATAATCAAAAGTGGCTCCAATTTTTTTTTATATTTTTGCCTTCAAAGAATAGGGATGGGCAACCATAATTCAAAGCAACACCAGGGAAAAAAGGAGTTATAAATTATGTTCGTTGGCGTCTACCAGACGATACGATTTCTGACAATTATTTCCAATAAACAATCCGATCACTGTAACAAAGTGTAAACACTCATAAATCGCACGCAGTTTATAGAACATTTCGGTGAATTGATGACGTTCGCATTATAGTTTGCCAATGGAATCAATGAGATATTCCCGCCATATTTTGCAGCTGGCTCATAAATCTTTCGAACTTAACTTTGTATAACATTTTTACGCATTAATGACCTTCGGATAATATTTTTGACTTTTTCCCGCCAAATTAGACTCGAAGCCAAAATAACTAAATGATTGCTTGAGAATCAGTAGGAAAATACTTGTCGTCTTGTCTCAAATGTGACGGGTCTGGGTAATTGAAGATAATTAAATAGTGCAATTCCGAGTTTCACGGTAAGAATTTTGTTATATTTAACTTTAATTTTTTTAATTTTAGGTTTTTTTTAAGTGAAGCAATCTCTGTAAACCTTATAAAATAATTCTGATGTGTTTGATAATTTCAAATGTGTTGCATTAAATAAAAAGCTATACCAAGATAAACTTTTTTTTATGCATTAAGAATTGAGGGAATGAATTGGAAGCCGTTTTTGAATGGATCACGTGTCCAGCTATTTTTATTGTTTTAAAAAATAATATAATTACATAAATTTTGAGCGGAATTTTTTACCAATTATTTAGATTCCGATAGCTTGGCTGTAAAGAAAACCTTTTTAAAGGAAAATTAAAAATAGCTTGTAATTCCGTATTATAAAAGATATTCCAAAAGGTGCTTCCCTTTTTCGATTAGGGGCAACTCTGCTTTGACCTATCAGTAGAAAAATATTTAAGAAGAAAGTCAGTACTGGGGTTTTAATTCTTGGGATAAAGTTAAGTTACCCCATTCGATGGTACTTGAAATATCATTTTACTATAAGGTTTTCTAAATACACCGTAAAGATGTAGTTAGAGGCTACTTTGGTTAGGTACTCCCATTTGCCCATATAAAAAAAATCCTCACCGGTTTTTTTAGGGGGGGGGTAATAATTTTCTAGGGGGGGGGGTGCGTCGTTAGCTCTGGGGGGGGGATCGGCACCTCTGGATAGATGAGTCAAAATTTTAGCCAATGTTTTCTTTATATAGTTGCCACTGTCAAACCTGCATAAGTATTAAAACTTATAGGCCAATGAGTCTGACTGATCGCGGGTCTCCAAACCAAAGTGCCTCTGTGTTAATCCAATGGCGTCAATAAATTTCCAAGCCACATTTCTCCGGCTGTATTGAATATTTTTACAAACGGTTTCTTATGATAAATCTAGCTCGCTTACTGGTATCTATAATCCCACTTTTTGAAATTGGTTCGAATGTTTTTTTTTTTTAAATTTCAATAAATAATTTTGCACAAAATATTCAAACCAATTTAAAAAATGGGATTATAAAGACATACGTCACCTACATTTATCATATATAATTTTTTTAAAAACTATCAATAAAGCCGGAGAAATGTGGCTTAGAAAATATTCCCCCCCCCCCCTTTGGATGAACACAACGGCACTTTGGTTTGGCTTTGGAGACCCGCTGTCAATCAGTCTCATTCGCCGTTAAAGGAATAACTTACCTATTATCCGTCAAAGTTGTTGGCGTTACTACACTTTCACAAAACGGTACTACAAAGGTAGATGACCTAGAACTTAAAAACTGATACCGGCACTTGAACCGAACGCGGTAGTATTCAAAGCTAAAAATAGAGTCAGAAAGAATGTGCTCTTCACACCGCAATATGAAACCGGTTCTAGTGGAAGTTTTTGCTTACACTGTAGACGGTTTTCATAAGTAGAAAAATCGAAACATTTGCGTGTCACTGTTTACGCATGTATCGGAAAATGAGAAATATCGTGTTGTCACGTAAAGATTTTAATGTATTTAAATGCATTGGAAGATGTACGGTAGTCTGGATTTTATGAAGCCCTTAGCTAACGTAGCCTCTAATGAAATCGAAAACAAAAAATTATTTTTTCGTAAGGTAAGGCAAGTTTGAATTATCGTCGCACTACAACTACTCGAGGACTATTCAATATTTTTCGTAGATAATTTCTTTTTTCCTTGCGATATGGTTTTAAGAGAATAAAAACAAATTTTTTGATGTGCAAATTTTTTCCTATGGTGTGATCCTATACTACGCTACTTGCCAAAAAGTATACTAAAAAACAAGTTGTGTAATGTAAGTTTAACCAGTTTTTAGAGGAATAAAAATATAAAAAAGTTGAATGAAAATTAAAAAAACTTACTTTTAAAATTATTTAATAAATGATAATAGGTAACTATTTATTACGAAATACACAACGTGATTTGTTACAAACCAGAAAAATCAAACATTTGAAGAAATTATGTAGAACAAAAGAGAATAACTTTTTGTTGAAAAGGGAAAAGTTACCAGTTGTACAGAAAAATGTCATACCTGAAGCTTTCATAGGGAAAAAAATTACATAAATTATAATTTTATCTTAAATTTTTTTTGTTATACATTTTTAAATTTTACTTTAAAAAAAATCCTGATTTATTCGTCTGATATTCGAGAAAGTTTAAAAAACTAAAATGTAAGACTTGATATTAGGAACGGTTATCCGTACACGTGATATGACGAGGCGTAATACAGCTAAAGAGTACTATAGATTAAGATTTCATAACGTTATTTTAGTATATGTTGTAGAGGGTACCAAAATTTGTGATTTTTTCAGTGCTTCATTTCTTCAGTTTAACTTCTGATTCAAGGTGGAATTTCCCCATAACCACCCCTAGGAGTGCTTCACATGTGGGCTCGCACTTTGAAAGAAGCCTCGGGCTGACTTAGAATATACAAAAACTATAAAAATAAATCTAGTAAAATAAAATCATAAAAAGTTAAAATTTTTAGATTGCATCATAAAATTCCACTAGTTGTAAACAATACTATGCATAATTCAAATAAATTCAACAATTTATTCCACTTATTGTCTTTTGAAGACTTATTTATATAGATGCATTAAAAACTCCTATTTATAGTGGTTGTGTGTATTTTCTTTGAATCAAATTTTTGTTAACAATGTCCAGGATTTCGTCATTGACAGTCAGGTTAGTTCATTTCATGGCGATCTCAAGAACTCTTAAAAATTTGCGAATGCTAGCTGCACAGTGCCTCTCATCTCCTAAACACACGGAACTGAACTGGTCCCCATAGAGTTAAGGAGATGGGGATGCTTGGCAAAAAAAAAACAAGTGAAGCCGTCAGAAAATCGCCAAGCAACTATTGTAAGCTCAATTAATGTTAGTTCATAATGAAACGCATCATTTTATTCCTTAAAAAGCGTTAATTAAAAATCAAAAATATATTGTTTGCACAGTTGTAGGCTGTAGTGCAAGATCGGAATTTCCACAAGATGGTTGCGATTCCCTTCACATGTAAGAAAAATGCGTTGTAATTATAGTTTATATTAGAGAGTCAGAAATTGCCAAGTCGTTGTAGTAAGACTGTTTTAAAACGAGCCAAACTGACTATTAAAATATATAAGTGAAACTCGGGAGACTAACGACTATTTAATTTTTGTTCAAGCTAAAACACAACTTTAAAAGATGGCTAACAACGCCCCAACTCGAAAACGCCAACAATTTATAACTTTCTTATTGTTATTGCCATATTAAGAATCGTGTCTAATACAAATAAAATACTCTTTTTAAGAATCGTGTCGAATACAGATAAAATTCTTTTTGTAGCAACGTCATAAAGGCGGTTGACTGCAAATTGAGCCGCTTGGGTTAAACTAACCGACCTTTAACCAACCAAACACATACAAAATTCACTGTAAATTAGCGGTAAATACTTCGCCGAAAACAAAGCGATCGATGGCTTCACTTTGCAAACCGTTTTTTTATTAGTCTTTGCCCGGAAGCATCTCCATCTTCTTAACTCAATATCTGGCCCAAGTTCTAAAATCCCACAGCACAACCATCTGTTCTTGGGTCAGCCCCTGACCACCAAACTTTAGAAGAACTAGAATCCTCTTCGAAGACTCTGGATCGAGCTATGACGTGTCCTTTCCCGAATATTTCTCGTTTGATACCGGAGTAGATTCTGCAGGAGTGGCCTTTGTTCTCGAGGTAGGGTACCACAGTAGGACTGATGCCGCTTTCGAGACAGAGCCTTTGCAGGGAATCCCTGAAAATACAAAAACTTTTAAGGTTTAAGAGATACTATTTTGAAAATCAGACAAAAAGTAGAAATTTGCAAGCATATTTCACGAGTTATACTCATTTACTTAACAACCAAAGTTGTCTCAAGCGACAGTAACAATTCATTTCAGTAAAGGGCAACCGAAAAACTATTAAAACGGGAAATATCGTATTAATTTCCTTACTATTACATATATTAGCGGAAACACTTAGGTAAAAATAATTTTAAATTATCTCTATAGGTTTTCTTTAGTAATGGTGGTGCGCGCGCAGATTTGAACCGTGGGCGGTTAAACTGCAGTAACCACAACAATGAATTGGACCATTACTGCTCTGAAATAATCAGTGTTTCAGAATACTTTCTTATAGGTTAGAGTTATTGAATATTTTCAACAATTGTCCAAGTATCATTAGGCTAGTTACTGCAGTTGACCTGCCCACGGTAGATTTGTGTTGCGTACGTAAGTGAAAAGCATTTTATTTATATTAACAAGTAGGTTTGTAACAGAATCTGTCACTTAACCCGCCTCCACACAACAGTTGTATTTAACCGATAAAAAGGCGCCAAATACAGCATTAATTCTATATTAAACATTTACATGCTAAATTTGACTAGTTTCTTTTATTTTATTTCGAAAATTCCATAATTATTACGTATCGTTTGCAAAAATTAATTTATATTTCAAAGAATAAATATGTAATATTCCTCGCTTTTAAATAGAATGAAAACATTTCATATCAACATACAAAGAATCTCGTAGTGAAATATATTTGA
Organism: Oedothorax gibbosus; assembly: GCA_019343175.1. Classification (NCBI taxonomy): domain Eukaryota; kingdom Metazoa; phylum Arthropoda; class Arachnida; order Araneae; family Linyphiidae; genus Oedothorax; species Oedothorax gibbosus. The sequence continues at coordinate 8,585,074 of CM033276.1, read as the reverse complement.
CGTCATTTCAAACAGATCGACGTCGCAAAAATAAATTTATTTTAATTTATTGTCTAAAAGAATTAGTTTCTCGAGCGATTGTTGCGAATGGCAATGGTGATTTAATTCTAATAAAAATGGCTTCTTATGCTTTTTAAATGAGCATTACATTTTGCAGTTTTTTTAAAATAATTTAATACTTCGAATTCGAATTCTTCTCTGAAATTTTCAATGTATTCTAATTTCGAAGCGCTGAATTTTTTGACGTATTATACTTGTACGTAGCATTTGTAGTTTTGGCTATGAAAGTGGGTGACGGACAGACTGAACGATTATAATACCTTCCACTTTTTACGTTATAAATGTAGTTTGGAAGCTAATAAGGATTGCTATTTTTAGCCTACTTTTCTTTTTTTAATTCGAAAGAATTAAAAAGATGAAAAAGTAGGTATTGACATGCGGTCGATGTCCGTCTGTCCGTCTGTCCGTACTCCCCTTCCAAAATCGGTTCTAATCATCGGATCTTAAAAATTCTTTTTTTGTTAGAAAGCTATAACCTCAGATACCCAACTTTCATACTTTTTGTCCGTCTGTCTGTACGTCCGGACGGACATAAATCTACTATCTGTCGGCGAATTTCCCATTGAATTAGCATTGAAATTCAATTTTGAGTCATTTAAATCACTGTAGGTATTGAAATGCGGTTGATGTCCAACTGCCTGTCTGTCCATCTGTCTGTCTGTTCGTATGTCTGTCTGTTCGTATGTCTGTCCGTTTGTCTGTCCGTCTGTCTGTCCGCCTGTCTGTCCGCCTGTCTGTCCGTTTGTTTGTCTGTCTGTACCCCCCTTCCAAAATCGGTTCTAATCATCGGATCTTAAAAATTCTTTTTTTGTTAGAAAGCTATGACCTCAGATACCCAACTTTCATACTTTTTGTCCGTCTGTCTGTACGTCCGGACACGGACATAAATCTACTATCTGTCGGCGAATTTCCCGTTGAATTAGCATTGAAATTCAATTTTGAGTCATTTAAATCACTGTAGGTATTGAAATGCGGTTGATGTCCATCTGTCTGTCTGTTCGTATGTCTGTCTGTCTTTCCGTCTGTCTGTCTGTCCGTCTGTCTGTCTGTCCGTCTGTCCGTATCCCTCTTCCAAAATCGGTTCTATCCCTCGGATCTTAAAAATTCTTTTTTTGTTAGAAAGCTATGACCTCAGATACCCAACTTTCATACTTTTTGTCCGTCTGTCTGTACGTCTGGACGGATATAAATCTACTGTCTTTCGGCGAATTTCCCATTGAATTAACATTGAAATTCAATTTTGAGTTATTTAAATCACTGTTGCCAAATCAACAATGGCATGAGAAACTTTATTTATTTAAACATATTTGAAGCAAAATAATATTTTCATGAATCAGTTTGGAAAGACGTCATAAAGTGTAGCACAATTCGATTCTTTGATTATTCATTAATTATCTACCAAGAAAGCGGCAAGGCATACTTTTGCATGCAATTATGCTTAGTTTTAATTTACATTTCTTATTTTTTAATGCAGTTCGGAGTAGTTTCATTACTTTTGTTATTAATAAATATTTAATTATTCTTCGAACTACAAATAAATCACGAGCAGATGATAAATAGTATTTAATTAATTTGCGAAATAATATTAAGGAAAATAGTTGATTTTGGCTTTTAGAAGTTTAAATTATAGCTGGGTGCTGTGTTTCGATTTTTTTTTTCTAATGTGTATAAATCTAGTGTAGAAACGGCTGTTGATGATATTTACTTTTGGAACATAGTTTTTTTTCCCGATTAGAACTTCAGTAAGTATTTAAGTAACAGGAAAGTAGGCTATTTTAGTTCTTTATGAACTTCTTACTTATAAGCAACGAACGGACGTGGATCCCCCACGAAAAATCTGGGTTGGTTGAGGGCAACTTGTGGATCCATTCCAAAGACGGCCATGTTGAGGAGTACCTAAAATAATAATTTATAATAATAATTTATAATAATAATTTATAATAATAATTTATAATGATAATTTATAATGATAATTTATAATGATAATTTATAATGATAATTTATAATGATAATTTATAATGATAATTTATAATGATAATTTATAATGATAATTTATAATGATAATTTATAATGATAATTTATAATGATAATTTATAATGATAATATTTATAATGATAATTTATAATAATAATTTATAATAATAATTTATAATAATAATTTATAATAATAATTTATAATAATTTATAATAATAATTTATAATAATAATTTATTATGACACATTTTAACAGGTGTTCACCCAAATTACACGACTTGAGATGGGGGCAATTTATAACCAAGTCTTACGCGGGAATCGAATCCAGACCACCAGCTCTACACATACACAGTCCAGCGCTATAACCGTTTTCTTATGGGGACTACAAAATGTGAACCATGTGTCTTCAAACGATTATTGCCTAAAATCTCAAAATGAAGAGTACAAGCTATTAAGATCCAGTTTTTTTAAAGAGTCAGGCAAGGTTGGGATAATTGTTGAAAATTACAATATATGTTCTTTATATCAAACTAGTACACTTTTTTTATTATTGTTGCTCAAAAACATTTGAGAGTTTTGGGAAAGTAGAAGATATTTGAAGAGAAACGAACCAGCTTTCATAAAGAAATTATTTTTGCCCTGAATAGACTGATTCTGAAATGTTCATCAACATTAGAAATGTCAATAGCACCTGCACGATGTCCGATTTCTAAAGGAAATTGATTTTAACTAGTTTTTTTACAGTGGCTGTAAAATTAGAGCGTTTCGCGCATTTGTGCGAATTTCGACTGTGGACAATTATGGAGCAATGGTATCTTGTTTCAAATAGGTCATTGGAACAATGGAATGCTGAAGTAATGGACCTTTATAATACTACCCAACGTCAGAATATTAGAATAATGAGAATAAAACATTTCAAAACTTTGAAAGTTGCATTTATTTTTATACACAACTAAAGTTTCACAAATTCTTTTTGTTTTATTACATTTTATAAGATTTGTTAATGAAAATAACATAAAACAATTGGCTTGATTTTGAAAATTTACTTTTAAAATCAAAATATAAAAAAATCACAAAAATAGAATACATCCTAATGGTAGTCCACAAAATTAGAATAATGCGTAAACAAATATAATAAATTGCTCTTACAAGTTTTATTTGCAACTAATCAGTATTTGGTTGCATCGCCCCTAGCTTTTATCACATCTCGCAGTCGATCCGGCATACTTTCAACTAATTTTTTATAATGATCTTGGCTGATATCATACCAAGCACGGTTAACGAATTTTGTGAGTTCGTTCTGGTCCTTTGGAGCCAATATTTTCAGTTTTTTCTTCATTAAGCCCCATATATTTTCTATAGGATTTAAATCGGGTGAATTCACGGGCCAAGGAAGTAGTTGTACTTCATTATCTTTCAGCCAAGACAAGGTGGCTTTCGATGTGTGACATGATGCGCTGTCTTGTTGGAAGACAAATTCCCCTTCAAATAGATCTTCAGAGGCAGGGATCATATATTTGTCAAGAACGGACTTGTACACTTCGGAATTAACAGTGCCTTTCAATACACAAAGCTTTCCTATGCCATTGGCACTGAAACACCCCCAAACCATTATTGATGTGCTGAACTTAACTGTGCGTTTTAAGCACTGTTGCTGAAAAGCCTCTCGAGAAAAACGCCAAACACGGTGACCTTGTGGACCGACAGACACGCAAAATACTGATTCATCACTGAAAAGTACTTTGCCCCAATCTTGGGTGCCCCAAAGCAGCCTTTTTCGGCACCACAACAAACGTGCCCTTTTTTGTCTGGCACTAAGAGGAATGGCTTTTTCTTTGGTACACGTGATCGAAAGCCGATTTCAAGTATTCGACGTCGTGTAGTGCTGACTGAGGTATCAACTCCTGATTCTCGCCACTTCCTATTTATAAAATTCACTGACCTGAATCGATGTTTTTCAGTAATCCTTTTCAGACATCTCTCTTGCCTCTTGGTTGTTATTCGTTTGGCACCACATTTTTCGCGAGTATATTTAAATTTATTGTTCCTATAGTAGTCCTGAAGAATTTTACTCACAGTTCCTTGAGAGCAATTCACCTTCCTGGCTATTTTCTGTTGAGTCAGCCCCTCATTCCGTAACGTTAAAATTATATTCTTAGTAAGAATAGAGATATCTTTTTTTCGGCCCATTCTAAGCAACAACAACGGAAATTTTGTTTTCAATCATGGAACAGTACTGTAACTACTTCTAATACGTCGCTAGTTATATGAAATTTCAACACCACGTGGACCAATCACGTAAATGGACAAATATTCTAATTTTTTGGAACGCCTTTTATCATTATTCTAATAATATGATCTTTTAAAAATTTGATTTTATAAATTTGTATTTATTTTTATGTTTTGTGTAAACAATATATGGTTGATAGATATCTTTAAAATATATGCTAACTTCAAGGAGGCGTCTACTTTGCATATTCGGTAAGAAATCGTGTATTTTTGATGAGAAAAACTCAAATATTTGGAATATTCTAATATTCTGACGTTGGGTAGTATAAGCATTTTTACTCGTCACATTAGTGATTGGATTTTGTTGCACAAATGACATCTAAACTCCACCCATGATCACGTGTTTGAGGTGTCATGTGCACACAACACCAATAAATGACGAGGGAAAATGTTTTCGGTAACGTCTTTGAGGAAGAGTGACGATGTCTGGCGAATGTTCACATTGTCCAGTCCCTCCATGTATGATGGCTAGATTAACTTGAAAGACAAGCTCTCGTCTTACAGCCTATTTAAATCTTATATAATTACTCATATATAATAATATTATAATTAGTTTAAAGCACACTACAGACAACAATATCCATTTGCCGTGTTGCATGACATATCGTCGGTGAAATGACAAAACCATGAATGTGCAAGTTCTAGGGATTGACGCTTTAAAAAAAAACCGGTGGGCTTAACTGTTTCCAGTTGTTCATCCCTGTGTTCTTGCACACTCGAGTTTTTGTCATTTGATCGAAGACATAACGTATCAAGAATGGAGAGACAAAACAAAATTTTCAAACATTAGCCAAAAGTTGAACACATTTAGTTTTAAAAACATTAAGACATGTAAAAAGTATCAATTACCTGTAACATGTTAAAATAACTACCACTTATTCATTTGAAGAGTACGGCGAAAAAAAAACCTCTTTATCGACAGGATATCTGTCGGTATCAGGCCTCTTTGGCGATAGTAGCGAGTCACCACCTAAATGGTGTAAGGAAACCGGTTTCTTACTTGGTTCATCTCTCACATCAACCCTGACTCAAGCGAGATAAGATTCCCACGTTTGTACCGCGAGAGAAGATTCAAGGGAGAAACGGGTTTCCCGTCGCCAATGTCCGCCGAAGCAGACCTGAATACGGGAAGATTCCTAATCAATCAAGGGGCATTTTCCATGGACTCTTCATTTGAAAAGGAATAAGCTTTTGAGTTCCTATTAATTGCTAGCATTAGAATTTCTGGTCTATAGTCCTTCAGAGTTGCTCCATACCTGTACGTGTCCTTGCGGCTGCATCCACCGCCCTATAAGCCCCATCACGGCCATGAGTTCTCCTGTCGTGCTATCAGTCACCATGCAAGGAAGAATGCTGTGCAGGGGAAGCTTGTTCGGGCCGAACGCGTTTGGACTGGACTCGTCCAGGCTCAGAGACTTGGCTCGGTCCTGCCAGATAAGGAATAGAGCCAGTTAATACTGACTTATGCTTTGGTTTTCCAAAAGGTAACGAACATTATCAACCGTCACACTCACATTAAGTCACATAAATATTAACGCATATTGATAGCGTATTCATATTTTTCCAAAACAGCGTGTTGTTTGTGATGGACGCTACTAATACGATGCTTACGAAACGAAGGCTTTTTACTAATATGTACAGATGAGTTACGACAAACAGTTTTGACCAGTTGGTGAGTTGAATTATCGTCGCACTAGAGCTACACGAGAGTCCCATCATGGCCAAGAGATCGCCTGTCGCGCTGTCAGTCACCATGCAAGGAAGGATGCTGTGCAGGGGAAGTTTGTTCGGGACGAACGCGTTTGGACTGGACTCGTCTAGCTCCGAGATTTGGCTTGGTCTTAGACAAAATAGAGTCCCTCAATTTTGATTTATGTTATTACGCACGGAAAAGTTACGACAAGCAGTTTTGGCCAGTTGGTGAACTCTTTCTTTAACAGCACCAAGCGATTTGGTGCCCTGTAAGGTTAGGTTGAATTATCGAAGCACTAGTGTTATCTCTAGGCTATAATAATGTTGAAGAGGTACGGTCCGACGGTCTTGATCCCGGAACCTCTTGCTTACAAGCCCAACACTGAACCATCTACGACAAAGCATGTAGTTAGTAGGGTCGCGATGGCCAGTACTGGGTACTTGTGTTGAAAACCACAGCGTTCACCAGAATAACTTTGGTTAGCTGCGTGATTTACTGTAAAGTTGATTTTAGTTGAAGGGTATAGTTGCAAAACTCACTTTCTCCAATTATCTCCTTTTTTCATGCAACTAAGATATAGGTACGATCCGTTCATTGGCGACTTCGTCTAACAGAATTTACGATCATCAAAAATCACCAATCAGTGAGAAAGGACCCAATATTTCAGTATAACTTTGGACAATGCGACTTTTGCATTTCACATCTAGTAATTGCACTTTATAAGTGAGAATGAGGCCTGTGTTTCATAGAACAGTTTGTATACTTTGGCTGTTCTTACGATGTACCATGGTCCACAGAGGCAATGTTAAGTCAAATGGAGCACTCACACTGCACTGGAAAAATATCGTACAAACGATTCTATCAACCTAAACGCTCAAGCCTAGTATGGCAAAAAAAATTAAGGTGTCAAAACTTAAATCAGTTTTCACATAGGAATGCATTAACATGGCCACTAAACGAGCGAATGCCGTTTATATACCGTAAGTACGATATTTTTACGGATGCGTGTGAATGCTCCAATTGAATTGCCACTGTGATCATGTGGCACCGTTAATTTCTTAAAATTTACCTGGAAAGTTTTGTATGGAAATAGCCTTAACTTCACGTAGCCTTAACATAACCCAACATTAACGACAGTTTACAAGAAAATTTGCATCGCGCAAATAAGCTTTTTTACTTAAGTTTATCTAAGTAAACAACAAGTAGGTTTGTTACAGAATCTGTCACTTAAACCGCTTCCACACAACATTTGTGCTCAACAGGAAACAAACTATTTATACACATCAGAAAGAAATTCGCCAAACAGAGCCTTTAACTAGTTGTAATTAAACATTTAAATAATAAAATTAATTATTTTCATTAACCCTCTTCCTCAGATTTAATAATTAGACCTTATCGTTTGCTTAATTTGTTTGAAGTTCGAAGAATAATAATGTAAACTTTTTTAATAAATATCTTTGTGTCGCGTCGCAACAATTTACCATTTACATTTCTTCATCAGAAACAAAAAAAATCATACAAAATTCAGTCATTTATCGTTTGTTAAATTAATTTACTGTTCGAAAAATATATAATTAGTGCAATTGATGCTTTAAAAATAAAAGCGAAACTTTGCATATTTTTTATGCCAAGTTAGAATTCTCTATGCATCTTTCTTCATACATATATAATAAACCATCAAAATAACTCTATATTGTGATATTGCAACAATCAAAACTGAATTATATCACATAAATAAATATTTTTATTTTTATTTCACATAAAGTTTCTCGTACGTTTAACGAAATGGCAACAGTGAAAATATGAATAAAAATGGAATTTGCATGTTATTTCAATGTAGATTAAATTTTTAGTTATTTTAATTTTAAATAAATTTCTAATTTAAATATTTTAATGAAATTTGGAATGTAGCCTAATCTCATTTTTTGCTTCAAAATGACGTATCCCACTTGTCTGTGGGACTTGTGGTTCTTTCTGTGTAAGTGGGTGACAGACGGACAGACGGATGGACTGAACGATTATAATACCTTCCACTTTTTACGTTATAAACGTAGTGTGGAAGCTAAAATGTAATCCAAATGAAGACCATTGTCGAGAACAATTCGTACAGGACAAATTACGTTGCACGAAAAACTTAATTTAAAAACTAAAAGTTAACATTTTTATTGCGAAATGAAGGTGTTAATATAGGTGTTCACAAAGTCGTCGTTAATAGGTTAAGGATAAATTAGATTAGGTTCTTTCGACACGTTTGAAACTGGGCTTGGGGGTAATTCTGAACAAACATCGTCCGTTATTCTTTGCTTTCTTCACCAGGTTAAAAATAATACTGGTTTCGTATCACGTATATAAACCTCTTGCCTTCAAGCAATTTATTCCCCATACTGATTTTCAGACGGAACAGTGTAGAAGAAAAGTGGTTCAGTTCTTGAGGGTTTACTTGATTGTGTTTTTAAACACCGTTTTGGGTGCATGGGAAGAAGCGAAGTTTTTATTAAAATTAATACAGGCTTTTAGCCTACAAAAATTAGTTTAAAAACACCTCCATTAAATCTAGACGCACAATAAGGCTTCATTTCGCAGCGAACATTTCTTTGAGTTGAAATATTATGCGAGTCATATAGCGGAAACCAACAGTAAAGAGCCCTCCGGGGTTACCATTTCTAGTATGTAGCAACATCTGAATTAATGGGGATTTCAATGGTAAATAATTTGATTTCGTCCATTTGTCAGTGAAAAATCTATGTGTCAGTTGTAGACTGACACATGGACCTTTCATAGCAAAATGGAAATTTCCCTGATAATTTCAGAAAGTCTCAAGGAAACTCCCGGTTTTCCAGGTTCTGTGATCACCGTGGTCTGCTTTATCAAATGAGATTAATTATCTTTTTTGACTTCCTTCATTGGCCAATCCGATTGAGCAACACTCTTTAAATTGTCATTTATTCGTCTGTGCGTAGCGCCATCTAAGCAAATTCTGATTAGTTAACTACCACCTTTTAGTGTGAACAGGGTTAGTTTTTAGTGAACAAGCAGGATTTTTACTGCAGGAGGGTAGGATTGACGACTCAAGGTTTGTTTGCGGGGGAAAATACAACATTTAACGTAGCTGTGACGTTACCATGGGCGTGACGGTTCTAATTTGGACGAATTAGCTGTCGAATAGTATGCGGAGTATAAAACAACGCTTGACGTAGGCGTGACCATTCCAGTTGTCCATTAAATAAATTTTCTATATTCCACTTACGTGTAAGACAAATCCGCACTCGTCGGGTATGATCCCAGTGCCGAAATTGGAAGACACGCTGCAGACAAAGGAACACCCGTTTCCCTCTTCATCTACCGCTGCCACAATGGAAGTGTTTCCTCCAACCAATGGGATGTCGAGGTTGGCAGCTCTGCAGGAACATATATAGTACAATGCAATTAATTCAAAACTACTAAAAAAAAAGTACGACAACCCTAAAAAGTTAAGGAATATATGTGGGCTCATTTCGGCATACAACACTGGGGAAAATTAGGGGTGTGTAACACTAAACGACTTTCAATTACTGCTCCATAAATCAATGCGCCCATTTAAAGATAGTTGATTGTGTACCCTATTATGTCATTTCAATACCTTTGAAACCTTAAAGTTTTATGGGTACCCTTTGCGCATGCCCGATCCGGCAGATACCATAGAAACTCGTATACTGGTTTAGGTTTAGTTTGAATTATCGTCGCACTAGAGCTACACGAGGGCTATTGGCGACGGGCGTCGTATTTTAGAACCACAATCAAGTGACGATCCGACACATGAGTAGGCACCCAACGCAACCGTTAAGGGCGACATCGTACGCAGCGTTAGGACTTTGAAGGATATTTAACGTGCACTCCCTCCACACGGGGTATTATTCGTCGAATATTTATGGCTGCACGGTCCATTTATAGGTCGGCAGTTATTTTGGCGATGCCCGGACCCGAACCTGGTACCTTTCGCATGCTAGGCGGATGCCTAACCGACTGGGCTTCCCAGCCCCACTCGTATACTGAATTTGAAGCTAATAGCTATTTCAGGTAAAGCTATAGAGTGGTTTCAGACATACACAATGACGGACGAATCAAAGTTCAAAAACCTCGTTTTCGAAATCAGCACCCCAAAACGTGTAGAAAATACAAAATCACTATTTAGAATTTCCGACCCCATCAAAAACTATACTGCAATGACTATACCGTCACTATAACGTTATACAATATACTATATTATACAATATCCGTAAAATAAAATATACCATATTACACACAATACAATATACCATATTACACACAATACCCTTGCCAATACAATATACCATATTATACAATGCCCGCACAATACCCAAAACCACACTATACATTACCAATGCTTTGCAAAATATTCAGCAATGCAACGCACGGCATTTCTAAGAAAGCAGATTATTTAAAAAAAAAATATTTGTTTTAAATTTGTCCAAGTTTAGCAGTTTTTACGAGTAAATAACGATTCAGTTTAAAATGAAGTATTATAGATGTATTTGAAGATTACATTAAAATTTAGTTGGTGAATACACGTATGTTCAAACTTTAAACAGAATTTAATTCGTCAAAAATATCTTAATGTGTAGGACTCGGAATATAGTATAGAAAATTTTTTTAGAAACAAGATTCAAATTGTTATTTTTCTAGTTTTTAAATAGCTGTATAAAAATCCTACTGACAGTAACATACACCTCAAATTTATCTTCAGAAAATGAATTGAAAATTGTACAAATATAATTTTTTAGAAATCATTACATTGTATTTACTCCATAGAAGACCAAAATAAATAATGGGGTTACCGTGGATTTTAAACCTGAAAATATTAAGTCGAATTCTTTTTCTTTTTTTCAAGTAATTTTAACAATATACTATATGAATGTATATGTACTATATGAATGTACAATATACTATATACGATATACGATATACATATACGATATACATATACGATATACCATATACGATATACCATATACCATATACGATATACAATATACGATATGATATGTGTGTTCATTTACTGAACGGTTATTAACAACAATGGTCTAAGGCAGGGGTTCCCAACCTTTTTGCAACTGCGTACCACTTGACTGAGAAATTTTTGCGTACCACCACACATATAAATATTTTAATAAATTTATAATATTTACTCTTCTAAAAGTGCTCAAAGGCTTTTTGAATTAAATTCATGAGAAAACTTCATATTTAATGGTTAGATATTTGTTTATTTACAACATACTTATAATAAAGGTGAAATAAAAAGATTAAAATGGTATTAATTTACAGTTTTGTTTATTACCCAAAGGTTTAAGAACATACAAATTAAAAAAATTACAAACTCAGCACAAAATTAACCTTCATACAAAATATACTGTTATAGTCTTTAGTGCGAAATGTGTTGTTGTTGGAATGTGATTAAAATGTCAGCATTAGGAGTAATGGAACTTATCTTCACTTTTAGGCAACAAAAATAGCAGAGCTTGCCGAAAGATCAAGGGGTACTAGGTTTGACATCCGATCCAGAAGTTACTTAAGATTTCTCTTTAAAATATTGTTAATGAGTAATATGTTTGCGTGCTCACTGCTCATGCGTACAGAAGCTATTAATATCATCATGTCGCTCACTTCACTCCCGCGTACCACCCTGAAGTATTCCCGCGTGGCCACCCTGAAGTATTCCCGCGTACCACCCTGAAGTATTCCCGCGTACCACCCTGAAGTATTCCCGCGTACCACCCTGAAGTATTCCCGCGTACCACCAGTGGTACGCGTACCACCGATTGGGAACCCCTGGTCTAAGGCATATAGAGACCAAATGTTTTACCAAAATTTCTGAAAGCACATTGTGACTGATTATAGATTTTACTCTGAACTTACTCCCTTTACAACAATCAAAACTAATAATTGGACTACAACAAAATCCTCACTTTACAAAATATCTATTCATGTGACGTCTAAATCGTAATTGTAACTAAGTCATTGTAGTTTACGCATTTTTTGTAATGTAGACCAACTAAATTCTATATTTAAGAAACAGCATATTCCTAGGCCTACTCAACTACTAAGGCCGAAGAAGCTTTCCCAAACACGCTCGGGATGGAAAGTTTGACGTCATAGTTCCGAGTGACGTTGTTCAGCAGATGAAGACAACCTGTCTCGAAACCTGTTCGGAACCACTCGTTCACGGCTGACCACATTTTTAGGGCTCCGAATGCGTCCGAACTAGTTTCTCGATCTTCGGCACTGGGAACAGTGACGTCAAAATTTCCGTCTACGCTCATGTTTGAGAGAGCTTCTCTGGCCTTGTTATTGAAGTTGGCCGTGCATATTTCTTTTTTTTTGTCAAACTAGGAGTTTGAACTTACTCTCACATCAACTTTATACAAATTAAATATAACAATTACAGTAAAAATTATTGATCTATAATTATTAACAATCCTTCATTAATCGTCTTGGACAAAAAATTTGGTCCATATGCACTATCATGGCTTTTAATATGTTACTGTTAGTAAAATTTATTCAAATTGTTTTGAAAGATAATGATTTGAATTTTGGCCCTATCAATTTTTCCAAAGGTATATGCGTACTTAAATTTAAATTATTTTAATATCTTCCCAATTATTTCATCCAATCCCATCTTGTATCTTTTACATCATTTAAAAAAAAACATTTACTGGAAACTATGAATTTCATTACAATTAAAATATTAACAAAAAATAACAAATTTAAAGAAAACGTCGTCTCAGTGTCTGTGAGGTATTACGTTCCGCCTCATAAGCCTAAGATGGAGGGTTCGATCCTCCGCCAGATTTTCAGGATGGGAAAATGGTCGGCACGCATGTCATATGATTATGTGGCATGTTAAAGATCCCTTGAGAACACATTTGCCTTGGGTTCTCTCGGCAAAATTGAATCTCGGCATACTTTAACATTCACTGAGAGCTCAGATTCATTTAAATCTAAAAGTCAAAATTGGTAGCGAGAATTGCCTATATAATGCTAAAAAAATGTCTCTACGTTCTAGACAATATGCCGAGTCAGAAAAGGATTAACTGCCAAAAATTTCAGCCCCCGTTGGAATTTTTTTCAATGAAACTTTTAAAGCTATAAAATTCATTATAATTAAAATACTAATAAAAAAACGAAAAAAGTTTTTAAAAAAGTTAAAATTTTAGAACTAACCTTTCTGTATCAATATTGCATCGAATTTTCTTTGCAATATCTTCAAGAAACAAGTCATCCATAGGTTTCGGAGAACACTGGGGATCGCAAAGGTAGTCCCAGCAATTGAGGTACGCATACTTAGTAGCTTCCGATAGAAGGTGGATGTACTCTGGCGAGTTGTGACCAAGAGCTAAAAAAAAATATAATCAACTAGCAAATAAATACCCGTTCTTCGCACGGACTAAAATAATACCAAATCGTTCCAAGTATACGAGTCATTTAATTTGCTATAGGATAATAAGCTTTGCCTTTGTTCCCGTTCATTATAAAGAATAAAATCCCGTTACTTATATTGCTTTAAAATTCCAAAATAAAAATACATCACTATAAAATGCACATCCTCATATCACAAAAATCTTCCTCAATATGTACTTACTGCCACCGCAATTTTCCTGATAAATTTAAAATTAACCATAATTGTATAACAATGTTATTTCACGTCAAAACTTCCATTCTGGGTTTTAAAAAAAAACAAAAAACATTTAGCTCATTGGCACGTTCAATTATTTTTCAAATCATTAATTTAGTTTCTGAAGGTAATGGCAAGAATTTCAATTTTAATTACTTTTTGTGTTCATTTTAATTTCCCCTGTCGAATGGCAACACGAAAGGGAAAAAATGATCGGATTTGAGCGAAAGCGGTGTATTTTTTTTCAGAAAATTAGAATTTTCTAAAAATTGAACAAATATGAAAAAACTGAGCCTCAGGTGCACACGTTGGTATTAAAGGGAATCTATCTTAAAAATATCGAATTTCTGAGGGCAGTATAAGTAGGTCTTTTACGATTCACAGACATACAGACACACAGACTTTTATTATTATAGATTACTATTTTAAACTTACAGATAACAAAGTGTGTAACCTAAGAATTAAACACTCAGAGTTTGAAAAAAGCAAAGTATTCGCAAATGTAAAGGAAAAGTTTTCGGGCGAAAATGAGCCCGACTGACCGCGGGTTTCCAAACCAAAGTGCATTTGTGTTAAGGGGAGGGTGGGATGGGTGTTTGGGTTAAAAATATCGATTTTCTGTTTTTTTCTTTTGCTTATCTTTAGCTTTAATGTAAGACCAAGATTATCGATTTCTGTTTAGTGGTTCTTTTTATAAGCATTTTTGAGAAACTCTTAATTAGTTCTTACCTAAACCTTATTTTTTTTTTGCGTTTCCTGAAATATAAGGCTTTTCAACAGTTAGGAACATTTTTCTCTGGAGCTATAAAAGAAATCAAAATATTTTATTTTGTTATTTCTTCCTCATTAATAGCTCTTTGATTTAAACTAAGGAATTTTAAATATCTCTGCTCAAAAAAAAATTATATAATTTTAAATCTGATTTTTTTTGTGTTTTTCAATACATATTTTTAAAAAAAATCTCTGTAAAAGTATTTTTTTAATATTTTGAAATATCCTCAGTTTAAATCAAAGAACTATTTGTAAGGAACAAAATATAAAAAAGTTTATAATGATATCTCATAGTTTCTGAGAAAAATGTTCCCAAAGTTAGGTAAATTAACATGGGCGAGATAGAACCAGCCGACTCCTATTAATCCAACGGAAAAAATATTTTCCAAGCCACATTTCTCCAGCTTTATTGAATATTTTAACAAACTTTTTTTCATATGATAAATGTAGCTAATTTGCAGGTACTCTCTAATTCCACTTTTTAGAATTGGTTCAAACATTTTTTAAATTTTTTTCTATAAATAACTTGACAAGTAGGTTTGTAACGGAATGTATCACTTAACCCGCTTCCTTCGGAAACATCGAACGCCAATATGACAGCCAATTGCGATGAACAAGAACAGACGACCTTAGCATTCGACTTCACCGTATGTTGCACAGAAACATCGAATGCAATTCGTCAATTGAGAGAATATCGGAAAATATTAAGAAACCTTCAATATTATACTACATTTATAATGAGAAGTGACGACCTTAGTATTCGACTTGGCCGCTTCCACACAACAGTTGTGTTTAATAGGTAAAAAGGCGCCAAACACAGAATTAATTCTTATATTAAACATTTACATGCTAAATTTAGCTAGTTTCATTAATTTTTTTCGAAAATTCAATAATTTTTACTTATCGTTTGCAAAAATTAATTTATATTTCAAAGAATATGTAATATTCCTCGCTTTTAAATAGAATGAAAATATTTCATATCAACATACAAAGAATCTCGTAGGGAAATATATTTGACGTCACTTTAAACTGATCGATGTCGCAAAAGAAATGTATTTTAATTTATTGTCTAAAAGAATTAAAGTTTCTCGAGCGATTGTTGCGAATGGCAATGGTGATTTAATTCTAATAAAAATGGCTTCCTATGCTTTTTAAATAAGCATTCAATTTTGCAGTTTTTAAATAATTGAAGTGCTTCGAATTCGAATTCTTTTCTGAAATTTTCTATGTATTCTAATTTCGATGCGCTGAATTTTTTTGACGTATCACACTTGTCCGTAGCATTTTTAGTCTGGGCTATGAAAGTGGGTGAAGGACAGACGGACAGACAGCAGACAAACAGACAGACTGAACGATTATAATACCTTCCACTTTTCACGTTATAAACGTAGTGTGGAAGCTAAAACGGTTGAACCCATTTCGAACAGTGGGATTATAGAGACCTGTAAGCTAGATATATTTATTCGAAGAAAAAACCGTTTGTAAAAATATTTAAACTGGAGAAATATGGCTTGGAATTTTTGTTCTTCATTGGATTAACACAGAGGCACTTTGGTTCGGAGACCCGCTGCCAAGCGCTCTTATTTGCCCTTAAGATTTTTAAAGCGTATTTGGTCTTAAACGAAGCCCCATCCTCAGTGCATGAAAACTATGAACGAATGAAACAGAAAATGATTACTCGCAACTAGAAATAAAGCATAAAAATTGGCTTTGATTTTTTTTTTATATAATTGAGCGTTTCCATTTTCTATTTGTCCATTCATCGTGTTTATGCACTGAAGACAGAACTTAGTTTAATTCCCGAAACGGCTGTATGTTTGTAAACCCCTTTCTTCCCCTACAGAAAAATGACGGGGGTGAGGTTGTTGGTTTTTCTTGAAATTTGATTTTTGTTTAAATTTCAAGCTAAAAGCAAATAAAAAAAATTTATATACATATTGTTCATACACAGAATTTTATATAATTTTAATGAATAAAAATAACTATGCACTTTTACGATCTATTTCGTGAAAATTATCCGATCATTAAGGGGTTAAGATCGTTAACTTTTCATTTGTGTTTGTGAATAAGTTGCTTATTTAAACTCTTTAGACCGGGTTTGTAAGAACACAAAATCGGCCTCCGAGCTGTGCGTCCGAATTTCCCACTTTCTTACAGGCCCTATAGTTGTCACGTGACCACAACGTCAAAAATAACGTTAATCTCTGCTTTCGTAAAACTTGAATATGTAGTTCTATATTAGGCCGTATTCAACCCAACCAAAACCAAAGTGTAAGGTGCTGTTTTGGCAGTTTGAGTTACATTTTTGTAATAGTTTTTTTTATTCAATTTATGTTACAATCTGTTTCACAAAAATTTATGCATGGCATATAAACTTTTATATTCGGCCTATTTGTTAATGTTAGATGTCATGCTTAGTAATTTTTTTGATCAGTCCAAAAACTTTACTAGGCATGACCTCCAAGAAAGACAAACAGTAACAGGCAGGCCGGGTGGAATTTTTCCTGAAATTTGGCTGATCAGCAACGCTTCGGATAATTGGAGATCGGGTAGTTGGAGTTCTACTATACCTTTCAAGTCGTACCCCTTCAAGACGCTGAACACTACTAGGGCGACTATCCCCACCGTGTTTGGCTTCATTTCCCAGACTCTGAGGCCATTGAAATCGACGCTCAGTGCTTCAGTCGGATTGGTCGTCGGCGGGTTGACCAAGTGGTCTGTCAGGTCCTCTACGGTTAGAACTCCCTTGTTACTGAGCACTGCTTGGGATATTGCATCGGCCATATCGCCCGAATAAAAGGCTTCTGGACCGCATTCAGATATTTTCTGGATTGAAAAAGAATTTTTTTAAAAAAAATGTGGTCGATTAAAGTTTTTCTGAGCTACATACGTGTAGAGACGTAAATGAGTGGACAGGAACAAGGAAGACTCTTTCAAGGGTACCACTTTTCGGAAACACACTCGAAACAGGACCTTTACCAATGACCATAGATATAGGATTCTCAATATTTTGACTTTCAAGTGCCAAATACAAATTGTAAGGCAATGAAAACATTGCTATGGATTACATAATTGCCTGTAAATGCATTGATTTATTGCGCATTAATGGAATGTCGTGTAGCGTTACGCACCCCAAGCTTTTAAATCCAAAGCTACCACCAATTTCTTTCCAAAGTTCTTTCAAAACCTTTCAGTCACATACTCCTTATAACAAAGTAGGTTTTATATTATGTTCTTTCTGTGTATACTTCAAAGAATCGGTGTAAATGACCAGTTATTTTCTTATCAGAACGACGATTTGCTATTTTATCAGCTATTTGAAGAAAAGTGGGGTAATTTTGAATGGAATGGCACATCTTTCACTAGTAAACTCTTATGAAGTAAATAAAACAATACAAAGGCATTAAAACCCCACCATTGAATAAACTTTTTTTTTACATAACTAAGTTGAGTTAAATTCAGTAACCATGTTCGTAATTCACTTTCTAACCATGTTTGTAATTCACTTTCTAACCATGTTCGTTCGTTCATTTTAGTAAAATTAATTTCGAAAGTACCAAAGTTGCGCTTTGTCGCCAGTATTGGGAGATGCGCCATCCCTCTCGCCAAAAGCGCAACGTTAGGTTGGGTTGTTTCTTTTAAAAAAAAACTGAAATGAAATCTAGCAAATGTAGTTGTGTGAGGAAGTTCTATACGAATATCTTGGTGTATTTTAACAAGAACTTTCAAAACTGTGAATTTTTTATATAAAAGTTGGCGATACAGTTCAAAGCATTTGAAAGTGAAATCTTTTTTTAAATAAAATTAATTGTGGAATTTAACTAAACATTTATTTTATATCCACTTTTCCTAAAAATATAATCTAAAATTGGCCCTATACCTTAAGACATTTTGCCAACTTGGGTGCTTTGATAATGTCTCCAGGTTTCGGAGCTCTCCCATCAACCAACAGATCTTGGGCATTTGGAGAATGCCTGAAGACATCTGCATACTGCTCCCACATGAGAGCGTGTTTGTAGGGCAGGGGGAAACCCTCCTCGGCTAATGCAACGACTGGCTCCAAGATTTCTTGCATTGTAAGCTGGAATGAAGAACAGATTCCTCTAAAGTGCTTTTTAAATTTAATGAGTTCTTAAAATTAGTTACCGTTTAACCGTTTATTTACTAATGGTACTTCTTAAAAGTACTACTTATAAGGCCGTTATTTCGCTGTTTTACTTTTCATTGTTGAATTTAGAGAAGGGGGGGGGGGGACTTTTTGATTGCCTTGAACCTTTTGCTTATTGAAGTCTACAAAGGTAGAGTAAATTCTTCAGAAAACTTTTAGTTATCCTTCTCCAACCAGTTATGTCGTGACGGTATTTATAAGTCCCGTTTAAAAGAGCGTTGCTTAAATTTTCATTGTTCACTTGAAGGAAAATATATGGAAGTGGGGATTTTATCAAGGCAGTATTCAGTATCAAAACATTAAAGACTAAAATGGTAAATCATTCATTCAATAAAACTAAGTTATTAGTCAGCGTAATTTAGTTAGTATAAGTAGAAAGGAAGGAAAGAAAATAAATTCAACATAAAGTGCATTTTATGTTCCAACTATTTCATATCGTTATATACTATCATTAATTATACAGCTAATTTTAAAATAGGCAACGGGAAATAATTAAAATTAAATCAGGGCATAAAGAATTAATACTGTAAATAAAAAAGCTGATGTTGTGTACCCTCAGGGCATGCTTGGAAGGCAGGATGGGTGCAGTAGATTTCGTTTGGCACAAGTCCGAAGGCATAAAGCACCTCGAGGGTGCAAGTCTGATTTCTGATCCGAGAGGGCGGGAATTGAGGCACGATGTTGAAAGGGATGGACATTTTGTCCAGACTATCTGCCCATGGTAATCCCATGGTAACATGCATATAAAACCCGCTAATCAAAAGCAATTTGGAAAATATTTCCATTAACTTTTATATTAAATAAACCTACTAAATTTTACTTAATATGATTATAAATCACAATCTTGCCGTTTGCATTTACCGAAAACAAAGAATATAATTCGTTAATTAAAAGAAATTAATTTTTTTTTCATAAATTGCGATATTAAATAAACTATTTTACTAAAACTATGATCAGAAGGACGACCTTAGCATTCGACTATACCACAGTTGCACGGAAACATCAAATGCCAATAGGACCGCCTATTGAGACGAACATGAACTGACGACCTTAGCATTTGACTTCACCGCAGTTGCACGGAAACATCAAATGCCAATAGGATCGCCTATTGAGACGAACATGAACTGACGACCTTAGCATTTGACTTCACCGCAGTTGCACGGAAACATCAAATGCCAATAGGATCGCCTTTTGGGACGAAAATGAACTGACGACCTTAGCATTCGTCTTCACCGTTATTGTACAGAAACATCGAATGAAATTCGTCAATTGAGAGAATATCGGAAAATATTAAGACACCTTCGATATTATACTACTATTAAAACGAGAAGTAACGACCTTAGCATTCGACTTCACCGCAGTTGCACGGAAACATCAAATGCCAATAGGATCGCCTTTTGAGACGAACATGAACTGACGACCTTAGCATTCGACTTCATTGTTATTGTACAGAAACATCGAATGAAATTCGTCAATTGAGAGAATATCGGAAAATATTAAGAAACCTTCGATATTATACTATTATTAAAACGAGAAGTAACGATCTTAGCATTCGACTTGGCAGTATTAGCACAGAAACAGATCGAAAATATGACTGTCAATGCATACAATTTCAGAAACTATTTCAATTAAATTTTACATAAAATAACCATACTATATTTTATTTAAACTATGGGAGACGGCTTAGAAACGATGACCAAAGGCATTCGACTTTGCCGTCAACATCGAATTCGATTCGACAATTGAGAAATTCAGAAAATATTTGTATGAATTATAATTTGTTAAATAAACCTAATGTATATCTTTTGTGCCAAATCTATAATAGTGAATACCTAAGAATTCTTTGCAGGAATATTGAATGTTAATTGTCAATGGAGAAATTCAGATACTCCAAGTTTTTCGGACCCACAGATTAAAAGGGTACTTTTTTAGCATTTACTCGAGACAACAGCCGGGATCCGAACAAAGACACACTCGCTTGACAAGTAAAGCGATAGTCGAAACCGCCATACCGACTGGGCCACAAAAAAATGTTACACAGAATTGTGTAACATTTAGTAGAAAAAGTTGAGAAAGTATTTTTTTCGTCAAACATTATAGAGCAATAGGCATCTGAAGTCAAAGAGTAAAAAAAAAATAAGTTTCCGGGAACTCATGTCTGCACCAAGACAATGACTGGTTATGTTCTATATTAGATATTGATGGCTGACTTTACCAGAATTACTTTTCAGTAAAATTGGTCTAATAAAATTCGTTGCATTTTATTCAATTTAAATTAGCCAAAAATTTATTTTGTTCTACTAGCACTCCAGCCAAATTTCATATCATTAAACAATTCACAATTTACTACCATGTAAAGGAAATTTTAATTACATATAATCTATTACCAAAAAAATATAATGATTAATCTGTATCAGTACTACTAGTAATATTGCTTGTATAATACTAAAATAAGAAACTTGTTTCCACACTACAGACTTAAACAAAAATAAATATTTTCGGTCCATTTCAATTGATCTGAAAATTTTTTGTTACTAGCATTCTTTTATTGTAATACTTAATTTTTTTAACTAGCAGAATTCAAAGTATCAGCTAACTAGGGGTACGCGACTTTTAATTACCATTTAATACATATTTAAAGGTAATTATCAGTACGTAGCTTTTCTGGTTCGAGCTGTATGGTGTTTTTAGACAGACACTTAGAGATAAATGTGTAAAAACCAATTTAGAATCAGCGCCCTCCAAAACGTGTAAAAAATACAAAATCTCCATTTTTTCGATCACAGCGCAATACTTTACGTAAAAAAAAGCAAACATTTAATGTCCAAACACTAATAAATATATCCATTTCCCAATAAAAAATAAAATACGAATAAAGTACGTACAAACAATAACCATATACAATATCCATAGAGAAATTATCTAACGCAAATGGCGACTAATATACAACATAACACTATAGTTATGCAACATGAAAAATTCACCATTAATATACGAGTTGACATTCATACAAAAAAAATCCTAACGTTTATTTATACTTAATGCATAAATTATGTTCTTGCTAGAGACAGGCCGACATGTGCAATGGACACTCAGAGAAAATTGGCAAGTTCTCAGACAGTTAGAAAGAGGCATGGAAGACAATAAAGGAGGGTGTTATATCCGCAATTTAGTAGAAAAAATGGCTGATATTTATGGAGTCCATAGAAGGTTTTCCCCCACAAACTTCTCTTAATAAGTTATTTAAAGAGAAACGATTTAGGGAGAAGGGTCTAAAGAAATGCTCCTATCTACTTTTTCGGACATTTTCTGTTAAGGTATATTTTCAAAGAAATATTTAGATTTGGGGGTGATTGTTATGTAGGACGCGGTTTAAAAACAGAAAAAACTTTAACAGAATATTAAAAAAAAACGATTTAGGAAAAGAGTATTTTTCTGTAAATATGCGCTTTTTTCTGTAAAATTATGAATTTTTCAGTGTACAACAAGTGCAATTAATTGAGATCAACTGTAAAAACTTACATACATTGCTATTATATATAACATTGTCACTACTTGAGCCAATATGACAAAAAAAAGTACGATATTTCCCCAGTCGTGTGTGAAAGCTCCAATTGAATAACATTGTTATACCGTAAATAACGCAAAAACCGTACCATTGTGTGTGAACCGGACTACATTTCGAATACCGAAGAAATTTTATAATCATTAGTATTATAGCAATTCAAACTATTCACACTATCATAAGAGAAAACGTGATATTAACTTTAAGATAAAATTCCCAAGACATTTTTTTAAAAATAAAGAATATCCTTATAAGCAAAATATTTTAACTAACTTTCAATTTCGTTTTATCTTCGGAATCTAAAAGTTATTTTATCTAAAAGAATATGCTTTTCTTGCAATGCTTGCATATTTTAATCCTGATAAACAACTTGGAATGTATAAAGAACTTGCTATCGAAAGATACGGCAGGCATTAGCACTCTAGTAACTCTTTTGAATCTATTATCGATAGAAATGTATGCTGATGAGGGCAGAATTCCTTTTCAAATAATTTTAGGATTAAATATTAATTCTTTTTTTAAAGCATAAGTTATTTTTTTAATGACCTTTCCGAGGAAATATGCTGAGTTAGAATTGAATGAATGAAGAAATGAATGAATTGGAATGTCATGGAGAATATTTATAATGGTTAAAATTAATCTGTATGTAAGAAAGTACCAAAATAAAAATATCTTATTCAGTTAAAATTGAAATATTATGATTTGTCATTTATAATTATCTTTGTAAAACGAAATAAAAATGTATCAATTTTTATTTAAACTGCAGGTGCACTACAAATGTCAAATGTGGAAGCTTTAAATTACTGATATAAACCGATTTGCGTAATAAAGTTTAAATTGATTTTAAACAAGTTAAGCAAATTTATTGAATATGCTCATTTAAATGTAACTACGCATGTGGTATTGATTTGTTTTTGAACAGAAAATTGCCTGAAATATAAGTAACTATTAAAAGCAAATTAAGTTTAGTTTGAATAATCGTCGCACTAGAGCTACACGAGGGCTATTGGCGACGAGCGTCGAAAGCAAATTAAGTATAAATATTTAAACAGGAATTTAGAGGTTTAATGCAAATTATAGATTTCTATCCTGACGCAATGAGTTTTTAAAATTTTGATCATAAAAAACAGCGTTATTTAGTTTGGGTAAGAAAAAGCTAACGTAAAGACGATATATTTTAAATAAACAAAATTGTGTTTCCCTTAAGGTATCTCCACACGTTGAAAATGCCATTTCGGAAAAATTGAATTTTTTTTATTTGTTTATATGATTACGCAGATTTTCTTGTTTCTAAAACTGTCTTCATTATAACTGTGACGCAATTCGAACAAAAGTAGTGATTAATTTAGTAAAGGTAAGTAGCCATCCAATCAACCGGATGTTGGAACTTTAAATGAGTTTTTCTCGCATTTCAGTTTTAAATAGCTGCAGTTGGAAAAGATAACTCAAAAAGTTATTGAGTAATTTTAAAAATTATTTTTTCTACTTATTTAAGAAATTGTTGTCTAGGGAATATACCTAAAAAACTTGGAAAACATGTTTTTTTATTTTGTTTTGGCCTATTAATCATTTTGACACATCGTAAAAAATGTTGAAAATCACTCTTTTTCCGACTACTAATAATTTTTTTATTTTTTAATAAAATGTTTTGGTTTTAGGTATATTCCCTAGACATAAGTTTACAGTTTAACTTGGTGGTTTTATTTTCTTAGTAGGTCGAATAGTTTTTTTCTAGCCTAATTGAAGTTTTTGACAAAAAAAAACTGCAAAAAACATGCATAAAATGACCATATTTAAAAAAAATTGGTATGTATGTCAAATTTTACTTGCTATATATAGTTATTTATTTCCCACACAAAACAACTTCCGAAATTGTTTTCTAGTACATATTTTTAAAAAAAGTGCTCCGAACGTGTTGGGCTACCTTAGCTCTTTACTCACGAAAAAAAAATTCTACGCATATATTCTTTAAATGAAGAATTTTCAAATAATTATATATTTAGAAGTATGTTTTGCAACTAAATTTTGATTTTTTTTTAAATATTTGCTAAGCGTCCCATCAATTTGTTGGAATTTAAGGTTTTGAGCGGTAAAAAGACTTTTGTGTGCTATAACAACAAAACAAGCTCTGTCAGGTTTTGTTATTAATAGTCTATTGCAATATTAATAATAGAAATTCCAGATTTTGAGTATTTGGTTAAAATGGATGCAAGTTTTTTTTAAATAGTAAAATTCAAGTATGATGTACTTTTAATGTTTTATATTTCTCAATAAATAAACTTTATATACAAAGGTTTTTTTTTCTTAGTATTAATATTATTTAGTTAGTATTATATATTTGTTAATTAGCATATGCCAGTTTACACTTTAAACACAAAATTTAATGTATAATTTTCAAAAAATAAAATCTTGCATCATTTTGATATTTTCATATTTATTGCTGTTCAAGGAAAAATACGCACGATCTACCCAGGTAAAAATAAGTAGATAAAAATAAAGGTTACAACTACAAAATCTGTCACTTAGACAGCTTCCACACAGGGCTCGAAATTGACGGTCGCTAGTCGCAAACTGCGACCAAATCTTACAATTTCGCGACTTCAAAATAAATTTTGTCGCAGTTATCATGACTAGTTTATTTAAAATGTCACGATCAATTTTTTAAAGTGGTTTCTAAAGATCTGGCTGAAAATAATTAATTATTTTAAAATAGCAAATCTTCAAAATCTTATGTCAAAATTTTCTATACTGAGATCTTTAAATCGTAAAATAAATCGTAATATGCATAAAATACCTCTGACAATCGTAAATTCTAGAAACTCCAGGGATAGTAAATGGTTATTCCTTAAAATTATGTGAATTCCAGCTCTCCTGAAATTGCGGAACTCCGGTATTTCTATGTGTGCGCAACCTTGGCAATCGTAAGAGTTTACGTATAAATTACAAGAAAATAATATCACGAAACTTCCATAAATATTTTTCTCAAGAATGCTCAAAGATAGTTTGCATTTGCTCCTAGTTTTTTCAGTTAGTTGCACGAATTTCTCCTAAAATTTTCCATCCAATTTTTAACACTGCTTAGCATTCATGCTCAGCTGGAAAAAGGCAACAAATACAGTATTTAATTCTATATTAACATTTACACGATAAATTTGGCTAATTTCATTTATTTTCTTCGAAAATTCAGTTATTTTTTCTTAAGAACAAATGCAATATTATTCGCTCTTAAATAGAAGCAAAACATTTCATATCAACATACAACATTAAAAGAAATATACCACCTTCAAAACCTAATTACACCGAATGATTTTTAAATACCATTTGAAAGCAAGAAAGCCCTTATGAAAAAAAATAGTATTATAACGTCATTATTTTTAAATGCTTTAAAATGAAAAATTAATGTTTGCTTTTAAAATAGAATATAATAGAACGCTAGAACCATCTAAGAATCCTATTTAAAATACATAGGACGTCATTTAAATCCGAATCATAAAAATAAATTGTCTTTTTTCATTATTTTGAATAAATATTTCTCGTGTGAGATAATTGAGAGTGGTAATGATGATTTAAAGGAATGGGCTTGTTTCAACACTTTGTCAAAGAAAACAAAACAACCAATGAAATCGCAGTATTGAGAGCGTGACATCATAAGAAATATTCCCATTATAAATGGTCTTATTAGATTTTAAATTGGTATAACATTGTGCAGGTTTTCTTTTTTTACTTTTAGATTTTTTTTTCTGAGATTTTCAATGACTTCTATGTGTGTCTTCTATTTCTTTGATGCGCTTAGTTTATTTTAACGTATCAAATTTGAAGAGCTTAGTGGAAGAAAGTTCTCAGTAAGAAAAAGGTGAAAACGAGAAAATGAGCTTTAATTTTTTTCGTCTGCACTTAGATACGTTAAAAACGCCACTAACAAAAGGTAAAAAATATATTTAACTTAAAATGATTCCCCTTTTCATAAACTTTATCTTTATAAAGGTAGGAATAACATGTTCATTGACACAAAATCTAAATTTTTTCAAAAATGTCACTTAGCACGTTCTTCCACTAAGCTCTTCTTTTGTCTGCTTCATTGGTAATTTGGGCTATGAAAATGCGTGACGAACATACAGACGGACAGAGCCTTTATAAAAGCTTCTACTTTTTACGCCATAAACGTAGTGTAGAAGCTAAAATGGGTCGAATTAATTAACCGATATTTGCTGATAAGAGATACTGAACGCGATATTCAATCAAATAATTTGGGTACAGTAAACATCAATCGAATTAATACAACTTTCTGGGAGATTTCGAACTTATTTTTGCGGAAAGGATAGATAATCACAAAAAAGGCGTTTCTCACCCCAAAAAGGGTTTTTTAAAGTTAGGCGCTTCAGTAAATGTCTATAGTAAAAAAATGACGGATATGGTAATTGAAGTTCAATTGCCGATTCTTATCACTTGAAAATGTTCAAAAAGGATAGATCTTACAGTTTTCGCAAAATTTTATCAATTATTTAATATTTAAACACCTATTACTTACTAAAGTATAAAACAACCATTAAAATGTTTATTTTAGCTAAAACAATTTTATAATATATTAAAGGACTGGAAACATAATTGGAATTTTTTCTCTTTATGAACATTTGCATTCTTGCATTTAAGACACAAGTGTACATGCAAATAGTGCTGAGTTTATTTATACCGAAGCATTATTTAGGCTTAAGCTTAAGAACTTTAGTCATTCTTGGAAAAGTTAAAATTGTAGCATTTTTCGATACCTCTTACCTTTCCAGATCCAAAGTTGTTCAACGTATCGAACATTCCAGCTATAGTACCGGGAACGGATACCCAGAGTCCATGACTAGGGCATTCCCTAGGATCTCTGATTCCAGAAGCACGAATTTTTTCGAAAGTGGAGTTTTTGCCTGTTCTTCCACTAAAAAATATATGTTCAAAAGATTTGGTTCCAAGAAGAGAAATGTAGCACAAAAGAAAACTAAAACACTAAGCGACTCTCAATTACCGCTCAATAATACAAAGCAACCACTTATAAGATATTTGCCTTATCAGGGTAATTTGAATAACTTTAAAACCCAAAAGTTCTATGGTAGCTACCATTTGCATTTGCGTAATTTTCTCAAAAACTTTATTATGACGTCCGACAGGTACTGAGAACTCGTGTATCAAATTTGTAGCCCATAGCTCTTTTAGTCAAATTTTAGAGTGGTGACAGACGGATCAATGCTTGAAAACTACTTAAAAATAATCAGCACCTTACAAAACGTGTAGAGAATACAAAATCCCCACTTCGGATTTTTGACCCCATCGCAATACTTTCATTACTTTATAAATCACATTAGGTATTTTAAAGTAAAACAAGTAGGTTTGTAACAGAATCTGTCACTTAATCCGCTTCCACACAACCGTTGTGTTAACAGGCAAAAAGGCGACAAACACAGCATTGATATTCTATATTAAACATTTACATGCTAAATTTGGCTAGCTTCATTTATTTTATTTCGAAAATTCAATAATTTTACTTATCGTTTGCAAAATTATATTTCAAAGAATAAATATGTAATATTCCTCGCTTTTAAATAGAATTAAAACATTTCATATCAACTACAAAGAATCTCGTAGTGAAATATATTTGACGTCATTTCAAACGATCGATGTAGCAAAAATAATTTATTTAATTATTGTCTAAAGAATTAGTTTCTCGAGCGATTGTGCTAATGGCAAGTGATGGTGATTAAATTTAATAAAAATGGCTTCCTATGTTTTTAAGAGCATTAAATTTTGCAGTTTTTAACATTTCATATTGCAACGTACAAAATCGAATCTCTTGTATGAAATTTCATATGTTGACGTCATTTCATGCAACCTGAATTCTTGATTAGCATCAACATGCATACAATTTTATTTTAATGATATGAATGGTCATAAAAGAATTAGTTTCTACAGACGGCGATACTGTTGCATAATAGCTTAGCTTTTTTTATAGAGTAGATGTGTGAATTGCAAAGAATTAGATAATAAAATTATGTGCTTCGTTTTCTATGCTATTTTGTTAATAGTTTCAATTAAATTAAATTTTGCAGTGATTTTATAAATAATTGAAGTACTTCGAATTCTTTTCTGAAATTTCAATGTATTCTAATTTCATGCGCTGAATTTTTTGACGTATCACACTTGTCCGTATCATTTGTAGTTCGGGCTATGAAAGTGGGTGATGGACAAACAGACAGACGGATTGAACGCTTATAATACCTTCCACTTTTTACGTTATAAACGTAGTGTGGAAGCTAAAGGACGAATAGCATAATACTTTTCATTTTTCTGTTTTTATGTATTTGTAAAGTTTTAAAAGTTGTATTAATTAAATCTTTCAGGGATTAAAATGTATAAAACTTTCAAGGGATTGCCAGTTTCTTTTCAGCAAAACATAATTTCTAACAATTTGCAATTTTCAAATTCTTATTACATTAAAAACTTTATGGTTTTTAGAATCACTAACTGCAAAAAAAACTTTAATAAGTATTGATTTTTTAACTAATGAGTAAATAGTTTAATTTAAAGTGCGAAAAAAGTTCGCACGTTTGCCTAGTAGCATATCTTTTTAGAGGAAACTATTATAAATTGCAAATCTCAGGATGTTGTATTTAAAATCTAATAAAATAATGTATGTGATATAAATTTGACCTGGAATGGTCAACCACAGTATCTGTGACAAAAACATGTAATAACTTTTGAACTCTCAATAATATCCAATAAGATAGCATTGTAACAATTTTTGTATTTTAGAACGAAAAGTTCATATCATTTTCGTAAATGGGGTGATGATTGACCTTACCATCAGGACAGAAATGCATTATATATATATTTTAATGTTTTAAATGTAAAATTTCTTAAAAGAAAGAAAAAAAATTCTTAAGAATTGTGATGAAATGTTTTTGAAAAGGTGGAAATAATTAGCTGAAACATAATTCTTTGATTTCAAAATGAAAAACAGATGATTTGAGTATTCACTATATATAAACTACTAGCTTTATAAACCCAGCGTTGCACGGGTGTACCCTTAAAAATGGTGATATGCTTTTTATGTAAACTTTTATTTTTGTCACTCGATCCCTTCAATAAAAAAAAGGATGTCCGATTGCATGCAAACCGTACCAGGATGACGTAACCAGGTGTTAAAGTTATTCAATTTCCATTGTAGGGTATATCATTGCAAATTGAAATAATTGCTTACCTTCCATTTAGAGCCAGAACAGACTTATCAGAGTTTCTGAAGAACAAGCAGTGGCAGTCCCCGCCTATGCCGCACGATAATGGCTGGATAACAGATACTGCAGCCATTGTTGCAATAGCCGCGTCGGCAGCATTACCTCCTTTTTTCAGGATGTCTGAAAAAATTGTAATGGAAATTGCAATTTGTTTTTGAAATTACAGTCAAACTCTGGCTATCCGAACATCCATGGTAATTGGTATAATTCTGCTCCATGGAATTATAGGCTTATCATGTAAAAGCATTGTATTTTGTTTGAGGAAAGGAAGTGTAGAAGCCGAGAAAGAAAATTCTAAGCCAAATTACTCCGGACATTTTTATAGACTGGTTTTTATACGATAAATGCAGCTGGCTTACAGGAATCTATGATCCCATTTCTTGAAATAAATTCGAATATATTTTTTTTGTAATTTTGAACACATAATTTTCCAACAAAAATATTTTTGACCCATTTCAAAAAGTGGGATTATAGAGCTCTCTAAGTCATCTACATTTATAATATACAAGAACAGTTTGTAAAAATATTCAATACAGCCGAAGTAATTTGGCTAAGAAAATTAAATTTTTCCATTGGATTAACACAGACAAGACTTCGGTCTGGATCCCGGCTACCACTTCCATTTCCTCCTTAATTACAACGACTTTCTTTCAAAAATATTTCAGTTTCCAACAACATTATATGTACCTTTTTTCCGAGTTAATTCGATTGTCAGAATTTCTTTTACCAAATGGAAACTTGTTCCGATTTATTAGGATAATTGAAGAGCTTAGTGGAAGAACGTGCTAAGTGACATTTTTTTGAAAAAATGGAGATTTTTGTGTCAATGAACATATTATTCCATCCTTTAAAGATAGCAAGTTTCTCCTTTTTCAAAAACTTAAAGTTAAGTATACTTTTTATCGTTTGTAAGTACCGTTTTAAACGGATTTAAGTGCAAACTCAAAACTTTGAAGCTCATTTTCTCGTTTTTACCTTTTTGTCAATTAGCACGTTCTTCTAAGCTCTTCAATTTTAGTCCTATTGTATGTCTAAAAGTTAAAACTGTGGGAGAAGGACTGCTGTGCCCATAAAATGTTAAAGTCACTTGATAAGACCAAAGTCAAACTGAATAGAGTATCATGCCTAGACATACAGACCCCTGTGGCCAATTTTAAATTTTGTATATGTATAGGTAACTTCATAGTTAAAATACCTTTATTTTATTAATAGGCTTAGACTTTGTAGTATACGTTTATAACGGCAAGAAATCAGACTTGTTTTATTGCGCAGTTTTCTTAAAGATGCTCGTAGTTTTCAACTTAAGCTTCAAATCTAAACAAAATTACCCGCATTCAATATTTTGTTATTATTCTATTGTTTTACTGCTAGTTAAAACGTCATTTAACCTCTATATTTTTTACGAAGTATTTTGACGAAGTATTAACTAAATTTTAATGCAGCTTAAAATATTAATATTTATTAAAAAGTTTTACGAAAATAATTTTATAAATTAAGCGTTTCAACTATTACAGGGGATTTTTTTTTTAGTTTAAAGATTCTATAAAATTGAAAAAGTTACAAATGTAACTTATTGAAAATCCATTTGAGAATTAATTTAATGCCTTTTCTATCAACTTTAAATTTAAGTTTTTAACATTCTATTTTAACTTTGAGTATCTTAATTTGTCTAAATAAATTAGTTAGTAATCCGATTTTCATTTGTCTTATATTTAGTTGAGTTAGATAAACGAAAGCAGAATTTTTTACGCAGGGAAAGATTTCTTGTCAATGATGTTTGGTGTTCACCGAGTTGAAGTTTGTAATTTAAAAAAGGAAATTCTATTTATTTACCAATTCCAATAATTGTAGCTTGAGGTTGATCAGAACAGACAGAAGCTTTTTTGACGACCACGGAAGAATTTTGTATCCACAAGTCCATATCTGAAAATTTTAAATAGTTAAATTCACATTAAACTTAGAAAATAATAAATATCGAATGTGAATAATAATTGTGCTCAATATTTGGAACATTTAGAATAACTTAATAGTTATTCGTAAGCATGAAAAGAAAAAACTTGAAATACACTGTAACCTTTAAATATATATTTTAATGCAAAACACGATTTAAAATATCTTTTTTAAAAAGAATCTTTGTAAGTGTAATGAAAAATTAATAAAGTTTCATAAAATTATTGTTTTGGTTACACAATTTTGCAACCCTGTTTTGACCAATAAAAACACATTATAAATAAAACTAGTAAATACCTGGTACAATATAACAATCTGAGAGATAACTCGTCATCTGAATGTCAGGTTTTCTAGCGACACACAGTTTTAAAATTTTTGTAAATGGTTTGATTCAACTAAATTTTAAAATTTTAAGTGCAGAAATCATTTTTATCTTTTGCTACAGAAATAAAGTTTTACAAAATAAAAAAAAACTATGTTCAACTAAAAATGATAAACTTATGCAGTGAAAACAAGTTTACATTTCATCCAATTTGCTTATCCCTCAAAGGGTTAAAAACATTACAAGCAAAAAATCTAAATATTTGAAAAAGTGTGGATTATTCTATACTAGTCACTATAATCAGTTATAAAAGACAGCTAATGCTTTACTTACTAGAAACAATAACTCTTAGAGGCAAAGAAAATATCCTCGTTACGATCCGATCTCGTTACATACGTTTAACAAGAACTATATTATTCATATTTCGGCTCTGGTTAGGAGATCTAGACAAAATATTATCCACTCCATATTGACGCAATGGACAAAGCATTATCCTCTAGACATTGACTGATGACACATTCGGATTCTTTAGACTTATGTGGATTAATTCCAGTACAAGACGACAAGGTTATTGCATAATAATAGACAGTTGCAGTTTTAACACCTGCGTTTACATAGGCATTTTTTCGGTGATTTCGAATTCTTACGGAGTTGTAAAAAGTTAACGGTAAGCGAGACCGAATTGATCGAGGGTCTCTAAACTAAAGTGCCTGTGTTAATCTAATGGGAAAAAATGATTTCTTGAGCCAGACTTCTCCGGCTGTATTGAATATTTTTACGAAAGTTTTTTTTTTATATTATAAATGTAACTGGTTTACAGAGCTCTACAATCCCACTTTTTGGAATTGGTTCGATTATTTTTTTAAATTTTCAATAAATAATTTTACAAAATATTCGAACTCATTTTATAAAGTATTATAGAGACATGTAAGTCAGCTACACTCTTAAAACAAACGAGCGGTTTTAACTCAGTCCGAGTAATTTCCACTCCTTTCCGTACCGAAAATGCACTTTCCCCAGGAGTGGATTTTCCTCTTTTGTCTTAAGAGTGTACATTTATAAAAAAAAACATTTATGAAAACATTCAATACAGCCGGAGAAATGTGACTTAGAAAATATTTTTTCTACATTGGATTGACAAAGAGGTACTTTGGTTTGGAGACCCGCTGTCATTCAGTTTCATCTGCCGTTAAGATGGCACGATCTTATTTGAATAACTGCAGTTAATATTTAGTGGAGGTAAAAAATCGTGCATTGAACGGCACTGAAACTGTCGATCGAAACAAATGATAATGGTATCAGGTGCGGAAGTAAGCAGACAGAATTAGCCTCGTTTTACATAAAAAGGATTTCGGCAATTCTTTTGCCACATTAACAATGCTGCGTGATTCACAGATACAATGCCAAGTTCTTATGTGACGTCAATAGAGATGATACGGAATGTTACGTCCATTAGGGCCAACAAAAACTATAAGAGATAGAAAGGTGACATCAGAGACCTAACAAAAAAAAAGATCCGACGCACAGTGGGGCAAGATACCAAATTACCTGGCATTAATTCACTGGAGTGATTTATACAAATTTTGTTGGTTGTATTTAATGTAAAATAGTTAATTATGAATAAATAAGTACACTTTAAAGATATTTTTAGAAATTATTTTGTTTGAAATAAGAATTCTTACTTTTTTAATCAGTTTTCTATGAGACGCGGCGTTGTAAAATGCGAAGAGTTTTATTTAAATCGCTTGATTCACTATCCGGGCCATTTGTACACTTTTTAGGATGTTCTGATAAAAACCCCTAATTTTTCGTATAGGGTTTTATACAAAGATTCTCTCTCATTAAATTATATGATTCCATTATTTTTAAAACAAGTTCTTTTGAACGTAATTCTGCAATAAAAGATACAATACATCAATCTTCGAGACTCGCCTAAGAAACAAAAAATTAATAAAAAAACCCTCAAGAAGTTACATTATGCTTTCATTCCAACATTATGAAGACATATATACATATATATCGTATAAGTTGAAAGAAAGCCTGCTGAACTAATTTTACAATTATCAATTAAAAAAAATTCACTATAGATTTCCCACTAGATCCAAGCTTTTTTGAGAATGGTGAGACAGTTTCTGAGACATCGTCACAACTCCACTTTCTACACTAGTTACGGACAAAAATCAAGTTGCATGAGGTTTTCCTGATAATATATTTTATAATTAAAAATATTTTACCAGAATTTTCACAAAAGAAATTTCCAGTTTAATGTATTTCAAACAAAAAGCTATTTAAATGCGTTTTTTTTTAATTTTTGGAGCCATATAAAAAAGTGAATAAATCAAAATGGCGCAAACATGCGCAACATATTCTTGTTGGATATCAAATAATGAAGTATGCACTACAAGTTCCT
Source organism: Oedothorax gibbosus (assembly GCA_019343175.1). Taxonomy (NCBI): domain Eukaryota; kingdom Metazoa; phylum Arthropoda; class Arachnida; order Araneae; family Linyphiidae; genus Oedothorax; species Oedothorax gibbosus. Next base: position 8,550,930 of record CM033276.1, on the reverse strand, counting down.
GCAAAAATCGCCGCGGGGAAGTGCGGGGAAATTTACTTTTACACTAAGAGAAAATTAATTAAGAAAAAAAAATTCTTAGCTACAATTAGAACTTTTTTAATATAATTTAAACTTACATAAACTTTAGAAAACAGTTTATATTAGCAATATCATACCTGAGGATTCAGGATCCATCTTTTTTTAAATTTAGAAAGACTTTTTTTATCGCAAAACAAGCTGAAAAAGTAGACCAATTTGCGAAAGTACTTCACTTGATTAAAACTCAACCACAAAGTGCTTTGTTCGTGGTGGTGGGGGGGGGGGAAAGCGCTCAAACCGAGAATAAGTCATAACACCAGGTGCCCCGAACTATATTGTTTATATTTATAAATGATTCGCAGCTGAATGCTTCATTTCATTTTTTTGCCAGCTAAATGGTGATTTTGCCACACTGTGCGACGGGTAGAAACGATTCTGGAAGGAGGTTTGTGGTCCATAAGCCCGACAAGTCAGAATTACGACAGCCGAAACCCGGCAGGCCATAAATCAGATGGCAAAAATGCAAAAATATTAGTGCAAAAATTAATAAATAAATCGCCCTCAATTAATCATAACGCATTAATTTACTAATTTGTCGTATATACCCTGTCGAAATTAAGTCTGATTTATACACTGTTGGAATTAAGTCCTTGTCGGCATTATTTCTCTGTCGGTGTTATGCAATTTCGAATTTTTTGGATGTCAGGATTCTGGCTTGTCGGGATTTGGCTGTCGGTTTTTAGCTAGTCGGGACTTCGGCTGTCGGGCTTATGTCCGTTTGGAAGGGGTTATAGCCAGACGGCCATCTTCAACATATCAATATCTATTTTTCATTTTTCAATTCCATCCAATCTAATCGCATCTAAAAAAAGTAAAAATATGCAAGATTACTATCAAAACTACCAGAGTTGGCTAGGCACGAGTTGCATTTTAAAGTGAAGTGTAGGGATGCTTTACAGTATTAGGCGACTTTCTTCGAAATTCAAAGTTTATTAACGCCAAATCAAGAAATGACAATATTTTTAAATCATCAAACGTACAGTAAATTATTTATAAAAAGTTGACATATGCCTTCAAATGATGGAAATACAGTTTCAAATTGCATTCAAGCAAGTTAAAAACGTTGCAAAATGAAAATATTTTTCAGACGTGCATAAAAAAAAAATCCATAAACTTTTTAAATGTTTCATGTAACCCAGCTAAAAACCAGGGGGAATTCTTTAAGTGTTTCTTAAGTAGTAGAAGTTGTTAACTAAGCTCTTAAGCAGTTAATGGAAGTGGAAAAATCTCTATTCCAATATATTTTATGCAAAAACGTCACTTTTTAATTTTATTTTTTGTATTTTTATGTTAGGAAATTCGTAGAACTTTTTGAAAATTCTCGATGTCCTTTTATATTTAGGAGTCATTTTCTGAATTAAATTACTATAGAAAAGGGATAAATGACAGAATTCATTTTTGACTTCAATTAATATGAAATAAGGTAATGAAAGGAGTATTGACATGGGGTCGAAAATACGATGGAATATTTTTCAGACGTTTGGAGGGTGCCGATTCTGAAAAAAGTTGTTTTTGAACATTGGTCCGTATGTCAGACTGTCTATATGTCTGTGTACAGCTCGAACAAAAAGATCTACTGACCGACAATATAATTTAAATTTATCTATTAATTAGTTGATAAATATATTTATATTTTTTAATCATAAATTTAATTTAATTTGGCACATGATTACCTGTCTGTCGTCATAATAAGGTTGCCAAGATAATTAATTGTGCATTTGAAAACGGTAGCTGCCAGAGATTTTTTTTGGTTTAAAAAGAGTTGCCGAAAACCTTGTACAAATCTTTGACCAATTTAGCATATCAAATATCTGCTATTGAGTGGTAATTAAAAGTCGTGTGGTGTTTCACTCTTCTCGTTATTTGTGGTAAGGGGGTGAAAAAATAATTATATTTAATTTAATTATAATTAAAATACGTAGTTATAGTAATTGTAAAAGTTTTTAAGATAGTATGTTTTTGTACGAAACTTTGAAAGAAGATCTTCAGCGTCCTATTAATGCTGCTTAATTATTATTACTGTAACAACTATTGAAAAGGAGAAAACTTTTACAGAACCTGTTTTTAGTTTTGTGAAAAAATTGGATAGCCGAATATCGTGTGAAAATATAAACTTAATTGTAAGATTGTAAATATTTTATTGTTATTAAAATTTAATTTAATTAGATTTTACAGTATGTATTTACTTGAAATTTGAAAAAAAAAAAATTTTAATCTTCAGCGTTTTTTTTAATGCTTCTGAATTGGTTTTACTGTAATATAACAACTATAAAGGGAAAACAACTTTTACAGAATTCGTTTTAATTTTTGTCAAGAGTCTAAATTTAAAAATATAAAATTCTGCAAAAATATAATTTAATTTAAATTTTTATTCAAATTTAATTTTGATATTTTAGGCTTTGTTTAGTATTAAACATATTTCAATCCTTTTGAAGCGGTATCTTAAAAAAAACCCTTCCTTTTAATGCTTCTGAATTGATTTTACTGGTATAAAAAAACCTTCCATTACAGTATTCATTTTTATTTTTGCGATAAGAGCTGCATATAAATTTTTTTATGAAAAATAAATTCCATTAATTTGTTAAAATGCCTTTACTCAGCTAATAAGATTTTATTAAATTGAATAAGATTTTTTTAAAAAAAAGTTCTACGTTTCGGTTAAATTTTTTTAAACAAGATTTTAAACTTCAGCGACCTATTAGGGCTGTTGAATTATTTTTACTGTATGATAACAATAGTAAAGAAAAAACAAGTTGTACAGAACACACTTTAATATTTGCGATGTGGAGAAGAAAATTTAAATCTTAATTATTGAAATATAAGTACCTGATTTAATATATATGTTTTTAAATCTTCAAATTGCATACTTTTGTCGGTTTTAAAACAATTTTTAAAAAGTTGATTCAAACAACGTTATAGTTAGTATATCATTTTATTTATATAGCCGTTTACTGTAGGAGATCTTTAGAATGAACTAGCAAATAAATACCCGTTCTTCGCACGGACTAAAAGAATATCAAATCGATCCAAGTATGTGCCATTTAATTTTCTATAGGATAATAAGCTTTGCTTTTGTTCCCGTTCATTATAAAGAATAAAATCCCGTTAATTATATTGCTTTAAAATTCCAAAATAAAAATACATCACTATAAAATGCACATCCTCATATCACAAAAATGTTCCTCAATATGAACTTACTGTCATCGCAATTTTCCTGATAAATTCAAAATTAACCATAATTGTATAACAATGTTATTTCACGTCAAAACCACCATTCTGGGTTTTAAAAAAAACATTTAGCTCATTGGCACGTTTAATTATTTTTCAAATCATTTAGTTTCTGAAGGTAATGCTAAAAGAAATAAAAGCAATTTCAATTTTAATGTTTGTGTTCATTTTAATTTCTTCTGTCGAATGGCAACACGAAAGGGAAAAAATGATCGGATTTGAGCGAAAGTGATGTTTTTTTCCAGAAAATTAGAATTTTCTCTAAAAATATATGAAAAAACTAAGCCTCATGTGCACACGTTGGTATTAAAGGGAATCTATCTTAAAAATTTCGAATTTCTGAGGGCAGTATAAGTAGGTCTTTTACGATCCACAGACATACAGACACACAGACTCTTGATTTTATTATTATAGATAAGGATCCAAATTACGTATTTATGCATCGATGTTTTAAAATTATTGTTTAGTATACGCGTTGTATGCTACTATAAATACATTAGTTTTCATCTTTTTCATGCCAGGGTCATAAACATCAAAAGTATACTTCTTTTCAGGTAGTTTATAATAAAATTAACGGAATTTTTAATATAAAGGCTAAATTGATGAATGATAACTTTATTGCGAATGTGCTATAATTTTTTTAAAAGTTTGATACAGAAATATTTCTTCTTTCCAATGAATGTAATTATTGGTATTCAATTATTTAATTAATGTTTAATAATATCTGGAGAATTTTTAATGGCTAATAAATTTAGTTTAAGCATTCATCAGTTAAAGTAAAATTCAAAGAGCACTTTTAAAAATAAACATTTTTAACTATTTGCTGCTCAGATTTTTTTTCTAGAATCCTCTACATCAAATTCATTTAGACCCAGCGAACTCCCCCAACATGACATCAAACACTGCAGTAAAAGAATTCATTAATAGAAAAACACTTAACCGAATATAGCCCCTATTTCCTAGCAACCCTTAAACTTGAAAACGCTCTACATACCAAAGCCCAAAAACTCATCCTACTACCAAACCCCCCCCTCGGTAAAAGTGGATAGTTCCAGGAATCGATTGGGAAAAACGGGAGATTTCGCCAGTCGCCCTGAAACCAGGCACAGGGCCAGGAGCTATCCGGAAAAAAGACATCGTACCGCATGGTCCTGGATACAAACACCGACGTGTATTGGGGACATCGGGACGGTTTTGTGCAAAGGACTGTATTGGAACATGAAGGTACCGGACTGTAGCAGGATATCGAAGAACTGGATTGCATGGAATATCTAAAGTTAAAAAGGTATCGGATGTTTAGAAATTGATGTGTTTGTATTGATTGAAGCCAGGGACATCGAAACTTTTCGGAAATGTATCGAGACATTGGAATATTTTAGAGAATAGTGTATTGAATATCTTGCATTCAGAAGAAGTACTGTGTATTTGGAAATGAGTCTTATTAATCGAAGCCCGGGCTACATGTGATTATGTTTGAATACTAAAGGCCTGAAATGGAATTCTGGGAGTATTAAAACACCGATAGTTGGAAAGTAGTGTTTGGAATAATGGTTGTTATATGAATTCTACCTGATTATTGATTAAAGTTAGTGCAATACCCAACACTCATTTCCAGGAATATATTGGTTTAATATAAGTATAGACAATAGGACGTTTAAAAGCATTGTTTTGAATACTGGATGTTTGGAAAACGACCTGTGTATTGATTGAAGCCAGTGTGCTGTAAAAGTGTATGTTTAAAAACCGGTCTACATTGGAAACTGGGGATCTCGTATCTTTGGAAAGAGTACTAGCTGTTTCAAAAAGCAGATAAATTGATTTATTCATTTCGAAGCGAGCATGCATACATTTTGCTGGAAAGTTAGGAATATCCCATCAAGAAATGGGCCGAGGGATATAATGCATTCGGTGAGAACTATGTGTGTTCCATTGGTAGGGTTGTGAGATTTGCAGTCGTTATTTTAGACAAATGAAGACAAATCTTGAATGTTCATGACCAAAATCTCATTTTAAGCAGTTAAAGTAGTTACATAAGTTTGTGCTTTATATTAAGCAAAAAACAATATGAAACACAATCAAGTTTTCTTTGTTTAGAAATTGGATTAAGAATTTCTTTACAAGTGATTTTTCTAGATATCAAGTAAATTGACAGCATTAAATTTATGCTATTTTATAAATTCTTAAATAATTATCTTTTCAGTAATTCTAAAGATGTGCTTTATATGTAATGTTAAATCATAGTTTTTTTTACAAAACATCCTATTTTATCAGAAGATAATAATTAACTACTTGAATCATAGACATTTTCTATTAGTAACTGGTTTCTAAAAAAAAACAACTACGTCCTCACCGATTCTAAATATCCCTGTTCTTTTACCAATTAGTTCTTGTTCGTTATTTATTATAGTAATTATATTTATTCTGAAATTTGTAGTTTTGACATTCATAAATTGGACATTCGTTTTATTCTATTTTGCTTTACATTTGATGAGTTTCTTTGTATTCTATTTTCTTGTAGTAATTTAGTCTTTAATATGAGAAAAAATGAATGACAAATATGCCTAAAATAAATTAACTTTTTTTCTTTATAAATTTTTTGATTTAGTCTATAGATCTTAAAAAATTAGAAGTTTTTTGTGGTTTTAATCTATTTAACTTTTTCTAAGGAAGATACAAAATTAGTGTTGAATTAATGAATTTATTAACGATACTTAAACTATTTTTAATTTTTGGGCTTAAAAAAGTTGCAACCAGAACTAATTGATGAAAATAACACGTTAAACAGCATTCTGAAGAGATTAAGATCATTCTAAGCAATCTTTTCAGCAATACCTTTTCCATGAATATAAAAGTTACATTTATTTGCTACTTTGAGGAATCCTAAAATTAAAATAACTAATTTGTACCAAAAAAATACGGTCCCTTGAATTGTCTGCAATTGCTAGAAAAAGACTAAATATTCCAAAGAACATACGATAAGTTAGTTTTCTTGACATATTAATGTTTGGCTTGTTGACTTAACACAAATATCAATCGCCAAAAAATAACTAATCTATGTATAAAAAAACATGAACTGTTCAAACTAACACTACAGCCATTCCTTCAAAAGACGGACAGAAACCAAAAATGGCGGCAGAGGTCAGCTTCACGAAGCGGGCCGCGGCCGAACTGAGTCGTCGCTTCAACGGCCTGACCGTTCGACGATCTGCCGCCTCCACACTGCCGCCAGCAACTACATCTACCAGTGGCGCCCCCCACGGACAACCCATACCACCTGCACCGACGACGGCCTCTGCTAAAGTGACGTCATGGGTGGTGGAAGGTGTCAAGAGACAGCAACAACAGGGCAACTCAACGGTAAGAATATTGACATTCCAGTCGAATTCCAGCAAAATTCTACACTACCTGCCATCAGAGAAAATTAATTGAAGAGTACATGGGAAGAACCCCTTCATCGAGTAGTGGCAATCGGAACCTATTTCTACCTTGGCTCTTCCACGTCCCATTCGTCAGACTAGCGTCTGGCGCGAATCTCGATCATAGAGATAGTAAACCCGTGAGCCGCGGGATAAGAACCAAGGCAAAACTGGTTTCTTCACACCAGTTTAGACAATGACTCGCTATCTGCGCCAAGCAGACCTGATGTATACAGATTCCCAATCAATGAAGGGATTCTTCCCCTGTACTCTTCAATTGTCAGACCCTTTTCTATCAAACCATTTCCGTTCTTAAACCCTTCACGACGTTCGCAGCGTACGTCCTCTCGATTCGATTTCTAACGACCAGGACACATATGTCACCCACTCTACAGTAAACAGCTGCAGCAATAGTCTAGTCAAATTATGATTTGACCTCGACAAAATTGCTTCACAAGCATTTTGTGGCATTACATGGCATTCGTATTTATGGCATTCGTATCAGGAAATGGTGTATTTTAACAAATCCAAAATCTGACAAAATCCGAGCATAGGAAACCATCAAAAAATGCAATTCAAGATGGCGGCAATTTTTCCATGTTATCGCATGTCTTAGTATCAGATTACATGTTTTCTAATGGCTAATTTTAATATGACAATAACTATAATAAAATAAATGTTTTATTATGTGTCCGGCTTATATGCCCAAGTTTGCGGTTTGGAGCACCGGCTGAGTCGTCAGATTTTCTGGATGGGAAAATCGTAAGCACGCATGTCATATGATTTTGAGGCATGTAAAAGATCCCTTAAGTACCTATTTGGCTTGCGTTCTCTCGGCAAAATTAATTATCGGCATGTTTTAACAATGGGCATAATTAAGGAGTGATCTGGTAATAGAACAAGTGCTCATGCGGTCTATTAAAAGCAGGGGTGGGTTGAGACGAGGAAGTGGATTTACAGAAATTCAACAGGCAACTTGGCTTAAATCAATGCCTGTGTGTTCTCTTTACAACCTCGCAATGCAAGAATACACCAGGACTTCGTTTGAAACTAGCGAACAGCACAAAGTTGGAGTGAGCAGGCGATCCAGAGTTATAAGAGACTTCTAGAAAGTTTTGGAATGCATGAAACCAATTTCCCCATTTCATTGTGACACATCTCTCCGAAATGTTTTTACAGGAGTTTCTGCTGATCCAAGTGTAAATATACATGAACTACATTTCATTGGCACAGAAATAATAAACAAAATGGTTGGAAAACCGGTATACACATATGCTGCTAAAAGAAGCGACAGAGTGAAGACACTGGGGTCAGCGTCTGCTGTCTGAAGACATTGACATAGATACAGCCTTGTTGTTCCAGAGAATGATGACTGTTGCTACAGTTGGTGACATGAATCTTGTAGATGCCTAAAATTATGAATTCTGTTCTTACCCGCCAGCGTTATTCGAATTAAGAACTCTATTAAGAAAAGCTGACAAGCCTCAGTTAGCCCATGCGATAATGGAAAAGTGTGATAACTTGTGTGCAGAATATGTTCCAGAAACTGAAGCAAATGTCCAGCATGTTTTAGATGGTGGATGCCTACTTCATCGTGTGCCGTGGAAGACTGGGGATACCTACCAGAACATTGCAAATACCTACGCCAACTTCGCATTTCATAATTATGGTGGCAGAGCTATTGAAACAGATTGAATTGAATCTGCAGGACATAAGGCAATATTACTACTGTATGGCTGCAAGATAGGGGATTCTCTATAAAAACTTCGTCATCGAATGTTAGTGGGAAAAGTTGCAACAGCTGAATCATTTGTCACACCTGCACGTTTTCCACCAACAGAGTCAGCAGCGAAGTACCACAGTACGTACTACCAAATCAGTGTTTGGAAATCAAGCGAAACATTGGTTTCATAGAAAAAGGAAATTGGTTTAATGCCATTCCATAACTTTCTGGAAGTCACTTATATCTCTGGATCGCCTGCTCACTCCAACTTCTTTATGCTGTTCGCTAGTTTCAAACGAAGTCCTGGTGTATTCTTGCATTGCGAGGTTGTAAAGAGAACACACAGGCATTGATTTAAGCCAAGTTGCCTGTTGAATTTCTGTAAATCCACTTCCTCGTCTTAACCCACCCCTGCTTTTAATAGACCGCATGAGCACTTGTTCTATCAGCAGATTACTCCTTAATTATGCCCATTGTTAAAACATGCCGATAATTAATTTTGCCGAGAGAACGCAAGCCAAATAGGTACTTAAGGGATCTTTTACATGCCTCAAAATCATATGACATGCGTGCTTACGATTTTCCCATCCAGAAAATCTGACGATTCAGCCAGTGCTCCAACCCGCAAACTTGGGCATATAAGCCGGACACATAATAAAACATTTATTTTATTATAGTTATTGTCATATTAAAATTAGCCATTAGAAAACATGTAATCTGATACTAAGACATGCGATAACATGGAAAAAATGGCCGCCATTTTGAATTGCATTTTTTGATGGTTTCCCATGCTCAGATTTTGTCAGATTTCGGATATGTTAAAATGCACCATTTTCTGATACGAAAGCCATTTAAAATGCTTCTGAAGCAATTTGTCGAGGTTGAAGGTCTTTTTTTCTTAGTTTGACTAGACTATAACTGTTTTGCCAGCCTATAGGTTCTTACTCGAGAAATTAAGCATGAGAGTGATGAGGGTTAAACTTAAAAATAAATTATGCAGTAACCTAGACCAGTGGTTCCCAACCTTTTCTGGACCATCGCCTCGTATTTTAAGTTTATTAACATCCATCGCCCCTTTTTAATTTTCATGTTATGTCTAATCATAATTTCAGTTAAAGTTTAACTATAAAAAAGTTTAACACTTACTACCTTTTATAAAAACAACAAAGAAGCTTTATCTGGTCACTTTTAAATAAAATAGAAAAAACATAAAACATATTTTAAAGAACAAAAGTGAAATAATTAACTAAGATATTTTTACTGGTTTGTAGAAAATTTAAGAGAGTTCAAAGTAAAAATTGGCTGGTTTGGTTATGGTTGTGAGAACGGTTTTACTGTACAAAGGTACAACAATATTTTATTTCCCCCTTTGAATACTCATCGCCCCCTGATCGCCCCTTAAGTATTTTTTGCCTCCTTGATAACACAAATGCCCACTTGGGGGGCGATCGCCCCAGGTTCGGAACCGCTGACCTAGTCCATAAAACAAAAACGTCAATTTGAATAGATGTCAAAGGTCTTAGGAGGATATACTTTAAATATGCTGGGATTTCGATTATTTAAAAAAGGATGTTATTTAAAAGCATCAAAACCAAATGGATGATCTGAACTGCGTATTTTGAATGAAGACATTACTATTTTAAGAAGCATTTTCTGCCAAACCTCTTGCAAAACGTATACAAGGTAGACCTAAATTGCTATAAATTGAGTGAACTCAGGATCTAGCATTAAATTTCTAGATCAGAAAGAGATAATTGAAATTGGCCATAGAGTGTCCTGAAAGAAAGGCCTTGGCCCATCTAGGGCTGTCGTGCCAAGTATGATGCTGATGAGTTAAAGTAAAAAATTACGCGTTAATGTGATGTTTTTACCCCATATTATGCCTTAATAAGTATTTAAACTTCAAAGAAACTACTAAAAAAGACGTTTAATGATAAATATAATTCTTTTAACTAGGTTCCTTTATAATTTGCTTGATTTACATATACAAGTAGTCATGCTCTTAATTCTCTACAGTCTAATTATCGTAAAAATTAAGGTTAAGTAATTTTTGTAATCCATTTGTGAAAACAAAAACAAATTTCCGTACTTTTCTTTGTCTATTTTCTAGATGAGTACCGTCTCTTCTTAATGGTTCCTCAATTAATCTTAATGGTTCCTCAGGCATCAATGTGCCAACTCCAGTATTTGTACTAGATGCTCCATTGTAGATATCTACAAAGAAAAAACATTTTGAGATGTTTTATTTTAGCGGATAGATATTTAATTATTCCATGAACACATACCTTTTTTATACCTTCTTGGCTTTCTTTTCTCCAAGTATCAGGTCCTATCATCGGTCGGTAAAACTTGGGACTTGTACAAACAAAATTCTAGATTTCTGTAAAGAAAAACTAGGTGTGTAGCACTAAGGAATTTTCAATTACCACTCCGAAACTCACTAAATTTAAAAGGTAGTTATATAACCTATAATGGCAATTTCAAATATTTTAAAGCCAAAATAGTTATATAACAGCTACTATCCACGCATGCGCAATTTTCTCAAAAGCCCTATGACATCCGACAGATACTAAGAACTCGTGTAGCAAATTTCAAGTTCTTTTAGTTACAGCTGTAGAGTGTTTTGAGACAGACGAACCAATGTTCAAAAATCTGTTTTAGAATCAGCACCACGTGTAGAAAACAAAATTTCCACTTCGGATTTTCGACCCCATAGCGCAATGCTTTCATTAGTTTATGTTTCATATTATTGTAATTGAAAGTAAAAATATAAAGCAAATAGTTAGCGATTCTAACAGGGCGTGATTACATAAATAAACAAAACATGTTACATAGAAAAACGTTAAAGTATGAACAAATATTAATATTATGTTAGATAACTGAAAGTAAAAAAAGGTTAGACTTTTATTATGTTAATAGTTTCAATTTAATCTCCTCTCCAAATTAACACATTATCATACCTTTATGTCCCATTCCAGCGAGTCATAGCCCAACAGCAACCAAAGCCACCCCCAAACAAGCAGGCCAACCGAATAGCAGAATTGGTCGCCAACAAACCACGGACTCTTGACGAACTTTGGCTGGATCCCGGGTTTTTGGCCACTCTTTTCTTCTACTTTCCATCGCTGGAGAGAACTGTGCTGGCGCAAGTTAGCACAGTGTGGAGGGATGTGCTTTACCAGCCAGTGTTCTGGAGCAGGGTTCTGCCTGTGCTGAGGTGCCGAGAGCTGAGAGCCACGTCTGGGGATCTGTCGTCAACCTCGGAATTGAGGAAAAGGGTAAGAATTGAATTAGTTTCTGTTTATTGAGCTATAGATTATAGCTATTTATTATATTGGTACAGCTATGATATAGTGGAAGGTCTGTTCATTGGCAACTTTTGGCGAGTTTGGAAATTTAACGTGGGGTTGGTTTACCTATCGAGTTGTATGAAATATGAAGTGGAATGCTTACCACGTTTGGGAATTTTCGTTTTTGGGCAAAGTAACGCAAATCGCTAAATAGAGACCGGCCATTATATCCTAGTTGTTCCTAAATATAGACGGAAGCCAACCTTCAAATGAACAATCAGTTACACAGATTGAAGTAAACATATTAATTAATATCAAAATCAAGTATTCTTTAAAATATAACTTAATAAGTTAGATAAACTATTCAACGAAACTCAACTTTTTTCGAAGGACAAAACTTTACATCGTTACTACATAACGTGCTAAAGGAGAACTTTTAGTTTTTTTAAACGAATGATACTAAATAAATTTAAGTTATTCTTGCACGATTTACAATAGTCCCACACCGGGACTATTCAGCTTTTGAAATAACAATATATGTTAAAGCATTGGTATAAAATGTAGGTACTTTTTTATCGGCAGGTACGAAAATAGCACTAACAAGATAAAATTGAAGTAAAAATATGTGTTTATTTAATATTTTAAATTAAATATCTTTTTAATTAATAAAGAATGCCCTTTGGTATACATTAACACAAATGAATACCGCTGAGTAAATCATTTACATATAAAGTAATTATGTAGCCTTATAAGATAATTTCAATAACATTAAAACCTAAAAAGTTCTATGGCAGCTACCGTTTGCGTATGTGCACCTTATTATGACGTACTACGAACTCGTATATTAAATGTGAAGTCCGTAGCTCTTTTTAGCTCGAATTTTAGAGTGATTACAGACCGATGGCAAATAATGATTTCCAAACGAATGCATTAAGTACAGGGTGTCCGTAAAAGAATGGCCGAGTTTCAAATTGTGACCCGACATCACGCTTTGTGATTTCTTCCTTTGGGGCTTCGTTAAAGATCGGGTCTACGTTCCACCCTACCACTAGATTTACCAACCTTGAAAGGTAGAATTGCCCAGACTGCTGCTTCCATTACTCCGGACTCGCTGCAGACAGTAGGGGAAGAATTGCATTTTCGTTTGGATGTGTGCCGTATCACTAAAGGCGCACACATTGAGCACTTATAGGAAAAACTAGGTTAGTTTTCCTTCAATCTCGTGTATGATTTGTTATATTTAGTATAAAATAAACTCCTGTAATATACCATTAAAACTATGACATTCTTTTACGGACACCCTGTATTTGGGACTGACCGTCCATCTTATGGCGATGACTGCAAGTCGACAGCTGGCAAATTCCATGCAATTATAGTGCAAGTCGCAATTTAAGAGGAGATTAACAGCTTTTTAAATTTGAAAAAATAAATCAAATTAAATAGAACACGTTACAATATTTAGTTTTAATAAGTATAGATCAGCTATTCCGCTAATTTTTTTCAGTTAATGTTAAAAGTTGTAGTGATAATCGCTTTTTACAAACGTGACTTACATTACAGAAATGATAATTTTGCATGAAGTTAGCCACATACTGCAATGTCAGTTTGGTTAGTAGGGTTCCCTGGAAATAAAGTCACATTAGAGTTAGATGAGAATCATTTATGTAAGGCCAGTGTCGATTGTCACTTGAGAAGACATATCCATTGGTTGGTCATCATTACCCCTTAACAATGAACAGAAAATTAACACCAATGACCTTACAGCACGTGATTCGAGCTCGTAAAGTAATGGTGAAAACTGATAGGTTGTCCACTGGACACCTAGAAAAAAAATATATAAAGTAATAAGTTAACGATTCTAACAAGGAGTTATTACACAAAGAGACGTGAAACACCTTCCTTACCTTACAAATGATTAAAAGACATCTCCAATTGTACCCCTAGTATCAACTTTAGTTATTTATTATATAGCTCTAATATCAAATTTACTTATTGCAATGGGCTTGTTTCACGAGGGATCTGGCAACAGCTCCGCGGTCTTGTTTTCATTTTTCTCGAATTACTTTTGCCGTGGTATTCCAAATGAAATTTTCTAAGAATATTTTAGTTATTTTTTTTTAATTCCAATTTCTTTCAATGCAAGTTTTTCTTGATAAATGATTAAAACCACCAACAGCACAGCAAGAAGTAGTAATTTTAAAAAATAACTTATTCTTAGAAAACACAATTTCGAATATCAACAAAAGTAATTCGAGAAACATGAAAACAAGACCGCGGAGCTGTTGCCAGATCCCACTTGAAACAAGCCCATACAGAGCTTTTTTTCGTTCTTGACATGAAAATTATTGAATTTAAAAATCAAAATTATAATACTATAATATTCATAACAAAACAGAGTGACCGTAGTATATTTTACCAAAGAAGTTTTAAACAAATTAAACACTTTAGAACGCCAAAAGTTTGTACTAACTTTAAAAATATTCGATTTCGTATTTGTTTATTTTGGAAAAGTAATCGAGCAGAAACTAATAAATATGAATAAAATTTCCTCATTTTATGCACAACATACAAAAACTTTTCTAAACACGTAAATATTATCTACTTAAAATGTTCTTTTCGTCCGGAAACACGTTCCAAAGTTTTCAAATGTCGCACTTTCTTCCACACTGCTTTAAGCATCGTAAAAAGCGGTAAACTTTTCACATTACGCATTTCTTCATGGAATATTAGTACCTATCAACATTTGTCAAGTGTAAAGACTTTAGCAAAAACTTTTTAACTTTGTTAGAGATTCTTACCCATTTTTGAAACTGCGTTGATAAAAATGGGAAGTCTGGAATTTTGTGATGACGTAAAAGTTAGTATTAGTAAGTCTTAGTAGTAAAGTAGTTTTATTTAATTTGAGATTGTCTGAAAAGTAAAACTAGTTTATATGGCCAAACAAATCTTTAAAATGCTTATACACTAGATTTATCCACTTCATAAAATAAATTTGTTTTACATATTTAGTTCTAAAGCAGAATTTGTAAGTGACATTTCTTTGGTGGTTTGAACTCTTTCTTTTAGTCTATTAATGTTTTTCATCGTTTGCTTTATTTTTTTGCGACATTTTTCTCTAAGCGTGAAATTAAAACTTATTTTATTAAAATTGTTTGCTAAATTTTTTTTTCATATTGAAGGAAAAAAATATCCAGTACCTTAACTTTAGTTTGCAGACTTAATTGAAGAAAAGCCTCATAAAGATACACAGTAATTTTTTTTGGAGAACTAAGAGTATAATTGAAAAATTATTTAAAAAAATGTTTTAGTAGCAACAGCTTAGAAATCATTTCATTATAACAAGTCTAAAATTAAATTAAACACGGTTTTTAAAAAACGAACTTTTAAAAATAATGTGTCAGTATTGAATGCGAACGAAAATAGTTATCTTCTACACAAAATGATCTTTTCTGCTGCAATTCAACCACTCGATTGAGAAAAAAAGTAATTTTCTACTAGAAAAATATCGCTAACCATGAACTTGGGATAATGACACAGTTGCTATAGAAATATGACTTATTTAATAAGGTAGAAACTCTTTGGGTTTGGTTGATTGCAGCAGAGCTTACACAAGAAACTTTTAGCGGCCAAAGCTCTTAAGGATTGCCAACCATAGGGGAATAATGTTAAGTCAACAAATTTTTGAAGTAACATTACATAAAAAAGTTACTTAAATTTTGAGGCAAGCTTCCCTCAGATTTAAGGAGAAAAGAAGTTCGACTTTGCCGCTGTAGCACGGAAACGTCGAAGAAACACTGTAAAACTGTCGCATTATTTTAATCCGTAAAACTAGAGGAAACGTAGCCGCCTAAAGCTTTATGAAGTAACATAACACCAAATATGTGGAGTAACATTAAATCAAATAAGAATAACATTAAAAATGTGTGGAGTAACGTTACACTAATAAGTTAACCGCATAACACTTTAACATGAAAAAATTTGTTATTAAAAAAGTTTTCAAATTATCCCATGTAATATTCAAAAAATTAATTACTGGCAATTTTAAACTAAAAATTAATACAAATTCTGTTTGTAGTTGCCTAAAATCATTTCTATAAAACGAGCCTAAATATTAAAAATTTTATTCAAAAAACGAAAATTTAAAATTTAAGATAATGTGTTAATATTTTTATGAGGATTTTTTTTCTTGTACATTGTTGTGTGGTAATCCAACTACTTAATCGAGAGAAAAATGATTTTCTAATAGAAGAATATCTATAACTATGATATTCGGCTGATGACAAATGCTATAGAAATTAATTTAGAATAAGCTAGAAAATTTGTTTGGTTGATTGCACTAGAGCATACACAAGGGGCTTTTAGCGACCAATGCTCTTTAGGATTGCCAACCATAGTTAAGTAATATTATACCAAATTTTTAGAGTAAGGTTACACAAAAAAGTTACTTACATTTTGTGACAGCACTTGCTTCCCCCAGTTTTAGGGAGTAAATAAATTCGACTTAGCCGCTGTAGCACGGAAACGTCGAATTAACACTGTAACAATGTGTTGTGTAACGTTAATCCATAAAACTGGAAGAAACCTAGCTGTCTCCAGCGTTATGAACTAACGTTGCACCAAATATTTGAAGTAACTTTACCCAAATATTTGAATTTTGAATTAACTTTACCCAAGTTTACTCAATAAAACGTTTTAATGAAAATATTTGATTAAAAAAATTTTGAAATTACCTCATGAAATATTAAAAAAAAGTACTGACAGTACTTTTTTTGTCAAGGGGAATATTTTTTATGGTGTCACGCTCTTCATACTGCGATTTCATTGGTTGCTTTGTTTTCTTTGAGAAAGTGTTGAAACAAGCTCATTGGTCTTTTATAACATCACGCGCTCCGAACTGCGATTTCATTGGCTGTTTTGTTTTCTTTGACAACAAGCCCATTTCAAACAAAAAAATTAAAAAAATTATGTTTTGAGTTGCCTAGATCATTTATGTAAAACTAGTCGAAATATTAAATAATTATTCAAAAAACGAAGT
Organism: Oedothorax gibbosus; assembly: GCA_019343175.1. Taxonomy (NCBI): domain Eukaryota; kingdom Metazoa; phylum Arthropoda; class Arachnida; order Araneae; family Linyphiidae; genus Oedothorax; species Oedothorax gibbosus. The sequence continues at coordinate 8,534,160 of CM033276.1, read as the reverse complement.
TTTAAAATAATGCGTGTCAATATTTTAAGAGAATTTTTTTTTTACATGAAATGACCTATTCTGTAGTAACCTAAACCTCTAAATTAAGAAAAAATAATGATTATCTACTAGAAGAATATATGTAACTATGAAATTGGGCTAATGTCAGTTGCTATGGAAATATATTTTATTTATAATAAGGTAGAAACTGTTTGGGTTTGATTAATAGCACTAGAGCTTATTCAAGAGGTCTTTAGTGGCCAAAGTTCCTTAGGATGTCAACCATAGTTATACCAACAAATTTTTGGAGTAACATTACACAAAATCTATTTTGCGGCAGCACTAGCTTCCTCCAGTTTTAGGGAGTAAAGAAATTCGACATGGCCGCTGTAGCACGGGAACATCGAAAAACACTACAAAATGTGTTGTGTAACTTTACTCCATAAAACTGGAGTAAACCTACCTGCCTCTTGCTATCTGAAGTAACGTTACATCAAATATTTGAAGTAACGCTACGCTAATAATTGCTAACTGTCGATTGCAAAGTCGAATGCTAACCACAGCATTCGACTTTGCCGCAGTAACACGGAAAAATCGAAAAACTCTGTAAAATGTGTTTTGTAACTTTACTCCATATGGAGTAAAATGGTTGGCAATCCTCCAATATGGTTGTCAATCCTAAATAGCTTTGGCGGCTGGTCTTATGTAAGCTTTAGTGCAATCAACCAAACCCAGTTTCTACTCTATTCTAAATACGAGTCATATTTCTATAGCATTAGCCCAATTTCATGGTTAGAGGTATTCTTATAGTAGATAATCGTTACTTTTTCTCAATTGAGTGGTTAGATTATTGCAGAAAAGATCATTTTGTGTAGAAGATAACTTTTTTTCGCTTGAATAAAATATTTACACATTTTTTTAGAACTTCATTTTTTTTAAAAAAATGTGTGTTTAATTTAATTTTAGACTTGCTCAGATGAAATGATTTCTAGGCAGTTGCAAAACCACATGGAGTAAAGTATGCGGAGTAAAGTTACGCCAAGTATGGAGTATCAGCTACTTTTTAAGTATCACGAGAATATTGGGTGCGATATGGCGACTAAAAAAGATCTTAAAATTGAATCAATTCTACTTTAAGTTATGAAATAAGTTCTGGATTCGCCACTAAGTTCGTTTTATTTAAAGTTCATTTGAAATCCATAAGAGATGTAATAATAAAAAGAAAGTTTAAGTGCGTAATTTAATTATAATTAGAAAACGTGTTCTTTCAGTTAGTTTAGTTTGAATTAACGTCGTGTAACTAGAGCTACACGAGGGCTATTGGCGACGGGCGTCGTATTTTAGAACCACAGTCAAGTGACGTTTTTTTTCAGTTAATAAACTGCTACAAAGTTATTACTTTTGATAATAACTAGTTACTTCTTTGCCTAGTAACGAAATAATGCATTGAAATTAAAGGTCTAGAATCATGCTGTAAATTCGTATTTTGAAAACCTCTAATTACAAATTTAGCGAACAATTTATATATTAATTGAACTTGATGAAAAAAATTAAACGCAGTTTAAAATTTTGAATTCTTGTTTTTAAAACTTAGAACTTTAGACTATTTAGTATGATGAATGTCGTACTAGAGCTACACAGGAGCTATTTATCCTAAAAAGGCATTGAGCACTGTTTCTGAAATTTATATTTAGTGTGTTATATAAGTGTGTAGACGCTTATCAACAGCTACTGAACATTAATATTTATTGTTTAATTATCTTTAAGGGAACACCACTTTCAATTTTTTTTTAATTTTGACATATTCACTATAAAATTGGTGTTTTATTAGTTCAACCTAGATTTAAAAACAATATATGACAAAAAAAATTTAAAACAATTTAAATTTTTGTTATTTTAGTTAGAACTTTTTTTAAAATGCCAAGGCTTTATTAAATACAAATATTTTAACCCAATTTTTTTCCTCATGTACTTTAAACTGTTTTACATTGTAGTTTACATAGTGTTTTACTAGTATATTTGGAAGACTTACTTTAAACTGTTTTACATAAGAATTGGTATCCAAATTTGATTTATCTTCAGTAGTTGTTTCATAAAAAATATTTATCTAAAAAAATCCCAATATTTTTAGTATATTTGGAAAATTTCGACTTTAGTATTATAAAAAGTATTGCTTTTGAAAACAATTTTGATACCAATTCTTAATGTCAACATATTTGACACACTGCATACATAATTCCTTAGACTTTTATAAATAATTAAAAAAGCCTTAAGCGTTTTGAAAACCTTGTAATCAAGGAAAAATGTACACCGAGAAAAACACGTTTAAAGTTTTCATTCGTTTGCATTTTTATCCAACCTTTCCGCATAAAAAGTGGAATACCTTTTTTAAAAAAATATAGCTACACTTTTGAAACTTGGTAGACTTATTAAGAAGATTCCAAACTTTAATTTTAGCAAATAAAAAAATTGTGCAATTTTTGCCGTTTTTGAGGTACTGTGTCCCCTTAAAGCTCAAAAATAATACGGCATGTTAAGGTTTTCAGGCGAAAAGAAACCTTTTCTGAACTAGCTTAATAAACCTGGCGTTCTACGGACGGACACTTAATAACAGTGACTTTTAAAAACGAATTTTAATTAATATAAATATCTTATTCGGTAATAAAGGTGTTAATGATGTTCACAAGTTAGTCGTTAGACGTTTAATAAAAATTTAAAATAGCGTTAGTTTTTCGTAATTTAAAATTTTGAAAAATATTCTAGAGCATTTTTAGATTCTACATTGCGTTTATGAGGTAAAAAGTAAAAAGGTATTATAATCGGTTGTTGGCCTGTCCCTCTGTCTTTCCGTCACCCACTTTCCCAACACCAACTACAAATGCCACAGACAAGTAATACATCAAATTTTATCAAAAAGTCAGTCTAGGTTTCATTCCGAATTTCTTTTCAAAATGAAATGATGAAATGAAAAGATGATATTTAGTACCCATTTAAATAGCTTTAAAATTCAATTAATATTTATACGATATTAATGTTGCCACAACGTTTCTCTTTAGAAATATTTTTTTGAAATTTTCGAACAGTTTCTGAGTACTTTATAATCTGTTTGAAGTTATTTTATAATTTGGTTTGATGTTGCTCATTTGTTCAAACCCTTTCAGGGATACAAACGTATAAATTTCTCACGTTAAGATTTTTCGCCACACATAATTAAAAAAAATATATATAAAGTTACTATTTTTAATAAATTTTAAAATTGAAGGAGGAGTCATTAATAATTAGCAGCTGTAGAAATATAATTTAAAGAAATTAAGTTTAGTTAGAATTTAGCGTTTAATATCATGCAGCGAAAACAAGTTTACTCCTTAGCAAAATTGCTTTACTCAGAAGGTTAAAAAAAAACCGGCACAGAACGTTCAATTATTTATACGTTAAAAGAAAATATTCTTTAATTTACATTTCAGAGTTCATAAATACAAAATTTAATGAAGTAAAATTATAATCAGCTGAATCATTAGCTGAATTCAATCAGCTGAATTATTAGAATTTTTTTTGGTATTTGAAAACCAAAGTGTCGAGGGATTTTTTTTGTTGTATGATAATACAGATTATGCTTATATAGCTTGCTGCTTCCCTCTCTTTACTGCAAACATCAAGAAAAAATATATATTTAGAGGTAAATTATTTTTTGCTTTAAAACATTCAGTTTTGTATTTATATGCATAAAGTTTTACTCGCATGAAAAATGTTTTAAATATTTAAAAATTAAAATTTTAATGACACTTTTTTATATTATGAATTTTCGCCTTCTAGAAACAATTTAGCGTTAAGTTAAAAAAATATTAGAGTAGATGTATGAAAGAAACACGACTACAATAGACATTTTGGAATTAAAAAGTCTTATTTACAATATTAAATGCAGTTTGTTGAAATACGTATTCGAGTTGCATTTATCTGTTCCACCAACACCTTTAGGGAAGGCCTGAGCACTCAAGTGATGACGTGTTTGAAGGTGTCCAATCTGACCAATCACAAAAGAGAAAAACAATGACAGAATTTGCCAACTATTTTAGACAAGTGATTGGTCAAAGTGAACTACTCGCACTACGTCACACGGACAATGGTAACTCATACAGAGGCCTTATTTACAAGAGGTGTTGGTTCAACAGGTTCTAAGTGACACTTACTGTTACAAGCCTACTTGTTTTTCATTACAATACACAAAAATAAACTGAAATTTAAAAAAAACTGAAAAATAATCTGAAAAATATTAATAATTGTATAAATGATTATTATTATAATAATTTATAATGATTTAATAATATAATGATTAAAAGATTAAATGATTTAAGATAAGTGATTTAAATAATTGTATAAATGATTGTTACCATAGAAACGGTAACCATAGCATTAGACTTCACCGCAGTATCACGGAAACATCGAATGCAGCACTGTAAAAAATTTGGTATAACGTTACTAAAAAAATTGTTACCAGCATGTGCTGCTTTCAGCTTTATGGAGTAAGTTACACTATAAAACAGAAGGAAGCTTCAAGCTTACTCTTAATTTGTAGTGTAATGTTTCGCCATAAATTCGGCGTAAGTTAATCGTAAGGCTGAAGCCAGCTTATAATGTTACTTTTTTTTTTATGGAGTAACACTATATCGAATACAGTGAAGAAAACATACAGCAAAATTATATTTTAAGTAGAAATTCATGTTCTTACGTGGACATTTGGCAAACTACTCATCTTTAAAAAAAATTCTCTTGCAAAAAATATGGTTTTTTTTCTTCATAAAGCAGGTTTATACCAGTTTTATAAAGTAATTTTACACCAAATTACACAAATTTACAGTGACGTATGGTTACCAGTAATTAAGTAAATATGAAAAGCCCCAGTTCCACGGTCTCCGTCCACTTGGTTTTGGTTAAATTTACGTTGTACTAGAGATTCACGAGAACTATTATCCGTTCGTGTGGACAGACAGCTTTTACAACAGCTGAGTATTGGTTAGGTTTTCTGTAATCAACAAAATCTAATAATCAGTCACCGTAAAATATGTCCGTGCATACAGGAACCTTGGAAAAGAGCCTTACCATTAAAGCAATTACGCGAAATACCTTATCTCTACCCTAAATAAAAAAAATAAGGCTATCCGGATTTATTATTGAAAGTAGTTTTAAATTTAATTTGAGGTTTACGAAAAGGAACAGAATATTTAATATTCGATAAACTGCAAAAACTAGAGACCATTTAAACATAATCAGAAACACTTATGTTAAGTGTAGCTAAAATTATAATAAATTAACTACCATTTAACTAGAAACTTAATCAGGATATATGAAACAAAAAATATTGACTTTATTTCTGATTTAAACCAGTACGTTTGTATCAGTAATGCACTTAGAACAGCTTCCACAAAAAAAAGTTATACACCTCAGCAAAAAAATCGAAACAGTATTCCAGACCTAATTTACACTTTTAAATGCTATACTAAACGATTTAATTTTCTTTTGAGAAGTTCTTTATCGTGCTGCATGCTATTTTCCAAAAGATATATTATAAAATCTCTACATTATGGCAACAAAAAGTTTCGAACCCCTATTTTACTTTCTAGCAATCTTTTTAAATGCAACTCTTTGCAATATTCAAACAAACAATACAAAGGTATTCAGGTAATTTATCAAAATACAGTCTAAGAAAGTAATTAGGATTTTGAGTTCCCGCCCCCCCCCCTTCACCCATTAAAATAAGTAATTTGTACAAAAACATCAATATGTCAAGCCTAAACATAAAATAAGATATGAAACTAAATTATTTTTATTCTTTATTTGAGGCTCCCATATGTAAAATTTTGAGGTCAATCCATCGATAAAATTTTAAAGAGGTTGATACAAATACGTTTTCGTTACAATTTATCAGCCTTTATAATGATAAACTACGGCAGAAAGTCAAAAAAAAATTCCTAAAAAGTAGTATTTTGTAAACACGTTTACTTTTTCGGGTATAGTCACGGCCAACTTCAATAACAAGGCCAGAGAATCTCTCCCAAACATGAGCGTAGACGGAAAATTTGACGTCACTGTTCCCAGTGCCGAAGATCGAGAAACCAGTTCGGACGCATTCGGAACCCTAAAATTGTGGTCAGCCGTGAACGAGTGGTTCCGAGCAGGTTTCGAGACAGGTTGTCTTCATCTTCGGAACAACGTCACTCGGAACTATGACGTCAAAATTTCCGTCCCCGAGCTTGTTTGGGAAAGCTTCTTCGGCCTTAGTAGTTGAGTAGGCCGGGGCATAGTGCATAATAATCATTGCGACGAATAATAAATATACAACGAAAGTTCACATTCTAAAATTTGGTAAACGTTCGCAGCCGTCGGTTTGGTTGAATTGTCGTCCCACTAGAGCTAAATTGAGGATATTGGCGACGGGCGTCATAATTGAGAACCACAGTCAAGTGACGAGCCGACACCTGAGAACAGACCCAATTTTAGTTTTGAAGGGCGATATCGTACGCGGCGTTGGAACTTGAATATTTAACGCACACTCCATCTACATTATATCATTCGGCGGACTTATTGGCTGCATAGACCGTTTGATTCTCATTCCCAATTATTCCATTGGAATCATCAGCTTGCCATTTTTTTTCTAACTAAGTTGAGCTCTCACTTATTTCAAAATAAGTTTTATTACATTCTAAATGCGTTTTTCTATAAAGTTTTATTTTCGTTTTGTATCGTTAGATGGAAGAATCATGTCTTTTGGAGAGTTAAATAATGAAAATATGAAATCATGGTAAAATGAAATTCACTTTGAAACAATTTTATTAAATAAATTGGCTTTAAATTCTTATTGCTTGCATTTTTAGATGTTTAAAAATTGAATACAAAACTATTTTTCGAATATTTAATATACTGTTTCTTTTCTGAATGTTTAAAAAAATTTGAAACTATTTCCATTTACTGATTTTTTTTGTTGAGTATAGAATCGAAGCATTTTGAAATTTTCAAAAACTTGAAGGTGGACGTTTGAAGTTTTGAAAAAACATGTTATAATTTATTGTTATAATTCCAATATTTTTCCTTAAATTTTAGTTAAAGAATTAATGTTTTTTTCCCTGCTTTAACGAATATAATTAATCTATTTCAAATTTTAGATTTTTAGAATAAAAAACACTTGGGCGTTGAGTTAAAAGGTCGGCAGAAATGTCAGCCCGAACATGGGACCTTTCGCGTGCAAGAATGTCTTACCGACTGGGCTCTTCAGCCCGACCCTTTTGTAGAAACCAGTTTAAATTCAGTTTATCCAGTAAATTCAGTTTATTGTACAATTATGACCGGAACGGCAACCATAGCATTAGACTTAACCACAGTAACATGGAAACATCAAATGCAGGTGAAGTTGCCGCTAAAACTTTTCGAAAATTTCAAAATGCTCGAAATCTATACAAAACAAAAAAAATATAAGCGTCTGAAAATAGGTTCAAATTTATTCTAAACATTCAGAAAAAAACGGATATTAAATATTCGAATATTAGCAAGAATTAGGGCACATATATAATTCAAAGCGTTTTATTTTATGTAATTGTTGTACAAATTTAGCATCAATAATTAGAAATTTAATTAATATTAATAAGGAATAGCAAATAACCGCATTAAATTTGTAATATTAACGGCTATTTAAAACCTTCTAAATAAGAATTATTTTTATTAGAAATAATCACCAAGACAAGTAAATTCTTTACAGACCTTCCAACTGTGGCTCTAGTGCGACGACGTTACTTCAACAAACCAACCCGTCAACTCTCCGGATTTAACTAAATAATTTTCCGGATTCCGGGTAAAAAGAGTAACGTTTACCCTTTTTAAAATCCGTCAATTGGTACATAACACAAAAATTCAGAAAATAGTTAAAAATCGGGTATTGTGTTAAATCAGTAAATATAATGTTGATTTTATATTTATAATTCACCGTCTTTCATTAATTCAATTAATAGTTTCTTATTTATTGCTATATTTAAACGCAGTTACAAGAATATATAAATTGCTTGCTTTAATATAGGAAAAAACTGACCAAATTTTAACCCTTTTTTTTATTCAATTATAATTTAAGTAGTTCAGTTTTGAGTATCAGTAAGTTGTAGTAACAGTTTTAATTATTTGTACGATGATTATCGAACAAACAATATACAATCGATCACCATAAAAAAATACCACAACTGAGTAAGTTTTAAATACCTTCTGAAGGATTGACCCCCCCCCCCCCCCATAACTTTCAATAAAAAATGCCGAAATTTAAAATATTGGTTGGTACTTTATTCAAATTTGTTTTAGTAATATGAAACTTATTTAGATTATAGTTAAATATTAGTATTTCAGCATCAATATTTTAATAAAATTATCTTTGATTCATTTCTTTGCTTTGAAGTAACCAAATCGATGTACCAAATTCATTCTCAGTCACCAAATATTATAAAGAAAATCATTTGTAACAGCAATAATATCAAATAAATAAAATTACAATACTTTTTAAATTAGTAAAAGTATTTTTATATACTACAAATCGGAATTCTTAAAAAAAAAACAATTTGTAGTGGAACCTTGACTGATTTTCTGCTAAAAATTGATTGTCTATTGGGGCTGTAAAAGTGGGTGAACGAAAGACGGACGGACAAAACAATCTATTTCGTTGCAGAGCAACTTGGATGCTAAGACTCCATGATATTTTCTTTATAACCGAGGATTTAGACTTTAAAACATTACAGTAGAACAGGATTTTCCCATAAATCTTAATTAAAATACAAATGAAATGAAGCAAAAATTTATCTGCTACTTGTTTGCACTTTATTAGACTGTTGCGGTTTTTAAAAAATGTGTTTTCAAAATAAAAATATCCTTATCCATTTTTAGTGTAATTTTAACTATCAAAAATATTTATTTGAATAAATAAATCGCATATTAGTAACCAATAATCAACTAAAACATTTTAAATTATTTTTTCAGTAATTTTTCATCGTTTACATTTTACTTGAGGGCCTTTATAAGCAGATATATTTTGTACGATTGCAATACAATTTTAAGATTTAATTTTTTTTGATAATTATTTTGCGAGATTATTGGAAACGATAAAGAAATTGATATTGACTATTTTTAATATCTAGTCGTGATAACTGCCACTAAACTTATTTTGGTGTCGCAAAATGTAATGATTTGGTCGCAATTGGCTACAGTAAATTTGGAACCCGGATTATGACAAGAGTGGCAACCATAGCATCAGACTTAACCACAGTAACAAGGAAACATCAAATGCAGTAAAGTTGCCACTAAAAGTTTTCGAAAATTTCAAAATGCTTCAATTCTATGCTAAATCAAAAATATAAGTATCTAAAATTAGGTTCAATTTTTTAACATTCAGAAAAGAAAAAGTATATTAAATATTAGGAAAATTGCAAAAATTAGGGCACATTTATTTATAATTCGAAGCTCTTTTTTTTATGTAATTGTTGTAAAAATTTAGCATCTGTAATTAGAAATTTAATTACTATTAATGAGGAATAGCAAATAACCGCTATAAATGTGCAACATTAACCGCTATTTAAAACCTTCTAAACAAGAATTAAACTTATTATTCACTAGCAAATTTATACCCGTTCTTCGCACGGATTAAAAAAATATCAAATCGTTCCAAATATGTGTACCATATAACCTGTTATAGGATCATAAAATTATGTTATTGTTCCCGCTCGTTATAAAGTATAAAATCCCGTTTCATTGCTTTAAAATTCCGAAATGAAAAATAAGCTATAAAATGCACTCATTAATGTCATCACAATTCCCTCATTAATACACAAAACCTTTTAGCTCATTTGGCGCGTTTTGGGAAATAATTTCGCAAGGAAATAGATATGGATACAAACACACCCATTATACAGCTCTAATACAATGACCTTCGAACAACCGACCAGCTTATAAATTATTTATGAGAGAAATTGCCCATTTGGCGAGTTTTAGATAATTTGGCGAGTTTGGCAATATATTTGGCGGAAAAATAAAGACATAAAACACTAATATGCAGCATGACAACTGTGGCTATAATGCAACGTTAATTCAACAAACCAAACTTTCGAATTTAATTATAATAATTTTCCGGATTACGGGAGCCAAGAGAAAGTTTAAGTTAGTCTTAGAAAATGCGGCAATTGGTACATGTTACTCAGAAATTCAGAAAGTAGTTAAAAATCAGGTATTGCCGGGTTAAATTCGTAAATAATGTTGATTCTAATACACTTTCATTAATTCAATTATTAATTAATGGTTTCTTATTGATTGCTTTATAGTATATTCGCAGTTCCAAGAATATATAAATTGCTCGCTTGAATATTAAAAAACTTGTCAAACCTATCTTCCTTTTACTTTAGTTTTAATTATTTGTACAATGATTCGCAATATTTGAACAAACAATATTTGGACAATCGAACACCATAAAAAAAATACCGCAATTGCGTGAGTTTTTAATACCTTCTGAAAAAAAGGATACCGCCTAACTCTTAATTAAAAATTTAAGTTTAAACAAATTGGATAGTACTTTATTCAAAAATGTTCAGTAATACGGAACTTATTCAGATAACAGTTAAATATTAGTATTTCAGCATTAATATTTTAATAAAATTATTTAAAACTCATTTCTGCTTTGAAGTCTTAAGTTTTTCATTTTAAATAATTAAGATTATAAAGAAAATTAGTTGTAACAACAATGATATCAAATAAATTAAATTACAATGTTTTTCAAATTAATAAAAGTATCTTATGTTGTGTTGTTTCTAATGCCACTGGGTAACCGAGCCCGGAGTAGAGAACTGCCCGATTTTAAGGCGAAGTGGGGCGGCTTCTTGTTCGCACTTTATTAGACTGTTGCAGTTGCAAAAAAATATATAAAGGAACACCTAGCGTATTCAGGCCGGAATGCTATTTGGCGACTTTTGGCGTTCGTGAAAAAGTAAACACAGGGTTGCTACAGTTAGTATTATTTTACGAAACATATTAATTTCGGTACGGCATCAATAAATTCACTTCGGAAAAATGTTTATTTTAATTTTTAACATCAATATTTGTTTCAAAACGTTGAAAATTTATTAAGATTAGTTAATTTAGAATAATAATTACGCAGCTCGTTGGTTGGTTGGTTGGTAGACATATATTTTATGGGCTTGTGGTTACTTGTTTGTTTTCGTTTCGTAGCTGGTTTGTTGCTTTTCCAGATGCGGGCTTATTCCTGTCATTTATTTATTTATTTATTTGTTTGTTTCAGATGCACATAACAGAAAAATCCAATTATAATGCACATCATAAAAGACAATGAAAACAACAAAAACACACAAAAAAGAAAAACATTACAAAGAGAATAACCTCCGACAATTAGATTTAAAAACATTAAAAGGCATACAAAAAATATCAAGTTCCTCAGACACACTATTATAAGTTTTATAAAATTTATATAGACAAAAATTTAAAATGCAGTTATTCCGATTAGAACTCAAATAAAACAAACAACGATTACGTGTAACTCTAGAAGGCACATTAAATTTTATAGTACTAGTAATGTAAGTGGAATCAATCATATTATTAATAACTTTATAAAAAAACAAAAGACAATAAACTTGACGTCTGGACTTTAGGGTAAAAATGTTAAACATATTACGGAGTACACTAGAAGGCACTTCCCGAGAAGCAGCGTTGAAACTCTTAAAATACAAAAAACGTAAAAAATTATTCTGTACACGTTCAATGACACTATTGCTATTCTCGTAGTAAGGATCCCATATAGGGGTACAATATTCAAGATTAGGGCGAACCAGGCCAAAATACAAAACCTCCAAAGCCTTTCGACTGGTGAAATTAGTAGTTTTGCGTTTTAAGAAACCTAGAATTTTGTAAGCTTTAGTTGTAATAATTTGAATGTGCTCGGAAAAATCAAGTTTACTATTAAACGTCACACCAAGATCCCTAACAGAAAAATTACGCAACAGGGAAGTATTGTTAATATTATAAGAAACAAGGAGAGGCTTATATTTACGCGTATAACTTAAAACACTGCATTTAGATATATTCAACTCCAACTTATTTCTAATGCACCAATTAAACACATTGTCAATATCGTTTTGTAAGAGATTAGTATCAGAATTACAGAGTATCTTTCTAAATATTTTTAAATCATCAGCAAAAAGAAGATAGTCACTATGCTCAATAGAGTTACACAGGTCATTGATAAACAATATAAAAAATAAAGGACCCAGATTAGAGCCCTGGGGAACACCAGAGCCATTACCAAAACCAACAGATACAGAATTTCTAATATAAACATACATAGAACGATTCGTAAGATAGGAGAATATCCATTGAACCAGATCGGCCGTAAAACCCATATGGGACAGTTTATTTAAAAAAATGCCAAAATCAAGTGAATCAAAGGCCTTAGAGAAATCGGTGTAAATGACATCAAGTTGACAATTAGACTCAAAAGCGGAAATAATGTTGCTAGTTAAACAATACAAATTAGAAAGAGTTGATCTATGGGGAAAAAAGCCATGCTGAGCAACATTGATAAATCCACTAACTTGCGAAAAGATCTTCTTATGGATGACAATCTCAAAAACTTTGGCAAACGGACTTAAAATAGCAATAGGCCTATAATTTTGACAAATTCTGACGTCACCTTTCTTATGAACAGGAATAACCTTTGTATTTTTCCAGAAACTGGGAAATGAGCAAGTTTTTAACGATAAATTAAAAATAATAAGTAGAGGATAAATTAAGTGCTCAGCACAGCCCTTAACAATAAATGATGGAACATTGTCAACCCCCGTAGATAGGGAGGATTTCAAATCTTGAATAGCTGATACAACCTCTGTGTGAGTGATGCAATCAATTTTGATCACGTCCCCAAGATCACTTAGAGAGGTATAACATGGACTATGTTCTGTACTCTGTTTATACACAGAGCCAAAATACCTGGCAAAAGCGTTGGCTATGTCAACATCATTATCAAAACAAGCATCATTAGAGAACACTTCATTAGGCAAAGTCTGACTTTTTTTAAAATATGACCAAAATTTATCAGGTTGACGTATCAAGTTATTTTCAGTATTTTTAGCCTACTTTTCTTTTTTTAATTCGAAAGAATTAAAAAAATGAAAAAGTAGGTATTGACATGCGGTCGATGTCCGTCTGTCCGTCTGTCCGTCTGTCCGTCTGTCTGTCCGTACCCCCCTTCCAAAATCGGTTCTAATCATCGGATCTTAAAAATTCTTTTTTTGTTAGAAAGCTATAACCTCAGATACCCAACTTTCATACTTTTTGTCCGTCTGTCTGTACGTCCGGACGGACATAAATCTACTATCTGTCGGCGAATTTCCCATTGAATTAGCATTGAAATTCAATTTTGAGTCATTTAAATCACTGTAGGTATTGAAATGCGGTTGATTTCCAACTGTCTGTCTGTCCATCTGTCTGTCTGTTCGTATGTCTGTCTGTTCGTATGTCTGTCCGTCTGTCTGTCCGCCTGTCTGTCCGTTTGTCTGTCTGTCTGTACCCCCTTCCAAAATCGGTTCTAATCATCGGATCTTAAAAATTCCTTTTTTGTTAGAAAGCTATGACCTCAGATACCCAACTTTCATACTTTTTTCCGTCTGTCTGTACGTCCGGACGGACATAAATCTACTATCTGTCGGCGAATTTCCCATTGAATTAGCATTGAAATTCAATTTTGAGTCATTTAAATCACTGTTGCCAAATCAACAATGACATGAGAAACTTTATTTATTTAAATATATTTGAAGCAAAATAATATTTTCATGAATCAGTTTGGAATGACGTCATAAAATGTAGCACAATTTGATTCTTTGATTGTTCATTAATTATCTAACAAGAAAGCGGCAAGGCATACTTTTGCATACAATTATGCTTAGTTTTAATTTACATTTCTTTTTTTTTTTAATGCAGTTTGGAGTTTCATTACTTTTGTTATTAATAAATATTTAATTATTCTTCGAACTACAAATAAATCGCGAGCAGACGATAAATAATATTTAATTAATTTGCGAAATAATATTAAGGAAAATAGTTGATTTTGGCTTTTAGAAGTTTAAATTATTAGCTGGATGCTGTGTTTCGATTTTTTTTTTCTAATCTGTATAAATCTAGTGTAGAAACGGCTGTTGATGATATTTACTGTAAGAACCTAGTTTTTTCCCGATGAGAACTTTAGTAAGTATTTAAGTATCAGGAAAGTAGGCTATTTTAGTTCTTTATGAACTTCTTGTTAATATAACTAGAATAATCACTGGCTATACTATTCCTAAGAGATGAACGTAAGGATTTAAAATTTTGAATACAAACAGGGTCATGATTACGTAAAGCAAGTTTACGAGCTTTAGCCTTAGTCTTAATAAGTTTTATAGTATCAATAGAATACCACAAAGGGTACTTACTTGAGTGGTACTTTAAAGGTATTGTTTGATCAAAGATCATATTTAATATATTATAAAAACCAGCAACAGCATAGTTGACATCCTCAAAAGCATTTAAAAAATTCCAATTAATACTAGACAACAAAAACCATATGCTCAAGAAATCAGCTTTTTTGAAGTTATATCTAGGAGTGTTCTTTAATTGCCCATTAGAACGAACAGCTACATGCTGCAAAGACACAGAAAGGGCAGGGTGATAATTATCTTCTAAAGTTAAAGGATTATCACTATGTTCAACCATAATATTGCTGTCGTGAAAATTGGTTAGGATAAGATCAAGATATTTAGAACAACAATTATGCACAGTATTCAGTTGCTTAAGGTTAAAAAGCATTATAAAATTACGAAGTTCACTAGTTTTAGGATCAAGATTAAATTGATTTAAAAAATCACCAGTAATGGGCAGATTAAAATCACCACATATAAAAATATTGTCATACAAATTAAAACGAGTAAAATAGTTAAAAAAGTCTAAATAAATATCAACACTGGATCCAGGGGGGAAATAAGCCACACAGAAGATTATTTTTTTCATGTTATCCAAGGTAATAGAGATAAACACACATTCAACAACATGATTGTATTGTATTAAAAGCTTTGGGCACAACGATCTCTTGGCCGCTATGAGAACACCACCTCCACGAGACACATTAGTAGTACGATAATCCCCCCGTCATTGTGGTATGGCTTTTTTTACGTGACGTAAATCTCTCGGTTGCATTTCTCGAATTCGTTGCTTTTGCTCACGGAGTGGTGTTGTCGGTAGCGTGAGGAAATAGTTTCATATGATTTTTTTTTGTTTTTAACATGTCTTGAAATCTCAGTAATGTTTTAATTGTCGAAACGTAAAATGTTGTACGCAATATAACATATACGTTACGAAATTATCCCACCTGCGCAGCGTGTTGTGAAACTCGGAAATTCTTCGACAATCGAATGTAGAAACTCGGCCAGTGTTGGGCAAATTTTAATTGCAAAAGCAATTAATGGTTATCAATTAATTGTTAATTGTTACTACTGCAATTAACAATTAATCAATTGTAATTGTGGAAAACTGCGATTAACTATCAATTGTAATTGTGGAAATGAATTGTTAATTGCAGTGGAAACAATTAACAATTAACTAATGTTAACTCCGACAACCCGACCAAGATCGACTACCCGACCAAGACCGACTACCCGACCAAACCGACAACCCGACCAAGACCGACGATCCGATCAATCGACCAAGACCGACGACCCGACCAAGACCGACGATCCGATCAATCGACCAAGACCGACGACCCGACCAAGACCGACGATCCGACCAATCGACCAAGACCGACAACCCGACCAATACCGACAACCCGACCCAAGACCGACGACCCGACCCAAGACCGACGACCCGACCCAAGACCGACGACCCGACCCAAGACCGACGACCCGACCCAAGACCGACGACCCGACCCAAGACCGACAACCCGACCCAAGACCGACGATCCAACCAAACTGACAACCCGACCAAGATCGACAACGCGACCCAAGACCGACAACCCGACCCAAGACCGACCACCCGACCAAGACCGACGATCCGACCAATCGACCAAGACCGACAACCCGACCCGACCGACGACCCGACCAAGACCGAAGCCCGACCAATCGACAAAGACCGACAACCCGACCAATCGACCGAGACCGACAACCCGACCAATCGACCGAGACCGACCGTTCGAGACCGACAACCCGACCGTTCAAGACCGACAACCCGACCGTTAAAGACCGAAAACCCGACCGTTAAAGACCGAAAACCCGACCGTTAAAGACCGAATACCCGACCGTTCAAGACCGACCAACACTGGTCGGTCAGGTCAATTGATTAATTGAATGCCCAACACTGAACTCGGCCCATGACACAATTAAAAAAAATATGCTGGTAGCCCCTCCGGGCAGTCGATTGTGGCTACTCGGCAATCCTCCGGGCCGTCGATTGTGGCCACTCGAGCCGTGATATCCTTAAAAAAAACCGCTGGTACCCCCTCCGGGCCGTCGATTGTGGCTACTCGGCAATCCTCCGGGCCGTCGATTGTGGCCACTCGAGCCGTGATATCCTTAAAAAAAACCGCTGGTACCCCCTTCGGGCCGTCGATTGTGGCCACTCGAGCCGTGATATACTTAAAAAAAACCGCTGGTACCCCCTCCGGGCCGTCGATTGTGGCTACTCCGCAATCCTCCGGGCCGTCGATTGTGGTCACTCGAGCCGTGATATCCTTAAAAAAAAACGCTGGTACCCCCTCCGGGCCGTCGATTGTGGCCACTCGAGCCGTGATATCCTTAAAAAAAACCGCTGGTACCCCCTTCGGGCCGTCGATTGTGGCCACTCGAGCCGTGATATACTTAAAAAAACCGCTGGTACCCCCTCTGGGCCGTCGATTGTGGCTACTCGGCAATCCTCCGGGCCGTCGATTGTGGCCACTCGAGCCGTGATATCCTTAAAAAAACCGCTGGTACCCCCTCCGGGCCGTCGATTGTGGCTACTCGGCAATCCTCAGGGCCGTCGATTGTGGCCACTCGAACCGTGATATACTTAAAAAAACCGCTGGGGTCAATTGTTGCAACTAGACATGTGAAACTACGTTTTGATTATAATTTATTTAATTACTTTTAATCCAAAGTTGTTAGTAAGTTATTAATTAAGTTTTTAATTTTGAGGGATTTTTGATCATTAATGAAATGTACACTAATATACAACACCAATTAAATCTTAGTATTATAATCGGCCTACGGCCGATTATCAATGATATATTTGAATTATAATCGGCCTACGGCCGATTATTATCCAAATATATCATTGATAATAAAAAAGGGAATCCAACACTGAATAAAAAAAAATCGAATATTATTCATTCAATAATAAAATAATACAAAATAATATATACAAAAATACTTATTAATAAAAAATTTTTAAAAAAAAGGAATTTAATTACACATATTTCGTTACATCATTACTCTAATAAGATAAGATAATAAGATAATTACTTTCAATTTAAAAATTCATCAAAAACTATTAAAAAATTCATTAAAAAAAACTAATTGTGAAACATCGGACAGATAAGAACGACAAAATTAACATTTGGTAGTTTCGATTAAAGCGTTTGTCAAAAAGCAAACCAAACACTGAAATACATCATAAGCCTTAAACCATTCTATCGATTTTAGTGCATTTTATAAAACCAAACCTTACTGACCAAGCACACAAACCTGAATATATATGTCTACCAACCAACCAATCAATCAACCAACCAACCAAACCTTACCCACGTTGCATTTCGAACAAATACTCACATACACACAAAAACCCGAAATTTCAAAATAAACCCATTTCACGCTTTACTATTTTTTATATTACTGTATTTTCAAACAAACCAAGTAACTCAAAAATAA
Organism: Oedothorax gibbosus; assembly: GCA_019343175.1. Lineage (NCBI taxonomy): Eukaryota > Metazoa > Arthropoda > Arachnida > Araneae > Linyphiidae > Oedothorax > Oedothorax gibbosus. The sequence goes on along the minus strand of CM033276.1, from coordinate 8,516,236 downwards.
ATTAGTTTTTGAGATTTGGCAACAAGATTGATGTAAACATCTACTGAGTTGAACTGGAATGTTTACCAAATTAAGTACGTTTCCGCTACTTGGCTGCAAAAGTTAAGCCGCCAAACCGAGACCGGCCTGAATACGCTAGCAGTACCTATATAAAAAATATCCAAAAATCATTCTGAGAGTAATTTTAGGCGTCAAATATTTATTGAATATATAAATCGCATATTAGCAACCAATAACCAACTAAAACATTTTACATTATTTTGAAAGTTTTTTTTAATGTTTACATTTTACTTGAGGGCCTTTAGGTTGGGTTTTTTATACTTAAATATATTAATGTAAAATTTATTAAAATATAAACAATGATTTAGGAATTATATCGTTTTTTATTAAGTACTTATATTATTTTATTATATTTATACAACTTGCATATACATAAAATTAGCATATTATTTAAGATAGTGTGAAATAATTAGTGCTATTAGTAAGATTAATTGATAATTTCGTAAAAAGAAAGTAACTTTATCCAAGCCCAATGGACGTTTGAAAACATCTCGCATATTTGTAAATGCTATAATTAGCAATTTATTTATCAAATTGAATTAGTTACTGGTTTTTGACTTTTTTGTATATAAAAAAGCTTGGCCCGTAATTAGTTTGACAATCTGAGAAGTTATGAGACAAACTATGCTAATTCTGAAATTTTCTTTAGTTTATCACTAGGCCAAACACTCCAAATAAAGCCTATCAACAGACAGAATCTTAAATATTAATTTGGAGGGGTGGAAATGCGAGATAACAATTAAAGCTTTGAAAAAATATATATTCACACTATTTTCATACGACACTTATTCACGGAAATAAATAAGTTGTATTGTATTGAAATCTAAACGAAACTAAAAAATTACCGTCATTAAAATGGATTTGATTTAAACTGACCAACTTCATAATTTTTGTTTTTTTGGTGTAGATTTATAAAAAGTTTACATTCGCCTCTCGATCTTTCCACGCATAGAAAGGCCTCAGTTAAATATTAAATTCTATCCAGGATCAAAGCTAAATTAGCAATTTCAGAATCACTGGAGATGTCCAAATATAAAAACCGATATTACAGATTTGTAAATAAATATTAAAATTTTATGTTATAAATCTACAAATATTTATACTAAAAATGTTATATAAAATCTATAATATTAACATATACTTAACTTTCTAGGTGTACTCCAGTCTGGAAAAGCGCGGTTTCCCGTCCCTGTGCCTCCACGGTGCTGGTGACGACGATGTCTACGATGTCGTATCGAACTTCCCGACACCGTACGTGCGGCAAGTCCGCCGCCTGGTACTGCGGTGCTGTAATCTCACAGACAAAGGACATGAGGTGCTGTTGGAGTTCTTCCATGAGGTGGGTGCACGTTTCACAAGTAATGGTTGCGGTAATTTTGTCGCATAATCTGTAGGGATAATGATAAGTCATTAGAGCTTTTACCTAGAGACACGTTTTATACTGAAAGGTTCCGGTGATTTTGCCGCATAATCTCTACAGTAACAGGGATAAGTCAGTTCTTGCTTTCGCAAGGAGGCATGTTTTACATTAAAAGATTCCGGTAATTTTGCCGCATAATCTACAGTGACAATTGAGGTTAACTTGGATCTTCCACGATGGTGGACATTAGGCCAGTTTCACAAGAAATATTTTAGGTAATTTTGCCGCACTATCCCCAGCGATAATGTTAAAACAATTAGAGATTTAACAGAGAGGGTTGTGACTAGGCATGTTTTACACTGAAAGATTCTGGTGATTTTGCCACATATTCTACAAGGACCAAATGACAATGTTACGCCGATTTGGGACGCTTTGACGAGGGTAAATATTGGGAAAGTTTAACACGTCATGAATCCGGTAATTTTTCTGCACAACTTACAAGGACAATGTTGAGTGAATTGGAGCTTTTTACGAAGAGGGGATGACATAAGGCAATTTTCAGACGGAATGGTTCCAAAAATTTTCCTGTTTAATGTAAAGGGACAGTATTAAGTCGGTTGGGGCTTTTACGAGGAGGATGGAAATTATTGAGCAGTTTCACACAAAGGAATTATGTACACTCTTAAAACAAAAGAGTGAAATTCACTCCTATAGGAGAAGTGCATTTTCGGCACCGGAAAGGAGTGGAAATTAACTCAGACTGAGTTAAAACCACTCGTTTTAAGAGTGTAGGACGCAGATTGTTTTCTTTATTTCTTTTACCACTCGAAAAGGTGAAATTCACTGATAGGAGAAGTGCATTTCGGACGGAAAGAGTGAAATTACTCAACGAGTTAAAACCGCTCGTTGTTTAAGAGTAGTTTTGTCGTTCAGTATACATTGACCGTTTTAAGTTAATATTTCTCGAGGAGGGTGGACATTGGACCAGTTTCACGCTTAATGATTCTGATAAATTTGCTGCACAATCTACAGAGATAATGTTAAGTCAATTGGAGCTTTCACAAGGAGAGTTGACATTAGAATAGTTCAACACGTAATGATTCCGGTAATTTTGCCTCAAAATCTAGTGACAATATTAAATCAATTGGACTTTTTTTTAACGAAGAGGGTTCACAAGCAATATTTTTGGTAATCTCGGAGTACTTACGGTATCACAGTGGGAAGTCAATTGTACAACTGTTATTCTTTCACGAGGTATATTGGAGTTCCTAAATGACTACTTAAGGTCAAAGAGAGACACGTCACATAAGTTATAACACATCCAGTTATGCAACAGAAAGTTGACTATCTTTGTTGATATTCACTCTAATTGTTGCTGCAAGTAACTTCTTAGAAGGGAAACGCATTTGGTAGCATGCGACATTAAAGCCTTCAAACCGGGAAATACTGGAAAATAAACTAAGTTCCTAGTGCTGCAATTTTAAAACTGGACTCATGAGAACCAACTGCCAGTCAAAGACTTCTAATAAGAATAGACTGGGCATTGAATAACCCAACACGTGATCAACATCACTTCCCAAGTCACGTGGGTTTGGGCGCAAGGACCTGTCTGTTGTTCGAATAAGAGACAATTTGCTAACTCTACACTGTTAAAAAAATCTAGTTTTTTACCCCTAAACTTTTTCCTTATTTTTACAAATGATTTCGAAAAAAGACATTATTTCTCCATTAATTGACGAATAGTTTGCGATTCTGAAGGGAACGGGCCTACGCCTTGCGCATGTGCAGTTCCAAATAGACCTTGCACACAAACACACACAATTGAGGTGTAGTTTTTCAAAATTGACTTTTCAATCGGTTTGAATCTTAAACTATACTTGGAACGATTGTTAGCCAACTTTTAAACGATGGATCCTAAAGGAATTATATTCCAAGGTAATCATTTTACAATATTATATTAATTAGATTTTATTTATTATCAATATGCAATTTATAGATTTCGGGACATTTTTTAAATAAGATATGAATGTTAAATAGTACCACTTAATTTCGACGGGAAGGAGAATTTTTTAGAATATATAGAATGCGCTCGCTTTTTACGCATTCTGAAATAACGCCAGAATTTCTTTAAACAAAACGAATTATTTATCGAATATACCTACCCACACACTTGTTTGGTGATTATTCAGAAATGGGGGAGTGAGTCTACTTTAATCTTGTTGGGTGAATGTACATTACTTTTTTTAAAGCTCGGTAAGATTCGCTCACTTCTAGTTTCTGTACGACCTCAAGCACTGACTTGAAAGCTACGTACTTTTTAACTGATTTTACAATCAAGTGATGAGGTCAACTACTAAGCCGACTACTCGATAAAGTACTTCTTGAGCGACCATTGTTGGTTATTGATTTCTTGAGAGTGTGCAATATCATAGACCTGGTCTAGCTCTTCTGGGCAACAGGGATCAGCGACAACAACACTACTAAGCCGATACTCTGTGCAATTTTCGAGCGACTTCGTACTCGGCGTAAATCTCGCCAAAATTTGGTGCCTTTGAAAACTCCAAATTTGGATGCAACCTGTAATCTTAGTTTGGTGAAACAACTAGCCATAATTTGGTGAAACAACTAGCCATAATTTGGTGAAACAACTAGCCATAATTTGGTGAAACAACTAGCCATAATTTGGTGAAACAACTAGCCATAATTTGGTGAAACAACTAGCCATAATTTGTTGAAACAACTAGCCATAATTTGTTGAAACAACTAGCCATAATTTGTTGAAACAACTAGCCATAATTTGTTGAAACAACTAGCCATAATTTGGCGAAACAACTAGCCATAATTTGGCGAAACAACTAGCCATAATTTGGCGAAACAACTATCCATAGTTTGGTGAAATAACTAGCCGTAATTTCAGCCTCTAGTGCGACTTCAATTGGACCAAATCTCAAAAGTGTACCCACATTTTGGTGTGAATGGCTAGAGCTCTCTAGTTACCACTAGAGATTTCACCAAAATTTATCATTTCCACTTTCATTAAAGTTTGTTGAGATTGCACATTTTGTAGCCAGGCAAATGACTCCAAATCTTTCTTACAACAAGGCTGGTTATTATTTTTACAATGTATGTCAATCTTAATCGAAGCTTCAAGTAATGCCATAATTGAACAACAAAAAATAACAATAAAGTTACAAAAAACTATTCTGAATAACTTTTTTTAACAATTCTTTTAAGACCCTACAAGTGTCTTAAGAAGTAAAATAACTTTTGTGAGTTCAGACTCTAGCTCTATTTAGCTTTTCCAAATATAATTTATCCATGACTTTGTTTGTAATTCCTTTGACTTTTTTTTCCCATTGTACCTCAAATATATCGTTTGTGGTTGTAATAATGGTGGCCCACCTGGACATGACGGGTGTTGTCGTTGTAATCAAGATATTGCATCGTTAAGGTCTATGGGCAATTCAAGGGACCAAACATTAAAGGCTTTATTAACGAGTTGTCTTTGTAACAGGGTTTGACTGTAATCCGCTTGATTACCACTAGAGATTTTGTCACTTTCACTAAAGTTTCTTTTGATGGCTCAATTTTAGCTTCCATACTACGTTTATAACGTAAAAAGTGGAAGGTATTATAATCGTTCTGTCCGTCCATCACCCACTTTCAAAGCCCATACTACAAATGCTACGGACAAGTGTGATACGTCAAAAAATTCAGCGCATTGAAATTAGAATACATTGAAAATTTTAGAAAAGAATTCAAATTCGAAGTACTTCAATTATTTTTAAAAAAACTGAACAATTTAATGCTCATTTAAAAAGCATAGGAAGCCATTTTTATTAGAATTTAATCACCATTGCCATTCGCAACAATCGCTCGAAAAACTTTAATTCTGTTGGACAATAAATTTAAATAAATTTATTTTTGCGACATCGATCAGTTTGAACGTCAAATATATTTCACTAGGAGATTCTTTGTACGTTAATATGAAATGTTTTAATTCATACATTTTACATATTTATTCTTTGAAATATAAATTAATTTATGCAAACGATAAGTAATAATTGAATTTTCGAAATAAAATAAATGAAACAAGCCAAATTTAGCATGTAAATGTTTAATATAGAATATTAATGCTGTGTTTGGCGCCTTTTTACCTGTTTAACACAACTGTTGTGTAGAAGCGGGTTAAGTGACAGATTCTGTTACAAACCTACTTGGTTTTTTATAACCAGTCAAATGATTCAAAATTTTGGTGCGACAAGGCTCTTTATTATTTTTTTTACAAGATAATTTAATTGAAGCTACAAATAATGCCGTAATCGAGAAAAGAACCTTTATCAAAGTTACAAAATTAGCATGCTAAATAACTTGTTTGATTAGTTTGATTAGTTTGATTAATGATTCTGATAAATTTGCTGTACAATCTACAGAGATAATGTTAAGTCAATTGGAGCTTTCACAAGGAGAGTTGACATTAGAATAGTTCAACACGTAATGATTCCGGTAATTTTGCCTCAAAATCTAGTGACAATATTAAATCAATTGGACTTTTTTTTAACGAAGAGGGTTCACAAGCAATATTTTTGGTAATTTCGGGGTACTTACGGTATCACAGTGGGAAGTCAATTGTACAACTGTAATTCTTTCACGAGGTATATTAGAGTTCCTAAATGACTACTTAAGGTCAAAGAGAGACACGTCACATAAGTTATAACACAACCAGTTATACAACAGAAAGTTGACAATCTTTGTTGTTATTCACTCTAATTGTTGCTGCAAGTAACTTCTTAGAAGGGAAAACGCATTTGGTTGCATGCGACATTAAAGCCTTTCTAACCGGGAAATACTGGAAAATAAACTAAGTTCCCATAGCTGCAATTTTAAAACTGGACTCATGAGAACCAACTGCCAGTCAAAGACTTCTAATGAGAATAGACTGGGCATTGAATAACCCAACACGTGATCAACATCACTTCCCAAGTCACGTGGGGTTGGGCGCAATGACTTGTCTGTTGTTCGAATAAGAGAAAGTTTGCTTAATTCTACACAGTTAAGAAAACTAGTTTTTTTTACCCCTAAACTTTTTCCTCACTTTTACAAATGATTTCGAAAAAAGACATTATTTCTCCATTAATTGACGAATAGTTTGCGATTCTGAAGGGAACGGGCCTACGCCTTGCGCATGTGCAGTTCCAAATAGACCTTGCACACAAACACACACAATTGAGGTGTAGTTTTTCAAAATTGACTTTTCAATCGGTTTGAATCTTAAACTATACTTGGAACGATTGTTAGCCAACTTTTAAACGATGGATCCTAAAGGAATTATATTCCAAGGTAATCATTTTACAATATTATATTAATTAGATTTTATTTATTATCAATATGCAATTTATAGATTTCGGGACATTTTTTAAATAAGATATGAATGTTAAATAGTACCACTTAATTTCGACGGGAAGGAGAATTTTTTAGAATATATAGAATGCGCTCGCTTTTTACGCATTCTGAAATAACGCCAGAATTTCTTTAAACAAAACGAATTATTTATCGAATATACCTACCCACACACTTGTTTGGTGATTATTCAGAAATGGGGGAGTGAGTCTACTTTAATCTTGTTGGGTGAGTGTACATTACTTTTTTAAAGTTCGGTAAGATTCGCTCACTTCTAGTTTCTGTACGACCTCAAGCACTGACTTGAAAGCTACGTACTTTTTAACTGATTTTACAATCAAGTGATGAGGTCAACTACTAAGCCGACTACTCGATAAAGTACTTCTTGAGCGACCATTGTTGGTTATTGATTTCTTGAGAGTGTGCAATATCATAGACCTGGTCTAGCTCTTCTGGGCAACAGGGATCAGCGACAACAACACTACTAAGCCGATACTCTGTGCAATTTTCGAGCGACTTCGTACTCGGCGTAAATCTCGCCAAAATTTGGTGCCTTTGAAAACTCCAAATTTGGATGCAACCTGTAATCTTAGTTTGGTGAAACAACTAGCCATAATTTGGTGGAAAAACAACTAGCCATAATTTGGTGAAACAACTAGCCATAATTTGGCGAAACAACTAGCCATAATTTGGCGAAACAACTAGCCATAATTTGGCGAAACAACTAGCCATAATTTGGCGATACAACTAGCCATAATTTGGCGATACAACTATCCATAGTTTGGTGAAATAACTAGCTGTAATTTCGGCCTCTAATAGCTCTCTAGTGCGACTTCAATTGGTCCAAATCTCAAAAGTGTACCCACTTTTTGGTGTGAATGGCTAGAGCTCTCTAGTTACCACTAGAGATTTCACCAAAATTTATCATTTCCACTTTCATTAAAGTTTGTTGAGATTGCACATTTTGTAGCCAGGCAAATGACTCCAAATCTTTCTTACAACAAGGCTGGTTATTATTTTTACAATGTATGTCAATCTTAATCGAAGCTTCAAGTAATGCCATAATTGAACAAAAAAAAAACATTAATTAAAGTTACAAAAAACTATTCTGAATAACTTTTTTTTAACAATTCTTTTAAGACCCTACAAGTGTCTTAAGAAGTAAAATAACTTTTGTGAGTTTAGACTCTAGCTCTATTAAGCTTTTCCAAATATAATTTATCCATGACTTTGTTTGTAATTCCTTTGACTTTTTTTCCCATTGTACCTCAAATATATCGTTTGTGGTTGTAATAATGGTGGCCCACCTGGACATGACGGGTGTTGTCGTTATAATCAAGATACTGCAACATTAAGGTTGGGCAATTCAAGGGACCAAACATTAAAGGCTTTATTAACGAGTTGTCTTTGTAACAGGATTTGACTGTAATCCGCTTGATTACCACTAGAGATTTTGTCACTTTCACTAAAGTTACTTTTGATGGCTCAATTTTAGCTTCCATACTACGTTTATAACGTAAAAAGTGGAAGGTATTATAATCGTTCTGTCCGTCCATCACCCACTTTCAAAGCCCATACTACAAATGCTACGGACAAGTGTGATACGTCAAAAAATTCAGCGCATTGAAATTAGAATACATAATTTTAGAAAAGAATTCAAATTCGAAGTACTTCAATTATTTAAAAAAAAAACTGAACAATTTAATGCTCATTTAAAAAGCATAGGAAGCCATTTTTATTAGAATTTAATCACCATTGCCATTCGCAACAATCGCTCGAAAAACTTTAATTCTGTTGGACAATAAATTTAAATAAATTTATTTTTGCGACATCGATCAGTTTGAACGTCAAATATATTTCACTATTAGATTCTTTGTACGTTAATATGAAATGTTTTAATTCATACATTTTACATATTTATTCTTTGAAATATAAATTAATTTATGCAAACGATAAGTAATAATTGAATTTTCGAAATAAAATAAATGAAACAAGCCAAATTTAGCATGTAAATGTTTAATATAGAATATTAATGCTGTGTTTGGCGCCTTTTTACCTGTTTAACACAACTGTTGTGTGGAAGCGGGTTAAGTGACAGATTCTGTTACAAACCTACTTGGTTTTTTATAACCAGTCAAATGATTCAAAATTTTGGTTCAACAAGGCTCTTTATTATTTTTTTACAAGATAATTTAATCGAAGCTACAAGTAATGCCGTAATCGAGAAAATAACATTTATTAAAGTTACAAAATTAGCATGCTAAATAACTTGTTTGATTAGTTTAATTTTAATGAAGTTTTTCCTTATGCTAAAAATATCTTGTGGTTCTATATGATTAGGTGACCCACTTGGACATGATGGGTTGCAACGAGGTGACGGATGCCGGGCTCTGGGCCTCCCTTCACCCGCGCATGGTGATCCACTTTCAAACCGCATAAGTGCATGATCCGTCCACAATAGATTCAAAATTTGTCGACAAGAGCTCTGTTATTTTTTTTTTTACAAGATATTTAATCGAAGCCTACAAAATAATGCCGTAATCAAGAAAGAACCTTTATCAAAGTTATAAAATTAGCATTAGCTAAATAACTATTTTGATTAGTTTAATTTTAATAGAGTTTTTCCTTTTGCTAACAAATCTTGTGGTTGTATATGATTAGGTGACCCACTTGGACATGATGGGTTGCAACGAGGTGACGGATGCCGGGCTCTGGGCCTCCCTTCACCCGCGCATGGTGCACCTCACCTTGGCAGACTGCATCAACGTCGCCGATGAGTCCGTCGCAGCCATAGGTAAGTCATTTAACCTCATCACTCCAGAAGTACACATCGTCACTTGATTGTGGTTCTAAATTACGACGTCCGTCGCCAATAGCCCCCTTGGATCTCTAGTGCGACGATGATTCTAACCAGAAGTACACATACTTGAACCTTTGTAGAATTCACTTTACCACTTCATTTAAAGATATTATTGATATTATTGTAAACAAAATTCTTTAAGTTTTCCGCAAATGCCGATACTGAAGCAACTGATTTATAAATTGAAAAAAAAAATGGCGAAACAAGAGGACCAAGCAAATTTCGGAGATTTTGCAAAAAAAGGTTTTTTCACTGATAAATGTGTAAGACAATTTGCATTAAATCTAATGTTAGAATGAACTATTGAATTACAAGAAACTAACAGACATTATTCATTCATAGCACAAGAAGTATTTTTTTACCGCTTAAAAACCTCAAATTCCACTAAATTGCCACAGCAAATCTTAAACGTTAATTTTTTTTCAAATTTCCTTGCAATACATATATAATTGTTTGGAAACGTTTAAATAAAGCAGCCGAGGATTTACGTTAACACAGTACTTTAAGGCTTGAATCCCAAGCAAAGGTTTTGGTAATGTTCTCCGCAATGTAATTAAAGTGTTCAAAGAATCGTGCGACAAACTGCCCCTTGAATACCATCAATTCATGCTTCAACACCAACCAACTTTTGGCAGTCTAGAAAGTCAGGGATAAATTATAATTGGAAAAGTTAGAATAGATTGAGTTTAAACTCACGAAAGTTTTTTTTAATATTATTAAGACACTCATAGCGTATTAATAATTATTCTTCATGACTAAAGATAAAACATGTCTTAAATAACGTCATAATTTCAGTCATGTTTGATATCTTAAATAAATCACGGGTCGAGTAATATTTGCCGTGCGGTGCCAGATTTGTTTAAAGATTTTAATTTTTCGAATATGAAACGATAATTTAATTTTCATAAATCATATTTTTATTTACGTTCTTGTTTGAAAAAACTACAAACACATAAAATGGACTTTTTGCACATTTATTATAGCTTTATAATTGAATAACAAATTAAACTGTACGGCGAAATGCAGTACGTTTAGTCGCCGTTGGTAAATTAATTGTAAATGTTGAGTTTTGGACTATATACAAAAAAAATCCACTTCTAGATTCAAAATTATGATCCGTCAAATTTGGTAACTAAGGCTCTGTAGGGTAACTTAAACCCAAGCATAAAACCTTAGCACTGACTTTCTACTTGAATATTTTTCTTACTCGTAGGACAAGAAAGAGTTACTACTAATTGAAAAAGGCAACACAATTTTAAAGAGTATTTGATAAGAGGTTATTAGCTTGAAAAGCTTGGTTCAAAGTTACTCCAAAATATTTAATTGTATATTAACGTAATATATTTTATCTTTTGCATCTTAGCCCAACTCCTGCCAGGCCTGCGTGAGCTCAACCTACAAGCCTACCACGTCACCGACGCAGCCTTGGCCTTCTTCGGCCCACAGGCTGGAGGCAGCCTGCAGGTCTTGAGGCTACGCTCCTGCTGGGAGCTTACCAACCACGGACTACTGAACCTGGTCCATGTCCTGCCCAACTTGACCATTCTGTCCTTGTCCGGATGTTCGAAAATCACGGACGACGGCGTGGAACTGCTGGCAGAGAACTTGAGGCAGCTCAGGCTGCTGGATCTGTCTTGGTGTCCAAGGATCACAGATGCCGCGCTGGAGTACATCGCGTGTGACTTGAGTTTGCTGGAGGAACTGGTGCTAGACAGGTAATTTTAGATTTTGAGGTATTGCAGTGATCTGGTGGTCGTTTTTTGAATGTGCGTTAAGGTTCGTTAACCCTTTAAGTCCGGCTATCAGATGGCGCTGATTTAAGTTTATGAGATTAAATTTTAGAGTTTTGTCGAAAAAATGCCTTAAACAACATCAATGCCAGCAACTCCTTAAAAACTAAGTCATTTTTTTATACAAATAACGACTGGTACAAGTCGGCTGCTTCGGTATCAATATTTTTGAAGAGCTTGAACATTCTCTTTTATACCCGCACGATCGTGATAGCTCGGTCGGAAAGGGTTAAGCCCTTCCTTCTTACTCCCGTGAAATTTCCCTGCTGGGCGTTCAGTAGTGACGCGCCAATAAAATTAAAACCTTTCCAACAAAAAAATGAAATTTTGAAATATGACGAATAAAACGTAGTTTGGAATAAAAGTACTTAGAGACAAAAAGTCCCAAATGCAGGTCTTCGATGTCATACTTTTTACAAAAAAATAATTTTTAAGATGAGACGAATCGAACCTAGAAGGACGATACGGACACCTTCAGCATGTCAATACCTAATTTGCCATTTAAAAAAAAAATTCTTTCGAAATAAATTTTTTTACAGAAGGCTAAAAAGATTGTTCAGTAATAGTTGGAGTTGGACTGAAAACCTTAACTATAAAACTTCTAATAGTAGAATGGCTTCAGCTGTCACTTTCTTTTTCGTCCCACGCATCCTTCAATTACAAGAGGCGACAAGACAATTACGGAGAAATTCCCAGAAGTGGAGAAATCAGTTTGTCTCGACATAATTCACGAATAGATATACCCTATCGAAATGGCGGTAGAAAGAAATTATAGATTAGTTATTCTTATTACTACTTTATATATTAGATTCAAAGTATAATTGGTTTTTGGTTTTGGTTAAGAACGTCGCACGAGAGCTGCGATGAAGGCTAGTTTTGACAGCCCTCGTAATTTTGAACCGCGGTCAAGTGACGAGGCTTTCACCTGATTTCGTACCCAACGCAATCATATGGCAACATCGTATTTGGCGTCAGGACTTTGAAATCCATACATTTAACGAACATGTGTGTCCTAGAGAACTCGGTGTATTTTTGTTGGATTTTGGCCTTTCTTTTATAGAAATTTGTGTGGGCAACCGGGAATTGATCATTGGTCAACGAATGCACTACCGTGGCCGATAGCACTTGACAACTCCTACCTCGATAGCCCAATCGGTAAGAAGCTTTTCTTGCATGTGAAAGGTTCCATGCTCGGGCACGGTCATTGCCATAATAACTGCTGGCCTATAAATGGGCTGTTCAGCCAAAACGTTCAATGAATTCTTCCCCGTGTAGAGGCAGTGCACGTTAAATATGCTCCAAAATCCCAACGCTGTGTACGATGTCGCTCTTAACTATTGCGTTGGGTGCCAATTCAGGTGTCGGCTCGTCACTTGACTGTGGTTCTAAATATGCTCGTCGCCAATAGCCCCTTTGTAGCTCTAGTGCGACGATAATTCAAACTAACCTAAGTAAAAAAAGTCCGATGAATTATACCTCGCTCCAAAGCCATCATAGGCTCCAAAGTCCCGACGCTGCGTGTGACGTAGTTCCTGAAGTTGCGTTGAGGGCATACTCTGGTGTTGCCTCATCACTTGACCGTGGTTCTAAATTATGACGCCCGTTACCAATAGCCCTTGTGTAGATAATGTTCTCTTATCGACCAAAGAAAAGGCAATAAAGATAAATGATTAAAAGGATTCTTCTTTAGAATATACTAGAATCAAAATGTAATTTGTATATCCTTTGGAATTATAATTTATCTTTTAAAAGAATCTGTCAATCATACGAGATCACTGTACTTTAACAACAATTATGCTTGTTTTAAAAAAGTAACTTTCTTTGTATTTTTTGGCTTCACTGATGATGCATGATCTTCAGTGGCAAAATGTTAAGCCTTTTGGAGTCTAACTTCACGAAGCCAAAATTGGGATAAAAGTTAAAGATCTAGTTGCGTTAAGGGGGAATAGGCGCGCTGAATCTCCAAACTCAAGTGTCTCAGTGTTAATCCAACGGCGAAAATTTTTTTTCTCTGCCCCATTTCTCCGGCTGTATGGAATATTTTTACAAACGTTTTTTTTTTTTTAATAATAAATGTAGATAAACTTACAGGTCTCTATCTTCCCACTTTTTGAAATGGCTTCGAATATTTTGTGTAAAATTATTTATTGAAAATTAAATAAAATATTCGAATCAATTTCAAAAAGTGGGAAGGTCGGGACCTGTAAATCAGCTACATTTATCACATAAAAAATCCGCTTGTAAAAATATTCAATACAGCCGGAGAAATGTGGCAGAGAAAATATTTTTTCTCCATAGGATTAACACTGATGCACTTTGCTTTGGAGACCCCCGGTCCAGCGCGCCCATTCCCCCTTAAAGGTTGGGTTGTATAGTTAAGGCATCCGTGTATATGCCCTGAAGTGGTTAGATTTTTAAGTACGAATATTTTATCCCTTCGTGTGTGAAAGCTTCAATTGACTTAATATTACCACTGTGTATAATGTGACACCGAAAGTACGGCAAAAATTACTGAAAACGTTAAGTGTAAAACGGACCAAATTATTTTTTATATAAGTTTGTACTTTATCTTAAATCAAAATCTAAGTATTTTATCTTTTTAAAAAAGTTTTATAACCATATTCATAATAACCAGTTCTCTTATGATTTCTATAAGAACGCAGTACTTTATACTTGTAAGAAAATACATATATGAAGAAAAATAACAAAATTTTCAATGATAAACTCTCTGAAGCGAATAAAACTATTCAAAATCGTTTGAAACTACAAACACTAATTCGAAATAAATTTCAGCACCTCTTCAAAATCCACCGGAATACATAAAATTTTTTAGAAACACCTTTCCTGTGACGCTTTTGAGAAAAATAAATCATTTCAACACTCATTACACCTTAGAATTCTTGATCAATGGCTCAAGCACCAGTGAAGCCAAAAAAATTCCATTGGAAAAAGTTCTAAAGTGAGCGAAATTGCGAAGCATTCAACGAAAGGGAAGGAGCAAAGGCACCTCGGATTTCCTCTATCGGATTTAGGGCTACCGTAGTTGGCTAAATTATCTCCCAATTGGCAACTACTAATATTTCGTTACTCTATGCAAATTTCATATGGTTCTTTAAAATTATACATCCGGTTAAAATTTTATATTTTTCAATAATTTTAAATTCAGTTTGACAACGATAAACAATTAAAAATTAACTTTGGTATCTGGAATGCTTTTTTTTCAAGAATAATTTGAAAAAACTTCATTTATAATTTAAAATCTTTATTTTTTTAAATGTCTTCCATTTAGTTATCAATACAAAAAAAAATAGTGCTAAGGAATTTTTAATTGATTTGTTATATTTGTGTTGCTGATTCTGAATATGAAAAATATTTCTGTACATGCTATACTTTTTCGAAACATTTACGCTTTTTGGGCTCGAAATCAAAAAGTAAAAATTTCAGTTTTGAACGTTTTTAAAAATTTAACGTGTTTCTTGCGTAGTTTTATATGCTGAAGAATAATCTGTTTATTTTTTTCTACCTGTTTTGTTAGAATATGACTTTTTTTATCTGAAAGTGCAAAGATGCAACTTTTTCAGATAGAAACGTAATTTTGTGTAAAAACCATCATAGGAGAGGAAAATGAAAACTAAATCCAGCTCAAAATCAAAAACTGCGTAAGAAACACTTTACATTTTTCGAAACAATCAAAACTTAAGTTTCGTTTCTTTTTCGGGCATTCCTTGACGGAATTTTTTTTAATATTATGTTGAAAATCTCAAACTGTGGTAGACAAGTGCGTATATATAATACTGGTGCACGTTACATCTGGATCAAAATCCCGAGGAGCTCAGCAAGTCGCTTACCTTGCATTCGAAAGGTACCAGGTTAGAGCCCCGACATTGCCAAAATAACTTTCAACTTAAAAGTGGTCTGTGCAGTTAAAATGTCCAACTAATAATAATACCACGTGTAGAGAGTTCACGTTAATGCTCCGAAGTACGCCGTGTACGATGCCTCCCTTAAAAGTTGCGTTAGGTGCTTACTCGGGTGTCGTCACTTGACTAAACTCCTCGGCTCAACAGCCCATAAGTGGACCAAGGCCTGCCGTGCCCATTTCAGCTTTCGTGACCTAGGGCTCTGGGGTGCTAGGCATATGTCCCGGTAAGGTGGCAGCCTCACGCGGAACCCCCAGTGTTTAGTTCCCAAGCATGCTTGGTACCCATTTCATCGACCCACTCAAAGGATGAAAGGAGGGGTCGACCTATCGCCCAATCCGGGATTCGATCCCTGACTTGGGGCGTGGCAATGCGAAGCACTACCACTAAGCCACTGGGCCTTCGTCACTTGACTGCGGTACTAAATTCTGACGGCCGTCACCAATTGCCCTCGTGTACCTCTAGGGCGAAGATAATTTAACAAAACCAAATACAATAGAGTTGATCTTTATAATTCCTCAGTAATTATATACTGCTCACAATAATTAAGGGAGCGCAAGGTTTATACCCTTACATCCCCAATAATTCCATTTGGAATTATCAGCTTGCGATTTTTTTCTCACTAAGTTAAGTTAAGCTCGTACTTATTTATCGTTAGATGGAAGAATCATGTCTTTTGAAGAATTAAATGTTTTAATTAAATGAAAATATGAAAACCATGGTAAAATAAAATTCACTCTGAAACAATTTTAATAAATTGACCCTAAATTCTTCATGCTTGCATTTTTTGATGTTTAAAAATTGATTTTAACTGTTTTTAACAAATAAGGTTTTGAAAAAATTATAATATATTCAAATTGTAGTTTAAAAAATTAAGCTCCCCCCCCCCCCTGTTTTTTACCATTTCATTCTGGATGCATAATGAATGAATTTCGCAAATTTTCGATTTTTAGAAAGAGAAATAAAAAGTTGGGAATGAAAGGGTTAACAAAAGTACGCAAAGTGCTTCCCTAATTGTTTTGAGCAGTGTATTAACAGTAGAAATTCTACAGGAAAGTAAGAGTAATCACTGCTGCAAAGCAGACACTTTTAATTATGTGCAGTCAATTCTTCTGACATTTGGCGGCAATTCCAATTACTAGTTGGCGATCTATCCCAATGTCAACGGCAACCCCCTCCCCTCCTCCATCTCAGCGGAAGATGGATCTCTATCTTCCCGTTGCTATAGCAACCCCTCTTCCCATTCATCGGCGGTTCCTTTGGAGAAAAGAAACGCACGTTCTATTAAGAGAATAATTGGTCTTTGTTTCTGTTCTTTGGCTTATTTGTGTTCAGGGATTGGAGAGACGCTTTGCTTCTAACAATTACTTTTTTAGGTAACGCCGAGCAACGTCGTTAGATTTTTCAGAAAGTAACTGTAACATTTTACTTTTAGCGGCAACGATGTAACAAAATATTTCGTTAATTTTCCGTTTCTTCCCACGCCGCTCTTCACGGATGTTTTCGGCACAGTTCGGCTTTCGGCTTAAACTCATTTATCCAAATTTTTTCTGCTAACAACGTGGAATTTTTGCTCTTAACTTTTCCCACTTTTCCTATTTCTTTAGTCTTGGTTCTCTTTAAGACATTGAGCTAGAGGGGAAACTGGAGTGAAGTGTCAGCGAGCCGAAAACCCACTCACACCCTTTTGAGCAAACCGGGCAGAAAAGGACTATTTTCCCTACACTTGTATGCAATGCTTGTATGAGACCCCTCTATCATATTGACTTGGGCTCCTAAATGTATTTTAACATTTTTAGTTCGAAAGAATTAACTTTCTTTAACTTTAAATTCCAACTTTTTAAAGAAATAACCATGTGGATCGGATCACTAAGAACCAGCGAAGACGAACCCAATAGCGAAATCGGCAAGTTTCTAGGTTTTCTGCCCGGTTCGTTTCTGCTGCAGTGCTGTGTATTCCTCCGCGTTTCGTTATTCGACCGGCTCGTTTGCTGCCCTGTTCAGTGAATTACACGCCTCAATCCAGTTTTCCTTCTAGCTCAATGCTTTAAGAGATAATGTGGTTAAATTTCAATTTTTCTTGTAACTTGAAATTTCTAAAAGTAACTGTGATTAGTTACTTTTCGTATTAAGTACAGAGTTACTTTTAAAAGTAACTTTCCAATCAATGGTGTTTTTGTTATATCCTCATTTAATCAGGCAACATCTATAACGGAAGAAGTACTGACTGAGTCGCGTATCAATGCCTAGCGCCAACTATTGGAGATACAGATTCCAAATTTTAGGAGCTTATTCTTAGCCTCTATTGAAGGTGTCATTTAAGAAGCGAATTTTCGAAATTTAAACCCAAACGGGTCTAGTTAGGGAGGGGGTAGCTCTATTTATATGATAATTCTCTTGCAACGTAAGCTACTTAACCCTTTCAGTCCCAATGATGCCATTTGGCATCATTTTTCTGATCCTAATTAAAAATACTAATAGGGCTGACATCTATTGGGATCAATAAAAAATATTTTCTAATAGAAAAAAAAGTTTGAAGAATCGAATGATGTGCTTTTTGATATCATAAATGGCTACAGACGATCAGAAAAAAATTCCAAAATGATGATGCCAAATTGCTCATTGGGACTGAAAGGGTTAAAAAGATCGTATTTCGATCAGTGTGGTTCAAAAGTTTATAAATTAAGTCTTAAAGATGTAATGGGGATGTTTCACGCCGTGTATGGCAACAGCCGTAAGGTCTTGTTCTAATTTTTTGTCTGGAATTTTGTTTTGGTATTAGAAAATTAGTTTTCTAAAAATGTTTCACTTTTTAAATTTTCAAAATGCCAACTTCTAGCTGTGACTTTGGTTGTTCAAATCATTTGTTAAAGAAAGCCTGCATAGAACAGTTTCTTTCTATGACGGCCATTGTGAGAGTGAAACCGAAGAAACCAATGAAATCGCAGGACACGGAAAAATGAAAACATTAGCTTTACGTCATCTATAAGATTCCCATTGACGATTTTGATTTTTTAAGTATTAGATACATCATTTTAAAAAATAAAGAAGTAGAGGAAAAATAGAATTAAATGAACATGCAACGATTCTTGTGTATAACTATTTTCGGAGATACTTAGGAACTCCAAAACCGATCCAAATTACACGTCATTACTTTCTTTCCCATCTCTTTATTGGCTCCTAACCATCCGTATTCTCTTCAATGGCCTTGAGATTTTGAGCGGGACGGTCACCTATCTACATAAAGTTAAGATGGCGATGCTGCTGGTCGAATAACAATACAAAAATCGGTTGGCCAAGTGAAACAATTTATCGCTTTCGGCGAAGTTTTGGGCGCTATTACAGAGGAGTTTGCATAGGCTAGTGACGATTTCTGCTTGGCTATTTCTGACTGTGTAATAAAAACTATAATTACGACGCATTTTTCTTGCCTGTGAAGGGAATTACAGTAAAACTCCAATTATCCGAAGTAATTGGGATCTAACCACGTTCGGATAATTGGAAATTCGGATAATAGGAGTTAATCGGAAGAAAATGTATAATCAATCAATTGTCTTTTTTTTTTATGACAGATGAGTACTTAATATAAAAGCAGGGACAGATAGTACAAACTTTTATATGCTAATTATAAACTTTTATACTCGGCATATCTATGCTTGCTGTTGGTCTATGTTGGATGTCATGCCAAAAAATTGCTAGGCAACGTGACAGATAGCCCGCGTGGAATTTTTCCTTGAAATTCGGATAATTGGAGTTCTACTCTACTATCATCTTGTGTAAATTCAGATCTCGTGCTACAGCCTTACAACTGGGCAAACTCATTTTTTTTTATTTCGAATCAACGCTTTTAGTTTCCACACTACGTTTATAACGTAATAAGTGGAAAGTATTATAATAGTTCAGTCCGTCCGTCTGTCCGTCACCCACTTTCATAGCCTAAACTACAAGTGCTACGGACAAGTAAATTAGAATACATTGAAAATTTCAGAAAAGAATTCGAATTCGAAGTACTTCAATTATTTAAAAAAAACTGCAAAGTTTAATGCTCATTTAAAAAGCATATAGGAAGCCATTTTTATTAGAAATTAATCACCATTGCAATTCGCAACAATCGCTCGAGAAACTTTAATTCTTTTAGACAATAGTTAAAATAAATTTTTGCTACATCATCAGTTTGAAATGACGTCAAATATATTTCACTACGAGATTCTTTGTACGTTGATATGAAATGTTTTCTTCCTATTTAAAAGTGAGGAATATTACATATTTATTCTTTGAAATATAAATTAATTTTTGCAAACGATAAGTAATAATTATTGCATTTTCGAAATAAAATAAATGAAACTAGCCAAATTTAGCATGTAAATGTTTAATATAGAATATCAATGCTGTGTTTGTCGCCTTTTTACCTGTTAAACCCAACTGTTGTGTGGAAGCGGGTTAATTGACAGATTCTGTTACAAACTTACTTGTTTAGAGAATAAAATGGTTTGTTTTACATTGAACTTATGTGATTAATTGAAATCTGATAGTCAAAATTGGTAGAGTCGCCTAAATGGTGCCACAAACAAATAGCTCTTAGTTCTGGGGAATATACCGAGTCTGCAAAGGCTTAACTGCCAAAAAAGCAGCCCCTTTGGAAAAAAACAACAACATTGAACTAATGTTGAGTGAGCGGTTTGTTTGGGCCTACTAATAGGATTGCTTTTCGCCATAGATATAGGAAGAGTAGCCGTTTCGCAATGCATCACGGGATACGGTTGGCAAAAAACTGCTTTTGCCGAAGAGTTACATGCAATAAAAATCGCATTTTTAAAATGCTTCTTTTATGATTAAATACCTCATATCTACCAGAAATTATTAAAACATATCCAGTGATAAACTTAAGCATCAAAACTGGCAAAAAGTTTTAACTGCGGGATGTTTTGGCTGCGAACTACCTTATGGGATACTGGTGGAAAAGTGGCTTCCCTTTTCCCCAAGGGGCATATCTGCTCCTCTTCCTATATCTATTCTTTTCGCCTTTCTGACGGTTTCACTTATTTTCGCGCCAAGCATCTTCTTCTGATCTCTGTGCCTATCTAGGACATCGGGGACGCGAGAGAACAGCGATTGTCGATTTCTCTTTTATAGAACGTTCGAGAAGCCCTGACTTGACGTCTAGGTTGTGTGGGCGTAAAGGATGAAAAATGTCTAGGATAAAATGAGATAAGTCCTTTATATTCGATTTTGTGGGGGGAAATATACGAATTATAAGGTTTCCGCCTACGTTAAAATGCATGTTTTGTCCATAAGTCTTTTTATATTCATGAAACGAGGTCTTTTGTGTATACAGAATAGGATCAGAGACTACGAGATCAAATTTCAAAAATATTTGCACAAATTTGTTTACGGTTCAAGGAAATTGTCTAACAGTTTTTAGAATTTTATATTCTTGTCTTCAAAGAATTATAAATATCAGTTTTCAATGTTCTCAACTCCAAAACACTCTGGCATCATCCATGAAATTATATTCCTACTCTTAAAATTTCTATTGGTTAACAGGGGGCTGGGGAGCCCAGTTGGTAATGCGTTTGAATTGCATGCCAAAGGTCCCATGTTCGGGTCCAGATATTGCCGAAATAACTGCCGACCTATAAACGGTCTGTGCAGCCAAAAAGTCCGACGAATAATATCCTTGTAAAGGGAATGCACGTTAAATAATCTCCAAAGTTTCGACGCTGCATACGATGTCTCTCCTAAAATTTGCGTTGGGTGCCTACTGTGATGTCGGCTCGTCACTTGACTGTGGTTCTAAATTATGACGCCCGTAGCCAATAGCCCTCGCGTAGCTCTTGTGCCGGCGGTAACTCAACTCAATCATTCGTGACTGAACTTTAAAAGTAATGCACCGAGGTTCACGTTTTGAGTAAATTACATAACTGTTTTTAGAAATTTTCGTTTGATACTTTTTTTCAAACAAATGGAAAATATCATTTTACAAAATCTTAAATCTAAAAACACCCTTTGGCATCAGCCATTTAAATTTATTCGTGCTCTTAGATTTCTATTGTTTATCAAGTTATTACTGGTTTGTAATTGTATATTGACGTGTCTTTGTTTCTGTAATCGGCATTTCCCATTTTTCAATTTGCAGATAATTGATTGCAAATTGCTGTGAAGAAGTTTGTAATAATTAATTTTGCGACATTTTTTAAACTTTTAGGGATTGACATCAATTCCCGTTTTTACATTCTCATTTACACACTAAATTATCTAAATATGCCAAAACGTAAACACAAGTATTTAAAAGTCTATTTATTTACCATTGAAACTCACTGGGATCAGTTAGTATAGAGTACAAACAGCAGGGCCGGATTTCTAAATAGGCTAAAGTAGGCTGTAGCCTAGAGCGCCGAATTTTTTGGGGCGGCAAATTTTACGACCAATTAAAGAGGCGTTCGGCATAAAAAATTATAAAGATACGAATATATTTAAGAAAGAAAACAAATAATTTACATTAATGCGTACACCGTAAACGTATATAGTACAAATATTTCGTCGCAAACATGGTCGCTGCGAGGGCAAGTGCACCCTTTCCTCCCGTATTTCGAAGTTGAAAGACAAATATAACAGTTTAAAGAAATTCGCCTATTTCGTTTTCAATTTAGTGTGTAAAGGTACATAGATGATTATAATATGTGTATCTATTTTAAACAACACATACCACCCACCCTATTTTACAGCTAACCAGCTACCTTTCCCCGAATTGGGAGAAAATTGTGTCTGGGGCGGCAAATCGTAGCCGACAAGCGGCAAATCTTTAAATCCGGCCCTGACAAACAGTCAGTTGTCAGTTGCGTTGCGACAGCCCAAATATGTATTCGTGTGTCATCAACCCAATTATTGTATTGAAACAACACAATGTTGCCATTTTTACGCAATACTTGTGTGTCACTTGCGCTGTTTGAACACAAGTTTTTTTTTTCTAAGTGTACATTTTAAAGTCTGTTGAAGAGTCATATTCTAGAGGAGATATCTTCGCAGGGGTTCTGTCATCACCTTAACCATCCTATAAAGCAGATAGCTGAGGACAAACGCAATCTCGGTAAACAATAACGCCGAAATATATAATTGGATGGCGAACGTTACATTTGTAGCAGTCAGGTCCTGGTCCAGCTTAATATGCTGCTATGCTTTGTTTACAGTTCATTTGTCGACATCATTCTTTGACTGCAATGATGTTATTCGCTAATTGACAAAATATAGCTCCAGTGTGACGTTTAATTCGACAAAAACCAATAAAATGTAATTTTCATATTTACTCTTCAAAAATTAATTTTAAAACAAGTATAGGTTTGTAACAGAATCTGTAACTTAACCCGCTTCCACACATCAGTTGTGTTTAACAGGTAAAAAGGCGACAAACACAGCTTTATATTCTATATTAAACATTTACAATATTTCCATGCTAAATTTGGCTAGTTTCATTTTATTTCGAAAATTCAATAATTATTACTTATCGTTTGCAAAAATTAATTTATATTTCAAAGAATAAATATGTAATATTCCTCGCTTTTAAATAGAATGAAAACATTTCATATTAACATAAAAAGAATCTCGTAGTGAAATATATTTGACGTCATTTCAAAATTATCGATGTCGCAAAAATAAATTGATTTTAATTTATTGTCTAAAAGAATTAAAGGTTCTCGAGCGATTGTTGCGAATGGCAATGGTGAATTAATTCTAATAAAAATGGCTTCCTATGCTTTTTAAATGAGCATTAAATTTTGCAGTTTTTTAAATAATTGAAGTACTTCGAATTCGAATTTTTTTTCTGAAATTTTCAATGTATTCTAATTTCGATGCGCTGAATTTTTTAACGTATCACACTTGTCCGTAGCATTTGTAATTCGCGCTATGAAAGTGGGTGACAGACGGACTGAACGATTATAATACCTTCCACTTTTTAAGTTATAAACGTAGTGTGGTAAAAAAGGTAAAAAATTACAGTTCAACTAGCATGTTTCAAATCAGTATGCAAGAAACGATAAAAGAAAACTTGCATGATATGTTTGATAACTTTGACTCGAAAATGTTCGAATCTATATAAAAGAATTAGGTCCAAACTCGCTAGTTTGATGTTAATTCACATAAATGGCTCCCGCATACTAAAAGTAATAAATAAAATACCCTTAAGAAAACTCTTGGTTTTATTAGCTCACACATAATATCATCCATCAAATGACAAAACCACGAATGTGCAAATTCTCGCGATTGGCAATTTTTGAAATCGGCGAGCTTAAAGGGTCTTGTATAGTAACAGATCTTTACAATTCCAATGAGAACTTTTGACCCTGTTTTTAAAAAAAAGAATACGACATTTACTCACGAAAACTTACCAAAAAATACAGATATTTTGCCATCATTAAAATAATTAAGTATAATTTTAAAAATATTAAAATTAATTATAATTAAAACAAAATTTTAGTTATTATTCACAAACTACAGATGGCAGCACTAACGGGATGTAAATATCTAAACAAAAATAATTGTTTTAATTATAACTAAATAATATCTTTAAAATTATACTTATTAATTATTTTAATGGCAAAATAACTTCTGTATTTTTTGGTAAGTTTTCGCGAGCATGTCGTATTCTTTTTTAAAAAAAACAGGGTCAAAAGTTTTCCCATTGGAATTGTATAGATATCTGTTACCATACAACACCCTTAACAGTATAGCGACGATATTACTGAAGTTGAAAACAACAACAAGGTTATTGAACTTTTCAAATCTATTCTCGTGCAATGACTCTTACTATCTAATTAAATTAAACGATTACAATACAAATAATTTTACGTACATTCAACCTTTCCACCATTTCTTACATTAAATGCGCAAATTAAAAATTTCTATTGCCGAAAAAAATGCTTCTATTCTTAAAAACCGGCTCACCGAATTTCTGTTACATTCGAGCTTCCTTTATATTTGCACAGAAACACAATTGCAAATTCAAATACCTGTAGTTACTATTAGTTACTATTTTTAGAAACCAGCGCGCTGACATTCGATGCTAAATTTGGGTTCCCTTTATATTTGTATAGAAAAATTCAAATAATAATTATACTCGCATTCAATTGTTTGTTTTCTAAACCAACCCATCATTTATTACCGAATTTTAAACTTCATATTCAAGAAAAACATTTAAAAAATAATGTTACTATTTTTAGAAGCGCTGAATTTCGATGCTAAATTTGAGTTTCCTTTATATTTGCATCGAAAAATTTAAATAACAATTAAACGCAATATGCAGATATTTTTTTTCTCCAAACCTTACTAACTATATCTCACATTAAATGCAAACTGTAAACGTTTTATCCAAGAAAAATCATTAAAATTGTTACTATTTTTAGAAGCCATGAATTTTGATCCTGCATTCGAGTCCCCTTTCTATTTTTGTATATAGAAACACAATTCCAAATAACAATTATAAGCACAAACTAGTTTTTCCGAAATTTACCTACCAAATTTTTTTTAACTTAAGCCATAGAACAAGCCTTTAAAAATGTTACTATTTTTAGAAGCGCTGAATTTCGATGTTAAATTCGAGTCCCCTTTCTATTTGTATATTGATTGCTCGGCGGCCATAGCAACAGCGAAGCATCGATTGCTGCGAGCGCCTCTAACGATATAATCCATGCGGAAATGGCCCTGCCAAAATGTTTCTGACAGGAATGTGTTCCCTTATTTATTGGCATAGTTACCAGGTCAAGGGTTTCGTCTTTTTTTTCTTTGTGTAAGGGCGGCTCTATATATTTTTTTATGAAGATCTAGTACAAAGACCAAATATCTTCGAAATCTGTGATTTAGGCATCTAATAGAAGTTCTAATTTGGGTAAGTCCATTAGATATCCTAAATGTCTAAGTTTTAATTAGTATACACAGAGATAGCCAATAAATATCCAAAGAATAGATTTTGTGAACAGATGCAATAGATGTCCAATAGACATCTCGAACGTCTAATGGATCATGTACAATAGATTACAAATATATATCCTTTACTCTTCGAACTGTTTTTTTCACGATTTTTTCATTAAATTCCCATTAGAACTGCACATGTTTTTAGTGGCGCGCGAAGTTTTAAAAAAAACTAAGGGTGTGTAACACTGCACGACTTTCAATTACCCCACAGCAAATCAATACATTTAAAGAAAATTGAGAATCTCGATTTTCCGATCTAATTGAGACCTGAGGTAGGTCGGATAATTGAAAATTCTGGATAATAGAGAACTTTCATTCAATAGTAAAACTTTTAGTACAAAGTGCCGAAAGCCCGCGGACCTCAAATCTGCCAAACTTCTGAAATCCAAGTTGGTTTTTCAGCTGCAAACATTGAATTTCGTTTACTTTAGTTGCTATTTTTCGCTTTTGCGTTTTTAGTTGCCGAAGTGTTGCTCTCTTAAATTCACCGCACTTTCCCGATTTCATAAACATCGGAATTTCCCGGTTTCAGAAATGGGGCAGAATGGACAAGTTGCATGAAATGCGAAATTCATAATATATGTGTTTTTCTGGTACATTAGAAGCTGCAGATTCCGAATATAAGGTTAAATATTCACAAATATGTTTAATTTCAACAAAAAATGCATTTGAAATTTGCCGAAAATGTACGTCACTGAAAACATCTCTGACGTCAACTGTTATGTTTTTGGCGATGTTTCGTTCTATGCTGTAATACACTTTATAAAATAGTAAACCTTACAATTTGTGCGAAACCTCATTAAAAGACAATATTATTTGTAACCAGTTCATATCAAGGAAGTTAAATAGTTTGTTCCAAGTTTGGTTGTTAGTTAAAATACACACACTAGAGCGCGTAGAGAGAGAAATTAACTGGAATGAACATGACATGTTTCTGTAAAATAGCATAACTTTTTTAAGAGTTTGATAAGGATGAAAGCACATTTCAGTTTCAAAAGCGATACAGTGAAACGTGATACGAAATAACACGCCAAGAACAAAAAAAAGCCAACTGTGACGGCATCTGTTATGCTAAGAGAGGTTTAACAGGAGTGACGTATCATTAACTTTAAAAATGAATTTAAAAATAAATACATCTTTAAAACCAGAAATACTTGAGTTTTAGAGGTTTTTTAATATGCTTAATCGAATAAATATGTTTGTGGAAAACGCTGTAATTGTCCATTCCAATTCAGTATCGCCGGAGATTCCTCACTTTAGAATCACCGTAGATTTCTGAGACTGGCGTCTTTTGAGAACAACCGAGAATGACTTTATGGGAGAAATTTTTGGATGTTGACTCAGACGGTCGGTTAACAGAGTTCCGGATAAAATAGCAGCGGGTAATTGAGATCAAAAGAGCTATATACATCAAGGATCTATTCTATAAGGAGGTATAAGACTGCGATAGAACCTGAGAATGCATCCACCGAGGGATGATGTCTTCACCGCGTCACTCCTGTGCTGTTTCTGTCAGAAATGCGCACTTGTTTATTACTTATTTATTGGTGTGGGGGTAAATTACCAAAATATACGTTTAGCAATTTTTATAGGATTTAATATCTAAATGACAGATTTATTAGGTACCGTTAATTTTTTTAAAAGAAAAACGACAGATTTAAATAACCAAATTATTTCATGAAATTTAATGAGGCTTTCATTAATTTTTAATAGAGCTTTAAGCTAGATAAAGCACCTCAACTACATATCGAGATGCTATTTTTAGAAAGTGCAGCGAGGTATGTGTAATGCGATAGGGCAAATAGATTTGCTGACAAAGCAATTTCTGTGGATTCAAGTGCTTGAATCTGAGTCAGTTTGAATTAGTTCTGTGTAGGACAGGACAAAATTTAATGCAACATTAACATAAGAAATTGATGTATTTAAGAGTTAAAGAACATGTCTTTTGAATCCGACTCTGCTGCTTGTTGCATGCTCCAAAGTCCCAACGTTACGTACAATGTCGCCCTTAAAAAGTTGCGTTGGGTGCCCACTAAGGTGTCGGATCGTCATTTGACCGTGGTTCAAATTTTTACCCCCGTCACCAATATCCTTCGTGTAGCTCTAGTGTGGCAGTAATTCAAACTAACTGCTGCTTGTTGGTAATTTCAGTTTGCTAAATATTAGCTGTGAGTGTCCTTATATAGTTCCACTCCATAATGAGGGGCATTGGCATTCCGAGAAATACCGTGGGGGATGGAACACTTGTCATTTCTCAAGAGATTATCCTCTCTTACGTCGTACCATTTCGATGACTATTAAAATCATCACCCTCTTACGTAAAATCCTCCTTCTCTTGACTAGGGTTCTAAATTGCGAGGCGTAATTGGATGTTTTTAAGCTGCTCATGGAAGCTAGAAATGGCCAGCCGGAAAACGTACATGCTAACCTTAAATCCTCCCTAACTTTAAATTCATCCCAATAGTGTAGATGCCTTTCACTGCGTATCTTTTCTTTTCCCTTATTCTAAATTATTCTAGCTACCTTTGGTGGTCGTCAGAGAAAATTCCCCCGAAGCCATGGCACTGAAACCCCTTTTAATCAATTAGATAATTAAAAGAATTAAGATTATGGAATTAATAAAAAAAAGTACCTAAGAAAATTATTTTCCAATTACACAGTTAATATTTTATTAGTTTTTTTATGGTTTATTTAATTTTTCATATGTAGTTTACTTCCAAGTATGTATAAGTATATAATTGTTTAAGAAAACTTTGCGCTCAATTATTTAACAACAAAGCGACGAGCTTTTGGGTAAAGAAAACAATTTAAATCAACATCAATTAAGTTAGCACTATTTTAGTAAATGATTCAGTACAATAGCTTCTTCCCAGCAAAAGGAAATTAATTAGGTTAAGTTTCGACTCCTAAAAGTTACTACCAGCAAATGGTTCTAGCATTTGAGCATACTCGGGGCCTCGCACCTGCTAAAAGAGGCCCTGTATATAAGTGAAAGCTAGAACCACCCTTAGGATCTTACACAATGCTAAATGTTCCCCCGGCACCATCGAAACCAGGTGAACTCAAAAACAAACTAGAGGTATGTAACACCACACGACTTTGAATTAACACGCAATAAATCAATACATTTAAGGGTTAATGGGCGCGCTAGACCGCGGATCTCCAAACTCAAGTGCCTCAGTCTTAATCCAATGGCGAAAAAAATATTTTCTCTGCCACATTTCTCCGGCTGTATTGAATATTTTTATAAACGGTTTTTTTAATAATAAATGTAGATAACTTACAGGTCTCTATCTTCCCACTTTTTGAAATTGCTTCGAATATTTTGTGTAAAATTATTTATTGAAAATTAAAAATATATTCGAACCAATTTCAAAAAGTGGGAAGGTCGGGACCTGTAAGTAAGCTACATTTATCACATAAAAAATCCGCTTGTAATAATATTCAATACAGCCGGAGAAATGTGGCAGAGAAAATATTTTTTCCTCCATAGGATTAAAACTGATGCACTTTGCTTTGCAGACCCCCGATCCAGCGCGCTCATTCCCCCTTAAGGGGACGAAGTACCCAAATTTTCGACTACCTAGAAAATAAATATGCTGGAATGCTGCGAGCTAAGTCGAGGAACTGCAAAAAAGGAATTTTTTAAATGGTGGAGGTTTTCGGGAAAATGATATGGTGGTTAGGTAAAATGATTTGGTAAATGGTATGTTGATTTTCTCCATTTTTTCAGTTTGTGTAATGGCTAAATCCCTAAGGCTTGTAGGTAAATATAGAGCTACAAAATTTTATACATATATGATTAACAAGAATTGGTGTGGGATAAGGCCTAGTGTATGAATCGTTTTGTTTTTTAAATGAAGTGGAAAATTTAAAAATATATTAATTTTTATATATAAAGCTACATAACTGTTCTTGTTCAACTGATTGCTCAATATCCATACCAAATTTTATTAATAGACGTTCTGGGAACATTTTACAAAAAAACTAAAAATTCTTTATATTGTATAACATAGTGCAGCAGTTTGAAAAACTTTACAATTTTTAATTTAAAAAAACGTGTTTCAATGCTTATTATTACTTTGGATATGTTTATTGAAGTTTAGTTCTTTGTTAAAACAGTTTAATTTGCATGTCAGTGATAAAAATACTGGATTTAATTTTTTGGGTACCGCGTCTCCTTAAATTCCCTATAAGGTAATTTCAATAGCTTGAGAACCTAGAGTTCTATGGCAGCTACTATTTGCGCGTGCACGATTTTGTCAATCCTTATTATTACAATAAATAATTATTATTAACAGTCAAATTTTCCTTTTTAAATTCTATGTTTAAAACAACAAAGCAAACTTGTTTTAACCAACAATGAACTTTAAAATTAACTTTATTGCCGGTAGTTTTTTAGAACGGCTATTTTTCATTGTTAACCTGAACAATGACATTAAAAGAGCAATAATACAAAGAAATCACAAAAGATTCATCATTCAACTCAAGTGCATTTGTTAGTCGATATCTGAAATAAAATCTCAAAAATGAATGAAAAATATATATTCATCATTCTCAAAATGGTGGCTCTCGCTACTTTTGCCAAAGCTGGATATGCTAGCGACATCGGCCTTTTGATATTGGCCATTATTTTCAATTATTTTGTGGCTATGGCTGAAGAACAAAACAAGGCAGAAAGAAACATAGAAGATGCTATTGAAACCAATTTTGCTGAAGTCATTCCCAAGCCACATCTGGTCATGATTGAAAAGATTGAAACAATCACCTTTGATTTCCACAAACTCTCCAAAAGTTTTCTGAAATGGCGTGCAAAACGGCACAGGAAATATAAGGCCAAATTGGCTTTCGACAACACCTTAGATTCTATTGCCGAAACGAACTATGAAGAAATTGAGGTAAATTTTGGAATGAATGTGGCAGATGTTGGCGATATTGTTGCTGAAGAAAGTGTGCCAAATGAAGAACAGCAACAGAATCAGCATACTATAGAAGCTGAAGCTTCCTCATCAAAAAATAACAAAAAGAGGAAATTCTTCAAAAGAAAGTTAAGCTGTATTAGAAAGTTCTTCAAAAGAAAGAAAACTTAATACTTGTTCTGGATATTTATGTGTGATGTTTCTAAATTGTAAAAAAAAAGATACAGCTTTGAAAGAAAGACAAAAAAAATATATAGCTCATGAACTTTAAGTGTTTGATTCATATTACTACCTCATCTGATGTCTATTATTTGGCAGCCAAAAAAAATGACACTTGCCACCTGAACTCCCTGTTTAATATCAAATCCAAGTGGAATGACAGTTTTATTCTTCTGCGTCTTCAACACTTTAAAAGACAAGAGGAAGTAAAGTTTGAACCGTACGATGGTACTAAGGAGTTTTCTCCAGGACTTCAGCTTCAATTGTCTCCAATCGATTTGTCTTGTTAGTTGATGTTTGCAAGAGTATCTGCGAAAAAAAGTTTTTTTTTTGATTTCTCGCTGATGTCGGGTGTGATTCCTGAAAATAATCATCTCCAACGAGAAAGAAAAACCAGACAGAAGAAACGATATCAAAGAGCTGCTTTGGTGAATGCTCAGGACTCTTTCAGTGGTGTAAATGGACTCTTGAAAGTCATGGTATTTGAGATATCCGTAACTGGTTTTCCAAAGATGCACTTGCTACTAAGACATTAAGTCAAGCCATGGCGAAGATCGCAATCTCATTTTAAGGAAGTCATGGTGAAGCGACGTCTGCTAAAATGTTCTTTGATTTCCAAACCTTAAAATATAAAAATTGAACTGCTTAAAGCATAATGAAGACAGTCTAAATTATCGTACATCATTGTGCACACTTGAATTCGTCATTAAGTGGAGAAACCTGATATAGGAGCCTTAGAAATTATTCTCTACACTTACTAGTCCTGATCTTTCTCTTCAAGTTCG
Organism: Oedothorax gibbosus; assembly: GCA_019343175.1. NCBI lineage: Eukaryota > Metazoa > Arthropoda > Arachnida > Araneae > Linyphiidae > Oedothorax > Oedothorax gibbosus. The sequence goes on along the minus strand of CM033276.1, from coordinate 8,484,957 downwards.
AGAGTTCTAGAAATATCCTTTTCGAGTTCTCTTCAGAGAAAATAGCAAGAAGTCAAAAACATAAAGGTAAAATCAAGAGTAATCAGAAGTATGAAAAGTCTGCAATGGTTATTTGTGAAAAGGCCTGGTGTGATTACAATCTTGTCAGTTTGCAAAAGCTTGATTTGAGCAGTCAACAGACGAGAGTTTAAAAGTGGATCGATTGGAACATCAGCATAATCGTAATTTGAATTTCATGAAAGCATATTGGAGCCTGGGAGACATGAAGTAAACTTTCCAAGAAGCCATCTTTAGTGAAGACTTGTGCACGAATGATTGTTTTTTTTACATAGGACAGGTGGCAAGTGTTCATTAAGTGGAAATATTTGAATTTAGAGTTTGTCTGTATTTACATGTACCAGAAAGTGTTCCAATAAATAGTTTTGTATATTCTTCTGTTGGTATTATTTTGAACGGTGTGTATTTCTATTTTTTTAATATTTATTTTCTAAGATCAAATAAAAAATTTAATTTATAAATGGCATTGAAACCAGTATTTAAAAAAATCCCAGTAATAATATAATTCATTAGTAATAAATTCAATTTTTTTAATAAATATAAATAAAAAATATAAAAATCAAATATATTCAATAATTTGTAACACTGAATTAAGTAGCATAATATATAAAATACTGAAAAGTTATAAGACATTTTTGCTGCTGTAAAATACTATTATCACAGCTGTAGCACTGTTGCTAGTAAGTGAATTTGAAATTCAGGCTTTCTAAAATAAATTCCCCAAGTCTTACAGAATTCTTTTTAATTTTGTCATAGCTTCAAAATAAACATTAACAATGATAATTAAAAGCTTCACAGAATAGTTTTTTTTACAAATAGAAGAAAATTTCAGTAGTTTTTTTATGACATAACTACCAGAAATAAAATTTTATTTAATTTAGAGAGAAGTTACAAGAATCTCCTAGATTTCACGAAAATGTAGATAAAAATACTAAATCTTGTCTCTTGCGCACCAATAGCTTTCTTACCTACTACTTAGGGCATATCAAGTTATTTTATGTTGTTGTTGCTAATTCCCATCTGATCTGACGGAGTCAGACCAGATCAATAAATCCGTTGACATTTAGGAAGTCCGAAACCAAAAGGGGAGAAGAATGTATGTCGTTCCAGTCCAGTCCTAGGCAGTTTAGGATATGATCAGGTGATGCCTGGTTTTGCTGGCACTTAAGGCAAAGAGGGAACTATCCTGAAGTACAGAGACTATAATATCTACAGGAAAGTCAGATCTACCAATGGAGGAGGAGGCTTAGCCTTTGTCCGTGGCCTCACTTACCAAAACAGACATTCCTTCAGTTGGGAATTACGATCTCGAAATCCAAGGCATTAAAATAATCTGGAGAGCCACGCCCTTAGTTATTTTATAATACCGTCAAATGGGGTAACTTTGGCCCTGGAGAGTAACTTTGGACCAAACATTTCGAGCTAATAACCTCTTTAAAAATGTGATACCTTTTTTTTTAATTAGTAGCAACTCTATCTTGTCCTATGAGTAAAAAAATATTCAAGTAGAAAGTCAGTGCTAGGATTTTATGCTTGGGCCAAAGTTATGCCATTTGATGGTAAAAGAGAAATTCGCATACAGTTAAGGTTTACCACATTTATTACCAGTTTTTATAAAATAGCTTAATTATTGCGCAAATGATTGTAATAAATCGACAATATATTTCGGCGGAATGCAGACCCTATTGCTTCAGGATCTTACAAAGTAATTATTGAAATCAGTCGGTACATTCCGTCGAAATATGTAGTATTTTTAATAAAGCCCTTCGCGCCATAATTACGTTGTTTCATTAAAATTCTTTATAAATGTTTGAAGATTAAGAGAACGTCTAAAAAAATTTGCTGTCCAGTCGATAACCGATAGTGTAATGAGTTACTTAAACTTTGAAATTTGATGCTTGCATATGAAAATATTTGTCGCAATAACTACAATTGACCAATATTTAATGTAATACTACATATTGGACTCCATTTCTAGTAAGCGGGGGATGGAGAGCCTAGTCAGTTAAGGCATTCGCCTTGCATGCGGAAGGTCCCAGGCTCGGGCATCGCCAAAATAATTGCCGACCTATAAACGACCCGTACAGCCAAAACTGTCCGAATAATAACCCGTTTAGAGCGAGTACACATTCAACATGCTCTAAAGTATCTGCTTACAATGTCGCCCTTAATGGATGCGTTGGGTGCCTACTCGGGTGTCGGCTCGTCACTTGACTGTGGTTCTAAGTTACGCCGCCCGCCACTAATAGCCCTCGTGTAGCTCTAGTGCGACGAGAATTCTTACTAACCTAACCATTTCTAGTAAGCAATAAATTATTGTCTCGGCTGAACTAAAGTAACAGAGTGGACGCAAATTAATTCAAAGTTTCATTATTCGTATTGTGTTATAAGTTAGGGGTAATTTAGAATACTTACTTATTTGTTAAAAGCATTAAAATGTTTATGGCATAAGTGGGTTGATTTGACCTGTTTGCAGTAAAACAACCCTGGCTGCCCTTGTTAACTTCTGACTGTAGTAATAACAACAAAAATGAAGGAAAATTTTTATTTGGTTGTTTAAATTCTTAAGGGGGGAATGACCACTGGTCTCCAAACCAAAGTGCCGCTGTGTTAATCCAATGGAAAAGAACATGACTTTCTAAGCCATATTTCTCCGGCTGTATTAAATATTTTTATACACGGTTTTTTATATGATAAAAGTATCTGACTTACAGGTTTCCATTATCTCACTTTAAAAAAAAAATTGTTTCGAAAATTGGTTGAGATTGGTTCGAATATTTTTTTTTAATCTTTAATAGTTTTGCACAAAATATGCGAACCATTTTTTTAAAGTGGTATTATAGAACCCTGTGTAAGCCAGCTACATTTATCATATATATAAAAAAAAATATTTGTAAAAATATTCAATTCAGTCGGAGTAAGGTGGCTTAGAATAAATATAGCTTACTTACAGGTCTCTATAATCCCATTTTTTAAAAATTGGTTCGAATATTTTGAAAAAAATTATTTATTGAGAATTAAAAAAATTATTCGAGCCAATTTGAAAAGGTGGGATTATAGAGCCATATAAATCAGCTACATTTATTATTCAAAAACCGTGGGTAAATACATTGAATACAGCTGAAGAAATGTAGCTTAGGAAATCATTTTCCACATTGGATTAACACAGAGGCACTATGGATTGGAGATGCGCTCCCATTTCTCTTTAACTCTTTCTTCAGAAGTCCAACAAAATGGACAATATTGTCGATTTAAAACACTTGTTTTGGTGATCAAGCATTTTCAAACGTATCAATGAAATTAGAAGTACAGATTGTGATGCAATCGCACATTGCTGTCTCCTCAAATGGTGGTTTAAAGAAAACATTTTGTACCTATTTCGATTTGTACAGAGTAAAACAATAAACTCCTTATGAGACAATAAGGCTTCCAGACTTGTGGCTATTTTTTTAAGTTCTTAAAAGTAAGCAAATTGTATTTGTACACAACGAATATAGTCCTCCTATCACTTCTTGGCATGTATGACGTGTGTTTTAGACGAGTCCAAACGATCACTCGTAAAACGACAAAAGAAGATTTTGGTTTAATCCAGAGTTACTATATTTGGTGATTCATTGCTTTTGTAGGTGCACATTTCTTTAAGGTTTAGAAACAGTTTCTCTATTGAAGGGCTGTTCGAACTTGCATCGGGTTAACTATTATTTAATAGCTATATTTTAAATTATAGGGTACCCCTTGGGTGGTACAGAATGTTATATAATGCATACTATACGGATGCAAATCTATTGACGATCAAGTCAAGATGGAAAAGAAATGCATGTGCAATGGATGACGGCCATCAGCAATTAACTCTAATTAGAGCAGCAATAAACTTTCACTAATAACCCATGTTTAGTTTTAGTGTGACACATTTCCAACCAAACTAACCCAACAATCCCCTATACTCTTCAAACACCATGATATTCGCAACCTTGCCTTCTTTAGGTTCTACCTGTTTACAAAGTGGACTCTTCCACGACCATTTTGATGAATGTTTGATTGAATATTTGGGATGCTAAGAAGTAACACGAGGTCTATATTTAGTAACTCTCAATGCTGAATGTTCATCAATACTAACTTGTGTGTTTTTCTGTTGTAGGTGCGTGCACGTGACGGACATCGGCGTGGGCTACCTGTCTACGATGGTCAACCTGCGGGTGCTCTACCTGCGCTGGTGCACTCAAATACGGGACTTTGGCCTGCAGCACCTCTGTGCCATGAGGAGCCTGCACGTCCTCTCGCTCGCTGGTAAGTACAGACCTGCCAACTGTGGCTCTAGTGCGATCTTAATTTAACCAACCCACCTGCCAACACTCTCTTTAGAATTTAATTTGGTTATATCCCTTTTCCATCCCAGAGAAAGTTTAATGTTTCCCCTTTTGTAAATCGTGCAAATGGTACATGAGACCGTTAAAAAGACCGGGGTAAATATGGAGAGTTACGTCTGTTACTCGAAGCCTCTTAAACAAAGGCATGAGTCGAAGCATTTTCTAAAATCTACGCGACCTCTGGGTGAAGAAGTTATTGGATTGGATCTGAAAAAGAATTTTTCATCTGGTGCATAAAACACATTGAGTTAAGAAGATGATGATGCCGGGCAAAAACCAATACAAAAACCGTTGTGCCAAGTGACGCCATCGATCGTTTTGTAGTAAGCCCAAACAAACGTTCTCGGCGAACTATTTGGCGCTATTTTAAACTGGAGTTTTTGCAGAGATTGAAGTAACGTCTTACTTGTAAAAGATGTTTCTTTTTAGTAAGACCGAGTAACGCCATTAGATTTTTCAAAAAGAAACTGTAATTTAGTTACTTTTAGTGGTGATGAAAATTTTCGTTAACTACTTTTCCGCTACTTCACACGCCACAATAGAGACGTCAAGTCGGAGCTTCTTGAACATTATATAAAAGAAACAAGTAGGTTTGTAACAGAATCTGTCACTTAACCCGCTACCACACAACCTTTGTGTTCAACAGGAAAAAAGGAGCCAAACACAGTATTAATTCTATAATAAACTTTTAAACGCTAAATTTGGCTAGTTTCATTTATTTATATCAAAAATTCAATAATCATTTCTTATCGTTTGCGAAATTTAATTTATATTTCAAAGAATAAATATGTAATATTCCTCGCTTTTAAATAGAACCAAAACACATTTCATATCAACATAAAATCAAAAAAATCTCTTGTGAAATATATTAGATGTCATTTCAAACCGATTTATGTCGCAAAAATATAGTTCTTTAAAATTTTTTATTTAAATAAAGTTTCTCGAGCGATCTCTGCGAATGGCAATGGTGATTTAATTCTAATAAACATGGCTTCTTATGCGTTTTAAATGAGCATTAAATTTTGCAAATTTTTTTAAATAATTGAAGTACTTCGAATTTTTTTTCTGAGATTTTCAATGTCTTCTAATTTCGATGCGCTGAAATTTTGACGTATCACACTTGCCTGTATATTTTTTTGATTTTTTGGACTGTGAAAGTGGGTGACGGACAAACAGACAAACGGACTGAACGATTATAATACCTTCCACTTTTTACGTCATAAACGTAGTGTGGTAGCTAAAACTATGATAATATTTGATTTACCATATCAAAAGACCAGATAGCGGTTTCAAAGTGCACCAGCTGCCTGTTAGATACAAAAAATAGTGCATTTTTGTTAGGAATTCATCATCCTTTACAATAAATTTGAACGCAAAGGGGAAAAGGAGCATATCGTTATCTATAAGTTTTATAGACAGGTCTTATCACTAGCAAACATTTACAGATGATAAAACGAAGCCAAAATAACAGGGGTATGCTGTTAGTTAACTATTTCCATTGCGTTCTTCTCGGTTAAAGGTCTTCAATTTATCGGATCCAATGTCGGACCAAAAGTGTTTAACTGTCACCTGGACCATAGAAAACTTCAGCTTCTATTCGGGTACCGATTTTCTGGAACTGAAATCCCCCTCTTGGCATATGAAGACCACCGACGTGCGTAGTGAACTTTTCTACCTAGGAGTCCATGTCACAGCATTAGAAGTCATATTTCGATTGAATAATGCATCGCGTGCGATGTACAGCAGCTACTGCGAAATGTCTCTTATATCCTCTTGCGGTAGGATTCCTGTAAAACGGGAAACCGATGGCTGTTTTAGCATTAATAGAAATGACATATTCGGGGACAAAAAACATTTGGTTCTTTCGAACGACACTCTAACTGTATGTTGTAAGATTTTAAATGTATTTATGAACTTAAAAGACCTTCGATTTTGCTCTATTCTACACAGAATGATCTTTCCATGGACTATTGAAAACTTCAATTTGCTCGACGGAACCTCCTATAACTCTTGTCAAAACAAAGATAATTTTCGATTTTATATCACGATATTTAAAAATAAAATTTTTGTTAATATTCGTACTGTTACTGTTAGGGTAGAATTTTGCAGATTAGATTATTACACATTGGATTGCAAGTTTTCCTCCAAACAAGGCAGTGTATTAAGAAATTATAAGGTACACTATAATCCTTTTTGTAGCGAATGGAGAAAAGACATTGAAATTTTCGAACAATACAAAAGCGATAAGAATTTTGAGCTTCAAATTGAATGTATTTTCGCAGTTAACAAATATAAAAATGAAACAACCTCCTTTTCAAAGAGTTTCAAATTCTCAACATCATATTCCACATCAGAAAGTGTCAAAACCACAACAGCATGTTCAACATCAGAAATTGTCATAACCAAAACACCATCAGTAGCACTTGAAGATTCCCCCGGAACTCTTACTTCGGACCTTCTGTCCATACTCAGAGATACAACCCTCAGCGACGCAACCCTCAACACGGAGGGTAAATCCTTCTCAGCCCATAAAATTATCCTGGCCGCCAGATCGAGTGTCTTCAAGGCGATGTTCGAGAAGGAAGACACCACAGAGGGTCGCTCGGGAATCGTGGACATCGAAGACATCGAAAGCGGGACCGTACAGCAATTGTTGTTTTTCATGTACGGTAAATCACTCGAGGACTTACAGTGGGAAGATGCCTCGAAGCTGTACTACGCTGCGGACAAGTATGCTGTCCTCCTCTTGAAGCAAAAGTGCTCCAACATCTTGAAGGCCGGTCTGTCTGTCTCCAACGCCTGTAACGGAATCGTCTTGGCGGACAGGCACTCAGATGACGAGTTGATGAAAGGCGCGGTTGATTACGTTCGCGGCCACCAAGAGGTTATGTCATCGTCTGATTGGGAAAAGTTGGAAGAGAGTTATCCTCGATTAGCCGCCAAAATTATGCGTCAAGTTTTTATTATGAAAGGAAAGAACTAGCAACGCGAAATAAGATACGTACACTGTTTGTATGTACTTACAAGGCCTGCAAGTTGAATGTAATCATTACAGTGTGTCGCTACTATGATAGATTTCACCAAATGGATACGAAGTGTTTGAAACGAGTTTGAAATGGATTTATATTTGTTTCTTAAGACAACAAAATGTTTTCTAACGTCAAGCAACGTGGGTTAACAAACCATATGCAAAATGTACTCTCTGGATAAATAATTTTATGTACTGTTAACAATTATACGTATCGCGCCTTTATCCTGTAAATGCTGACAAACGGAACTTGTTGCAAAACCCTTGCCTTGTTTTGGATACTCTTAGTTTTATATGGGGCACTACACGTAAGTTAAGACAAGTTATTTTTAGTTACAGTATATTTAAACAAAAGTAACTATAAAACTTAAAAAAATTATAAATTAAAATTGCAGCATTGTGAAATATAAAGTTTTTGAGAATTTTATATTTTAAATAACTTTTTTAATTGTAATTTGTTTTTGAATAATATTTTTATACGCTATTTTAATTTGCACGTCAAAATATTGTAATGTTTTATTTTGCTTTAAATACAAATTTTGTTTGATCTTTTTTTATCTGTATTTAGTCAAGTACTTTTAAAAATTAAATGCATCACGTACAATAATTACGAATTTGTTTCCAAAATGTCTGAAGCAATAATAGACAGTTGAAAAAGACAAATATGCCTCATGTGCTGGATTTGATTAATGATATTTAGTGAATGGCGAGTTTAAAACTGCAAATTTGTTTCACAAATATTGGTTAATCAATTGCCAATAATAATACTAGTTAGTTTTTTTATAGATTTGGTACAACTTCTTAGTTATCTAGGGTATATCTTCAAAATAGGAATTATGTAATAATGCCGGTCTTATCGGCTACCCTCAAGTGATGAAGTGAAGTAAATAAATCGAAAATCATGTAAATGAATATATGTTTTTAATAGTAAATGCAATAGTAATATTTAACCAAAAAATAGGTCAAATGACTAAATAATCTTTGCCTTTTAGATGTTATAGTCATTTTCTCTAACTTTCTTTTAAACTGCAGTTACTTTCCCTAACACACTTGAGGAGTAAAGGGGAAGAACCCCTTGATTGACCAGGAATCTTGTATTCTGGTCTGATTGGCAGACCTTGGCGACAGGAAAATGGTTTCTCCCTTGGTTCTTCTCTCCTATAGATGAAGGGTTTTCCCCTATACTTTTCACTTGTCTTCTCTTAATAATACGAAACTACTAGATTGAGTTTACAAACTATAAAAATAACCTAAATTTGTTCTTATAAAATATTTCAACCTCTTCACTCGCAACAGAAATCCTTTATATAAGCATATTTTTTTTGAAAAATATTTTTAAAAGTGTATTTTGAAAGAAAAAAAATAACGTTTAACATTTGATGAGAGACCCGTCAATTTAGTGGAATTTGAAGTTTGGGGAGGTAAAAATACACATTTTTGTTATGTTTATGAACCAAAACTAGCTATATCAGTTTCTTAAAATTAAAACTCCGTTGTGTCGTTTGTTTTTATGCAAAATGTTTCATAAATTGACCACTTAAACTTTTTGCAACGCTTTCGAAATCAGCTTAACTTTCTTGCTCATCATTTTTTTAATACAATTAATGCATCAGCTTCTGCGATATCGGTAGTTTTGGGAAGCTTGAATATATTTTAGTTTATAATAAAACAGTTAGAATTTTGAAAAAATGTGAAGTGAAGTTGTGAAGTGAATTCTACAAAGATCCACATATGTGTACCTCTGAAGCGAAGAGGATACTAACATAAAAAGAATATTAAAAGAACACACACATAAAGGAAATAACCGAAATATTATAACATACGTATATACATATTAAGGGGAGTCGGATGGGTGTTTGGGTCAAAAATGTAGATTTTTCAGGTTTTTTTTTAATCTGCATATCTATAGCTTTAATTTAAGACCTAGATTATCGATTTTTGTTTAGTAGTTTTCTTTTTATAAGCATTTTTCAGAAACTCTGCATATCATTTCTTACCTATACCGTAATTTTCTTTAGCGTTTTCAGAAATATAATTTTTGCTACAGTTAGGAACATTTTTCTCGGGAACTATAAGAGATATCAACATGTTTTGTTTTATTTCTTCCCCATTTATAGCTCTTTGATTTCAATTGAGGAGTTTTAAATATCTCTGCTAAAAAAGTTATAGTTATGTAAAAGTAAAGTAAAAGTTAAAGTAGAAGTTATAGTTATATAACTTTAAATCGTTTTTTTATACATATATTTAAAAAATCACTGTAAAGTTTTTTATACTGTGAAATTTCCTCAGTATAAATAAAAGAGCTATATGTAAGGAACAAATTTAAAAAAAATTCATAATGATCTCATAGTTCCTGAGAAAAATGTTCCTAAAGTTAGTAATATTAACATGGGCGAGATAGAACTATCCGACTCCCCTTAAGGGATAATTGTTTTTTGCTAGACTTGTTTTAATGGTAAAATAAATTGACGATTTCACCAGCTGTTCCAAGTTATTAAATGTTATCGGATATAAAAAGCGTAGGGTGACACGCGCTAATTATTGGACACGGAAAATCGGGGTAAATATTGGACAGAATTGCCTATTTTTCACTTTTCTGTTACTATGATAAAACACAAATTAGAATTACTAGAGAAATTAAAAATAATCCAATTAATTAAGATAATAACTTTAGAGTAGTCTATAAGAGATTTAAGAAAATTTGAACGTTGTGCATCATCTTTTGTTCTATGAAAGGAAATAAAAGATTTTTTACGGAAAAAAAAACTTTTGAAATTTGATCATTTCAAAGAAATTTTGTCTGATAGAATGAAACTGTTAAAAAAGTAAAAATTTATTTATATAAGTTCATAATTTATTATTTAATAGCACTAAATTTTTTTTTAAACTTACCTTCCCGTACATTATGGATGCCATTCCCAAGTCTTTCTTTTAGTGTAGCTAGGAATGTTCTTTTAGGAATTGTAAAATTAAAATTTTGATTTGATTTTTTTATAAGCAAACGATAATAAATGTAGAAACGTTAATATATTCGACAATTGATTTCTGCGCATGCTCATCAACCGCCATCGTCAGTATTCGTTGCAGAAGTAGTATATATGTGTTGACACTAGATCGCTACTTCCAGTTATATTTAATTCTAAAATTAAATTTAAATGAAACAAGAAGTTCTTAAAGAACTAAAATAACCTACTTTCCTATTACTTAAATACTTACTGAAATTCTAATCGTTAAAAAACTAGGTTTCTAACAGTAAATATCATCAACAATCGTTTCTACACTAGATTTATACACATAAGGAAAAAAATCGCTAAACACAGCATCCAGCTATAATTTCAACTTCTAAAAGCCAAAATCAACTATTTTCCTTAATAATCTTTCATAAATTAACTTAATATTATTTATCGTCTGCTCGATTTATTTGTAGTTCGAAGAATAATTAAATATTTATTAATAACAAAAATAATGAGACTACTCCAAACTGCATTAAAAAAATAAATGTAAATTAAAACTAAGCAGAATTGTAAGCAAAAAATATGCCTTGCCGCTTTCTTGGTAAACAATTAATGAACAATCAAAGAATCACATTGTGCTACATTTTATGACGTGTAGCACAATGTGTGTACTTTTAGAAGTAACGTAAAATTTCGTTACTTCACACTCCACAACCCAGGCGTCAACCCAGGCGTCATTCTATAGCAAAAAAAAAATCGAAAATTGCTATGTTTTTTTGCATGAATAGAGTTAAGAAGATGGAGATGCTGCCGACCAAAAACCAATACAAAAACCTGTTGGCCAAGTGAAGCCATGGATCGCTTTGTAATAAACCCAAACAAATGCTCTCGGAGAAGTATTAAGCGCAATTTCTACAGGGGAGTTTATATGGGCGTTCTACATCGACTTTTGTGGTCGGTGATTTTTGACTCTCTAATATTAACTATAATTACAACGCCTCACCCCCCCCCCCCCTGTTGGTCACAGTGTTAGAAGTGTGGGTAGACACTGGGTGACGCGACTCCCCACTTTTCAAGGAAATGACCACCATTTTTGGGGTTTATTTAGCTGCTTTCCACATTTACCAAAAACAAAAAATCAATCCGCCAAAATATTAGTTGCAGCTCATACTTCGACAAGAGCTCTAATGCAATGGAACGATCCGGCCTTTTTATATAAATTGAAATATATTATAAATTATAAAAATTTAATGAATTATTAAAAACGAGAGAGCGAAATAAGTGAATAAATATCAAACTTATTAATCGAGTGGGGTAGGGGTTGGGTCTCTTGCAACCAAACTGTAAGTATCTCCTCCCCACTTTCTTTTAATTCTTCTACCACTGGTTGGGCAGGGCCTGGTAAACAATAAGCAGACCTGCCAGCTAGTGCATTAGTGCAACGTTAATTTAACCAACCAACCGGACAACTCTTTTCCGGATTCCCGGCGCCAAGAGAAAGTTTAATGTTTCCCCCTTCGAAAATCCGGCAATTGGTACAGATGACACGGACATTCAGAAAATTGTTAAAAATCCGGTACAGATGACATGGTTAAATCTGGAGAGTTGGCATGTCAAAGAACCTATTGGGCTGGGCCTGATCTACAATGAGGCCTGTTAGGCGCAGCAAATAGTACATGAGACCATAAAAAAACGGGGGTAAATCTAGAGAGTTGGCAAGTCTGTTAATAAAACGTAATGGCCTGATCTACTAAAAGGACCGTTAAACGTGGGCCTATAAAGCCCCCAAACTTAATAGAGATAGGTAGCCGCTAATGTTATAAGCTGTTGGACTCCCAAACTTTTAGTACAATTTTCTGAGACTCCACATTTTTAGCTTGATTTTGAATGGGACATTAACCTAACGTGATTGGTTTGATCGATATTATAAATAAGCCGATAAAAATATTGCTAAAAATATGATACATCGGCCACAAGTAGGCACCTTCAGCTAATCATTTGTACTAATCTTTTATACCAATTTCTTGAATATGTCCTCCTCGGAAATGAAATAAAACAAAGTACGCCTGCGATTGTTTCACGTCAATAGTTTTTTTTTAACGTGATATTCGTATTAATGATTTCTGTAGTAACAAAGAAGCTGAATAACTTTTAAAACGATAAGATTTTATCATTGATATTATACTGCATCCATAGATGTATTTCATTGTACTAGTTTAGATGGGTTTTCTTACTACACCACACCCACAGACGATCGAACTTCAGTTTTCGTTTAGTTAGCTTGACTGTTATTAAATACTGCTTATGCATATCTTGAAATTCCAATGTGACGTACTTTAGATTTTAAATCAATCAATTTAATCTAAATTTAGTTCATATTAATTAAAATGATAACATTATTGACAACTTCCTCAAAATATTGAGAAAAAACTATATTAATTCTTGGATCGGAAATACCTCCAAAGAACGCTTCAGTAAAATTTTGTAAATCAATTAGTATTAATAGGGTTTCTGGTCTGGGGAGCCAAGAAATTGTATATTAATATTAATTGAGCGTTGGTAGGACGCTTGTCTTCCATTCGAAAGGTCCTATGTTCAGGTTAATGCAGTAAAAATACCCGTGTAGAGGGGACGCACTTTAAATATCTTTCAAAGTTCCGACGATCGCGTATGATGAGATAAAGAATAACTATGTAAAATTTCTTAGGTCAAATCCTAATGTCCGTTCCTGCAACGTTTGGAAAATGTCGCCAACGAACGCCTTGAATGACGCGAGCTTCTTCAATGAGTATGAACAGGAAAATGTGTAAACCCGATATTTTCAACATGTTTCATGTTTAGTTATAAGTTATAACTAAATAACTCCAAAACTCATTAATCAACTCTTAAATGTAAATCAAAACTAACCAGCTTTTTATGTAACACATTCCATTTAAAAAAAAATTTAATTGAAAATATTAGGCTAAAAAAAGGGAAAATAGGCTAAAAATACCTAATCTATCAAAATGTTTCCATTTCATTGCACCCTTGTACGTAACCCACATTGCAAAGAAATAATTGATAAAATTTATTCTATTAATACTTTACGGCTGAGACATTAAGTATGACATAACCCTTTGTATAGGACATAATAGCTCATTTTGATCGATTGCAAATACTAGTTGGGAAAGTAGAACCTGAATATAAAAATCACGCTCATAACATGGACTTTATTACGTCATTTTTTCTTTTTTTCTTAAAGTTTCGCAAAGAAAATTGAGATATAGCACGCTCTTCCATTCCTCTGGGGGCTAGGGAGCCCAGTCGCTAAGGCGCTTGTCTTGCATGCGAAAGGTCCCATGTTCGGGTTCGGGCATTTCCAAAACAACTACCGACCTATAAACGGTCTGTAGAGACGTTTATAGGTCGGCGGTTATTTTGGCAATGCCCGTTCTGTAGTTGGGTCTGATTTGCCCGGTCTGAATTTGGTCTGTAGAGCCAAAAAGTTCGACGAATAATAAACCGTGGAAAAGGAGTTCAATATTGGCCTTAAAAGTTGCATTGGGGTTTCTACTCGTATTTCAGCTCGTTACTTGACTATGGTTCTAAATTATGACACCCGTCTCGAATAGCCCTCGGGCAGTTCTAATGCTCAAATCAATTCAACTCTAGATCAAAATCGTTAAATTGTACGGAATTTTTGTTTGCTCTGTAAAGACTATTTTAAAAGAATATTTTTGGTTTATAATCGTTCCTTTTTCCCACAGGCTGTCCTCTGTTGACCTCCAGTGGACTCTCTTCCCTGGTCCAGCTGAGAGACCTGCGAGAACTGGAACTCACCAACTGTCCAGGAGCTTCCGAAGAACTCTTCGAATACCTGAGAGAACACTTGCCCCTGTGCACGGTCATCGAGTAGAACAAAATGCAAGGAACAGAAATCCAGATAATTTCCTTCAAGACATTTCGCTTAATATATAAAATGGCGAAGTAAAGCTACAAAAATCGCGAAAGCAATCCAAGAATTAAACCTTGAATGTCTTACGGCTTGACGCGTAGCAGGCGAAACCTCCTAGATACAACTCGTTGAAAAGCACTTGACTGCCCGTTTGGTAAGAAGATTGCCAAACTCTTGCCTTGAAGATCTCATCAAATCCTACGTTGGTGATAACACAGACTGTCTACACCATCGTTTCTAAAGTCAGACTTACTCAAATTCTGTCACTGCTAGTATGACATACATCCAGCCATGCAATTCAGACTTTAAAGATTTATGATCATCGAATGGGGACGTTTTAGGTTATGATAGAAGAGAAATGTTGAATGAAAATCAATTCTTTCTCGAGCGATTGATGATCTTTCTCGATCAATGTGACGTGGGAAGAGCACCAATCAGAGCATCGATAAGGAAATGAGGGACTGAAAGCAGGAGGAAATTATGTCATCTAAAACAAGCTAATTAAAGAAGTTCCATAACATTCGACATTGGAAAAATAACGGATGAGTCAAAATGGAAATTTCAATTTCATCCTTAAATGACAACAAAGAAAATTCGGTTGGTTAAAAGGTCGATTTCTTTCATGTTTCATGATTAGCAGGCTAATGTCAAACTTAAGTCCTCTTAATCAAACTTATTGCTTTTTGAAACTATCCAACTAGATTGCGAGAACATTCTCTAATACTTGACTATAGATATCTGAAAGTGGTTGTATCTTGACGTGAAATGGATGTCAAATATTTTTTCCAGTTTTAACGTCATTTCTTTTGCGTCATTATTTTCGCTTCATTTGGACAGATTGGAGACCATTAATAAAGTCACATTAACGTCTTTCAGCGATTTATTCTTGCTGCTTTTCTCATACGTTTTGAAGTACAGAATTGATGTTGCTTGCGCGAAAATCTTTCACCCTAACTGTGTTTGTGGTTTAAAGTGAAACAGGTAAACTGTAACATCAAAAAAAGGACGAGTCAAGCAATGCTAATATTAGCACTGAATTGACGAAAGGAAATGAAGAATTAAGAACCTCATTGGTGACGAAGATCTATGAATGTATATTAAAAGACTTATAGCAAACGCCAGAATGTAACTAATACAATCAATTGAAAATAGTTTTTGACACAAATTAACTATTTTCTATCAAATTAACTAAACAAGTAAGATAATTTTTCTCGTTCTAAATTAGATAGTCAGAAATATAAAAGCTTACTTAAACACAACTTTCATGAAACTCGATCTATAAATAATTTAGTTTCCGTTTTAAAGAAGTTTTTTATTAATTATTACAAACTGATACTGTATTCCCTAAAGTTCATTTTAACTAAAAGTAACAATTTAAAAAAATAGTTTAAGCTAAAGATTTAAAATAAAATTTAGATTGATAATTTTTTGAATGATGTACATTGGTGTAAAAATGTCTAACAGAATTGCACTAGGAGAAATAGTAAGGGTGTGTAGTTGAGCACAAAAGAATACAGTTGCAAAATGAATCGTAAAAGAATGTCCGAGTTTTTCAAATTGTAATAGTATTGTGGTTGAAGTGTAATTGTAATGTGGTTGAAGAGCGTAGGAAGAATTGCATTTTCGTTTGGATGTGTGCCGTATCACTAAAGGCGCACACATTGAGCACTTATAGAAAAACTAGGTTAGTTTTCCTTCAATGTCATGTATGATTTGTTATATTTAGTATAAAACAAACTCCTATAATATACCATTAAAACTCGGACATTATTTACGGACGCCCTGTATAACTAAAGTCTAGGGTCCGGGTCCGTTCATTGTAAATTTTTGCTAATGTATATTCAAATAGGACAAATTCGTCAATGAACAAGCCGGTCTCTATATCTCAGCTATGCTTTGGGAGATTACTAGTTTTGCAACTGCATTCCTCAAATAATGAATTTTGAAAACATGCTCTACACATGCTAACATTGCATGGAAATGTACTGTGTTTGGTTTTAACAAATCATTTGTGTGCATAATCAGATGTTTTATAGGGAATCATTGAAAAGTGTAATTTGTTTATCATTCTATTGTAGCGTGCATTTAAGTCTGGATTTATAAAAGAAACGGAGTTCCTGTAAATAAAGAACAGGTACCAGTATTCTTAGGCTACTGACACATAAACGTTTTGGTTTTTCCTAGTTGAGTAAAAGTAACTTCTTTCAACTAGAAAATATACACGAGCCTGCTACAAGGAAAAACTGTCACTGTGTCCGTAGTTTAAATAATCTGGTAAGGTAAAATAAATTTACGGTTGCCTATTTCCTGACTGCTATATTAATACAGCCAATGTAAAACTCGTAATTTTGGACGAGTTTGATTCAATCCGGATGTGTACCCGGTTCAATTACGTTTTAAAAAATTTAGCATCCATTTATTTTAATTTTAAGGAAAAATATCAAAAATGTGTTTAAATTGCTTAGCTTAGATAAAAATTCAAGGGAATAGCTTTACTTTATCATAAAAAGTATATACTTGATGACTTTAAAAAAAAAATAGTCAATGATAATGTGTGCTCCGAATAAAAATTAATTGATTCTCTTTTATACTTTTAGAAAATGTATTTTCGTAAAAGTAAAATAAATATAACAAGGCATTATACATGTCGAAATAAAATCTGCACTTATTGCAGATTTATGAAATTATCCGCGTAATTTTGCTGAAAGTTTGAATAGTCTCATTTGACGTTCAAACTATGATGAGACACTAAGGTTTAAACAAATAGTTTAACTCCCTAGTCATGGTTTTAATTCCACGATGTATTTAAACTTGTATTTAAAAAAATACAAGTTTTTTTTTGTATTGTACACTTGTCGTTATGTATTAGATGTAAATACAACCACCGAACTTGCACGCATAGTTGACTTAACTACAATGTACTATAAATATGCTATGTCTGATATTCCATGTTATCTTAATAAATACTACATAAAACGTCTGTCTTTTTTTCCCATTAACTGCACTATCTATTATAAAAATATAAATATATTTAAACTATGGAGCATTGTATGTTAGGACACAATTGTACTTGAGCGGGGCAAAAAAGTAAGTTTTTACGAGTATACCAGAATACTTATAGGAGTTCTAAAAATAATGAATGGATAGTCTGTCAATTGGCTAAAATCTCTATTTAAATTCCAGTATAAGATTGTTATTCATTTTATCGAACCGTAATTATAAAGGGCTGAATAAACACATGAAAAGTTACTTAATAGTTTTTTCGATCCGTTTGATTTATAGGGGGAGGAGCTATTAGAATGGCGACAGACTAGATATTATAAACATTACTCTTTCCTTGGTTAAAATTTTATTAATATACATCGATAATTCCCATGCTTGGTCAAAGACCCGCTTATAAACCTTGTAATTTTTGGACTCCAAAGAGTAATGTAATCGTTTCCGACTGCCTATTTCTAGCCTCCTTTAGGAACTTTAATCGTAAGTAATCAATTGAATTGGTAGGGTAGGTACATATAAATTCCGACTTGTGTGCTTGATCCGAGACCCGCTTATAAGCCTTTTTCAAGTAAGACAGATACAGAAAGAATTTTTACTGAAACAGAGAAAGGAAGTACACCCAGGACGAAGGCGGGAATCGAACCGCTCCCGTTACAGCGCGCAGACTGCTAGCTTAATAGTCTGTGATCCAAACCACTAGGCCATCTGGGCCCCATTGATTTGGTTTAGGGTAAATATGTAATGTAGTCGTTTCCGGCTGCCTATTTCTAGCCTCCTTTAGGAGCTATAACACAACCAATTACTCCTCGTAATTTTGAAACCTGGCCAAATGACGAGGTCGACACCTGAGCGGGCACCCAAAGGAACTTCGCGCGACATCGTACGCTAACGCCGTCGGGACTTTGGACTCCACAGATTTAACGAGCACGTCTGTCCCAGTGTACTCTGGTCCCCCAGTGATTTTCAGAGGTATGTTTCCACCAGCTCGAATACGTCTATAGTATAGTATGGCTAGGACAATGGCAACCAAGAACCTTCTCAGTGAGAGCCCTGGTGAGAGGCTCGTCGATTACCACTGTCGGCCACTGTGAGGCTTGGTTTAGGGTTAACATGGGACTGGACACACTAACCCCATCTTACTCAGGCAGTTGACGCTTTTATCTCGTAGAACCGAGAACTAAAATACTTGCTTGCACATCTTTTCAAAATAAAAATATATAGCTAACATGTCGAGCTAGTCGACCACCATGCGAAAAAATTTATAGTAATATTAATAATAATGAAGTATATTTAGATTAAAACTCTTAATCTAAAAACTTGTGAGCGGTTTAGGTGGCTGTCGATATGATACAGTATACAGTGTTTCCCAATTTCGAAAGCTGGAGGTTCCTTCCTTATTGGAATAAAGAGGCGTCTCTTTCATTGGCCACCCGTACCTTTCCTTAGTTCCAGTTTTCCTTAGATACCTAGCGCCACTTACAAAAAACGTAGGTTACCTCAAAGAAAACCCCCTCAAAATTGTCCAATGGAAAATGGTAGCGCCATCTGTGAAAAATATTCAAAACTATCATTTTACGTGTTCAAACAAATTATTGTCCGGGAAACGGAAGGAGTGCTTCCTAATCTTTTTCAACATGTCTTTTAAAATCCTTATCAGAATACCTCCACGGAGGTCTATTGTGAAGTAAAAACAAAACCTTATCGCCTTGCATGCGAAAAGTCTCATGTTCGGGTGCGGGCATTGCAAAAATAACTTCAAACTTATAAACGCCCGTGCTGCTAAAAAATGTCCCTTAAAAATATGTGTTGTTTGCCTACTCAGGTCATCTGGTCTACTGAACCTTTAAGCTGTCTAGTGTCTACGTTGGGGGCTGCCTGTACGTGTACGTAGACACAAAAACTAAACACTGACGAGTAAAAATGTTTTCGGAACGCAAAGGTTCAAATGTCTAGTCCCTCTGTGTATGCTTAGCTTTATTAGTCGCCTTTTGAAGCTGCAAACCGTAACTGTAAATTATTATTTTTTGTTTGCTCCAAGCCAGTAAGTAAAAAATTAAGAAGCAAGTAGTTTTATTCTTTTATTTCGTTTTAAAATTTTAGTTTTACCTTTTAAAATATATTATAACATAGATAATTGAAAACAAAAATATTTTCCATCAAAAGCTTTTTTAAAGGTAAAGGTTTAGATTAATTCTCAAGAACTCCAATTCTACGTTTTCAATTGCTAATCATTGGTTAATTTACGATAAATATATTTGCTATTCTTAGTTTTAGAAGTTAATTTGGAATAATCGCAACTAAGAAACCGATCGAAAATTAACGTAAGATTACTAGGTTAACCTAAAAGTTAATGATTATTTTTAGTAAGGAAAAGTTTCGTTTTATCTTCGGACGACATTTTCAGTTTTGAGCAGTATTTTAAGTAAGTATTTGTTATCATTTCATGAAGACATACTTTGGCAAACGTCTAGTTGTGATTTTGACTTGGCAGCAACTCTGGGACGTTCTCCTTTAGGTTAAACGCATATATAGCTAACCCTTTCTTTTCAGCTTGTGTTTATTCCTTATTAGCTATTTTTACATTTTTAGCAAGGTTAAAGTTAAAATTCGCCTACGAAACATCGATAATCAATCTAGGTGCTAATATGTCGTCATACAGTGTATATACTAGAGCTCTTTCGATTGCGCTATACAAGGCAAAATGTGGATGTTTCAAAATGCTTTGCCTAGGGATCGGTAACCGTATGCAGTTATTTGAGGTTTTATGTTGTGCTGGGGGTATGTTTTTTTTCAATCCTGTATATCCTCTGTTTTTTTTTAAATCCTATATATTCTTAAAATTTCTCACTTTGACCCTTGCTCTTTCGAACCCCATAATTAAAATGGTAAGGTTTTCAAAATTTTAATGTTAGCAAGTATGCATTTTTTTGACGAACAAAAACAATTAGATTTAAACAAAGACAGTTGACACAACAATAAGATCATTAACTAGTGTCATTCATCGAAGAAATTATTTTAAAATAGAGATGTAGTGGGAACATAATCAATTAAGCATTCATTTTTGCTGCCAATTTGGAATTGGGTCTTTTCAAAATCGGTTGTCATTGTGATTTTGCTCATTTGCCACATCATGTATTACTTAATCTAAAGAATTGTGTAATTTTGAAGTAAAAAAAAATATTCAAAGAATTTTAAAATATGAACTCTAACATTAAGGATTGGAAATTTTTACAACATGACATTTAAAACAAACCTTTTTTTAAAACAAATTATCTTCTGAAAGGTATTTTAGAACCAGACATCTAGTTTACTTATCGGATATAGTTTAAAGCAGCCAATTCTGAAGAAAAAATTATATTTTGATAGTCTATTAACTTTTAATATGTATGGTTTTATCTTTTTGACGCCTCAAACCTTTCTTTACGATAAAAAAATCACGATTTGACTTCTTAAATTGTGGAATTGTATTGCTCTACAAGCAGATGCAAAATTTAAACCAACAGCATTCATATTGGTGTTCAACTGGATACTTAGTTTTTTCAAATTTCTTTATTTCAGATGCCTTTGGAATACTACTCTTGTAAACCCTGTGACAAAATCTTTAACGGAAGAAGACCCTATGAAGATCATATAGTATCTGCAAACCACCAAAAGAAAATAAACCCACAACAAACGGCAAATACAGTAGTAGATATTCCCAAGACGGTAAATACCGGTTTTTACCATGGTATTTACCAGGGGTGGTAAAAACCATGCCAACCCCACTGAGCTAAAGAATACTGATCTGGAGTGAGTAGTCAGCGCGCCGGCTTCACACCTCAATCTTTGTTTATGCGTGCGAGTAGGCAAAAGAACTAATTTTCAGTTTCATTTTGCTAATTTTTTTTTATTTTTTCGTATACTTCCTTCAAATTTTTCAGCTTCTATTTATCACTTTTAACCTAATGTAAGATTTATTCGAAAATTTTGATTTCTCGAACTTCGGTTGAAAATTTAGTGTTTTCTACACGAGTGCAAATACGTTTCACCGAACATCCGAAAATGATAGCCGGCCGCGCAGCATATCCTCACGGCAGTAGTAAAACGCATTAGGCGCTGAGTGTTACGTACTATGGGACGTTAGGTTTACAGTTTCCAATCAGGCACAATTTCTTTTATTCCTATCTTAATGTAATATTTGTTGAACAATATAATGAAATTGTTCTGCTTCTTTCCATACATAATCCATTGACAAATAAAAAAAAATTCCATGTTTCCTGATCACTTTTCAAACCGTTTTGGAACTTTGATCATTTCGCCTAATTCAAAACCATATTGAATTTATAATTTATTACGAAAACTTTTTTATGCATTCTATATTTAGAAGGGTCAAAAATATATAAATGCAATAAAAAAATCTATTAATATACATTTGAATTTTACTTGGAATTTATTTCTACATACTTCCAACTCATCACACATTTAATCCCCTTGAATAAGAGATTTATTCTTGTATTGAAAACAAATTTAAATTTGACACTTCTCTAATAAGGCTTTGTCTTAACTCCAGTTGCACTTGTCATCCATATTTAAGGTTAAAGTCAAATTTAATCAATTGGTTGATTACTCTTGGATATTTGTAAAAATATAAATTTGTACCATGTTCAACATTTTGACAACAAAAATAAAAAAACAAAAGAATTTTTTAAAGAAAATAACTAAAATATATCACAACTTTATTGAATACACGTAGAACATTATTGAAAAGCTGCATTGTTAAACAAAATTACACATATTTTCAAATATATATCATCACATTTAAATTAGATATAAAAGTTATATTTAATAACATAATTCTTTTAATAAGATCATATATTGAGATATTTATTATTTAGACTATTTTCAAATAATGAGTAAGATATATGTACTCATAAAAAGAATTTGGATAAGGTACTATCTACTTAGTATAAAGAAATACTGTGTGTGAGAACTAAGTGAAAGAACTTTTTGTTTCCAAATCAAAACAGGAATTTACACTGAGCTAAAGGATATTCAGTGGAAATTGAGTGCCTATTTTTTAAGAACGATTAAGCAGCCTGCAGTTGTAAAAAAGTATACCCACTGAGCTAAAGCCAGTATTCTTTAGCTCAGTGTTTATACCAGGTATATCTAATATATACACTAACAAAAATAAGGTATAAATATCGATGTTATTTACGGGAAGGTACTTATAGTAAAGTACGATTTTTACTTTGATATCATTCTTTTGTATTCCTGACAAACATTATATTTTCGTAATTCATTATAATAAAATTCAGCCAATTTTAGTTGTTAATTTTAAAACGTAAACAACCCCAATCGTAAAATCAGGCTTGTACATGGATCGTCGTCAATGGGGAATTATATTGACACTAGAATTGATATTTGAATACGGACTTTCTTCCAATATCTTGCTTCTTTTAGCGACTCCCAGCGTTTGTAAAATAAATTACATAAAAAATATGCTTTCTTCTACATAAAAAAAGGAAATTCATTACATAAAAACACAATGATTAAATCGACAGTATAAAACGATGTAACCAGCGGAGAATGAGTTAGGCAAAAGGGTCGAATTAGTGTCTTTTTGCCTACTTCCAGCTTTTTATGTATCACTCCGCAGTGCTCCACGACTGCTCGTTCGGTTACATGTATATTTCCCACTAGTCATCACTCCAGGTCAGTATTCTTTAGCTCAGTGGCCAACCCTGGCTGGTATCCCTTGCCTATCAGATGCAAAATTTGAACCAACAGCATTCTTATTGATATTTGTCTGGATACCTAATTTTTTCAAATTTCTTTATTTCAGATGCCCTTAGGAGGCTACTCTTGTAAAGCCTGTGACAAAATATTTAACGGAAAAAAGCCCTATGAGGATCATATAATATCTGAAAAACATCAAAAGAAAATAAACCCACAACTTATGGCACATACAGTAGTGGATTCTTCCATACGGTTTGTTAAATCCTTTAAACTTTAAAAAAAAAAATACATTAATTTTTAAAAAAAACTTTAAACCTATTTTTTATGTCCTTATTTAATAATAAGAGTGTCTACCCATCTGGAATACCTAGAAAAGTCAGTGAAATTATCATTTTAAGGTTAAAAAAAAACTGGGAAATTTTTTAGGTTTTAAGATATCCATGCGTTCCTTTTGTTATATTGATATAATTATTAAGTCTACTTTAAAATATAACATTTAATTTTTTTATTATAAAAACTATTTCGTTAAGTCCAGTTTACCTTTTACCCTGATATATTAGTGAGCTGACATATTTAACTAGATTAGTTTGATTTGTTTTTGGCAGATAAGGGAAATATGCATTAGTATTGTTTATAAATGTTCTAGTTTGTGGGGAGGTCTTGTTTTTTCTTCTTCTAGTTTTGGACAGATCGATTGATCAAATTTTAGATGTTTTCTCAAACCTTAAAGCAATTTTTTTACTTTTTTATTGTATGTTATTGCAATTGTGATTTTATCAACTATAAGTGCTCATTTTTTTGGGAAATGGATGTTTAAAAGATCTTAATTTTTGTAATGAACTTTGGATACACCCTGTTTCCCGAAATGAAATTTGTGTATACACCTTTACTTATTTTTAATGCAAAATAATATGCAAATCCATTTTTTAGATTACCCCAACAGTGCTCGGATCCTTTCATCGTACCTTGTGGATCCATCTACCACTGCAACATTTGTGATTCTCCACTGAACGGGTTCGATCAAATAGGAGCCCATATTGTAGGGAAAAAGCATTTAAAGATGAAGCAAAAACAACCTCTTAACAGTGGTGAGAACATTGCAATATTGAAAAAGCGCAGTGGGGAGGATGCTGATATTGAAGAAGCGCTACCAGAAGTGAAAGTGTTTAAAGTTAATGATCCTATTGAATTTTGAATAGTATTTTTTTATGTACATATCTCATTTAATTTTGCTTTTCATGTATATATGATATGAATCAATTTTTTCAAAAAAAAACAAATGTGACGGAAACATAGTTTTCAAGAATTTGAAAAAAACTGTTTTAACAGCAGCCTTGCATCGAAATTACTGAACTGAGAATTTAACTATAATCTTTTCAGCGGGATGCTTTAGTACAACATGAAAGACTATAAAAAAGTGTTATTTAAAATTAATTTTAAACCTGTGGACTTATAGGGTTTCTGAAAAAAAAATTATTTGAGTTTCAAGCACAAAAAAAATACTAACTGATTTTGTAGCTTAAATCATGTTTATTCAACTAAAAAAATTTTAGACCAAAAGAAAGTTTTAAAAAATCATCAGAACAATTGTTTACAATATTGAACCTATGGGGTTTCTGAAAAAAAAAACAATCTGTGTCTCGCGCCTTCTTGCTGCAATTCAATAAGGCCTGTGGCTTATCGAATTGAAAATAGGGTTTCCGCCCGAAATGCTTTTTTCGGTTGCTTCCCCATGGCAGTGCAAACCACTAGAATTTTTTCACAGAATGTGTGTTTCCATAGAGTGAATGATTAACATCAAAAACTCAAATTTGATAAAATCTTATTGGGTTTCTGAAAAAATTGATTCATATGTGTTACGTGGTGTTTCTTTCAAGCTTCATTTGTATCTCTAAGGAGATGTTTTAGAAGTTACTATGGAGTTTAGAAATGTTAAAGCACCATTATTGTAAATATTAGATTTGAATGTGAAGTTCAATTACAGGTCATTAACGACAAACTTGACATTAGATAATTTTAAAGAATAAATTAAATACCATAATAAACCATGTTGCAATCAATATATATATATTTTTTAAATCCTGTACTTTAATATTTCTTTTAAAACTTTTTTCACTTCAATCCTATGTAATTGTGTATAGGTTTACTTAAAGTCATATTTTTAAATATTTTGTCACAAAATGTTCAAATTAACTGCACAAAAAGTTATGTAGCTTTTTCATTACCACATTATAACCTTTCTTGGTTTGAACTTAAACTAACTGTTAATTAGAATTTTTATCTTAAAAAAAGTACTGTGGGATATCTCTTTTTTTACTTCTCCCTGCATTATACAGATATAAATTATTATTACCATTATTGATTTTAGCTTCCACACTACGTTTATAACGTAAAAAGTGGAAGGTATTATAATCGTTCAGTTCGTCACCCACTTTCATAGCCCAAACTACAAATGCTACGGACAAGTGTGATAGGTCAAAAAATTCAGCGCATCAAAATTAGAATACATTGAAATTTTCAGAGAAGAATTTGAAGCACTTCAATTATTTAAAAAACTGCAAAATTTAATGCTCATTTAAAAAGCATAGGAAGCCATTTTTATTAGAATTAAATCACCATTGCCATTCGCAACAATCGTTCGAGAAACTTTAATTCTTTTAGACAATAAATTAAAATAAATTTATTTTTGCGACATGGATCAGTTTGAAATGACGTCAAATATATTTCACTACGAGATTCTTCTTATGTTTGATTGAAATATTTTCATTCAATTTAAAAGCGAGGAATATTACATATTTATTCTTTAAAATATAGATTCATTTTTGCAAAAGATAAGTAATAATTATTGAATTTTCGAAATAAAATTTAAATGAAACTAACCAAATTTAGCTTAAAAATGTTTAATAGAGAATTAATGCTGTGTTTGGCACCTTTTTATCTGTTAAACACAACTGTTGTGTGGAAGCGGGTTAAGTGACAGTTTCTGTTACAAACATACTTGTTTCATCTTTTGTTTATATATGCTCCAATCCCATGCTTGGGCCAATGATGTAAAATCAAATGCTTTTGAAAGTGCCTTTGAATCGAGTGCCAATAGAAAAAAAGCTCATTGACTATTATCATCAGTTATGTATTGATTAAACTGAATCTATTTTGATCAGTTTGTATCTGAAACATAAGTTTTTTATAGTTTAATATAAATCTAAAATAAGTCAATTTTTTTTTATCTATGCACTATTTAATTAGTGTATGTATCTCATTTTAACCGACTCTATAGTAAACCTTCTATTTACAATCTGACTGTTTTTATACAGAATAGAATATTTTCCCTAAGAAAATATTTTTTTACCTTTTGCGGCAAATGAAAAATATGCAATTATCAGTGACGTATTTGTACCGATGTAAACAGATGAATTCTGTGTTTTAATATAATACTTTTTGGGACTAGGGTATATATATGAAGTATTTCATTTAATTATGTCTTTTATATTAATTTCATGTTATATAATGAATACTTTTGTTTATATTAACTATATCTTTTAAGACATTCAAGATTACTTGCATGCTCTGAAATAAACAGATTTTCTTTATTATCATTCCTTTCCAAATTTGACCTGAAATTTGACTTCACTGTGTATGTAAACTATTATTTTCTCTTTAAACTGCATTTACAATTTTTCAGCCATAGTGATCATTTAACGATCCCAAATAACTTTCGTTATGTTGAAAAATTACTAAATACTTTATAATCTTCTTTTCTATGTAAATACTGTTTTAACAAGGCTAGTGTTTAATTATAGTCTGTTGACATGTGATAGCCGATTTAAGGTCAGCTCTTTTTCCCTCAAGACATGATGTGTAACAGAATTTGCTAACTACAGTCAACCAAACTATTTTCACTGTAACCATTCTGAGAGAAAACTTTAAGACTTCTACTATTTTCTTAAAACAGATCATAATTTGCAAAAAAATATTTATATATTTTTCCCATTTCATGTTCGCAAATCTTGCCAAACGAATCTTTGGCACAAAACTAAGTATACACAGTTAAAATACCACAGTATATATACAGTTAAGGACCACAGTGTACACAGATAAAGGACCTCTGTATACACAGTTAAAGGGCCATAGTATTAGACAGATAACAGTTACCATTGGAAGTATTCCATTTGGCTGCGGTTGTACTATTTTGGCGTCTGTGAAATGGAAATGTACTGTAAACCGTTTTCTTTCCAGTGACAACTTTAAAGTATTGTTAATATAAGATTAACATTTTTTACTTACTTTTATCCTTTTTTTATATTCATGCTTAATTTAATATGCATATTAATATTTTTATAGTTTAAGTTTTTTTAATTTATGTAATATATTAATGGATATAGCTGTAGTTAAAATACTGATATTCTTTATCGCAAAAATGTTAAAAATTACTATGTCTCATTAAATGCCAATTTTATATAAATTAGTATTTTGTTTATTTTTCAATTTTGACTTGCAAGTTTTAAACGTTTATCACCATTAGTAGTACTATATTGTAATTATACTATTCAATTTTATATCTGATCAGTTTTTAAATATTTTTTTCAACCAAAAAAATATATAATAGAAAGTGATAATCCAAGAGAAAACAAAGTTATTAAATTACATTTTGATTTAGAGTTTGACTTTTTTTTTAAATAGAGGAAATGATTAAATAACAATGTGGTGTATGTTAAAATTGTTTGTGGTCCCAAGTTTTTTTATGCTTCTTGAAATGATAATACATATTCATTTCTTCACTTGATCTCATGTCTCAAAAATATATGGTATATTAGCTCTAGTAAAACTATAAAGTTATGGTTATGAATAATAAAAATTAGGGTAATAATCGATCAAAATCCATCCCTATTTTTTTAATCAATTAAAAGTAATGGTATGGACATCAACAGTTAGGGCTTTTAAAAAATTTTGAATTAAAATTTAGCCTGATCTTGTTTTCAACTAATTAGCTTCCACAATACGTTTATAACGTAACAAGTGGAAGGTATTATAATCGTTCAGTCCCTCTGTCTGTCCGTCACCCACTTTCATAGCCCAAACCACAAATGCTTTGGACAAGTGCAATACGTCAAAAAATTCAGCGCATCAAAATTAGAATACATTGAAAATTTCAGAAAAGAATTCGAAGTAGTTGAATTATTAAAAAAAACCCTGCAAAATGTAATGCTCATTAAAACAAAAGCCATTTTTATAAGAATTAAATCACCATTGCCATTTCCGCAACAATCGCTCGAAAAACTTTAATTCTTTTAAACAATAAATTAAAATAAATTTATTTTTGCGCCATAAATCAGTTTGAAGTGACGTCAAATATTTTTTATAAAGAGATTCTTTGATTGTATGTTGATATGAAATGTTTGCCTTCTATTTAAAAGCGAGGAATATTACATATTTATACCTTGAAATATATAAATTATTTTAGCAAACGATAACAAATAATTATTGAATTTTAGGAAGAAAATAAATGAAACTAGCCAAATTTAGCGTGTAAATGTTTAATATAGAATTAATGCTGTGTTTGGCGCGTTTATTCCCGTTAAACACAAATGTTGTGTGGAAACGGGTTCTTCAGATTCTGTTACAGACCTACTTGTTTTTGTTCTATTATTATCGAACCTTTTGGCTTATGCTAGTGAACTAAAAAGCTTTGCAAAGCACGTAAGACAATAAGTAAAAGATAAATATGTAATACATATTCAGATATAATTTTTAAAAAAATGTATCTAGTCGGTAAGGCGCTTGCCATAGGTTCAAAGTCAGGATCGACCGCGGCATGCACAAACATGGTCCGTACGTGACCCAAAGGTGGCAAAAAATTCGACAAATTTGATATGAGAAAGGAAGTGCACCAGTGATAGCGTAATGATCCCGACTATGCAACGCGCCTTAGGTTATGGCTGCGTCCAAAACTCGGTGGGGCCCACTGCGTCATTTGTCTCGTGTGGTCCTAGTGTGACGAGTTTCAATCCAACCCACCAAAGAACTCTTGCGTTCCTGTTAGAAAAACCAAGTGGGAAGGTTGACTAACGCGAGTCGACTACAAACGGTTTTTCAAAAAAAGCGAAAAATAATCGTATGGAGGGAGTGCACATTAATTATGTTTCAATGTCCCGACTCTGCTAACGACATCGCCCTTAAAAGTTATGTTGGGTGCCTACTCAGGTGTGGGCTCGTCATTTGCAATCGTGTAGTCCTAGTGTGACGATTTTCAGTCCAACCCACCCAAACTAACTCAAGAGGTTCGTTAAAAATCACACCAATGGGCAGAGTGTTGACTACGCGAAAGAGTAAAAACGGTCAGTTTGAAAGACTTTAAAGCTAAAATATAATTTTAAAGATATTTTTAGACGTGTTATTTATGCTAGCCTTTTTTATTATTTATGTAAAAGACCTAAATATCGTTTAAAAACGCGGAAATGTTAAGGGTGTTGTACTCCACTTTCTTAATTACTTTTTACTCGAACAACAGATAGTGGGAATTTTGGTTTGATTTATTTTTTTTATCCTGCATCATTCCTATTTTAATTATGAATTATTCTTAAATATTTTATAAAACATAATTGCCTAGTTAAGAGTTAGGCTTAAGTATGACGAAATTGTTTGGCGCCTTTTTTTTCTTTAGGCGTATTTTATGTCATACAAACATTTATAAGATTTATTAATGCATAAATATAAAGTTATATTTAAATTCCAAAACTTATAATAAGTTGTAACTATTAATGTTATGTATGAGTGTACATGCTATAAAAAACTTTTTTTAGTTTTTTTTTTCAACTGTCATTTTTAGTTTCGTTATTCACTGGATTATTTTTGATAATGGTGTTAATTCTCTTAATTAGTAAGGGTATAAATATAAAATGCTAACTTCTTTGGGAAGTAAAATTTGAAATTTTCAAAAATAAGATAGCGTTAGTTTTTTTCGCGCGCAAGCCTTTGGTAACGTCACAAAATGGTTTGTTGTGTTATGAAAGCTTTGTACCTTTACTTCATTTTTTCATATGAATATATAAATTTAAAAATTTTGTAATTTCATTTAATTATGATTTTTTTTCCGTACTTCGATAATTAATAAAATATTGGTTCAAACTGTATATTTAAATTTAATTACTTTATTTTATCAGGATATCTTGTTTGTTGAAAGAATAAATATTCTTAACATATTCATCATTACACTTTATTAATAAATGATATCATTTATTAATATATGTTTGAATCATGTTAGATTTGAGAGGACTTGTAAAGAAAGTTCTCTTTAACATATTTTTATTGCAATATTTTTAATTTTTATCGCAAAAAAAAAATTGTAATTACTTTAAGTTCCAATCTAATTTTTCTGGAAGAGCCAGGAAACTTTCAAATTTCTGCTTAATTAGGCAACATTGATTCAAATGTAACATTTACAGCTCTTTATTTCGAGACTTAATAAGTGAGTATTCAGTAAAACAACTATAATTAAAATAGGGATGAAGAAAGTTCTGGAGGAGTTCTGGCACATTGGCTTGATTCTGAATGTTTTATCAGCAAACAGCTACATTTATGTTATCTTTTGGGTTGTTAAAAATACCTTAAGTAAACACCAAATATCAATAAATTGGTTCCATATCCATACGATTTTGTTATTTGGCAACAAATCTTATTTTCTCATTGCTTAACGGTGTATTCTAGTGCAAGGTTCAAAATTAATGGTCGCCTGTCGCGAAATTCGACCAAATCCATCCATTTTGCAACAACAAAATAAATTTAGTCGTGGTTATTACAACAAGGTTATCAGAATATTAAATACCATTTTTTTTAATCGTGTTTTTCAACAATCCTGCCCGTAATAATCATTCTGGAAATTACAAAAATTTGATAGCTTTAAAATCTTACAGCTGCAGTGATTTACAATTCTGAAACTCTGGCGATTGAAAAATTTAGAATCTAATAGGATTGTAATATTCATAAACTCCAATTATTTAAATGGTGATTTCTAAAATTTAGAACTTTAACTAAAGAAATTCCGCTGTAATCGCAAAAATTAAAGGGATTCTTTCATCGCAAAACTTAAACGGTCTTAAAAGTGAAATTTTTCCAAGTTGGGTACTGTAGACGTCCAAAGTTTGTTGATAAATTTTTAAATAAATTGGGCATTTTTTTAATGAGAATATTTTCCCCAAAAATGCTCCTAGATTTTTTTTTATCCAATTTCTAACACTAATTGCCAATCTTCACCTATCTTAAATTTATCCACCGCTCTACTATGAGCTTAAAAATGAAAAAATTCTCAAAACTTCGACCATATAAATTTCAAAACTGCGACGATCTATAAAATTTAAAAACTGCGATCTATAAAATGCGAAACTTTGGCAATGGTTAAATTATGAAACCCTGTCGATAAGAAATGGCAAAGTTGAAGCGATCGTAAAATTCAGAAACTCAGATGATCGAAAAATTTTGGAACTCCTGCTATCCTAAATTGTAATTCCTAAAATTGCTAAACTCTTTTCATTCTTTAATGACGAATCTCTACAATATTAAAGTTTTCCAGTTAAGCACTGTGGACTTCGGAATTTGTTGATAATAAATAAACAAAAATAATTTAATAAAATAAATGTTATTAAAAATTTTCCTAGATAATGTGCATTTGCTCCTAGTTTTTTTTTTTTTTAGTTCCTATTACGGATTGCTCCTACATTTCTTTATCCATTTTCTAACATTGATTCTAGTGCTGTGCTCTTGTTTTAAAAGCTTGTGTTTGTTTCAGAATTGTTAAGCAATGGCTCGTACCAAGCAAACGGCTCGTAAATCCACGGGAGGCAAAGCTCCCAGAAAGCAGCTCGCCACCAAGGCAGCTCGTAAGAGCGCCCCTTCGACCGGAGGGGTCAAGAAACCGCATCGTTACAGGTACTTGAAATAACTACAGTTAAATAGATTAAGATGAAAGTGTTTTTATTTCTTGATTACTATAGGTTCATTAATGAATACACTTAAACTTAGTTGCAACGACACCTTGTAACCGTTCAGTCCCTTGAATTGCCTGTGGACCTTAATGTTATATTTTCGCTTATAATAAAATTTTTAATTAACTCCTTGGTTATAATGCTAAAAAATAAAAATATATGTTTATATGATATCCAAAATGCATTGGGGGATCCCTTTTGGGGGATACAGACGTATAAACTGGTCACCTAACTGTTAGGTTTTCCAGCAACATGCATATTTTTTCAAAATTTATAAATTTTATAATCTTATTAAATTTAAAATTTAAAAAAACTTAAAGCCACATTTGCAACCATGTACTACAGAAATAAATATATATATATATATATATATATATATATATATTATATATATATATATATATATATATATATATATATATATATATATATAAATTAAGAATTTAAATTTTCAGTTAAAGATTTTAATTCAAATCTCATGAGGGGAATACATTTTTACACTTCAGCTAACTTTCTTATCCCTCAGAGGGTTAAGAAACTTCCAAATTTTATTTTATTCACCAAATTTGCAACTTCCCGCTTTAAAATATCTATTGATCAGAGAAGGAGAATTTTATTTTCGATTCTATTACTTAAGACCTGATTTCAAGTCAGCAATGAGTCATTCAAAAGTGACTCATCTTTAAATATGTCATGCCTTGAATGTTTTGTAATGAAAAAAAAAGGACTTTACATTCCAATTGAACAATATAAAAAAATTAATCATTTTGAATGGTTCATTATTTTCCTGCTTTAGCTGTTAAATTTCAAAAACAAATACATACTCTGTAAGTGATTATTATTTTTAATTTATTTAGAATTACAAGTTATTTTGATTAAACATTTAATGGCACATATAGGGTTAAAATTTATTCAAAAGATGTCATTTTATAACTTATTAATAATATGAGTCCATATTACATGTTTTACATGATTACCTTCACTTAATATTCAACATTGTTTATAACGTTAATCGTTTTTATCGTTGTAAACATTATGGTCTCTTGAAGTTGAATGACGCTATAAACACAGGCATCGCAGAGCTCCTTTTTTTTCCTATATTTCCTTTATTTTGAGAAAGGATCCTTTTTTTCCTATTTTATTTGAATTTTGTGCATTTTTCCTTTTTTTTTCATCCAAAACGCACCGCATCAACAAAACTTGTATATTTTCGCCGGTTGAGTGGCGAGAAGTGGAGTAACAACTCAAATCGGCTGTGTGACATAGGAACCAAAACAAATAGGTGCAAGGGTGCCCTTGATCACTGCCCAATACGCTAAAATTTTGTGCGCTGTACCGGAAGCGGGCTCGATTTTCGTCTTTGTCCTGGGTGTATTTTCTCTGTGTCAGTAAAAATTCTGTCTGTGTCTTCCTTACTTGACGAAGGTGTATAAATAAGCTGGTCTCCGATCAAACACACAAAGCGAAAAATACATGTACCAACCTACCTACCTAAAACAACGTTTTCAGACAGTTTTCGGTTTCGGCATAGAATGTTTATCGCTTGTAAATGTGAATTCGTGATAAATTATTTGTAAGTTTTCGTTTATAGGATAATATTTTTACCATCCGTAAATGTGCATTATTTTAAAGTTTCATGTTCATAGGATAAAGGTTAGCATCAACATTTTCATTTAGTTTTGATTCAATTTAAATATGGGTTCTCATGATTTTTTTTTTTTTGTATTTTGATTATGGCCAAAAACGATTACTTTTTTATTTTAATTTTTAAATAAAGCTTCACGGATTCGATTTCCACATATTTTGCAACCATAAGGAATACGATTAAAATTAGCGGTGAATGCGTGCTATTGTGTTAATCACTTTGTTTTTTCCTATGTATGTTTACATGTCGATAATGTGAATTGTATCGCTTCTGAAACGAAGAATTAAAACTTTTTTCTTCAATAGATAGGAATTCGAAGGTTAAACCCTAGTTTCGGTTTTCGGCGACTTTTTCGAAATGTTGGCGACAAAAAAAAGAGATAAATAATTATAATCTGGCAACAGTTTGACTTCACGGTTTACGAGTAGCATCGTCTAATCACGCGTCGCTACGCGATGTTTTCTCCCAACAAGTTTGGCGAGAAATAAAAAGTCGCCGTATACCGAAACTAGGAATTAAGATTAACCAATAAGTTAAAAAGAAATAAAATTATCTGTTTTATCATTTTAATGTGGTAATTTTATTTTTACTCGGTAACTGTACTCTGCAAACAAGTCGTTTGTAACCAACGCTCGTATTAGACTTTCTGAAGCTACTATCATTGCCATTAGGCATGTGAAAGTTGCCGTAAAACGATATGGAGGTGTATGCGCTGTTCCCATATCAGGAAAACTTATAAACTCGGTGGCAAAATCACATTCAGTGTATGCAGCTGCAATAGACGCTGAGAAAAAATAGGAGGAATAGAATAAAATACAAGCACTTGATGATAAAATGTTTGAAAATGTAGCTAAAAAATTGAAAATAGAAACAGAAGAAAATATTAAGTCTACCAATAAGAAATTTAAAACCATTCAAGATGACTAATCAGCAACACAGAGTTGTTTGAATGAAGGGAATGAACGGTTGCAATCAGCAATAAAGAACAAAAGTTTTCACAATATGAAAATTGCATCAACAATGATTGATGCAGCTTCGAAACAGTTGAAGCAGAATTCGGAGCTGTTAAGTGCAGAGCAAGTTAAATTAACTAAACTGCAATCATCTTTAAATGCTAAATTATTTAACTTAATAACAAAAGTAGTCATTTGTAAAATTATCATTGAATAAAGTTTCTTTAATTGCGATAGAAAAAATAAAAAGTTACATTTTTTAACTTTCTATTATGCTAATTAATACTGTCCAATCATTATTATTAATTGTTTATTTTTAAAACTATTTTTAAAATATTATTTGAGAATTATTTGCAAAATGTTTTAATTGATTAATGAAATTTGGAGTTTGAAAATTGTTATATTTAAAGTTTCTATTTTCTTCCTTTTTTTTTAAACCAACGACTCCTATTTTTCCTATATTTTTTCTAAAAATTTGGCTTTGATGCCTATAAACAGGTTATTCTGTAATAGAACATTCTCTAAAATTTCTCTGATTTGCTTTAAAATTGTTTAAGACTTGTTTTATGAGACATAATATTCAAGAAGTCAAAAAGCATTGCCATTAATAGGTTAACTCATATTTAAATGTTTACTTATAAACACCGAAATTAAATGTCTGCTTCTCTATTTAGGCCCGGTACCGTGGCTCTTCGTGAGATCAGGCGTTACCAGAAGTCGACTGAGTTGCTGATCCGCAAGCTCCCCTTCCAGCGCCTCGTGAGAGAAATCGCCCAGGACTTCAAGACCGATCTGCGTTTCCAGAGCGCAGCCATCGGTGCATTGCAGGTACAGTAAATCTAGTATTTCGACCAGTAGTATTTCGAAATTAAAGGTTGCTAGTCGCAAAATGCGATTAAATCTTACAATTTTGCAATTTCAAAATAAATTTTGTCAAAGTTATTGTGACTAGTTGTTTTAAGTCGCATTATCAAATATTTTAAGCGGTTTCCAAAGATTTTGCCAAAAATAATCATCTTAAAATCGCAAATTGTCAACGATCTTGAATGTGTTAAAATTCTCTTCTATGATCCTCAAATCGCAAAACTCGGGTGGTACATAAATTACGATATTCCTCTATTGTTCTTTTAACCTTGCAAACTAGGAGTATTTTGCATCCCCGAAGTACGAGTATTTCTTGGTAGGGGAAAAAAGCTAAATGGAATCGTCCAGTTTCTGGTGGTCGTGGCGGCGGCTGTCACCCTGAATTGTTAATGATGCAACCTCGCAATCTTCTTTGGGGACAAACACACTTGTTGTAAAATTCGCTGGACGATCTATTGTGGGCTATAAAAGGTTACATTTGCTTGTTCTTTTCTAATTTACGAAATCACTTCTGTTAGTTATTTTATTTTTAATTAAAGAGTCTTCAAAGAAATTAAAAGAATGATCACGACTATTTTATTTAAATTTAAATTATACATTTTCGATTTGTCAATTTTAGATTTTCAACTGTTACCTTTTTCGCTTTTAGTTTACGAGTACAATGGAATGTAATTAGTAAAACAACATTAAAAGTTTTAGAAAGAAATTTTAAAATTTCTTATCAAGACTATTTTTTTTAAAGAAAATATGGTAGACATGGAATGGATTTCACAAAGAAAGTTATTTTTTTTACCATAACTATATGCATCGCAATAATAACCTACGAAAGTATTTTTAAAAATTACCAAATTTATTTGTTCAGTTAATTTATAATAAATTTTAGAGCAAATAACACATAAAATCTATTTTCTTTAGGAAATGTGCAAATTAAAAAATAATAGTTTTCTTTAATATGTTGATATTATTAATGTGCAGATAGGCAATTATAAATTGTATATTTGAGAGACAATTGTAAACAATCCCACAAGTTTTTTTCTTAGTATCCTGGACCTGAAAACCAATTGAACCTAATTGTCAAACTATAATATTGCAAGTTTATAATAATAAACAAATTTAATCGTTTTGTGGCGATTTGAAATAACAATGTAACATATTAAGTAACCATAAAATAGGAATATTGACAAAATACCCAAAAAATTAAAATTACCTAACTAAAAATTCAAAAAATAACAGAAAATACAAATTTCGTTTAGATAAAACTAGTATTTTATGCAGAGTTATTTTACATAATTTATAATACACTAGGATCAAAATCATGTATAAAAAATGCATTCACGGCGATAAAAGTCAGTAGCAAAAGTAAATTCTGAAGACAAAAATTTACAGAAAGGTACTAATAGTTAAACAATTACTAATGAACATACAAGATTTTTTAATGTCTTGGCAAAGATAAACTTTCAATTTTATTTTTAATATGAAGTAAAAAAAATCTTTTTTTTTCTTTAATTTGACAAAGTCTATAATACAATTAGTCTAATAAACATCTTGAGTGTAGGAGCAAAGTTTGAATG
This sequence comes from Oedothorax gibbosus, assembly GCA_019343175.1. Classification (NCBI taxonomy): domain Eukaryota; kingdom Metazoa; phylum Arthropoda; class Arachnida; order Araneae; family Linyphiidae; genus Oedothorax; species Oedothorax gibbosus. Next base: position 8,447,888 of record CM033276.1, on the reverse strand, counting down.
TTTTTCCTTGTCTGTTTACCTTTGAAAATATAATATTGTAAGCCCTATAATTACAGGCATTCACCGAACATGTCCGAAACTAAAGGTTTTGAAATAAATCACACTGACTGCGAAGCAACTAGTACCTTTCAGGGCAAACCCCTTTGTGTTGCTGAATGGCTTCTACAACAATGACTAACAATGAAGTCCGTCGCCGGGGAGGGGGGAGAGTGTTCTTGAGATTCCCAACTAGTTGTTTTTCTTTCAGTTGCCGCCCGAAAACGGCCTTCCCGAAGTCCGCTGATAGAGCCGTCCCGGGGCGGTTTTGAGGGTTAACAAAATTGTAGAACTCGAGTAGCTAAGAAATTGCGACTTGGATGATTCTATACATGCATAAATACCGTCACCTTAGGGCTATGTCCTGACTACGCCACAAAAGCAACAAATGCCACAAAGGCAACAAAACTTGGCGACTTGGCAGAGTCAACCACCATGCTATTGCATTGCTTGGCGCGCTTGGCGGTCGCCAAATTTTGTTGCCTTTGTGGCGTTTGATGTTGTAGTGAGGACATAGCCTAGAGTCATTTCAGACATCAGAGTTTGTGGATAAATTACATAAAAATAGCATTTTTCAATAAATCTAATTTTCAAATGTTCCCAGATAATATGCATTTGCACTTAGTTTTTTTTAAGTTAGTAGCAAAGATTTCTCCTAAATTTTTCTTTTGATTTTTCTAACTGATTACAACTCTTCAAACTTAACGAGACATGAATTTCCAAAAATGAAACTAACTCCCCCAATGTTAACCAAAAGAGATTCTTTTTGTTTTTAACAAATTTAAAAACACTTCTTGTACTACAAAGTATTCCATGAGGCTTACAGAAGTATGTAAAAGAGCACAGCCATTTAAAAAAAAGTTTGAATTGTAATTAAAATCAGAGAGAATGACATAAGCCTCCATTCTTCGCACCAGATATCTTGGTGAATATAAAAGTTTTTTGTTCTACTTCCGCTCAACTTTTCACAGAAATTTTTCTCACTAATTCTTTAGGAAAAATAAGTCATTTTCTTATTTCCTGCTCCTCTTAAGCTAATATTTAGGAATGCTTATTTCTTTCATCTTATATAGAAGTTTATTTTGGAGGTGACCTTAAAAATAGAATGCAAAGGAATCAAATGGACAATGGAAATCAATGTCTATTTTTAAGTTCACCAAGATATCTTTTAATCAACCAACCATGCAAAAGAAAAACCAGTTTCTCTCTAAGTTCAATGTTCTCAATTTTTTTAAAAAACAATTGTTTTTTTTTTGTTTGACGTTTCTAGCTTTGAAAATAAAGAATTAAAAAAAAAAACCAGATCCAGTTCATTATTCTTTGTCAAAGTGAGTTTTTCTTTTTCTAGAAACCAGTTCCAGTTAGGCTTCAAAATCCTTTGTTCAGTGCCATTTGTTTAAAGATATAGCCTTTGGGTTTGGTTATATGGTTTTTTATTTGTCAGTTTATTCGTGCTGGAATGATTTAGAAAATGGCTAAGAAGTTATTTGAATTATTCTTGTGCATTTCATTTTCAAATTTAATTTTAGAAATTGGTCAATAACTTGTGTCCAATATTTTATTGGTTCCCACAGTAAATGTTTCTGATATCAATCGATATGCAAAAAAATAAAACGTTTGAGTGTATAACCTTTATTTCACTAATGATAAATTTTGTTTTTATAAAGGCTATTTTTAAATTTTGAGTCTTAAAACTGATTTTCGCCATCTAAGTTCCTTAGAAATCTTTAAAAGAAAAAAAAAAAGAACATGCAATTAAACAGCCAATACATTGTGCAAATTATAATAAACTGAAATGCCAGTGTTTTAAATACCTAAATCTTGGTGTTAGCTAATGAAGATTTGAAAGGTGTGATTACAAAATAAGAATATCAGTAAATAGAATACTGCCTAATTCTTTTCTGGAGGAAAAATCCACAGGGAACAAAACAACAGTAGTAGTTTAATTTCTCCTCCTCCGGTTAATAATTTTTTAGATGGGAAAGAAACTTCAAATTTTGCTACTTTTTTCACATTATTTTGTGAATAAAACAAAATTTAAATGGTGAAAATGAATTGTTTTTCTTTAAGAATGTATTTTGGATGTCATATACAGTCATGTCAATTATTTAAAAAACTGCAAAATCTTATGCTCATTTAAAAAGCATAGGAAGTCATTTTTATTAGAATTAAATCACCATTGCCATTCGCAACAATCGCTCGAGAAACTTTAATTCTTTTAGACCATAAATTAAAATAAATTTATTTTTGCGACATTGATCAGTTTGAAATGAAGTCAAATATATTTCACTATGAGATTCTTTGTATGTTGATATGAAATATTTTCATTCTTTTTAAAAGCGAGGAATCTTGCATATTTATTCTTGAAATATAAATTAATTTTTGCAAACGATAAGTAATAATTATTGAATTTTCGAAATAAAATAAATGAAACTAGCCAAAATTAACATGTAAATGTTTAATATATAATTAATGCTGTGTTTGGCGCCTTTTTACCTGTTAAATACAAGTGTTGTGTGGAAGCGGGTTGACAATTCGTTACAAACCTACTTGTTTGACAGGGGTGCAGAAAATGCTTTTACTCCCAACATTTCCCCTAATCCGTTTGAAAATTTCCCCCAAAATTTTACTATATGTTATAGACTTAATAAATTCTGTATTTCCTTAGGTGTAGAAAATTTTACGATATACAGGGATGTTAGTGCTTGTTGAACAAAAAAGCTGAAATCCAAACCAAATGCTTGGTTTGAAAAACCAAAACAGCTGAACTAAGCGTGACCAATAAAATTTAAATTTTAACAATTATCACGACAAGATAAATTTTAAATAATTCTATAATTATATACTACTAAATGTACTTTTAATATCTTTTTAAATACTTTAAAATAAGTACATTTTCTTTTATTTATGGTGTATGAGGAGGGGGTCATATTCATTAGATTTATCTATGAACATGTTTTGCTGTTCATTCATTTGGTAGATTACTTTCAAGTTTTGGCCGTTTGGCAGTTTCATAAGGCTGGAAATTTAGGCACCAGGTTTTGCAAAAAAATAAATAATCTTGACTGCCTTTTTGGGATTGAAATCCTCAACTTTTGGTCTTATTTAAGAAAAAAAAATTCAAGCACTTTTCCAGAAAAGTTCAAGGACTAGAAATTTACTAGAAACATAAAACCTAAATATATAAAGCGTGTATATACACCGACACTCCATTTAAAAAAGAAAAAAAAAACTAAAAATTATCTAAAATCAGAAACCCCAGTATATGCCGAAGTAGAAAAAAGGTTCAAATGTAAAACAAAATGTATTTTAACATTCATGCTGTTCTTGTGATCACTACTCAAGGACGCCGCGAGTAGGACACTTGATCAGAAAAAATATCCTGGTCGTCCGACTTGGCCTGAACCGGAGCTACAAAAGTAACGAGAGGAGATACTCTTCCGATCACGCAGAGCCAGAGAACTGTCAATCATTCTGATGCAATGTGACGTCATCGGTAGATTTTGTAAAAAAATACTAGGCAGCAAAATAAGCAAATCAGGAAAGCAATATTGGACTCTTCTTCTAATGGGAGATTGCACTGGCTGGCCGAGATTTGAGGACATCTTTAGTAACCTAATCTTAATTCATCTTCCCATTTTGATTGAAATTTTTATCTTCATTATGAAAATCTGTTATTTTAACCTGTAGTTCATTGAAATTTAAGTTTAGTTTCACCTAATTACGGGCATCGTAAAAATGGTACGGTGCGAAGAAAAAGTAAAAATCGTTTTTTTTTTTTAATAAAAGTGCATTGCAGTTGTAGCGAATCGGGTGATTATTTCTATCGCTGTTTCGGTGAATTTGCATCGTAAATTGCGATGCGATACCACTTAAATCGAACCCTGGTTTCGACCATCTGTACAATAGCTGGCGATGGCTACGCTATTTGACACAAGGGGGAGGGGGTGGAATGTCGTATGGATGCGATCAACGCCCGATGACATGCCGAATTGAGGAGACAAAAGCGGTATGCTGTTTTGGTTTGTTAGAACAAAAAAAAATAACGGTTGGTTTTAAAACAGAAAACGAACAACTGGTCAGGGAATTTTGTAATACATTGTTAAAATCGAAAATAATTGAATATTTTCCACAAAATTTCCCCAGATGGCTAAAATTTCCCCCCGATCTAGGATCGCCGGATCGGACATATTCTGCATCCCTGCTTGTTTGTCGCTTAGCACGTTCTTCCACTAAGATCTTCATTTACAGCCTTTATAAACGAGTTGTTTTTGTAACAATTTCACTATTTCATCTTGAGAATAAATTATTTTATATATATGATAATTTAATGTTATTTCTTTTTTTCATTCAGGAGGCCAGTGAATCTTACCTGGTTGGCTTGTTTGAAGACACCAACTTGTGTGCCATTCACGCCAAACGTGTGACCATCATGCCGAAAGATATTCAGCTCGCTCGTCGCATCAGAGGAGAACGAGCCTAGATTTTAGGTTTCTCCATACCAAGGTGTAAACCCTCATATAACAATGCACAATTTTTTTCTCTTCATTATTATGTATGTTCTTAACTTTCTCATTGTATATTCTATGTTTTAATCAAGTTTTGTGGATTTTATATTTTAGTTTCTCTGTACTTGTCGGAATGAAATAAAACATGTCCAGAACAAAATGTGTTGCTGAGTCTTTTTTTAGTTTTAGATTATTTTACTGTGAATATGGAAGTTCAACAGTACCCAAGGTCTACTACTTAAATCTCTTTGTAAATTTTAAACAGTGTTCATACTCCTCCAGGAAAAACTTTTTTTTTTTGTATAAGGGCCATTTTAACTCCTGAAATTTATGTAGAAATCTTGTCAAAAAGTTTTGTCTCCCAAAAGTATTGCTACTTATACCTACTATATAATTTAGCTACTTACTTATTTAGCTATAATAGAAAGGAGTTTTCTGTGGATTTGCAAGATTGACTTTTTTTTAAATGCTTCAGATTTTGCATTCATGTAGGTATAGCGAATTGTCAGCAAGTTCTTCAGATATTGCCTGTCTTCAAAGTTTCATAATTTTATTAATTGTTGCTATTTTAAATAATTTGATATTAGCCGCCATTTAATGATATTGGCCTTTTGTGATATACCTGTCACAATTTTGTAATTTTGATTAATTTATTGATCAATAAGGTTTATTTAATTGCTGGGCAATGATTTAGATTTTATAATGGTTAAAGTTCCGAGTTTATTGGCATCCCATCTCATGAATACTGGGTTTAACAAGAAGTTCATAAAGAACTAAAATAGCCTACTTTCCTGTTACTTAAAAACTTACTGAAGTTCTAATCGGGAAAAAAAACTAGGTTCCTAAAGTAAATATCATCAACAGCCGTTTCTACACTAGATTTATACACATTAGAAAAAAAAAATCGAAACACAGCACCCAGCTATAATTTAAACTTCTAAAAGCCAAAATCAACTATTTTCCTTAATATTCGTTCGCAAATTAATTAAATATTATTTATCATCTGCTCGTGATTTATTTGTAGTTCGAAGAATAATTAAATATTTATTAATAACAAAAGTAATGAAACTACTCCGAACTGCATTAAAAAACAAGAAATGTAAATTAAAACTAAGCATAATTGCATGCAAAAGTATGCCTGGCCGCTTTCTTGGTAGATAATTAATGAATAATCAAAGAATCAAATTGTGCTACATTTTATGACGTCATTCCAAACTGATTCATGAAAATATTATTTTGCTTCAAATATGTTTAAATAAAGTTTCTCATGCCATTGTTGATTTGGCAACAGTGATTTAAATGACTCAAAATTGAATTTCAATGCTAATTCAATGGGAAATTCGCCGACAGATAGTAGATTTATGTCCGTCCGGACGTACAGACAGACGGACAAAAAGTATGAAAGTTGGGTATCCGAGGTCATAGCTTTCTAACAAAAAAAGAATTTTTAAGATCCGATGATTAGAACCGATTTTGGAAGGGGGGTACAGACAAACGGACAGACATACGAACAGACAGACATACAGATGGACATCAACCGCATTTCAATACCTACAGTGATTTAAATGACTCAAAATTGAATTTCAATGCTAATTCAATGGGAAATTCGCCGACAGATAGTAGATTTATGTCCGTCCGGACGTACAGACAGACGGACAAAAAGTATGAAAGTTGGGTATCTGAGGTCATAGCTTTCTAACAAAAAAAGAATTTTTAAGATCCGATGATTAGAACCGATTTTGGAAGGGGAGTACAGACAAACGGACAGACATACGAACAGACAGACAGATGGACATCAACCGCATTTCAATACCTACAGTGATTTAAATGACTCAAAATTGAATTTCAATGCTAATTCAATGGGAAATTCGCCGACAGATAGTAGATTTATGTCCGTCCGGACGTACAGACAGACGGACAAAAAGTATGAAAGTTGGGTATCCGAGGTCATAGCTTTCTAACAAAAAAAGAATTTTTAAGATCCGATGATTAGAACCGATTTTGGAAGGGGGGTACAGACAAACGGACAGACAGACATACGAACGGACAGACATACGAACGAACAGACAGACAGATGGACATCAACCGCATTTCAATACCTATACAGTGATTTAAATGACTCAAAATTGAATTTTAATGCTAATTCAATGGGAAATTCGCCGACAGATAGTAGATTTATGTCCGTCCGGACGTACAGACAGACGGACAAAAAGTATGAAAGTTGGGTATCTGAGGTCATAGCTTTCTAACAAAAAAAGAATTTTTAAGATCCGATGATTAGAACCGATTTTGGAAGGGGGGTACTGACAGACAGACAAACGGACAGACAGACGGACAGACATACGAACAGACAGACATACGAACAGACAGACAGATGGACCGACAGACAGATGGACATCAACCGCATTTCAATACCTACAGTGATTTAAATGACTCAAAATTGAATTTCAATGCTAATTCAATGGGAAATTCGCCGACAGATAGTAGATTTATGTCCGTCCGGACGTACAGACAGACTGACAAAAAGTATGAAAGTTGGGTATCTGAGGTCATAGCTTTCTAACAAAAAAAGAATTTTTAAGATCCGATGATTAGAACCGATTTTGGAAGGGGGGTACAGACAGACAGGCGGACAGACAGACGGACAGACCATACGAACAGACAGACAGATGGACATCAACCGCATTTCAATACCTACAGTGATTTAAATGACTCAAAATTGAATTTCAATGCTAATTCAATGGGAAATTCGCCGACAGATAGTAGATTTATGTCCGTCCGGACGTACAGACAGACGGACAAAAAGTATGAAAGTTGGGTATCTGAGGTCATAGCTTTCTTACAAAAAAAGAATTTTTAAGATCCGATGATTAGAACCGATTTTGGAAGGGGGGTACGGACAGACGGACATCGACCGCATGTCAATACCTACTTTTTCATTTTTTTAATTCTTTCGAATTAAAAAAAGAAAAAAGTAGGCTAAAAATAACCCATCCCTAGATTTAATGGGTTTTATTGTTTTTTCTTTTAATTTAATCTTATAATGTCACTGTTTGGCTTAAGTTTTATGGAAATAATTTCATTCAAGAGGAAAACTCATTCCAAAGTAATGAATTTTTTGGAAACAAAAATTTAAAATGAAACTATCAAATTTTAATTTTGATTAAAAAATTTTTAGGAATATAATACTAAATAAATAAGTGCTAACTTAATTTTGCATGATAATCAAATATTTTAATATGAAAGTTATTTTGTCGATTTTTAAGTTAGTTTTCATTTAAACTGGGCTGTTATTTTCGATACAATCTTAAAAAGCCAAAATAAAACCCATTTGGTTACCTTTTTAAATTTTGCAATAAACAACAATTGCAACCCTTCTAGTAAAAGTCTATTAAATGAAAAGGAGTTCCTCTTTCAAAAAATACTTCTACAATGAATTTGTCTTGCATTTATAACACTGTCTGAAACCTTGATTCATGTATGCTTGCCTATGACTGTTATTCTAAAGGTTTTTTAGTATACTTGCCCTTCTGCCTTCTAATTCAATACTGCAGAATAATCATAAAAAAACATAATACAAGATTAAACATAATACAAATCAGTTGTAAGCTTTATCTAGTTCTTCTATGATTAACCTATATTTAACAGTAAAAGAGCCTAAGTACATAGTCACCAGAAGTATTCCCCTGATCCCTTTGTGTCCTACTTCATTTTCAGTGAAAGTGCGAATGGAAAAGCGTCCTATGAACCAAGTTGATATTGCGTTGTTAAGGGGGAATGAACTCGCTAACGGTCTTCAAACTAAAGTGCCTCAGTGTCAGTGTTAATCCAATGAAGAAAAAAATATTTTCTAAGCCACATTTCTCGGACTGTATTGAATATTTTTACAAACGGTTTTTGAAATGTGATTAAGGTACATAGTTGACTTGCCCGACAATCCCGATTTTTGAAATTGGTTTGAATATTTTTTTTAAATTTTCAATGAATAGTTTTACACAAAATATTCGAAGCAATTTCAAAAAGTGGTATTAGAGATACCTGTGAGTTATCAGCAGTTATCATTTAAAAAAAGTTTATAAAAATATTCAACACAGCCGGAGAAATGTGGCTTAGAATTTTTTTCCCCCATTGGATGAACACTGAGGCACTTTGGTTTAGAGACCCGCGATCTGAACTTAACCCCCAATATTAGTTACCAGCAATTAAATTAATAAATATGGCTAGTTGCTTGTTTTACTTTAATTTTTCTTTGTAGGTTTGGTTGAATAAAAGTCATGTTTATATAGACAGAACAACTTTTTATTTATTTACAATACAATCTTAACTTATTATAAGTTTGGTTGAATAATGCTATACTAGAACCTAACCCCATATTAGTTACCAGCAATTAAATTAATAAATATGGCTAGTTGCTTGTTTTACTTTAATTTTCCTTTGTAGTTTGGTTGAATAAAAGTCATGTTTATACAGACAGAACAGCTTTTATTATTTACAATACAATCTTAACTTATTATAAGTTTGGTTGGAATAATGCTATACTAGAACTAAACATATGTTTTATCATGAAACATAGCAACAAAATTAAACAGAAATCAATACAAATGAATGAACACAGCACAATAAATTGCTAATATTTAAAAACAAGTAAGAAAGCCAAACAAACAGCAGTATTCGATGTTATATTGTTCACTTGGTTTATTTGGTTTCACCTGCTCTGTAACCAATAAGTACCTCTTCTACAACAATAACAATATAAATACGTCTCAAGATCTATACCCGTTGGGCCCTCTTTACTTTTTCTTGTATTTCCAGCACTTTCTCCAGCCTCTTTTCATAATAGCTGACGTCCAAGTGTGCCAGCTTTCCCTCTTTTATCTGTTGTCGTAACTGACCTTCTTCCAATTTCAACGGAACCTGTTAGGGACAAATCCATGTATTATTATAATTATAATATTTCACAACATATTAGGCATTGTAATATTTCTTTTCTGAATGACTGAAACAATTAGTTTCCATAGATACCTAACGCTTTCATATTGCATTAGTACCATTTTCCAAAAAAATAAATAATAATAATAACACCAATTTCTTGGTATTTTGAGGGGAAAGACAAACTTTGAGGACCTGATTATATCCATAAAAAAATTGGTACAGGCAGCTAAAAATTAGAACTTCCATACCTCTATATCATAAATTTGTGTACAAATTTTGAAGAAAATCCGAGTCAGTCATGCAACCCTCATTGGGTGAGTTAGTATGGAATGATTCTATGTTGGAATAATATGCATGCAAGGGAAAATAATGATTTAAAAGAAAGAACACTGCCAGAAACATGCAACAGAGTGGACCAGAGGAAGTTAAAAGTATTCTGCATTTGCAATTTCTCTCAATGAATTTATTCACACGCCTTCAGTCAGACTGTGGGAACTGTTCGACAGACATTAACTGAGAATTATTAAAAAAAACATAATATAATAACATTATAGATTTGTGGGATATATTACATACAAATTTAATCTTCATGTCATCATCGTCCAAGGGATTCATCTTATGATTCAAGGGCATAATCATATTTACTAGTGATTGATGTGAATAAATTTGACTATGAGGGTAGGTCTACCACAAGAAGGCTTGTTGTGTGAAGGATAATATGAGGGCTAAGGCACCTATGCTTATGAACATTTTGTACCAACCCTGAAGTGATGCAGCAGTAGGAGCCCCCCTGAACAATGACACCGAAGAGTTTATTGCTGCCTCATGCCACACGGTAGAGGGCAGCACTACTACCACGCTCTCTTGTTTGAGTCAACTACATAAGTTCCTTGTTTGAGAGCCACAATAGAGGGCACCACTAACAACCGCAAGTGGATCCTTCTTATATTAGAGACAAAAGCCAAGCAGATTATCCCAGAATTGGCTTGTCACCTCCAAAGGTATTGATTTGGCATGGGAATTTGGAGAACTCTGAGACCAGGACAGACTTTAACATGCATCAGTTATTAGCGTACACAGGGAAGTATTTGGCATCAAAGAGTTCATGACATAGCTAATTCATTTTGGCCGGCAGGGCTAAAACTTGCAGCCTAAGGGATGTCAGTCCAAGAAGTGAATTGAACATTGTGATTTTAAATTAACTGCCTTTAGATCTGAATACGTAAAAATTGCCTTATGTCATTTTTTCCTATTAAAATTTATACTTTTTTTTAAATAACATACTTGTTTAGAAAATCAAATATAAGTCATTTTTTAGAGGTTCTCTTTGAAAATCATTTCTAAATTAAAAAAGGGGAATATAAATAAATATTTTAATTTTTTTTTCAATTTATGGCTATTGAAACAAACCTGGTGCACATATTCTGGAAAAGTCCAGGTCTAACGCTCAGATGGCTAAAGAAATATCTTACCATGTATCCTTTCGTCCGACTGCAATAAAAATCGCACCATAACATACCTCAGTCTCAATGTTCCTCAACCAATCATCTAAGTCGTTCTCTTCTCGAAGCATACAAAAGTAGACCATGAAACAGGTGAGACTAAAGACGATAATTGTCGACTGGCTCTTTGGATATTTGAAGTGGTCTTTGCCCTGTGAGGTGTAACGGGCTTGCCATTCACCGGCTTTGCTGGTGGAGAATTTTATTGGTTCGTCGGTTTCGAATTTTTCTGGCTCGGTTTTAAGAGTTCGGCAGTAGACTCTGGAAGGCAAGTTTTGATTTAGAAGCATGAAATTGATTGTTAAAATTGTGATGTAAATTCACTATAGTTTAAAACAATTGAGTTTAGTTATACATCAAAACTATACATTACTTCAGTAGGCAAGTTTAGATTTCGAAGCATAAAATGAATCGTTATAGTTGTCATGTAAAGTCATTTATTAAAAAAATTGAGTATAGTTCTACTTTTATGTTAGAGGCAAACTCAAAGAGAGAGAGGCTAAATTGAAGGAAAGCTTCGTTGATATTGTTTACAAAATCACTTTAGGCTGCATATTAATATAGAGATTTGCTCATTTAATTTGGTTTCATTGACATCTTGGTAGAATTACCCAAGGGCTTTTGGCAATGGGCTTAGCAACTTTAATGGAACATTTCTTTAAAAATATTGAATTTAAGTAGTATTTTTGTGGTTTGTTTTCAATACTTAATAATATTTTAGTATGTTTCTATAATGGGGGTTTAAATTTTGAGGCCAGCTACTAAAAGCACTTAGAACACAGTCCAGTGAGATGTTAATTCAATCAAACTTAAAATGAACTCATTGAAGAGGGAAAATTAATAATTAACTAATTTTTCGATGTTAAACGATTTAAATCAAATAAAGAAACATTACTAGCTGTAGTGAAAGTAGCTATTTATTTCCACAACACAAATCTCTCGAACTACAAAGGTGTTGCCACTTGGAAGGTGAAAATAGCACACCGCTACACCCTATTCCTTTATGAATACCGCTATGTGTTTCCCTAGTACGAATAATCCAGATTGAGAAACAATTTTTTGGTAGCAACAGGTAGGCAGCTCTCGTTACCAATTCCAACACTCAGATTTAAATTAATCTGAACTATCTTTAGATGTTAAAGTACTCAAGAATCTATCGTTGAAAAAAAAGATACAGAACAGCTTTAGTGTATACTGTTAGGGAAAAGGACTGGTTTCCCTATGCTTTGTAGGCGACTTTTAACTTTATTTTTGTAAAAAATAAGTTATTATTTTTTTTTAACTGAGAGAAGTATAAAAGCAGAAGGTCATAATGGATTGTCGGTGTGAAGACAATTATATTTCACTTTAAAAAATTTAATTTCTTTTAGGGTTTTACTGCAACATACCATTAGATAACATTAAAGAAAACTGGTGTTATCCTGATAACATAACTTCCATATTAAAATTACTTATTAGTTTCGTAAGATCGCCATAGGTTAAAATTGTAGCAAAGGTAATTGTTACATATTTCCGATTGTTATAATTAAAAAAGCTATTAGTGAATAGCAATTAAAATCATATTTACCCCGAAGTTCTAGCTAAGAAATTATTTTTTCTTAATAGCGGTGTTAAAATACGAAACGACATTGTTTATATAACTACTCCAGACAGCGGTAATGCTATGATCCTAAAATAAAAAAAGGCCCGATGATTCAAATAACCAAACAATCAAATGCGCAAAAATTTGTAAACAAACACGGCGTAAAAACTTCATGCCAGATTTTTTTTCGTAACACAACGATTTCTGCAAAAATGTATTAAAAATTAATATATGACTAATAGATTATCGGGAGAAATTTTTTTGTTTTTGTTTTTCGATCATTTGAATACTTTAATGCTTAATTTCCTTATGGAAAAAAATAAGTTTAAACAAAAAAATAATAATATGGCAATGTTAGAGCTGTAAACAGCGCGGACTTTTTGCAATTTTTGTTTACAAACTTTATAGCAATTCTTTTTTTAAAATGTAGTTAAAATGTCATTGAAACATAATTTTATAATTATCTCAATTTTCTTTATTTTGTGCCTTGTAGAGCGATGAATTTTCCAGTTAATAACAGTTCGGAAATACACACTTTTGAACTTAACACATGAGGATATTTCTTGCTTTGCGCAATCTAAGGATTAGAGACTGCTTTAAATCGAAAACAAATTATGATCATTTGTGGTTTAGACATTGCTCTACTTCTAAAAAAATGGTTCGTGTACTGAACGTTGCTGAAAAAAATGATGCCGCTAAAAGCATTGCGGAAATTATGTCAAGAGGAGGATTCAGAAGACGGAATGGTCAATCAGTGTATAATAAAATTTACGAATTTGATTATTATTTATTCAATCAACGATGCCAAATGATCATGACGTCTGTATCCGGTCATCTATTAAACATTGAATTTACTGGATCCTATAAAAATTGGTATATTTCCTCATTAAATAATTTCTTTTTTCAAAGTGTTACATAGTTCCCAATCGCCTTGAAAACTCCTTTATAAAAACTAATTTTGCAAATGGTTTAAGCTGCCCCTGAAAGCTACAAAATTTCTTTTAATCATCAAAAGCTCTAAAAATCAACTTTTGTTTTTCGTTGTATTCCTTAACCAAAAATAATGGTCCGCTGCACACACGACCTCAAATAACATCCACACTGTTAAAGCTTAAGAAAAGTTGATTACCAATCAACCTAGCTTACTTCTGAGACAGATTCTAGAGATACTATAGTTAAACTCATAGTTTCCTACCACAGAAGCCACGACCATGGGCGGAGCTATAAAACGCGCGGAGCAATCAGATGAAGAGAAAATTTCTTCCCTTTTATTTTGTCTTTATCTGATTGCTCCGCGGGTTTTATAGCTCCGCCCATGGTCGTGGCTTTTGTGCAAGGAAACTATGAGTTTAACTATAGCAATTTTCTATCAGCTCACTTTTACAAAGCCGTTCATTGGACAGGGCTAATAATCTTAGCAATAACTCAGATATGTGTTTTGAGATACAAATGTTCTTGCTGCAGTTATAAAACCCACAAAATTATATATTTTCTATAAAATAACAAACTCACTATATTCTATAAAATAACAAACTCATTTTATTTTAAACTCAACTGACTTCTGACCACTATTGCGGCTCTTTCTTTACAAAAGGTTAGACGCTCCAACATTAATGTGCAATAAATTTAAGTAACATAATCAAACTTTACATGTTAAATGGTACTACATTTTGCACACCTATATGGCAGCGAACTACTACCAGTCATTAACATATAGCAAATATTGTAGTATATAAGCCAAAACAGCTTAGTCTTCACCTCCTGGTATCTTTTGGTGGATGCCGGTTGTTGTAATGTATTCTTTAACACGACACATAGAGTAGAAACGATTTTAGTCCCACATCAGACTGGATTTTAAGAGGTAGCTAACTTGTTGGTTTTGAAAGTTGATGATAAGTTGCGACATTCTCGAAATTTGTAGGGGATCAGATTTACTGTACGGTCCCCTTTGGCTCGATTTTTTCGGATTTGGCGATAAATAATTTTTCTGGCAACCTGTCTGACTTCGACCGATGATTCGAATTTTATGAGTTCGCAACGATAACATTCTCCGGCAACCCTATTTTTTAAAAAAGTCGCCAAAATACGGACTTTTGGCGCGATTTTGGAAAGTTTGCCAAGGGGGACCGTACAGTAAATCTCTACCTTTGTAGGTTTTTTGAGTGATACCTGTAGGGTGCCAAAAGAAATATTTACGTGACCCTGAAAATCCTCCTAAATTTAGCTAAAGTTTTGAGCTGTGTAAAATACTTAATGAGCGTCCAATTTAATTTTTTATTTTTTGTTGTTGCAGGCAGCAATGTAATCCTGTCGTGTTATTTGAAGCTCCTATTACAACGATTTGTTTGCCAGATTATGAAAAAATAAAAGTAAGTTTCTGACTGTTTATTGAGTTGCCTTCTTGTAAATTTGCTTCAAGCCTTGAGTGGCAACTGAAATGCTGAGAGAAAATAAATTATTTCTGGAGCCTTCATGGGTGAAACAAAATATTTCATAGGAACAGAGCAACAATCGAAAGAACTGCAGAAATATATGCTGGAAGAAATACCTAATCTGAAACCAGCAAAGAAAGCTGTTGGTCCCTCACTGTCTGGGTGGGGGAACCCTTGTTGAGCTCATGCGTTTTGTTCCCTATCATCCCCACTATAGCCATTTGTAATTTGCCAAAGCCTAGTAAAGTCGTTTGATTTTTTTCTAGATGTGGTAGACATAACTCAATAATTATTTACCCTATACAATATGTTAATGAATATTTATCACAGACAATGTGTAATAATTATTTATGTTTATACAGATCGAAACACTCAAATAATAATAAACAAGAGTACATGATTATTATGTTACCATTGTAAAATAGCTAAGGAATTGATTAAATAACATTTAGTAATTAATTGTTTTTTCAATTATTGGACAAACATAATTTGCCCAGGACGGTAAATACCGGTTTTTAGCATGGAATTTACCGGGGGTGGTAAAAACTATGCCAACCCTGCGATAAATAATATTAATGAACTTTTTTTTAAATAAGAATTTCGGGAAGTATTTAGTAACAGGAAAGTAGGCTATCTTAGTACTTTTAGAATGTCTTGTTTTCTTCATGATCAATCTTGATGATATCTTTTTCTAAAATACTAATTGATGAATATTTTTCTTAAATATTGAATACACATTCTAGAAAACATTGGAATCTGAAGTTAGAAATTGTCAGTATCTCATCATATGGACTGATGGTGACAGGGAGGGAGAAAATATTGGCTTTGAAATCATCGAAGTGTGTCAGAAGAGTAAGAATTCTCATGTTGCTGTTATTTTTGCTTGATATGATTAAGTGTGGTTCGCCCTATAACTTAATGCTGTTAGTTTTGAAGCTACAATATTTGTTCACAATTTAAGCCTTTATTTACCATGAATGAAAAGTAATGACATCCAAATAAATAAAAAGCAAAAATTTCATCTGGCTATTTAATTTTTGAAGTTTTAAAATAGCCATAGTTTATCAAAGTCTGGCGACACTGTTTTTAAACTTTAATAACTAAAATTGGTTGAAAAAAAGTTGTGGTGATAAGGTTCAGGCAGATTTAAATAATTAAAATAAATCGTGAATCACAAATAAAATAACAGATTTTTGAGACAGTTTTGTTTTGTGATTTTTATTATTAATTCAAATAAAACTTATTAGATGTTATTTTTGTTGTGAATCGTGATTTTTTAAAAATTATTTACGCTTGCCTAATCCTTCATTAGATGTTATTTTTAAAGATGTTAATTCATTAGATGTTATTTTTGTTGTGAATCGAGATCTTTTACATATTATTTACGCTTGCCTAATCCTTATTCCCAAATATTTTTCACTCAAACCTTTTCAGTGAAATTTTGTGACTCAACTCATAAAGAAATCCTATTTTCTTTTGAATTTTTATCCTGACCAATTACAATTTACTATTTTTTGCTAATTTTTTCCATAGTTCAACCCAACATAACGGTTTTAAGAGCTAGGTTCTCTGAAATCACCACACAGGCCATTCAGCGAGCCTGTGCCAATCTCGCACCCCCAGACAAGAGGATAAGTGATGCTGTAAATGTTCGAAGAGAATTGGACCTTAGGATAGGTAAGCATGTAACAAATTTGTGCCTAGTGTCCCACTGGTGGGCTGTTCCTTGAACATATTAAATTTTACCATAGAATAACAGTAATGTTTTCTTTTTTGTTTATTACAGGGATTGGTAGGTTACTTTTAAAAAGTAACTCTATTATAGTAACAGTTACTTTATTAAAAATATAACTCAGTTAATAGAAACAATTGCTTAATAGGAAAAGTAACTAATTACAATTACTTTAATAAACTTCAAGCTATATGTCAAAGATGTAAGTCAAGCTAAAAATTGGAATTTAATCACCTTACCATTTTTCAAAAAGAACAGAGATTAAAGAAGCTTAAACAAAACTCTGCAGTCTGAATTAATTAAAAAAAATTTCATTTAGTTTTAAAGGAGTTGCAACTCAAAATTGGCTTCCAACAGCCTTTGGAGAATATTGAAATTTCCATTACTTAGTTACCGCTAAACGTAACTAAGTTACAGTTACTTTCTGAAAAATCTAAGAGCGTTACCTAAAAAAAGTAACTGATACAAGTAACGTGTTACTCCAACCCCCGATTTAACCCACTTGTGACTAACAACCCATTATTTTTTTAATGTTTTTGAATGTTTTTTTATTTTATTAATAAGACGATTCTGCTTTCATGTATGGTTGATTATTGGAAAGTTCCTAATTTTTTTAAAGTTCTGAGCAATGAAATTGAAAATAAATGTTTACTCAATTTATTTTATTAACAGGACAGAAACTAATAATTTAATTTGAATTGAATTAATCTGCTAATTAAATAATGTAGTAGGTAAATAAATATCTATTGAATTTAGAAAATCAATTACTACAAATTTATTAGATTATTTTCATTCATCTTGATTTCTCATGTAAATTGTTCTTGAAAGCGCTTTAGTTTTACTTTAAAAATCACTTGCACTTTCTTAAAATGGAACTTTTAACTTAAAATAATATAAATGTACATAAAAAAAAAGAATTATTAAGAAATAAGTATGATAATTTATCATGTATGTAGAAAGACCATGTGAAAATTTTTTTGTACGAATTATTTTTAGAGAAAAATCTTATAGGTGACTTTTTTGCTCTTTATATATGTTAGGTGCTGCTTTTACACGGTTTCAGACTCTTCGGTTGAAAAGGGTATTTCCTGATATACTTGGAAATCAGCTTATTAGCTATGGCAGTTGCCAGTTTCCTACGTTAGGATTTGTTGTTGAGAGATACAAGCAAGTGCAGGCATTTATACCAGAAGCTTTTTGGAAATTGAAAGGTAATTTCCCATTTATTTTTATATTATTATTTTAATCTTTTTTACTATGTATATGTTAAGGGCAATTTGTTTAATCCAGGCATTAGTCATAATACCCAGGAAATTTTAAAAATGTCTAATAAAATTGTCAATTTAATAGTTTTGTATTTGTGTTAGATAATTTATCATAATGCCTAATCATTCATAAATACTGCTATTATTTTTCTGTGCACTTTGATGAATTAACATGTATTTGCATAACATGTAATTATATATATTTGTAAGCACATCCCTTTTATATTTCTCTTTTTGTTAGTTGTTTTGTTATTTAAACATTTGTTTTTACTTAATATATCCTTATTTTGCATGTAGAGAAATACAGTGAAACCTCTAAGAGCGACCATCATGCCGTTCCCTAATAAATCGGTCGTAAATGGAGGTTGGTCGCTCCTAGAGTAAAAAAAGTGAATTATCTAGAAAATTGAAATATCATTTTACAGCGTATTATTAACCATTAAAAAAATTACAAAAATCCATTTATCATTACATTTATTTATTAATTCGCAAATACATATACAAAGAATTATACTAACTTACTTTTGAACAAACTGTAGTATGTGGAGAAAATACTACACTAACTTATTTTAACAAACTAGTATGTACCAATTAAACCTTTTTAAAGTAAGAAGAAATTTCTGACGGTTTCATTTTTTTCGATTTTTCGTAAACCACCTCTTTTTCTAATTTATTTTTTAAATCGGAAAAAAATCCATTTATATTGTCATCGGTGCTATTGAAATTTGACCTAATAAAGTTCAATTGTTTTAAAGCTTCCTGTGCGGTCCATGTAGTTTCCCTCTGGGTTATGTCATCAGACAAACTCTCCTCTTCCGACTCTGATTGAGTGCCTGAAAAGCATTACATATTTTAAGTCGACTATTTGTTTCCAAGTTTTTAACCACTACAATTAAAAGTATGCTTAAAAAGTCCACTTACCTTGTGCAGAAATAGCATCCTGCATCCCACGTTCTTCCCAATTGTTGCTGAGATCATCGAAACATTCCAAGTTTTCTTCACATTCCATAGACTGGGGATCGTAATCGATCCCGGCAAGTTGGGTGAGTTCTTCAATCTCTTCAAGGGGACGATTATCAAGGGCATTCTGAGGATGAATTTGCTTTTCCAGTTCAGAGTTTGTGAGAGAGCAACTGGCAAAACATTTAAAGATCAAATCTTTACTAACTGCGTTCCATGCCCGTTTTGCCCACTCTACAGCATCAGCTATGGTGATCATTTTTGCCAATTCTGTAGCGCTATGGCAATCTTCCATTCTTGCAATGATACACCTCAAAACCTGTCGCCTGTATTCCAATTTGAACCACTTTATCACGCCATGGTCTAACGGCTGAAGTTTTTAAGTCACGTTCGGGGGTTAAAACTATAATTTCACATTTTTTAAAGTTGCTTCGTGCTTGTGGCAGGTAGCGTTATCTAAAATCAACAGAACGTTCCTACCTTCTCTCTTCATCTTTTTGTCGAAATCCATCAGCCACTCCTTGAATATTGAAAAGGTCATCCACGATTTTTATTTGCTTTCCAATGAATACCTAGTCTGTTCATGTTTTTTCCTTTGAAACATCTTGGGTTTTTTGAGCGCCATACAGGGGCGGACTGGCTAAGTTTGGCCCACTCGGCCCAGTCATGACTTTGGCCCACCATACAAATGTTTCTAGAATTTAAGGTTAGATTTCAAAAGGAAGGAAAGGATTAAGCTTTAAAACTACGTATTATTAAATTAGATTATAACTATCTTGAAAAATAAAATATAAAGATGACTTCGGCTTCGCTAAAAAAAACACTTAAAAAGTAATAGAAAGTATTTCAAGCCAATGACTTTGCGATGAAAAAAATTTTTTAGCTTTGATGTATCAAATGTGATAGTTTTTTTTTTTTAATATTAAACAACAAATATTTTTCAGATTTTTATGAAATAAGTTTTCATCGTCTTTTAAAAAAGTAAAAAACTTTCAAGGAAGGTGGTAATTGGTCTTCATTAAAAAATAAATGAAAGGAAGAATCTAATATATTGACAGTCACTGTAGTCAATAATAGTTATTTAAGCAACTAGTGCCGAAAATAATACATTATTAAGCGAGTGGCTTTTATTTCACGAGACCGTAGGTCGAGTGAAATAATGACAAGAGCTTAATAAAGTATTATTTGGCACGTGCTTGCTTAAAATATTTTTTATAATAACGTGAAAAAAAGTATTTCTACCAATGAGTGATTTTCATGACATCATTTAGTTTCCATGGCGATATTAAAAAATGCAAAGTAGTAAAAGAAAAGTTGTAAAATAATTTTCTATTTTGAATCAAAATTCATCATTTTTGTAGTACTTGTAGTTTCCATGGAGATATTAGAAAATGCAAAACTAATGAACCGATAGAAATAAGTGAGTTTTATGACATCATTTAGTTTCTATGGAGATATTCATGACATCATTTTGTTTTTCTACCAATCAGATACTCTTATTTACTTTACTGCACTAGTGCCGAAAGTAGTACTTTCGGCACTGTCTGTGACGTAAGTACGTAAAGTGTCATTTTCGCAACGATTTATGAATGAATATGATATAAAAAAGTGAACTTTTTTGCACGTTGTTATAAAAAATATCTTGTATTAAATTAAATATTGTTTTAAAGTATTCAAAAAAATATTTTTGTTGCATTATTTTTTCATATCTTATCTTTCATATTCTAAGAGGAAAAATTAAGAAGTTTAATATCGAAAACTTTCAGCAATATTTCCGAAAAAGTTACCCAAGTATTTTAAGCTCATGCAATGACTACACTGTATTCTGTAAAACTTATTGTTGGCTTCACAAAATCCTAATTAAATGTAACTCATTTCAACGCTTAATTCAGCTTGTTTCCGGTGCCGTCGCGTCATTTCCAAGCGGCCGGGGCGAGTTTTAATAATGCGAACCCTTCTCCGCCACATTTATTTACAAAAAAAATATATAATTTTAGAATTTTTGGCAAGTTTCGCTGGCTTCAAGGCTTCTCAACTACTATACATGTGGACCGTAAAATAGTTTGTTTTTTTTTAAACGAAGGAAAAAATTACGCTTACATGTTAACATAAAAATATGACAAACAAATATTTGGTCAACGTAAATTCAATTTTAATTTTTTCTGAGTTAGAAAAGTTTTTATTGCTAAACTCGTGATGACTAATATACAATATCCTTAATAATTTTTCAATTATTTTAAATGTTTTGATTTTCATTAAGTTTGCAGGCGTTCCCGTTTTTGGCGGCGGCCAGGGGCGATCGTCCCACATGCTCCTGTCATGCAGGCCCTGCTTCTTACAATATAATTATTCATATTTTAAAAATATGTTTCTAAGCAAACAGTTAAACAAATAAAATTTAAAAACAAAATTTATTAAAAAAATAATGGTACTAAATTTTGTTAATAAAAAGTGTTATCATCTCTCGTTAGTAGTAAATATCTTAAAAATTCTGGGTATTATTATTTTTAAGATAAAATATACATTTTTACAAAATAACCCTTATCTGTTGAATTTCCAATCAAATCGGATTTATTTATCACCAACGTTGAATTTGAACCAGTCCTAATATGTTTGCTGGCAACTGTTTTCGGGTTTAATGGTGGTTTAAATTTTGATGCAAAAAACAAGCGTTTCTGGCTTGGATCTGCTGCAGCTATTAAAAAATTTCGTTTTCGCCTTTCGTCTCTTTTTTCTGTACCAGATTTATATTTTGTTTTGTACATTTTATAACGCAGAGATGTAAACGCCTAGCGTATGCATGCGCCTAAATATCCTATATTGGCTATATTCGTTTTGGGTTCGCTCGGCAGCAAGACGTCACTGGCGAGGTGTCATTTACATGTAAGGAATGCACTGAAATGTAATGGAGACAGACATACGAGACAAAGGCGCGAAACACTCCGATTGGAGGAGCATCACCTGCTTAGCTTAGACGCCACATTTATTCCAAAAGAGAAAAAAAAAACCACCCGTAATATGGTCTCTTTGGTTATCAGTTTAAAAAATCCAAATAAATAGTAAAAAAAATCAAAATCTTGTTCGCACGCACGCAGCAAGCAACTCATAAAAAAAGAACAGCAGAAATGAAAAAAAAAATCGGTGCCATACGATATTTTATCAGACTTGCCGTTTTCTTATTGTTTTTCCCCTTATATATTAATAGAGTTATTATTGTTAAAATTCAATAAATCCGACGCGTTTTTTCTGTTTTCTTCAAAACACAAGCTTTAAAAAAAATTAGGGTGTTATACAAAAGCCGTAAGATTTATTACTCCAGCTGCAAATGTTTATACATTTTTTAGAACGATTTTAATTGTTTATGGGTAATGGAATTCATTATATTGTTAACGTTGGCTCCACCGCTCGTCATCGATAGTTTGGTTTTTAAGTATACTATAGTTTAGTTTAGTTTGAAATATCGTCGCACTAGAGCTACACGAGCGCTATTGGCGACGGGCGTCATAATTTAGAACCACAGTCAGGTGACGAGCCTGAGTAGGCACCCAACGCAATCTTTAAGGTAGACATCGTACGCAGGTCGGGACTTTAGAGCATATTTAACGTGTACTTCCTCTACGCGGGGTATTATTCGTCGGACATTTTTAGCTACGTGGGCCGTTAATAGGTCGGCAGTTATTTTGGCGATGCCCGGACCCGAACATGGGACCTTCCGCATGCAAGGCGAACGCCTTAACCGACTGGGCTCCCCAGCCCCTTAAGTATGCAATAACTTTAAGGTTTCGGTTAACCGTCTTTATACTTTATGGTCAAAACATATATTATTAGGGCTCTTTGGAAAATTTCTATTGTTGACAAAATTTTAAATTGACTACATTAATTTGTGTCTGACGCGTAACAACAAACATGCTCATTTTCATACTCACTACAGATACTTTACAGTAGAAATTACGATAGAAAAAAAGCGCAAAAAACTCCTAACTTATAGTACACTTATTTAACTAAGCAAAATATAAAGAAAAAAGTAGTCATCCAAAGATAGCAAGGGTCATTGGTTTAAAAATAAATCCGAGGAGAGGAGGGGGGGGGGGGGGGTGAGGACCGTTTTTGTTATTTCTTTTTTTGCGATAGTGGAATTTCTTTGATTATTAACGAACAAAATGCACTATTATATTTGAAAACGAATTCAACAAAAAAAATCTGTCAATATTTTATTTCTTTGTTTTTTTTATACTTCCTGTTTGAGAGGATAGCCGTCGTTATCGGCGCCGTAAAAATGTATCTAAAATCTTATTCCCGACAAAATTGCGATTGGCTTAAAAATAAATCCGAAGGGGGTGGGGAGGATAGTTTTTATTTATTTTCTTTAACATTGCCTAATACCGTGACCTTTACTGATTTGTGAGTGCACAATATAGCAACTCATGAAAAAAAAACGAAAAAAAAATGACGCCACATAATATTTCATCAGAATCCGTCTGCTTATCAGGGCCATAAAAAAATTTCTGTTTTGCTCATTCTAAATTAAGTATTTGTAGATTTTTCCCCCTTAAACGAATATTATCATATTGCTCTTGGCCCACTTGGCAAATTTGGCCCACTCGGCGATCGCCGACTAGCCGCCCGGGCCAGTCCGCCCCTGGCGCCATATCATCAAAGGTTTCAACTTCTCGCCAGTTGCGCTAGCACAAAATGCAATGGTCATCCTCTCCTGGCTTGTTTACCTCCTTTAGAATCTTCAGATCTGAGCACCATGCTTTTATTTGGAAGTGCACGAAAAAATAGTCCCGTCTCGTCCATGTTAAAAATGTCCCGGTCAGCGTATCCGGCAAGGAGCAAAGGAAGTCTCGTTACCCAATCCTCACACACTCTATCGTCGACATCAGCCGCTTCCCCACACAATGCGCGAAAGACAATGTTGTTTCTTGTCCGGAACTTCTCCAACCATCCATTGCTGGCCTGGAAATCCTTGATCCCAAGGGCATCTGCGATTTCTAGGGCCTTTTCTTGCATAAGGGCACCGCTAATTGGGATATTCTTCGTCCGGGCCGTCTTAAACCATTCCAACAATGCTTCATTAATGTCCGGGAACTTCTCTGTTCTTAAACGCTTCACTCCTCTGAACTTAAAGTCCTCCCATTCTTTACGGATATAATTTTTTCCTTTAAAATGCTATTTATTTGTGTTTTTCCACAGCTAAAAATGTCCGCTAACTTTCTTTCAGATTTTCCTTTTTCATGCAAATCGATAACTTCCACCCGTTGCTCCAAACTTAAAATTATTCGTTTTTTTGCCATGTTAAAAGTTTTCTAACAAGAAGTGCAATTGAACTTAAAGTAGACTGCTACCGTACTCTCCCCATCCCCCAACCGCACCGCCCACCAACTTCCCGCCAAAAATACAAATGGCCAATCAGAAGACGCTGTCCATCCATATGATCACCCTACATGTCCCCAGATGTGAATCCCCTTATGTCAAGGTCAATAGGTGAAGAAGTAATAGTTGAAAGTCATTCGAAGGACGAAAGGGGGGGAAATTGATACGTGTTGGAAAAAGATAATTTTTCATGAAATGGGATTTCAAAACTGGTCGTTTGGAGAATGAGATCTGGTCTCTCCCAGAGTGGCTTTTAACATTGAACACATAGGGTGGAAAATCGGTGCTTTGAAAAATTGGTCGTAAGTCGAGGTGGTCGTTTAATAGAGGTGGTCGGTCGTAGAGTTTTCACCGTACAACTAAAATATTCTCACATTGGAAATTTAATGCATTTAAAGGAAATTATATATGATATCCTTTAAGGTGATTTCAACAACTTTATAACCTAAAACGTTTCATGGCAGCTACCATTTGCACATATTTTCCCCCCTAAAACCTTATTATGACCTTGGACAGGTACTAGAAACCGGTATACCAAATTTGAATTCCTTAGCTCTTTTAGTTTGGCCTGTAGAGAGTGATTTCAGACAGACAAACGGACTAATGTTCAAAAACCACCAAATCGGCTCCAAAATTAGTAGAAAACATAAAATCTCCATTTTGGATTTTCGACCCCATTTGCTTTACTTTTGTTACCTTATAATTCATATTAGGTAATTGAAAATAAATCACTTGAGAATACTCAATATATATGTTTGAACTTATTTTCTTGAACTTAGTGCTCATTAAAGTAACTAATTCAGTCAGTTTTTTGTATATTTTAGTGACTCATAAAAAAGAAGACACACTGACAGAGTTCACATGGAAACGGGGTCGATTGTTCGATCACACAGCTTGCCTTGTTTTGTATCAAGTGTGCTTAGAGGTTAGATTTAAAAAATATGGTAATTTCTATAAAATGTAAACCACAATAAGTTTTGAAAACATTTTGTCGTAAAAAAAGTGTTTTATTTATTAGTCAATACTGTATAAAAGTTACTTTTTATTATTCAGTTATGTCTGATTTTTTCCCCTGAATATAAATACTACGTAACTTTATTTGCAACTTTTTTTAAAAGTTAGTTTTATATAACATACAAAGAAATAATTATAGTTCTTATAATTTTTGTATAACTACGTATAATTTTTTAACTTTTATGTAGCTTACGAACAAGAGGATATAATTATAAGTTAGTATCTAAGGCTTTTTTAATATAACTTGCATAATTTAAAGTTTTGAACAAAGAATTAAATACAAGTGCACCAATAAATTAAAATTAAATTGTGTGTGTGTTTGTAGATTTGGGCCTTTTTATTATTCATCCTAAAGTTCTTATAATCTAATTTATATGCTTTTGGTATTCATAGTTTAATTTCATTTTATGTATTTATAGGCTCCCACAGCTCGTGTTGTGGACATAAAAAGTCGTAATAAAAGCAAGTGGAGGCCTCAGCCTTTAGATACAGTTGTAAGTGAAAATTATAAGGATTGATGTTATTAATATGATTTTATTTTGTAAACATATCATTAGTATTCTTTATTAGAAATTTAATGTGGTAATGGTTGCTTTTCTTCCTGATAATATAGAAAGGTTTGGTTTCACATATTTTTTAATATTAATTAAATTATTAAAAATTACTTTTATAGTTGGAATCTGTTTAACCAGTTAACATACATTAGGTTATTTGACTATGAAAAAAGACAGTTACAACCAAACGTTAAATTTAACAAAATATTTTTGGTAACATAAATGGCATGACTAGTTTCAATTTTGAAGCAACACCATTTTTTGTACATTTCAATTCCTAGAGAAATAAAAATGACAGTTTCATGTGTTTATAAAATTTAGTGTATATGATGCTTTGGAGTCCATTTACTTCCTTGTCCCATACTCTTACATAACAGTTTAGAATTAAAGTGGAATAGGCTAACTTTCGTCCAAGCTAATAACTTCTCGTTATAAATACGCTGTTTAAAAATATGATTGCCTTTTTCAATGAGTAGCAACTCTGCCATGACCTGTGAGTAAAAAAAAGCAATCTAGAAGAAAGTGAATGTGAAAGTGAAGTGAAAGTGAATAACTTCTCGTTATAAATACGCTGTTTAAAAATATGATTGCCTTTTTCAATGAGTAGCAACTCTGCCATGACCTGCGAGTAAAAAAAAGCAATCTAGAAGAAAGTGAGTACTAGGTTTTTTCCTGCTTGGTCCAAAGTTGCCCTCCAATGTAAAAGTTACCCCATTCCACGGTATTTTGAGGGCTGTAGAGCTAGTTGGTAAGGCCTTGTATTTGAAAGGTCCCGTGTTCGGGCATTGCCAAAATAACTGCCTACCTATATATGGTCTGTGCAGACAAAAAGCCCACTGAACAATACCATGTACAAAGATAGTGCACATGAAATCTGCTCCAAAGTCCCGACTTTGAATGCGATGTCACCCATAAAAGAAGTCATTTAAAGAAGTTTATGGGTAATATTGAAACATAATAACACTGAATTTCATTTAAGGAATTTGAGAAGTTAGCATCTAGAAAACTTCGTATCAATGCTAAACAAGCCATGACTATTGCTGAGAAGCTCTATACCAAGGGTTACATCAGCTATCCTCGTACAGAAACTACTATATTTCCTAAAGAGCTCAATCTTGTTTCTTTGGTTGAAATGCAATCCCAGGATCCGAATTGGGGAGGTAAGTAACTTTATTTGTTCAACAATATTTGCAATATGTTGTTGTTGTGACTTATCTTCAGTCTGTCTGACGGTATCAGATAGACCCATTTGCCTTTAAAAATAATCTAGTACCCTACAGCTTGAGTTTGACTCAGACATTGACCTAAAATGAAAGGCTTAATGATGTTATAAAGAAGCCGATAACATTTTACCAAAAAATATGATACATCGGCCATTCAGAATATCATTTCGGGCAATCATACTCAGCATTTTCCGTAAAGGGCCCCCAAAATTTGTTGTGCCTATAGTCCAAGTTTGCCTAAATCAGGCACTAGTGGGTGCTTTACAGTCGTAATATTACCGTTTGAGAAGCTCTGTTGCATTTGGTAGTGAGGATCCTGTGTGTTTGCTTTTATACCAGTGAGGGTAGGGCAGGATCTTCCACTTTTCTTAAAATTTCGGAATTGACTTTAGTTTGATGTTTTGAAATGGTGAGGGTTAAGGAGATGGTTGGAGAAACATTACAACCCTCCTTGGCCAAGAGATCTGCTTGTTCATTGCCAAGATGTTAACACATGAAGGAATTCACTGGAAATGAACATATTAAAACTCTGATATTTCTTTAGGGGTTTTGTTGAATGGAGATGCTAGTCAATTCGTATACATTTCAAAACCAATTGTAAAATTCTGAGCTTCATTAAGGTATAGCAAGGGTTTTCAACATTTAATGTAAATAAATTGTAGTGATAGACATTAAAATCACTAATTGGTAAAATTTCTTGATGCTTATTAAAATAGAACACTACAAATTTTTATTGGTTAAAAAAGATATTTAAACGTTTTGTTGGATTGTAAATTATTAAGAAAGTTAATTTTATTGATTAAATATATTTTCAGCTTCATTTTAATGTTAAAGTAAATGTTAAAGTGGACAAATAAAAACTTCAGCCAAGTTCTTGTGTGATAGCACACATATTTTCATTTAACTTTTTTCTATCATCCTTATCTGACATATGTAGAAGTTATTACGGTTTTCTAATGATTATTTAGTCTTTATCATAAAAAAACGCTCTTCAAATGAAGAGTTTTAGAGAGTTTTCCCACACACTACTCTACATAATTAAAAGTAATATAAAGTGTAGTGAAAATGGAAATTCTCCTAATAATTTTCTTTTGTAGCTTTTGCTCAGCGTGTGTTGGAGTGGGGGCCGAATCCCAGGCAAGGGACCAAAACAGATAATGCCCATCCTCCTATACATCCTACAAAGTACATCGATACATTACAGGTGAGACCACATTTATGTTTAGCGTAGATTCGTAACAGTAAAAGTGTTCGAAATTGGATCAAGAAATTTATAAGCAATCTGTGCTACTAAATTTTAAAAAAATAACTAGTTGCAAATGCACATTACCTAGGAGCATTTTTAAAAAGATTTTATTAAAAAAATACTTCAAACAAATTCTCCAAACTAGGCGATTTTGAAGTTGGAGTTGCATGCTTAACTATTATCAAAGTTTCACAATTTTAAGATAACTAAAATTCTAAAATTTAAGAAATTACAATTTATGATAGCCAGAGTTTTAAAAAATTATGGTCGCCTCAGTTTTTAAAGTTTCAGAGTTATTAATTTTTAGATTTGGCACAATTTTGGGAATTTTTAACAGCCGTTATTTGGAGATTATACGGAGTTCGCCGAAGTTTCGCAATTTACAGACTGCCGAATTTTTAAGATTTTGTGATCACATTAAAGTTTTACAAATATAGGATTGGGGAAAATTTGTAATTTCAAGCTTATTTTTGGCAAGATTGTGACCACTATAAAGAACCTAGTATTGACGATTTATAAAAACTAGTCACAATAACTGCGACTAAATTTATTTTATTGTCTCAAAATTGAAAGATTTGGTCACATTTTGCAACTAGCATCCGTAAATTTCAAATCCTGAACAGTAACTGTCACTTAGAACTGCTTCTACAATAGGTTTCCTCTTGACCGGACCCTGTTTAATCGGATCTCAACTTTAACCAGACACATTTTTGTCCTTAAAATGTGAAAAAAAAAATTTAAAAAATTTAACCATTCATCTAATTTGTAATAAATTCAAATATATACAGTAGAGTCCCGGTTATCCGAAATTCGGCTTAACCGAAAGGCTCCAGAATGTTATTTTGCTAAAATTGGAAATGTATGCTTAAACGCATAAATATGAATAAAGAAAAACACAAAAATAAATACGTTCTTTCAAAGTTGGATTTATTTCTCAAAATATGCAGTAATTTTTTTTTGCTGGTCAATTTTGGTTCGTTTTAAAGCAGCCCTGTCCCGCCATATTTTAAACATGGTCAGAGAACGCCCGAAGTAGTGGTTTCATCTTGCGCTTCTATGTATCGAAGGGCCTGATTTAAGATTTTTAGACTCGGGCTCATCTTTATTAATCGGATTCGTTTTCGTCCCTGGTTACCGCCGCGACTATCTCGCGATCAGTTCAACGTTTTTCTAGGCGTGAAATGAATGATTCCCGATTATCCGAAAATTCCTATGGAATCTCGATTAACCTCAAGTGCTCCGGTCCCGTACCTTTCGGATAAGCGGGACTCTACTGTATAAATGCAAAGTTTTAATAATTTATTATTATTTTGTTATAGGCTAATGATAAAGCAGTGTACGATCTTGTAGTTCGGCATTTCTTAGCATGTGTTTCCAAAGATGCAGAAGGACGAGAAACGACAATAGAAATTGATGTGAATAATGAAAGGGTGAGTTTAAAATAATTATGTTTCCATATTTTTATTACTTCCAATTACCTAATATGAAATATAAGGTAATGTAAGTATTGCAGTGGGAATCGGAAATCCTGAATGGAGATTTTGTGTTTTCTACACGTTTCGGAGGGTGCTGATTCTGAAAAGTGGTCTTTGAACATTGGTCCCTCTGTCTGTCTGAAGTCACTCTATAGCTCAAACTAAAAGAGCTATGGACTTATGGAGCTATGGAAATTTAATATACAACTTCCTAGTACCTGTCGGATGTCATATTAAGGTAAATTAATAATTGAGAAAATTGTATGTGCTCAAAGCATAGCTGCCATGGAACTTTGTAGGTTTTAGAGTTATGAAAATTGCATTATAAGGTACATAATTTTTTAATGTATTGATTTTTGGAGGGATAATTGAACAGGGTGGTAACAGAACCTGGGAAATCAGGGAATTCTCAGGGAAATGTTTAATTCTGGAAATATCAGGGAATTTTTTTTTTCCATTTCGGATTATTTAAACAGCAGTTTTAGGTTGTTTTTGCGATCTATACTAGCGGACACTTCTTGGTCAAAAGAAAGTATTCTGGTTGGTCCAATTGGCCTGAACCGGAGCTACAAAAGTAAACTCGACTATCTACCTATCACGCAGAAGCAAAAAACTGTCAATTATTATCAAATGCAAATATGCTCCAAAGTCTCAACGCTGTGTATGATGTCGCCCTTAACGGTTGCGTTGGGTGCCTACTCAGATGACAGCTCGTCACTTGACAGTGGTTCTAAATTACGACGTCCGTTGCCAATAGCTCTTGTGTAGCTCTAGTATGACAATAATTCAAACTAAACTTAACTAAAAGTAATTGTAAAATCAGGGAATTTTTTATGAAAGTATCAGGGAAATCATGGAAATATCAGGGAACTTTTTTTCCAGGATTTTGTTACCACCTTGATTGAAAGTCGTGTATTGTTACAAACCTATAGTTTTTGTTAACAAATGATTTGACTTTTTGATAAATTTTTAGGTTAATTGACGCTTTTTTTTTTAATTTTCAGTTTGCTGTTAATGGGTTAATGATTATTGCAAGGAACTACCTTGAAGTTTACCCATATGACAGATGGAATGCTAAAGTATGTAAATGTTATGTATAACTTATTTTTTTTTAATGAATGACTTTTTTTTCAATAATTTTGTTTTATATATTAACCTTGACTTTAATAAAACTGCAATTCAAACAATAGTAGATCCCTTTTGATCCTTTTTAACAGACACTTCATTATAATCCTTCTGATTACAGGCTTATTCCATGTAACTGTAGTGTAAATCAAAATTAAAAAAAAAAAAAGAATCGATAATTAAATTTGAAAAATGAATCCAATCATATTAAGTATATTACATTATTTAATTGCAATAAGTGTAGATCAGCTATTCCGCTTAATTTTTCATTTAATGTTAAAAGTTGTCATGATAATCCCTTTTTACACACATGAATTACACAACACTACAAAAAGGGTAATTTTGCATTGAGGGTAACTCAGACTTTGTCTCATACATCTGGTGGCGCTTTGATCGTCATTGATTCAAGGCTGTGTTAACGTGATAATGGAGGCCTGATCAGGGATCTAATTCTCAATCTTTAACTGATAATCTGTTATTTTGCTTTATTATAACCATTGTACTTTACCTATGACCAATATTGTCTCAGGCTATAAAAAGTAATAGCAGCCCTTATAAAAACACAAATTTAAAAGTTTGCAAGTTACAAAACAGTAAATATCATATTAATATTGTGTGTCACATAGCAAAAATTTACAACAACTGCAACAGGTCTATGGTAATTGAATGGCAAGTTTAAGAGCATTTTTAAGCATTGAGGGTAATAACATCATTACACAACGCTACAAAAGGGTAATTTTGCTTTTGCCTTACACCGCAAGCCTCAAAAGCACTTTCTTCCCCTGATCAATCATGTAGTTTTCCAGGAAACGAAACCTACCTAGGGTCTGCTGCGAGATTAATCACAATTACTTTCCAAACCCTAGAAGAGTGAGGGAAACGAAACCTACCTAGGGTCTGCTGCGAGATAAATCACAATTACTTTCCAAACCCTAGAAGAGTGAGGGAAACGAAACCTACCTAGGGTCTGCTGCGAGATTAATCACAATTACTTTCCAAACCCTAGAAGAGTGAGGGAAACGAAACCTACCTAGGGTCTGCTGCGAGATAAATCACAATTACTTTCCAAACCCTAGAAGAGCGAGAGAAAACACCGACACTTACATCGTTTACTGGAAATCCACACATGAAGGTAGGGAGAGAAAGTGCCTTTGAAGCTTGCGTTGTAATTAGAAGGACTATAGTTAACAATAATATGTAAGCATGTTTAACTAAAAAATTATTTTGTTTTAACATTCTGTTTAAATATTTTAGGAAAAATTAAGAGAACAAAAAAAAATGTATAACAATAACTGTTTATTGTGCTGAATTCAAATTAAACACTTGTTGGTTTGTGGTTTTCATTTGAAATCATTGTATGTTGAAATTAGGGAAAGTAACTCTGTTACAGTTACTAAATATTAAAAGTTACAAGTTAAAGTTAATATGCAAAGTAACTTATTACAGTTTTAGAAATTTCAAGTCATAAGGAAAAACTGTAATTTAATCATCTTACTGTTTTTCAAAGAGAACTAAAATTTAAGAAACATAAACACAAACAAAACACTTCAAATAGAATTAATGAACAAATTTTTATTTAATTTTAAAGGAGTTGCATTTCAAAATTGGTACCCGACAGCCTTCGGAAAGTAAGCGAAAAGTAACGAAATTTGGTATTACTTTGTTACTGTCAAAAGTAACTGAGTTTCAGTTACTGTGAAAAATCTAACGCCATTATTCAGCTTTACCTAAAATAAGTAACTGTTAATAAGTAACGCACTACTCCACTCTCTGGTTGAAATTATTAAAAGAGTTTAATTTTTTTTAATTTTTATTGTTTTGTAGATTGTTGGAGAGTATGCTTTAAATGAAACATTTCAGCCAACTGCAATTGAGGTATTTTTAGTTTATAATTAATAAAATTGAATATGTATGAAATGTTTATACATTTATAATATAATATTAATTGTATTTATAACTTTTACCGTATAATGTCTGCACAATAAGAGTGTATAAAGGTTAAAACTTATGATCATTGACCAAAATTATAACTTTTCATCGATCAATACATTTTATGTTTTGCTAAAAATTTAAATTGATACATATTATTTACATATTTTTATATATTTATTCACTTTATGTTCCATATAAAAACTTCTTTCTTTATTTTGAGTAGGTGTTTAAGAATTGAAAAGCATTTTCATGTGACTTGTGCTATTTTTTTTTGTAACTAATTTTTAAAATGTCATGATTTTTTTTGTGTGTCTAACATTTAAGCTTCGATATTTACTAATGCAATACAGAAATTTATCTATCTTTGTTCTATTTAGATTGCTGATTTATGATTAAAAGATAATTTAGTACTTTTTAGTAAATTTTGGCTATTCAGTCATTTTTGTTCATTGTATCATAGATGGACGAAGGTGAAACCAGTGCTCCGAATTTATTGACGGAAGCAGATCTTATTGGTTTGATGGAAAAACATGGAATAGGTAGTTAATTTCTTTAGAATGTCTCTCTTTAGTATTATTATCTGGAATTGGAAAGTTACTTGTAAAAAGTAACTCTGTTACAGTTACTTAATATGAAAAGTAATTAATTACAGTTACTTTTAGAACCTTCAAGTCAACATAAGCACAAGCAAAACACTGCAATTAGAATTAATTAGCAATTTTTAAAATACTAATTTAAAAATTAGTTTAATTTCAATATTGGCATCCGTCATCTTTCAGAAAGTAACGAAATTTTCCGTTTTTTCGTTACCGCTAAAAGTAACTGTTGCATATAACTGCATTACAAGTAACGTGTTACTCCAATCCCTGATAAAAAATGATAAATTTCTTGCAATATTTTGGAAATTTTAAGGTTGGTAGGCCTGTATATGGTATAAAAGCCTGAATGCCAATTGAATATTTAAATATTTTGCATCCATCTAATATTTTTTGTTTTGCAGGCACTGATGCCACCCATGCAGAACACATTGAAACTATCAAATCTCGCTTGTATGTTGGCCTAAACGAAAGTAACCGGTTTATTCCGGGTGAACTTGGAATGGGATTGGTGGAAGGTACTTTTTTTACTGTTTTATCCGCCTTTTTTACCCACAAATTTTATAAAATTATGTCACAAATTATTGTTTTTTCACAATTTTTTTTGTAATAGTAATTTATAACATGAATCGATTAAATAGTTTTATATTATGCTATAGTCATAGTGTATTAAGTTTAAAATAAATGTATCTACCTAGTTGTGAAATTGCTTGAAAAAAGTAAGGGACTTTTTAAATCTGAAAAAATAAGAATTTTTTAAAATTAATTATATTTAAAGGAGCTTAGAAATCCAAAATTTATTGATTAAATAGCTTTTTTTTCATGTTTAAAAAACTACAATATTTTACTTTCTTGACTTTCCCTACAAACTTCACTATGTGTTGTCTAAAGGTTTGATTTAATTTTATGAAATCGTATCTTAAACTTGCCATTCAATTACCATAGACCTGTTGCAGTTGTTGTAAATTTTTGCTATGTGACACACAATATTAAAATAATATTTACTGTTTTGTTACTTGCAAACTTTTAAATTTGTGTTTTTATAAGGGCTGCTATTACTTGTTATAGCCTGAGACAATATTGGTCATAAATAAAGTACAATGGTAATAATAAAGCAAAATAACGGATCATCAGTTAAAGCAGGGCCGGATTTCTAAATAGGCTAAGTAGGCTGTAGCCTAAAGCGGCGAATTTTTTTGGGCGGCAAATTTTATGCCCAATTAAAGCAGCATTCGGCATAAAAAAGTTATTATAAGATACGAATATTTTTAAGAAAGAAAACAAAATAATTTACATGAATGCGTAAACGTGTATATATTGTACTAATATCTTGTAGCAAACATGCTCGCTGCAAGGGCAATTGCACCCTCCTCCTTCCGTATTTCAAAGTTGAAAAAAAATAGAATAGTTTAAAAAACTCGCCTATTCCGCTTTCGATTTAGTGTGTAAAGGTACATAGATGACTCTAATATGTGTATCAGCAAATACCACCCTATTTTGCAGCTAACCAGCTACCTTTCCCCGAAGGGGAAGAATAGTGTGACAGGATCGGAAAATCAATCGTAGCCTACAGGCAGTAAATCTCTAAATCCGGCCCTGAGTTAAAGATTGAGAATTAGATCCCTGATCAGGCTTCTATCGCGATAACACAGCCTTAAATCAATGACGATCAAAGCGCCACCAGATGTATGAGACAAAGTCTGAGCTTCACAATTGTTTTTAAAATTCTCTTTGTGCTTTTATAGGATATGATATGATGGGCTTACATATGTCAAAGCCACACCTAAGGGCAGAATTAGAAGCTGATCTCAAAAGGTATGCACAATGTATTTATTTAGTT
The DNA here is from genome assembly GCA_019343175.1 of Oedothorax gibbosus. NCBI lineage: Eukaryota > Metazoa > Arthropoda > Arachnida > Araneae > Linyphiidae > Oedothorax > Oedothorax gibbosus. The sequence continues at coordinate 8,412,558 of CM033276.1, read as the reverse complement.
TAAAGTCACAGTATCGCTTTTATTTTTTAAAAAAAGGAGATAATTTTTTAAATCCAAATGAAACATTTCAATAATATTTATCATTTAATGCTTCTTCCTAGAAACACTATAGTTTTTCCGACATCAAATAGGAATACGTTTTTATTTTGATGCATTTGCTGTTAGAAACACATTGCTATTTTGGATTGATGAACAAGGATTTTATTAGCTTTATGTAAAGGCATAGAAAGACTAACAATAGTAAATTTTTTAATGCTTATATTCTAAGTAAAATTATTTGTTTTATTCAAATAAATTTAGATGCTTTATGACATTTTATATTTATTTTTAGGATAACAGAAGGAACGCGAGATCCCAAAGGTATATTTAATTTTTTTTTTTTTAAATAAGCTGTAATGTTTTGTAAACTGCATTTAAAATTTTTTTAAAGTAGTTTTTTTAACTGGAACATGTATTAAATATTATATTGTTAGTTGATTGTGAAGCAGTTTATAGTGAAAAATAAGTTTTCTTTTTACTTTTCTTAATTTGTCAATTTCTTGAACCATAATCTTAAGTATTTGCATTGAAATAGGATTTCATTGGAATAACCTACTTTTTTTTTCAAATCAAGCAAATATCCAGTTGTACAATGGATTCAGCTGCTTGACGTTGTTACTAAATTTGAAATTGCCTTATTTTTTAAAACTCTTATTCTTATATTACATATGGCTGCAGTGAATTAGTATTTTCTAAAAATTATTATAAATTGTTTAAAAAAATCACTATCTTCTCCATGATTGTCTTGTATTCTTGTATTATTACATGAAATGTATGAAGTTTGCCTTTTTTTTTTAGCATTGAATCATTGTATGGTGTTGTACTTGTATTTTTATATAAAATTTTTCCCTTTGTAGTTGTTCTTGAAGAGCAAGTAAAAAAATATAAAGAATACTTCATTGAAGTAGTTCGCCAAGTAAGTTTGATTAATTATCCTATGTTTTCTGTTTTACTTTCATACAATGGACATGTTTCACATCTTGAGTGGCAACAGTGCAACAGAAATGAAAATACGGTTTTGATTGGTTAATCAATGAAGTTAATGGAGCTTGCATGTCGTGTCACCAATCACCAAAATCCCCAATAAAATCAAGAAATGAAAGTAGGAATGACTATGTGAATTAAGTTTCAAATTGACTCATTTTCTGGTCCTTATAAGGACTATGAATAGGAAAAAAAATCAGTTAATCAGTTTAGAGAACACATATAATTTTTATTTTAGTAAACTTTACATTCAGGGTTCGTACGCCTCCTGAAATTCCTGAAAAACTCCTGAATTTCATTTTTTTCTTCTAAGGGCCCTTAGAACTCCTGAAATTTGTATCTCATCTCCTGATATTTTCCCTTCTCCTGAAAAATTGACGACATGAATAGTTTTTGTCTGCCGTTTTTCTCTCGTACTTTATTCAGAATAAGTTTACTGCTCATAAGTAGTAAAAAAATAGTGTTCAGACATCGTGATAATAGTTAATGTCCCGAAATGCACCGCACAATTCTTTGGAAGATTTTATTTCTTCTTCTGTTTCATTATTTGAAGTGCAGTGAAGTCACTAGACTAATACGATAATAAACAAACATATTCAATTTTATTCCTTGTTACCTCCTGAATTTACATTGCCGCACTCCTGAAAAACTCCTTAGAAACTCTTGAAATTCGCTATCATAGATAGAGTATGAACCTGAAAGTAACAAGTAAATAGCATTTGTTTAAACAGTATTGCTTGTGTAGTATTATAGTAAAGTATTATTATTATATGCAAAGACCATTTGCATGTTAAGGGTTTAATGTTTAAATTAGCCAGGTTTATCTTTTAACTGAATTACTTTGGTTCTAAAATACTGTTACGATCATATTGCTTATCGTTTACAAACTAATTATAAATTATTTATATTTCAGTAAATGATTGCTTAAATGTGTTTTATTTTCTCTTTTGCTATTAATAACGTTATAATTTAAAGTAGTTTGCTGAAACCAGGCTAAGCAAAGATACTCCAAAGATTGTTTTATTTCTCATAAAAGCATTTTATTTATATTGTAGGAAAAATAGCGATGATAATTTAAAAATTAAAAAGTATACACTTTTTAAAGTTTTTAATAAAAAAAAACACAAAAATATTGCTGGATATAAAGTTTTCAGATATGAATTTTATTATTAATAATTTTTCATGCATTCTGTTAAATATGCTCACAAATCAATAAAATCTTAAATTTTTTTTAAGGCAATCAAATTAGACAATGCTTTGTCAACATACTTCAATTGCCAGCCAGGAGAAGTTGCTCAAGGTATTTATTGTTTCTATTAACAGTTCTTCTTCCTTAACCCACTGAGGGATACAGACGTATAAACCCGTCACCTGTTTTTCAGCAATAAACAAAACTCTAATAGTTATAAATTTAATTTTACCGAATTTCATAATTTAAATTACAAAGGATATCATCTGCAACAGAAATACAATAAAACATAATTTCATTCTCAGTTTAAGTTTTTAATTTCATGCAGTGAAAACAAGTTTACACTTCAGCCAATTTGCATACCCGCTCGTCTAATTCTTGTACAATAAATTATTTGTGTGATATTTTTGCGATGTAAATTTATACAAGAAATGAATTTATATAAAAACGTTGGTGAAAGAAAGAAATGTATATTTTTATTGTTTAGAATTGCTAATTGAAAATGAAGGGGGCAGCAGCACCAAACATTATTTTGAAAATGTAAAAATTCAACGACCGTATACGTCACTTTATCAATGATCATCATCTTTATCAAATCAATCAATTTATCAGTATAAAAATGCGTCGTGTAGCTTTTCTCCGTAAAACTGGTAGCCGTCAATCTAATAAGTAACATTAAATATATGTGAAAAGGGTAATTAATTTTTGAAGTTTAAATTGGGGTTAAAATTAAAAGTTTTTGAAAGGTTTTAGTCAGGATACGTCATACATTCTAGAAAAATACGTTGTTACATCTACCTTAACCCTCAGAGGGTTAAGGTAGATCCTTCTCTTATCTGAATTGCTCAGTTGGGACTCTTAATATACCCTTAAATTAAATACAACTTGTGTGTCATCAGTGTTAACCTCTTCTCTGGAAAAAATCAGTGTCAAGTGTCATCAGTGTTAACCTCCTGGAAAAAAATCTTATGCATATATTTTTTACATAAACATATTTTTCAAATTATAATATATTTAGAAGTATGCTTTGCAAGTAACTTTGAAAGAATTATTGTTTAATATTTGCTGAGGAGCATATCAAGCTAGGGGAAGTTGAGGTTTTGAGAGTTAACAAGAAGTTCTTAAAGAACTAAAATAGTCTACTTTCCTGTTACTTAAATACTTACTGAAATTCTAATCTGGAAACAACTAGGTTCATAACAGTAAATGTCATCAACAATTGTTTCTACACTAGATTTACACACATTAGAAAAAAAAATTGCTAAACTCAGCATCCAGCTATAATTTAAACTTCTAAAATCCAAAATCAACTATTTTCCTTAATACAGGGTTTGTGCGCGTATGAAAAATCATGAAAAGTCATGAATTTGGACATAGGGTAAAGTTTGTCATGAAAAGTCATGAATTTGAGCATAAACCGACCAAAACTCATGAATATGAGCTAAAAAACAACCAAAAGTCATGAAAATCGATGGTATGGGTTTTGTTAGCAATATTATAAGTTTAATTATTTTTCCTCTCATGCAAATATAAGTTCTTAATACCGGTTACGTCATTAGGCTATTGCGTAGATCGGTGACATCACGGCTTGTTGCTGCGGGGTGCCGCGTTTGTTTCCTTTTTTTCCACCGGAGCTTCTATTATCACGTCACGCGTACGTATGTGCAATGGGAGTTTTTGATCACCGCGGCTGGCTATTTCTTTGCGGGATATTTAAGCTTTGGCTTTGAAATTTCTTTTCATGGTCACTCTTTTTTTTTAAAACAAGCATTAAATATGGTGGTGATTTGATATGAAGCGCCGGAGAACCTTAAAAACATGGCGGAAACGTCCACTATTTACAAATCTTTATTTTTTAAAAAAACTTTAATTGTAAATTGCTTATTGTTTCTTTTTATTAAAAAATTATTTTGGTATCAAGTTCGTTTCTTTGCTTCTTCACTTCGTGTCACGTTTTATTCTATAGGTTTTTAAAGATTTTATAGTGGCTTTTTGGATTGTCGGAGTTTTGCGAATTTCGGAACACGGGAGCTTTTTTCAATTTTTAGAACGTTAGAGCTTTTAGATGTTCTAATAGCCAAAGTTGCATGATTTTCGGATCGCCGCAATTTATAATGGTAGAAAAAAATCAATGAATATAAATTTGGGGAAATTTCCTGTGGTAGAGAGGATTTTAGAGCTATAAAGCCTTATTTTTAACCTATTTTTTAAAAATAAATTTGTATCAATAATTTTGCTGATAGGCTTTTTTGTAATTTAGGTTTAACTGGTGTTTTTTAAACTTCTTTTTAATGAAAGCGTTACCCGTAATTAAAAGAAGGAATGCAATAGCAATAAAAGGCACACATATTACGGAACACAAAAAAAGCTCTGAAATAATTAATTAAAGAAAACTTTAATACATTGAGCATTACTTCTGCAATACGTTTACATTAACAGAGAAAGATTTTTCAAATATCATACATTTTGAAATCATTTTATGGTGCAATAATTTTTTTAATAAATTTTTACACTTGCACATTAAATTAAGCCAATGTGAAAATTGTCCACACAAACATAATAAGTAGTTTACTGTTTGTGTTGTCAACTTTCGAGTTGCCTTAATTTGATTTTTTTTTTATTTGAGATGCGATTTATGGAGTCATGAAAAACTGTTAACTTAGTCATGAGAAGTCATGAACTGAGATATTTAAAATTCCTCAATTTAAATCAAAGAGCTATCTATTAATGGGGAAGAAATAATGAAACAAAATATGTTGATGTCTTTTATAGTTCCTGAGAAAAGTTTTCCTACTGTTGAAAAACTTTATATTTCAGGATACGCAAAATAAATGTAAGGTTTAGGTAAGAACTGATGTTCAGAGTTTCTCCAAAATGCTTAAAAAAAGGAAACTACTTAACAGAAATCGATAATCTTGGTCTTAAATTAAAGCTAAAGATATGTAGAATAAAAAAAAGAAAAACAGAAAATCGATATTTTGACCCAAACACCCATCCGACTTCCCTTAAGCATTTACTAAAAGTCGCCAATTCTATAGCTATTAAGTGCGATATGAACAGTTTTTTTATATTTGTCTTGTCTCTTAATTTTAATGGGGGCTGGGGAGCCCTGTCGGTTCGGGTCCCGGCATCGCCAAAATAACTGCCGACATATAAACGGCCTGTGCAGTCAAAAATGTCCGACGAATAATACCCCGTGTAGAGGGAGTGCACGTTAAATATGCTCCAAAGTCCCAACCCTGTGTACGATGTCACCCTTAACGATTGCGTTGGGTGCCTACTCAGGTGTCGGCTCGTCACTTGACTGTGGTTCTAAAATATGACGCCCGTCGCCAATAGCCCTCATGTAGCTCTAGTGCGACGATATTTCAAACTAAACTAAACTAAAATTAATTTTAATAATAATGTCGTATGTATGGGAATGGGACTGATGTATGTGAAATCTTTTGTATCAAGTCTTTTCGCTAAAGCAATTTCACTATTGTGTAGATTATGTGCTAAATCAAGTGTTGGATACAGGAGTTCCGCCGTCAATAACCCGTGTGTTGCTCTAGTAAGATGTCTATTCAACAAAAACCTATATAAATTGTACAATTTGGATAACGGTTTGATTTAGTTTCACAAGAATGACCAAGGCATTAAAATTATATTGTTTCAAAAGGAAAAATCATAGTTGTATTATCAACAATTAGTTACCCAAAGCCATTATTCAGGAGAGTAAGTGTGTTGCAATAGTTACAATGAAAAGTTAATAAAGCAACAATGTGAGACAAATCAACAATATTTTTTAAATATTTTTAATACTTGTAGTGAAGTAAAAGTTCGAGCATTAGGTTGATTATTTTGAAAGAGTTATAATTTTTCAAAACTTTTCGTTTAAAACAGTTTTAAACGATTTTTAAAGCCTTTTATGTAAAAGCCTATAGAATTTCCAACATCTGAAGAAATTTCGCTGGATATATTAACAGTTTTTAAACCATATAAGGGCTATTAATACTAAAGAACTTCCAAGCATCTTGCGAGTCTGCTATTCCATATTGTTTAAAAACCATATAAAGGATTTTTCTAAAAGCCTTTAAAATTCCTAATATCTTGTTAGACATTGTTTTTAAAGAATTCTACCAGAAATTATGAAGTTCATCAAGCGTTTAATAAGAAAGGAAAGATCTCCCGAAGAAGAATTGGACAAAGTCAAATTTTGGGTTCCCGAAGTTGAACCAAAGGTGGATAAATTATGCAATCAAAATGTGAGCAAATTTCTGAAGAAGGATGTTGTCAAAACCGCCAAGCACATCACTCAGGTGAGTTGGGATATCTTCAAGAAAATAGAAGACGAAGACGTCATCGAATGGCGAAAATCTGAGACCTTCAAAGAAATGCACCAACTCTATGCCAAGATTAACATTTGGACCATCGACATGATCTTGTCCGGGAAGACCTCAAAAGTACGATCTAAGATTATACAGCATTTCTTAAAAATTAGCCAAAAGTTGCTTACGTTCTGCAACATCAACGCGGCTCATGCAATTATCAGTGCCCTTCAAACTGAGGCCATTCAGAGGCTGTTCGACTCATGGACGAAAATGTCAAAGAAAAACCAGGAACTTTTCTTCGAGTTCGATGCCCTGTTTCCCGACCATGAAGAAAATTTTGTCTTGATGAATCAACTCATGGAAGACATGCAAGCAAATGGACGCACCTTCATTCCATACATGGCCCTTTTAATAAGAGATGAGATGACGTTAAAGCACATGGAAAATGGCGAAAATCCACTGAGTGTTAAAAGGAGTTGGCTGATCTGGAACAACTTCAGAAAAGTGCCAATGCTTCAGGCAGCAGATGACTTGCCAAACAAATTTGCAAAATGCTATTGGGAGATGTCTGATAAAAAGATAAAACTCTTGCAAGAGACTTCGGCGGCCATCAAACGCGGCAGAGTATTGGAGGCATCTTACAAGATATACAGAGAAGCCTGGCTGGATCCAGATCGAGAATATTAGGCTATTTACCAAGCCAAAGGGGTGGGGTGTTTGGAAAAATATTCGGAGCAAGCAGGAAGCAAATGTTTTGCAGATTTTATGTAAACGCTTAAATTGTATGAAGAATAGAGACTTTGATTATATGAAAATAATTATAATGCTGGTGCTGTACTTCAGAGCTCTAGGACAGAATAGTACTTCAGAGCTCTACTTATGCTTCTGGTAATTGGGTATATTAAATTCAAGTTTCAAGAGAGGTTGTTGAGATTCAAGAGATGTATCGAATAGATCAACAGATAATGAAAGAGATGTCAAAAGACTTAAAGAACAACCGAGTACAAGTTTATGTACGCAACATGATACACCGAAAAAAAATATTGTTCACCTGATAAAAAATTTCATTTATAAATTGTTATTGACTGCTTTTGAATCATCTATAAATAAATAGAATTTTTCTTTGTAAATACCTTTGTACTGCGCTAAATTAAGTACATAAAATACCATATAATGAACAGAATACTTATTATTGCACGTTATTATGAAACATAGTTTATGAATTAAGCTCCTAATAAAACTTTTTGCTCTAGGGTAAAGCGTCATTTGATTAGAATTTGGGATTGTTCATTTTGGCAGAGATATTTAAAAGTAATTGTAATTATTTTAAAGAGTTTATAAAGAAATTAGAAGTACAATTAGTAGCATAGTATTATATAATTATATAAATTTGTCATGTTGTGCTTCATAAAAAAAATTAGCTATGTATTATTAAGCTATGCTGCTAAACAAAATTACTCAACTGCTACACAAAGAATGATTTGTGTAGCAGTTGAGTAGTTATGTTTGCTGTTTTTTTGTTTTTAGTTCAGATTCTTATTTTCCTATACTTGGTTTAGATGTGCGAAGAAATAATTGTTTGCTTAATATAAAAGTATATTTTAGAAGATAATGCATTGCACATCAAATTTCATAATGGCTCGAATTAAAAAATTTCATTCGAATTTTAATTAATATTCTTTCACAAATAACTTAATATTATTTATCGTCTGCTCGATTTATTTGTAGTTCGAAGAATATTGAAATATTTTTTAATTACAAAATTAAGGAAACTACTCCAAAATGCATTAAAAAAATTAATGTAAATTAAAACTAAGCAGAATTGTATGCAAAAAATATGCCTTGCTGCTTTCTTGGTAAACAATTAATGAACAATCAAAGAATCATATTGTGCTACATTTTATGACTTAATTCCAAAATGATTCATGAAAAAATGATTTTGCTTCAAATATTTTTAAATAATGTTTCAAATGCCATTGTTGATTTGGCAACAGTAATTTAAATGTCTCAAAATTGAATTTAAATGCTAATTCAATGGGAAATTCGCCGACAGATAGTAGATTTATGTCCGTCCGGACGTACAGACAGGCGGACAAAAAGTATGAAAGTTGGGTCTCTGAGGTCATAGCTTTCTAACAATTATTTTTTTTAAGATCCGAATAATAGAACCGATTTCGGAAGGGGGTTACGGACAGACAGACGGACGTCAACCGCATGTCAATACCTATTTTTTCATTTTTTTTTAATTCTTTCGAATTAAAAAAAGAAAAGTAGGCTAAAAATGCACATTTTTGGTGTGCTATGAATCAACAAACAGACTCTACCATTTTTTGTAATTAAAAGGCCATTTGAACTTTTTTGTAATCCAAAATTTTTGATAAATTAACTGCTGAAAAAACTACTACTTTTCCCTCTTGGTACATCATTTTTCAACACAAGCAATAAATCTGCTTCCTTGGTATCAGTATTTTTGAAAGGCACATTTTATTTGATATATAAAAAGTTAGTATTCAGAAAAATTGTAAACTGAAGTTGTGAAGGAAATTCTCTACAAAGGACCACATATGTGTACCTCTAGAGCAAAGTTGTTAATGGTTAATCAGTGTGGTCATGTAAAATAACATTATACAGGTTTCTTACTAGTTTTTAGCATATCTTTTTTTTGTTACAGAAACTATTACTCCTGTAACAGTGCCAGTTATGAAGTGTCCCAAATGTCAAAGTGGGGATATAACAATCAAAACAAAACGAGATAACAGAGGGTAATGAATGTTTTTTAGTACTTCCAAATGTTTTAAAAGATAATGTCTCACATTCGTTTTTCGTAATATTGTGTTTACAATTTTAATATTATTTTTATAACCAAAAAAAAATACTAATGGATCTTTTTATTATAGACCTGCTGTGCATATTTGATGGTTTTTTTTTATTAATTTCATTTTAAATTGTGTATGTTCTCCTTGTTAAGTATGTGCTATTTAGACGGATTTCCATGAATTTTTCAAAACAATTTTTAGAAAATTTTTTTACTTGTTGTCGTTTACAGCCATGTTTTAATTTAGGAATAGTATAGATATTATGATACTGAAAGAAAGTTATAGATAATGTATTAAGTTTTTATTATTGTCTATATTCACAAAGTCCATTTGTGTTTATGCCAGGGGTCGAAATTAACTTTTTATGCCAGGTGCACGAGTGCACCCAAGTCTTGTGACTTAGGTGCACTAAATAATAACTAGGTGCACAAATATAAATATTATGTGCACACATATAATATAAATAACAAATTAAAAAACAAACTATTCTTCATAAAAATTGACTAAATGCAGGGTTTCCGCGCATATGAAAAGTCATGAATTTGGACATAGGGTAAATTTTGTCATGAAAAGTCATGAATTTGAGCAAAAAACGATGAAAAGTCATGAATTTGAGCAAAAAACGACCAAAAGTCATGAAAATCGATGTATTCGAATCGCTGGAGTTTCGCGACTTTCGGATGGTCAGAGTTTCACGATTTTTGGACCACCGTAGTTTTGCGACTTTCGGATCGCCAGAGTTTTGCAATTCATTTTTGGAACTTGGTTGCCCGATGTGCACCCAAGTTGAATACTTATGTGCACAATTTTTTTTTTTTAGGTGCACGGTGCACCCGCTAATTTCGAGCCCTGGTTTATGCATGTGTGAGAGAGAAATATATATGTTAGGAATGTAAATGTAAGAATGTAAATAATTTTTGCTAACAAAAAATGAAGATCTAATTGCTCCAAAATATGAGTCAATTATACTGTGACAAATATTTTTAAATGTTTGCTCTAAGTATTCATATTTGAAATAAAACTTTTATTTGATTGCACTATCAATAACAGACTGGACATTGTAAACTTTTTGGTCTTCTATTCCATGAATTAAGTTTGAATTATTATGTATATTTAGCATTCGCTCTTTTTAGGTTCTTCCTTGGATGCTTATCTTTCCCAGATTGTAATGCTACACTGTGGTTACCTGATAGCTTAGAACAGATATCTGTGATAGAGGAACAATGTCAAGAGGTAATCAATGCATTTATTAATTGCAAACGGTTCTTCCATTGCCTTTACAACCCCCCAAAATAGATTTTTAAACATAAAATTATTTTAGGGCTCTGTAAAGAGGAGATTTATTTCAAGCGGCCTGAGACATAATCTCAATAGCCAAATTTCTGATAAGTTATAAACCCGACAGGGACGAAATCCTGACACTAGAAATACATATTTTTTTTCACTATTGTTGTTAAAACTGTTGGTTGTTAAAAATTTTTGTATATAATCAAATATTTGAACTCGGGAGAAAAACAAGAAAATTAACTTACTGCATTACCTATTATAAAGAAAAATATTGTCCACAGAAACCAACCAGACTGCATAATAACTAACTGTCCAAATTATGAAACAGAATCACTAAATAAAAATGAACAATGGACTATTAAAAATACTTCGATTAATTAGGCATTCTGTATAAAAATGCATTTTGAATGTAACACACCTTTTTCGAACCAAAAAAATTTAAGTTCACATAGCAAAAAAGAAAAGTACCTTTTCCTGAATGCAAAAATATTAATGAAAAATATAGTAATTTAATTGCCCTTAATTACGCATAACAGCATTATTTTATCGATTCGTCAGGATTTCGACCCTGTCCGGCTTTCGGCTGTCAGGATTATGTCAGAACCCATTTCAAGCACTTATTTTATTTTAGATCATATTTGTCAGTTACATACTTCAGTTTTCTGCCCAAAATCCAAATAACATTAATAGTTTATGTTTGAATTTTTCACAAATTATCAACACAAGTTATAATAAAATTATTGTTGATCTAATAAATTATTTTCAGTGTCTTCCTAGGGTTGTGAAAAAAGTAAAACTAAAATTCAAACCTGGATCTATGAGGCCTTTTTATCCTGATCTGTATGTATATCTTTGAATTAAAAAAAATCTTTTCTAACCCAATTTATATTTGTTTGATTTATGCCTTGTTATACTTGGTTATACAGTAGAACTCCAATTATCCGAATTTCAGAAAAAAAATCCACCAGCCTATCTGTTACTGTTAAATTTTATTAGATGTCTTGTCTAGTAATTTTTTTAGACCGAAAAAAAAATTCTTGGCATGACATCCAACAGAGAAACATTTACGAAATAGGCGGGATATAAAATTTAATATGTCTCATATAAACTTTTATACTAATTGTAACTGCTTTATTTTATGTTCTAATTTTTTATTTGTGTGAATCAACTTTCGAATATCGTAGTAAACTTTCAATATCTATCATTCACCATAGCTTCTCAAAGAAACCAATATTCCAACATAAGTTGAATTAAAAAAAACTATTACAAAAATCTATAATTCAAACTGCCAAACGGCACCTTACACTGTGGTTTTGGTTGAGTTGATGACCACCAAAACTAGAACGACATGATTTCACAGAACAACAATACATTAACTAAATTAATAAAAATATGCTTTTTTTCCAATTGACTCCAATTATCCAAATTTCTGATTATCTGAATGGGGTTAGGTCCCAATTGCTTCGGATTATTGGAGTTCTACTGTAGTATGTTTTAAATTTATTTTTAAAAAAATATTTATTGTTTTAAAATGTGTTGTTGCAGACTTGAATGTTGTTTAGGAGGTTGCGACACAGAACTACTAGATATATTAGGTGCTCGACCCATAACTTCTGCAGGAAGTAAGTTATTAAATTCAGTGTTTATTTTTATTTAAAATTACTTATAAAATCGAAGTGATAATCTGTTATTGCCATGTCCATTTTTTAAATTATTACTTGACTTATAAATTTGCATGCATAGACTATGGTCCTTTTTCTCTTAAAAAAATATAGGTAAAATCCTAGTCTCTGGCCTAGTCCTGGCAACAAATTACAAATAACTTTTTTTTGGCAACTATGTACACTAATCAAAAGGAGAATGTTAAACTAACATTGCATCCTGAAGCTAATAAAGATAAGTTTTGGGTTACCGACAGAAATCGCAAGCAAAGTCGCCTTTCGGAAAATGTGATTTTTGAGAAGTGTGATTTCGAGACTGTGAATAAATAATGTGTAGCTCCAAAATTTGTGTTGGGTGCCTACTTAGGTGTCGGCTCGTCACTTGACTGTGGCTCTAAATTACGATGCCCGTCCCGAATAGTATTTTGTGTTGCTCTAGTGTTTCAATAATTCAACCCAACCCATTTTTTTAATTACTTTAATTCATAATTTTTAGCTTCCACACTACGTTAAAGTGGAAGGTATTATAATCGTTCAGTCTGTCTGTCAGTCCGTCCGTCAAGCACTTTCATAGCCCAAACTACAAATGCTACAAACAAGTGTGATACGTCAAAAAATTCAGCCCATCGAAATTAGAATACATTGAAAATTTCAGAGAAAAATTTGAATTCGAAGTACTTCAATTATTTAAAAAACTGCAACATTTAATGCTTAATTAAAAAGCATAGGAAGCCATTTTTATTAGAATTAAATCACAATTACCATTCGCAACAATCGCTCGAGAAACTTTATTCTTTCAGACAATAAATTAAAATAAATTTATTTTTGCGACATCGATCAGTTTGAAATGACGTCAAATATGTTTCACTACGAGATTCTTTGTATGTTGATATGAAATATTTTCATTCTATTTAAAGGCAAGAATATTACATTTTATTCTTTGAAATATAAATTAATTTTGCAAAGATAGTAATATTTATTGAATTTTCGAAATTAAATAAATGAAACTAGCCAAATTTAGCATGCAAATGTTTAATATAGAATTAATGCTGTGTTTGGTGCCTTTTTACCTGTTAAATACAACTGTTGTGTGGAAGCGGGTTAAGTGACAGATTCTGTTACAAACCTACTTGTTGTTATTTTAGATTCAAGTACTTCCTCAAATACAACTAGACAACCCCCTACTCGTAATGCAAGTTCCGACAGCGGGTACGAATCGGCCAATCACAGCATCTCAAGACGTAACAACTCCACCAATAACACATCTTCTGCATTTCCTCTGCGGTCCCAGTCAACTTCAGGTGTTGGAAATGCCCCACGGCAGTCAATTTCTTCATCTGGTCAACAGTTTCCGAGAAACCCTTTTCGGTAAACATTGGTTGGTTTACTATTTGTGGCATAGTTGGTGCATGGAAACTATTTTATTTCTTCCTACATTATAATGATAGTAATAGTCACATACAATATTCATCAAGTTGTGTTCCTGTAGACTGTTGACGGTATAGCGATAGTTTGATACTTGAAATTTTTTGGTCTTCATGTATAAATCTTGATAAAAAAAAAAAAAATGCTGTATCGTAGATTTGGTACAGAATCTTGAGTAAAACTGTATTTTATCAGATTCTTAATAATCTAATAAAACACTAAGTTTTTTTAAAATGATAATAACATACATTTTAAATCCATAAAACATTATACAGAATATTGACACAATCATTTTATTGTATAGACATGTGGTGTTGCCAATAATAGTATAGTTAAGCGATAATATTTTACAAATCAGAGGATTGTTAATTTGGTCATTATTTGATAACATAATGGTTGTATATTACGTTTTTTAATGAAACTTGTTTTTTTTTGTATCTCTGAAATAGATTGAAATTAGTATATAACTAAAACCTAAAAATTTAAATTAAGCATATTGTATAGATTATCAAATAAAAGGTTCATTGATTAAATTGATTAATATTGCTTAAAATATAAAATATTATTTTAACTGTAATTTTTATGTGTAAACTAAAAAACTTAAGCATCAGTTTACGAAGTAATTATATATAGTTTTTTTTTCTTGATAACTAATAAAAACCACCATTTTATTTTTAACATCATAAGTAAATTAATCAATAAATATTTAAGTTATATTGAAATATATGGTAAAATTAGTCATAAACTTGTAACTATAATGTTTTTCAATATTAGAGGCCTTATCAATTTTAATTTGTCAATTTTGTTTGTTAAAAATTAATTACATAAGTTTCTAAATATTTTTAATTAGACCTGTTCCTGATCAAGACAACCGACCATCAGCGCCATCTGATGATGTTGTGTGTAACTGCAACAAAAAAGCCATCATTTTAACAACGAGGAAAGAGGGGCAAAACCAAGGTATTAAAACTATTAATTTAGCTTCAAAGTACAATAAACGAGTCATAAATACTGACATTTATATTGCATATTGCTAAAATTATTCAACTGTTTTCAACACTATAAATAATATTTTAGTTTTTTTTCTACAAGATGTACTGAAGTTTGTTTTTTGTACTTATAATAGAAAATTATGTATAACATAAAAGCAATTTTTTAATCAAAATTATAATGGCAAGTAATAATTTTTAATGTGCAATTTAAAATGTGTTTATAAATTTTGAAAGTATTTAATATTAAAAGATATGAATTTCTGCAAACGAAACTTCCCCAATGTTAACCTATGGATTGGATAGTTTTAAAAAAAATAGGATCCACAATTGTTACCTATTGGTTCCGAATTTGATGATATGCTTTAGTATTGATAAAGCTTTATGTGTGTGTAGCTAATTCTTGAAATTGTTTTGGAAAATTGATTTTTATTCTCTGTTAAGCATCGTTTTGCTTCTTAGCTTATAAAAAAAACATTCAAGTTAATTTAGAATGTTTCAGAAACAATAGAGTTAGTTTCATTTTCGCAAATTCATGTCCTCTTAAGAAATTATTTTATTGGCGTGAAAGTTTTTTCTTAATAAATAAAGATGATTTAGAAAAATTGGGACACAAATTTAATAAGCCATGTTTTTTTTTGTTTCCCAGGAAGACAATTTTATAAATGTCCTGAACCAGCAGGGATCCAATGTGATTTCTTCTTATGGAAAGACGAGGAAAATTCTCACTCGACTTCTACCAATATTCAAACCCAACCTCAGAATAATTTTAATGCAAGACCACAGAATAATTTTCCACCTTCAAGGTAATTATTTTTGACTTAGGCACAGAACTATTTTTGCTAAATAAGTTTTCCTACATATTGATAAAAATTTATTTAAACTAGATTTAAAAATATCCATTCTTTCTTTTTTTAAGTCTTTAATATATAATATATATATTATATATATATATATATATATATATAATATATATATAATATATATAATATATATATATATATATATATATATATATATATATATATATATATATATATATATATATATATATATATCTATAATAATAAAAGAAAGAGTCTGTCTGTCTGTGTGTGTGTGTGTCTGTTATCGGATCGTAAAAGACCTACTTATACTGCCCACAGGAATTCGAAATTTTAAAGATAGATTCCCTTTAATACTAACGTGTGCACCTGAGGCTTAGTTTTTTCATATTTGTTCCATTTTTAGAGAAAATTCGAATTATCTGAAAAAAATACACCACTTTCGCTCAAATCCGATCATTTTTTCTCTTTCCTGATGCCATCGGCTGAAAAAATTAAATAAAACTTTGAACGAAAACATTTAAAATTCAAAATGTTTATTTTTTATTCTTTTGCCATTACTTTCAGAAACTAAATTCATTATTTGAAAAATAATTGACATGTTTCAAGTGACGTAATTCCGCCAGTCTTCATTCCTGGATTTTATTGTGGGTTTATTTGATGATTTTTTCATTGATTTTTCTGTTGACTGCATGTATGCATATTTAAGCAATAAATGTATAGTTAAGCTATTACTGAACTATGATGGTTAATAAAGGCCATCGCACCAGAGCTATTAGTGTTTTATGTCTTTATTTTTTCGCCAAATACGTTGCTAAACTCGCCAAATTATTAACTAAAATTCGCCAAGTAGGCAATTTCTTTTATAAATAATTTATAAACTGGTCGGTTGTTCGAAGGTCATTGTGTTAGAGCTGTATAATGAGTGTGGGTAGCTATATCTATTTTCTCGCCAAATTATTTCCCAAATCGCGCTAAATGAGCTAAAAGGTTTTATGTATTTATGAGGGAATTGTGATGACATTTATGAGTGCATTCTATAGCGTATTTTTCATTTTGGAATTTTAAGGCAATGAAATGGGATTTTATAATTTATAACGAGCGGAAACAATAATAAGTTTATGATCCTATAACAAGGTATATGGTACACATATTTGGAATCTATTTGATATTTTTTTATTCCGTGCGAAGAACGGGTATAAATTTGCTAGTATTATATATATATATATATATATATATATATATATATATATATATATATTTCTCTAATGGGGCTGCAATATTGGCGGTAAAGCCTTTTATAGACTCGGCATATTCCCCAGAACTGAGAGCCATTTCTTTGTGGCACCATATAGGCGACTCTCGCTACCAATTTTGACGCCCAGATTACAATGAATCTGAGCTCTCTGTAGATGTTAAAGTATGCCGAGATTTAATTTTTCCAAGAGAACCCAAGCCAAATGGGCCCTCCAGGGATCTTTTTTATGCCACATAATCATATGACATGCGTGCCCAAGATTTTCCCATCCAGAAAATCCGACGACTCAGCCGGGGCTCGAACCCGCGATCTTGGGCTTATGAGGCGGACACGTTTAACCTCTCAGCCACTGAGCCGCTTAAGTCTAATATAGATGTGTAAAAATACCCAATTTAGTTAGATTGTATGTATAAATGGCTAAGTATCTAAAATTTTTTTTTAAAAAGCTTCTTAGTGACTGGTACAATAGGCCCTCTCGTCAACCATAGATTCTCATTTTAGTATAACTAAATTTTTCCCTTATGTTTATGAAGTAAAGCTAGTCTTAAATTGAGCCATGTATTTTTTAAATTGTCAATGTAAATAATCTAAAATTTCAAAACTTTAGTAAAGAACTTATTTTTAAAAAAAATGATTACTATAGAAATCTAACGATTACTAATTGATTACTAAAAAAATTATTTATTTCCAATATGTAAATATTTGTGTAATCTTTAAGTTAAAATGTCAAAATTGGAAACAACACTTAAAATATGTTTCCTAGTGTCCTTAGTTTTAGTGTGTATATCTGTAATAAAAGTTTAAAAACTATTTTCCTTTAAGGTTCAGGTCTGTTTGTTCAACTTATCAATTTGAAAATCAATGTTCTGATGTCGTTTTTTGCATTAATAGTAAACATAGTTAATATATATCTTTGAAGGGGTTCTGTTTGTATTTTATAGTAGAGGCATTTCTCTCATTTATGAGTCATATTTTTTTGCAGTTTTCTTTTAATGAAATTCAAAATATTTTATAGGCTTTCCTCTAACTCAGATCAAAATGAAAATTCTAATGGAACTGTCATGTGTAGATGTGGAGAAGCAGCTCCTTTGTAAGTTTTATGTTGGTTGTAGATAAATAATATGTTGTCAAGTGTGTTCATGATTTGACATTTTTTTTACAGTAATTTGTTTTTTTAACATTAATTAATTTGGAATATCTCTAAGTGTAAATACATATTAGATAATTGCATGTGCTTTATGTATTTAAAAAATTCTTTTATAGTTAGATATTTTCTACAAAGTTCAAAGACCCTACTGTTCTAAATTATTTGACTAAATTTTTTTTTTTTATAAGTTCAATAGTATTGGTGTATGGTAATATTTCTATGATTTTTTTTATTTTGCTATAAAATATGTTGTACTTTTGGAATGTGAAATCTAAATCAGGTTGTTTGACACTTTGATTGTGGAACGGTGCAGTAGCCGAAGCATTATTTCCAGGATTGTATTGATGATTTATAGAAAACAAAGATGAATTATATGGAGATCGATCACTTGATTTTGATCAATTGATCACAATTAAAGCTGGGCCCAATCAGATTAAAAGTTTCCAATAATGTGTCATCTGTAATGTGACCAGACATAATGTTTTTTAAAGGGACAGTCCCACTTTTTGCACTGCCCCACGTATACCGTGTCTCTACAAAACATCCCACTTTTCTGTTATAGTCTCGAAAAAATAGGAGTGATAAAATAAACAATTGATATTACAACATTTTTTCCTAATACTCTTTGTTTAAAACCTTAAAATGGACTTAAAATACTTATTAGTTCTTTATATTTGATCACCATAGGGATAATGCTATGTATTAGTTATTTTTAGGTTAATAGTTGTTTATCATTAGTTCATTAGTTATACCATTTCTAGAAATTTCGGGAGTAGGTGAAGTACGAGGGCTGTTTTTTTTTCAACCTCCGACGGGCTGTAGCAAAAGACGGGTCAAGATACAAAAAAGATTTTTTTACCAAAAGTAAAGTACAATACTGCTTTATTCTCCATATAATCACCTTGACGATTAAAGCATTTGTCATATCTTTAAACAAGCTTTGAAATACCCTCTTCATAAAATGTAGCCGCCAATGATTTGAAGGGAGTTGTGACGGTTTCTTTGAGCTTAACATCACAGGCATGAAAGTTTTCCGCCTTTCGGCGGAAATCCGCCTTTTTTAAGGGCAGGTGCATTATTTAGTTAGAGGGGGGGCCGGAGGATTATATGGGGGGGTCATGATTAAATTTTATCCTTGAAAGGGGGGCCTGGTTTTAATATTCCAATTATTTACCAAGGAGTGGGGGGGGGGGGGTAGAATTATTATCATTAAGTTTTAAGGTCTTCAGAAAAAATATATATTACCGGAAGCATATAAAATTCATATCACACTAAATGTGAAAAATTGATGCTTTTCAAATTTAACCGAATAAGTTAGTTAAACAACAAATGCATAAAGTAAAACTTTTCTAAATTATATATCGTAATTACTGTGAGCTGCATCATATTGATTAACTTATCAAATTGACAAATAGTACATTTGAAGATTCTCTTTTCAACCTACAGCAAGACAGTCAACCCAGCTGTAAAAAAAAATCTGCTTATTTCCAATGACAATTCCCAACTTTTGAGAACAAACAATTTCCGCAAAAAAAATCTTTAAAAAGTTTACTTACTTACATCAACTTAATATTTCAAATGAAAACTATATTGAACTTGATATTTTATTTTTAAGATGATTTTTTTTTTTGGGGGGGGGGGTAGGTTTGTAGAACTGCTTGTTAGTAGATTGGGGGGGGGGGGGGTCATATTTTAAATTTCAGGTCCCAAGGGGGGGTCAACCTTTTTATTTAAAGCTGTATTGCAAAATCCTCCGGCCCCCTCTCTAGTTAATTAATGCGCCTGCCCTAATATCATTT
This sequence comes from Oedothorax gibbosus, assembly GCA_019343175.1. Lineage (NCBI taxonomy): Eukaryota > Metazoa > Arthropoda > Arachnida > Araneae > Linyphiidae > Oedothorax > Oedothorax gibbosus. Next base: position 8,392,827 of record CM033276.1, on the reverse strand, counting down.
TGGCTGATCCTGAGATCGATGCAAAACCGTTGAGAAATTGTGATCCATATATATGGGGGAGGGGGGGGGGGGGGTCTAAGATCAAACAAGGCGAGACAAAACAAAACACTACGAGACGTCAATGTTTGGTTGACCGATCCGTCTTGAACTATAAAAATAACGGAATCTATATCTATTCCCATTTCGCCGCAAATAATCGAGCAAAAATTACGAGGCATGCATCGAGGTCTGGTTTGGTTCACTGATCCTTGAACTATAAAAATAAGACTCCGATTTTACCTCAAAATGAGCACAAATTACGAGGTGTTGAAGTTTGATTGGTAGGTCTGTTTGAACTAAAACTATAAAAATAAAGAGTCACTACTAGTGCGATTTCGCTGCGAACTAGTAAATATTACGATTCGTATAAGTTTTTTTGGTTCAATGATCCGTCTTGAACCAAAACTATATTGTAAAAATAACTAGACGTAACTGCAATTATGCTAAGAATCGGAAAATATTTCAAATGCGATCATCGTAACACGTCTCTGAATAAACTCAGTTACGATCTCATTTAATTTGAGTTCGAAATATTATTTTTTTTTATAAAAAACATCGGCTTCCATCGGTATACCGATATTTTTAAAAGCCGATAAACCGATTTCTCAGTCCGATGGCTATTTTTTGGAACAAGTGGTGCATTTTGAAACCAGGGTCCGATTAAAGCGGTATTGCATCGCAATTTGCGATGCAAATTCACTGAAACGGCGATACAAATAGTCCACCGATTCGTTAGAATTGCGATGCATTTTTTTTATAGCGATTGTTTACTTTTTCTTTGCGCCGTAATTAGGTGAAACTAAACTTAAATTTTAATAAACAATAAGTTCAAATAGCAGATTCTTATAATGAAGATACAAATTTTAGTTAAATTGTGAAGATGAATTAAGATTAGATTACACTAAGTTTTCTTTAAATCTCGGCCAGCCATTGCAATCTCCGATAAGAAGAGGAGTCAGATAAAGCTTCCGGATTTACTTATTTTGCTGCCTAGTAATTTTCACCTACCGATGGCGTCACATTGCATCAGAATGATTAACAGTTCTCAGACTCTGTTTGATCGGAAGAGTATCTCGTTACTTTTGTAGCTCCAGTTTAGGCCAAGTCGAGCAACCAGAATATTTTCTTCTGATCAAGTGTCTGACTCAGTGTCCGTGAGTCGTGATCACAGGAACGGCTCTAATTAAAAAATACTTTTTGTTTACGTTTGAACTTTTTTCTACTTCGGCCTATACTGTGGTTTCTGATTTTAGACAATTTTTATTTTTAAAAGAAATGGGAGTGTCCACTTATAGAAGCTTTATATATTCAGGTTGTTAGTGAATTTCGAGTCCTTGTATTTTTTTTGGAAAAGTGTTTGAAATTTTTTTTTCTAACTTTGTATGAACCTTGTTAATAAGGATATGTTCTGAAAGACCAAAATTTGGGGATTTCAATCCCAAAGAGAGGTAGTCAAGAATTTTTTTGAAAGTTTTGATTTTTTTTGTTTTATAAATAGAACCCTGCTTGCAACGTAATGGGCTGATCTAAACTCTTAAAATGGTAATTGTGTTATCATTTTACATTTATCTAGTAAGAGTAATTCATTAGTTATCCGATTTTTTTATTAAATATGATTTAATATGGCATCGATATACAGTTTTAAAGTAAAACTAAATTACATTATTTAAGCATTATTTTCTATGTATGTATTTTATGGGAACTAATATAACTCAATTTCTAATTGGTTTTACGGTGTTACGCCGATAGTGCAAAAAAATTGAATTCAGTGTTCAGCCTTTTTGATTAGTTTGCACTTTCATGCCTGACATCAACTTGTAAGCGCTACAATCCAAGCCATTATGCTTATCAATAATTCACTTATGGTAAGCCTTCGAGTTTCCCTAAACACTTGGTCAACTCGCTGAACAATACTGATGTTCATGAAGAAGGGGACCAAGGAAGCAAGTCTGTCGCTACAGACGGTATTGTTCAACGAGTTGACCAAGTGTTTAGGGAAACTCAAAGGTTTACCATACGTGAATTATGGACTAGTAGTGGCTTGGAGGACAGAAAAAAATTGACGTAAAGCTTCCAAATTTACTTTTTTAAACGAAACCGTCACAACTCCCTCCCAATCATTGGCGGCTACATTTTATGAAGAGGGTATTTCAAAGCTTGTTTACAGGTATAACAAATGCCTTAATCGCCAAGATGATTATATGGAGAAATAAGCAGTATTGTACTTTACTTTTGGTAAAAAAATCTTTTTTGTATCTTGACCCGTCTTTTTGCTACAGCCCATCGGAGGTTGAAAAAAAAACAGCCCTCGTATTATATGAAAAATTGTTGGGGTGGGTAGAAATAGATTGCCCCGATTTGGGGTTTTGAAAATCTGGTCACATTAGTCATGTAAACAAACTCTTTCAGGCTGACAGTACGAAAGGAAGGCCCGAATAAAGGCAAGAAGTTTTACGGCTGTTCCCAAGGCATGGGCACAGGGTGCGGCTTCTTTCAATGGGCAGAAGAGGACAGTTCGAGTGCCGATCTTTTTCCAGGGCCTGCTGCCAGAGGTATTTGTTTATATGGCTCCTTAACAAAACCCTCTAAATTTAAATGAGGATTTTAGGAGTATCTGCATAGAGTTATAAGGCTGTGTCCTGACTATGACATAAATGCCACAAATGCAACAAAACTTGGCGACTTCACTAGGCTGAGTCAGCCACATGCTATTGCATCACTTGGCGCCCGCCAAGTTTTGTTGCATTTGATGTCGTAGTCAGGACACAGCCTAAAGAAGATGGAGATGCTGCCGGGCAACAGCCAATGAAAAAATCGGTTTGTCAAGTGAAGCCATTGATCGCTTTTTTCCATCCGTCCATGTGGTACCATCCTAAAGTGGAATTTGTACTGGCTTATTGCATCGATTTGGCGACTTTTTGGTTGTCTTATGACACACAATAATTACAACGTATTTTGTTACCTGTGAAGGTGCTTACTACCATCTTATGTAAATTACAATTTCATGTTACAGCCTACAATTTGGTAAACAGTCATTTTTTTTGTTTTTAAATCGATGCCTTTTAATTAATAAAATGATGTGTTTAACAATGACCTAATGTTGGGAGAGCAGTTTGTTTAGGCTTTCTATGGTTAATTAGCGCTTGACTTCTGATGGTTTCACTTTTTTTCGTGCAAACATTTCCATCTTCTTCTTAAATCTATGAGTGCCTGAAACGCCTGTTTTTTAAAGGTTATAGATCAAATGACCATATGCACTGTATTTTGCAGTACAGTTTGGTTTGTTATTCAACTTTCAGTATTGTGAAAGCTATAAAGTGCCTGTTTATATTGCACTGTGGAATTAATTCACTTGCTTTATACAATGTCACGAAATAAAGACGGGCACCAACTTTCAAACAATCAGTTTCCCAGATGGATGTAAACACAAACCAGTAATTTATTCTTCCAAATATAACTGAAAGTTAGATAAAATTTGAACCACAGGGAAATTTCAATAAAAAATGATGCTTCTCAGATGATAACTTTTTATGGAATGAACTTTTAAATTAAAAAAAAGTCTATTGGCCTCGCTATTTGTTAGCTATAAGTTATTTAATTCTTTATTTGTTTAACTTTAAATATTTGCCCCACATAAATTGCTCAGGACTTCATTTTAATATTAGTCAATGATTAAAATAAAATTAAGCAGAGAGTTCAAGTTCGTGCGGCAAATTCTCTTGCTGACTGTCATTAATGGGTGAATTGTTTTTATTTTGCAATATAGGTTTCGACCGAAACTCAGCAGGCCCGTCGCATGGCAGATTTGGCGGCTCATCCAAAAAAAGGCCAGCAGCCGATTCTGGGGGTTCTGCCAACAAACAACAACGAAAGTGTGGAATCTGTGGCGAAGCAGGTAATACTCCGGAGTTGTTTTTAAAAATCCTTTATCTTTAAAGTGTTTTTAAGTTAATGTGTTCATGTTTAGGAACAAATAGCTCTCCTTTGGGATGTAAAAAAAATCTCTTAATCATGGTTGAAACTAATAATGATTTTGTAACTGTTTTGGCTCGACTTGATAGCTGGACTAAATAACAACTTAAACACACTTTCTTAAAAGGATATATATAGGGGAAACTAGGGACATTTGACCCATAGGGATACATGACCCAATGCCCTTTACTCAGCATCGGAAAAGTTTTATATGTTGAAAGTGGCATCACTTCTTTTCTTTCAGTCAGTCTAACACATGGTGAAAAAACCCAACTGAATCAGTGCGTACCTGTTTAGCTGTACGAAGAAATACATTTTCATGCACTGAAAGTAAATTTTTGATGCCATAAGATTTTTGGGTCGATATTTTTTGGTTTAAAGGAAATATTTTTTCAATTAGTTACTTGTTTTGTTCATGCTTTTAGCTATGATTACATGTATAATAGTTTTAATGTATTTATTTGCAAAATACTTTGTTTTGGGGCTAAGCAAAAAAAAGTGCAACTAGGGATACTTGGCCCAAGCCAATTAAGGATATCTGACCCAAGTAAATAATACAAAAAGTAGACAGAAGCAGACCAAGTAATTTTTTTAAAAAATCCTGGGTTCTTAGAAGTAAACGACTGAGTTCTTACCAAATATTTTGGGAAAATGGAACATAAAGAGATTTTTTGGGAAGGTACAAGAAAAAAAAATTATGACAAGTTTGCAATTCAGTTTGAAAAAAGAAACAGTGGAAAATGTTTTAAATGGCCTGAAATGGATAATATATCCCAAAATGATATTGATAAAATAGAAGCGATTATTTAACCACATTTGTTTTCTCTGCAAAATAAAATAATCTCCAGTTATGTATTCAAACAAGACTTTACGTTTAAAATTGAATGATTCGTTAATATAAGAATAATTAATGGGTTAAAAATATATGTAATAATTTTGTCTGACAAAAATGAAAATATATATAAACTTAATATGATATTAGTTTTGTTATAATGTTAAAGTATTTGATAATTTTTAGTCATTTTACCAAATATACGGGTTGGGTCACGTATTCCTAACTAAAGTTTTAAATAAACTAAAGTTTTGAATAACCTAAAACTAAAGTTTTAAATAATATATATTGTGTAATACTTTATGAAGTATAAATTGACTGCATTTGAACATCCATAAATAGTGTTTTTTAAAAGTTACAAGCCAAAAACTACAAGTTGGGTCATGTGTCCCTGGTTCCCCTGATATATTTTACTTTAGGAAATGTAATGTGAGATATATTATTTCGAAATTTGTAATGAGGGCATTCAGCTCATGTTCATTTTTTTTAAAGAAAATAATTTACTGTTGAAAATCCATTTTCAGGTCACAATAGAAGAGTTTGTCCTCAAAGCAGGTGACACTTGTAAAATAATATTTTATCTTTGTACATATGTATATTGGAATGAAAAATAAAAAAAGTTTTTATATATTTCTAAATTTCATATTTGTTATTCTTTGAGTTAATAATTGAGTTTTTTTTTTAATGTTTGGCTTTGTGGCAGCCACCTTGCAAGCAATTACCATAGCAACTGTATGTAAACAAAATTCATGGAAGACCAAGTTCAGCTTATTCCCTCTTAAACTTATGAGTAAAATAGCTTTAAAAGTATAATTAGCTCAATAAATATTGATTGTAAAAAAAATCTTAAAGTACTAAAGTTGTAGTTCCCTTTATGCTCTACAACTTATGTTCTAAATTTAATAGAATTGGAGACATTGGACAAAAAACGAAATTTTGGTGGGAATCAGCATAAGTACGAATTAGTGTCAGAGCTATGCTAGGAGAATCTTGTACTGTGATTCGATAATGTCATATATTGGATTTGTAGGAGGATCAGAGAAGGGGAGTTGGGCAGTGTTAGAAATTGGATCAGAAAATTTAGGAGCAATATATGCTTAAGGGGAGTAGGATGGGTGTTTGGGTCAAAAATGTTGATTTTCTGTTCTTTTTTTTAATCTGCATATCTATAGCTTTAATTTAAGACCAAGATTATCGATTTCTGTTTAGTGGTTTTCTTTTTATAAGTATTTTTCAGAAACTCTATATATCAGTTCTTACCTATACCTTACTTTTCCGTTTCCTGAAATATAAGGTTTTTCAACAGTTAAGATCATTTTTCTCAGGAACTATTAAAGATATCAACATGTTTTGTTTTATTATTTCTTCCCCATTAATAGCTCCTTGATTTAAACTAAGGAATTTGAAATATCTCTGCTAAAAAAAATAATAATTATATATAGATTTTTTTGTGTGCATTTTTTAATACATTTACATATTTAAAAAAAATCACTGTAAAAGTATTTTGTTATACTGCGAAATATTCTCAGTTTAAATCAAAGAGCTATATGTAAGGAACAAACTATAAAATAAAATTATAATGATCTTGTATAGTTCCTGAGAAAAATGTTCCTAAAGTTAGTAAAATTAACATGGGCGAGATAGAACCATCCGACTCCCCTTAAAGAAACAAATATACATTGTCTAGGAACATTTTTTATGAAAAAAAATACTTTTATTTCAAAATTTATCCACAAACTTTGGATGTCTACTGTACCCAACAAGGCGATTTAACTTTTAAGACCGTCTGAGTTTTGAGATTATAGAATCACTAAAGTTTTGAGATTATAGCAGAGTTTCTATAACTAAAGTTTCACATTTTATACGAATCACCATTTAAATAACAGGAGTTTATAAATATTACACTCGCATGAGTTTCTAAATTTTTTGATGGCCAGAGATTTTGAATTGAAAGATCACTGCAGCTGTAAGGTATTTAGGACTTCCAAATTTTTGTAATTTCAAGATTATTATTTTCGGTGTGACTATTGAAAATCATGATTAAATAATTAATATTTACTATTATTTAACCTAGTCGCAATAACCACAATTAAATAATATAATGGTAATACAATGTGGTTTTTACCGTAAATATTGTCCTATCACTTCTTGGCATCTATGATGTGTGTTTTAGACGAGTCCAAACTACCTCTCGTAAAAAAAAGGGTTAAGGAAGATTTTATTTAAACTAGTTACTATATTTGGCGATTAATTGCTTTTGCAGGCGCAAATTTCTTTAAGGATTAGAAACAGTTTCTCAACTGAACGGCAGTTCGAACTTGCATCGGGTTCACTGGTATTGCCAGTTATATTTTAACTTATAGCGTTCCCCAAGGTGATACTGAATGCGTTAAAAACATACTACAGATGCGAATCAATTGAGATCAAGGCAACATAACAAAGAAATGCACATGCAATCAGGGCCCTATTAGCAATCAACTTCAATTTTCCCTTCACCAACAACCCATATGTAGTTTTAGTGTGACACATTTCCAACCAAACTGACCCACCAGTCCCCTATGCTCGCCCAACACCATGGGATCTGCCTCCCTTAGGTTCTCTTACACAATCAAAATATTTGAGATGCTAAGAAGTGACAGCTGGACTAAACCTAATTTTTACCATGCCTTGGTAGTAAAAACTAGTATTTATCAGTAAAAACACCCTACCCTGCCTTCATCTACTGACAACAAGGCTGTTGCAAGGGTGCAGAAATTTTAGCCATCTAGGGAAATTTCGAGAAACTAAGATAATTTAACAATGAATGATGTAATTCCCCAATAGCCATCTGTTTTGGGCGGCTGTCTTTTATGTAAATATGGAGTGAGCAATGTGCACAAACAAAATTTTCTAATGCACACTGATTGAAACCAAGCCTATAACATGTAAAAATTTAAGGAAATTTTTATATATATTGGGAGTAAAAACATTTTCTGCACCCCTGATCTGCTGTTTATCTTTTCATTGTTCAATTTGGAAAAAATAGGTGAAAGTCTGATCGACATGATCAATTTTTGAACATTTAAGTTTACATAAGTTAATTCCTTGAAAAACTTTTCTGTAGTTTTGTGACAAATTGCAATTTCCTGGATCATACTTAACTTTTATGTCCCATTTTTATGAAAGATGTCTTGTATTTTTTTATTCGGTCGAGAAAATTAATGGTGCAGGGCTTGTGTCAATGCAGTGTATAGTATGGTTTCAGCAGACTAAAAATGTAAATATAAACCCAATAAAGGGTCATTCCATGTGAAATCAACCAATGTTCTGGACCTTGACCTCTTGGATTTCAATAATTTTTGGTATATAGTTTGTACTAATGGAGTATATGAAAAATCCAAAATTTTAAATTTTTTGTCTCAGCCGTTTTTTTAAAACAGAATTTAGAATATCGTAAAAACTGCAAAATTTGCCTTGACTGCCATGCACAAATTTGTTGATAATGGACAAACTAATCATGCTAGAAAGTTCTCATATGTGTCATTTTAAAGCTGTTGTTAAGGGCTTTAATATGATATGTAACATGAATATATATATATATCATTGTTAAATTTCCCCAAAACAATTTATTTTTTAAAATTTCAAAATCGGAATTTTTAATTTTTTTGAAAAAAATATATGTTATTCCTACATAATTTGTTAACATGTGTACCAAATTTCAAGATGGTATTCCTATGGGATCATATAAAAATAAATTCCATTGTTATGTTAAGTACAACATTCATCACATAATCAATAAACCTAGGTATTACAATGTGTAATGGAAACTTGGGGGAAAAACTGTAAAACCAAGATGGTCTTACTTTAGGACAAATGTATATTACTTTAATTTTACATTTCAGTTAAAAAAATTTGCTTTTCCATATTACCAATGTAAATATTATTACGTATTTAAACCATATATAGCCTGAAAGAAAACTAAAGTAATATACTTAATCTTACCTTCACATTATAAATCCATTATTTTTCTTTTGAAAAGCATGGAATTGCCATTATCCAGTATAATAAAGTTATTTATGGAGGTAGTCCATTTAAAAACAAATAAAAAAAATACTCTAATCTGCTTTTTTTTTTCGAAAAAAAATTCACTATTGCCGAATGAAGCCATCATAGTATTTGATTTTGCAGAAAATTACTCTTTTGTAATTCAGGACGAGGCTCAAGGATTTCATTGGAACAATTCCATGGCCACAGTACATCCCAGTGTTGTATATTACAAGAACAAAACTCACAGTGATGGAAAGGAGTTTCTCGATTATAAAAGTTTTATTTTTGTCTCCGACAGTTTAACCCATAATACAATTCTAGTCCATGTGTTTCAAAAAACGCTGTTAGAGTTTCTGAAACACAATTTAGTTCTTGATCCGAAAAAGATTTATTATTTCAGTGATAGCTCTGCAGCACAATACAAGAACCGAAAGAATTTTTCAAACTTGTGCCATCATCTTGAGGATTTTGATGGAATCAACGCCGAGTGGCATCCAATTGTTTGAGTGGGGTAAAGAAAATATTGTATCAATTACTTTTTTTTATGTGACACAACAAGAACATATTGAAGACACATAAAAAGACGTATTGGAGAACATATTGAAGACACATTGTCACATAAAAAAAAGTAATTGATACAATATTTTTTTTACCCCACTCAAACAATTGGAAAGGAGTTAGAATTTGATTGGTCATAGGATTTTGTAAACTAGCTTTGGCTGCCACCCTTTTTACTGTGCCACCAATACCGTCACACACTCCTTTTCCATGTGAGGTAACATAAAAATGCCACTCAGCTCAATTCCATCAAAATCTTCAAGATGATGGCACTAATTTGAAAAATTCTTTCGGTTTTTGTATTGTCTGCTGAGCCATCACTGAAATAATAAATCTTTTTCAGATCAAGAACTAAATTGTGTTTCAGAAATTCTAACTGCCTTTTTTGAAACACATGGACTAGAACTGTATTATGTGTTAAACTGTCGGAGACAAAAACAAAACTTTTATAATCGAATAACTCCTTTCCATCACTTTGAGTTTTGTTCTTGTAATATACAACACTGGGATGTACTGTGACCATGGAATTGTTCCAATGAAATCCTTGAGCCTCGTCCTGAATTACAAAAGAGTAATTTTCTGCAAAATCACATACTATGATGGCTTCATTCGGCAAAAGTGAATGGTTTTTTTTCGGAAAAAAAAGCAGATTAGAGTATTTTTTATTTGTTTTATAAATGGACTACCTCCATAAATAACTTTATTATACTGGATAATGGCAATTCCATGCTTTTCAGAAGAAAAATAATGGATTTATAATGTGAAGGTAAGATTAAGTACATTACTTTAGTTTTCCTTCAGGCTATATATGGTTTAAATACATAATATTTACATTGTTAATATAGAAAAGCAATTTTTTTAACTGAAATGTAAAATTAAAGTAATATACATTTGTCCTAAAGTAAGACCATCTTGGTTTTACAGTTTTTCCCCCAAGTTTCCATTACACATTGTAATATCTAGGTTTAATGTTTATTGACTATGTGATGAATGTTGTACTTAACAGAACAATGGAATTTTTTTTTAATATGATCCCATAGGAATACCATCTTGAAATTTGGTACATATGTTAACAAATTATGTAGGAATAACATATACTTTTTTCAAAAAAATTAAAAATTCCGATTTTGAAATTTTAAAAATAAATTGTTTTGTGAAAATTTAACAATGTTGTATATATATTCATGTTACATATCATATTAAAGCCCTTAACAAAAGCTTTAAAATGACACTTATGAGAACTTTCTAGCATGATTAGTTTGTCCATTATCAACAAATTTGTGCATGGCAGTCAAGGCAAATTTTGCGGTTTTTACGATTTTCTAAATTCTGTTTTAAAAAAAACGGCTGAGACAAAAAACTTAAAATTTTGGATTTTTTATACACTCCATTAGTACAAACTATATACCAAAAATTATTGAAATCCAAGAGGTCAAGGTCCAAAATTGTTATTTAATTGGTTGATTTGACATGGAATGACCCTAAAATTTTATTTTTGGTCAAGTGTAAATTAGTATTGATAACTAGAAATAAGAGGAAAAAATAAATTAAAAGGGGCATATGTGTAACTACCTCTTACCCCTTAATATTAATTGTGTAGTTGACTTTATAATAAGCAAATAAAATATTATCTGTAAAACTTCATGCATACAAGTATACTTTGACTACAGTTTCCTCGCACATGAAAGAATAAAGATATCGTATACCTTGCACGAAGTTGAGAAACAGAATATCTTAAGGTAAAATATTACAAGACTTCACTATAACTTAATCAAATTTCCAATACATATTAAATTTAGGATGTGTAAATCACCAGTTCCTTCCAATGGAAAACCAGCCTTTTTAGTTTTACTAGCTTTGGTTCTCAGAAGACTTACATCATAGGAAAAAAAGCGGTTTGTCTAAATACTAATTAAGATACATTAAGAAATAAAACTACGATGTCTAAATACTAATTAAGATTCGTTAAGAAATAAAAACTATGATTATGAGTAGCCAAGTTTAAACAATGTCAATTAAGAATAATTTGGCTAGGCTTTTTATAACTATGAACTAAGTTGCCCATATCCGAAAATCATTAGGTAATAAAACTAAACAAAAATAACGACAATGAAAAGTGGGAGAAGAGCATTATGTATTTATATATAAAAATGCAACAAGAGCTCTAATAACATGTACATACTCTGCCATCCAACCATTCTTAACAACTAATGGCAATTTTACCATAACAGATATTGGTAACTATTTGAACTATTCGGGTGCGATGCGTAGCCAAGTGAGGTTGCCGAAACTCCCTTGGGTTTGAGGAGTTGTTTTGGACCTAGATGCTTTACGAATCTCGTGGTGGTGTTATCGAATTGTGTTTATGTTTCGTACTTCGTATTTTTTTCTTTTTTCGCGATTGGGACTTGGAATTACGGAAAGGGGAAAAAAGGGGAATGGCACTTTCGGGGGCCGGCCATTAATTATTGCAATTGAGATGCTTTACGAATCTCGTGGTGGTGTTATCGAATTGTGTTTATGTTTCGTACTTAGTATTTTTTTCTTTTTTCGGTATTTTTTCTTTTTTCGCGATTGAGACTTGGAATTTCGTTTTACGGAAGGAAATAAGAAAAGGGGAAACTAATAGTACTTTCGGGGGCCGGCTACTAATTATCGCAATTAAGTATTTGAATTCTTAATTTCAGAATAATCAATATTGTATTGATAAATACATTGATTTCGTATTTACAACTAAAATATTTAAAATAATTCAGCTTGACTAATTCGATTCGAATTAATTTTGCAATTTTTATATTCAATTCAAGTATATTAGTTTGCATTTATAACACAGAAAAAAATGAAGAGTATTTTTACATGTTTTGTATTAATAAAATAACATTTTATAATTATATTATATTCATTTATTAATTTATATTCAATTCAAGTATATTAGTTTGCATTTATAACACAGAAAAAAATGAAGAGTATTTTTACATGTTTTGTATTAATAAAATAACATTTTATAATTATATTATATTCATTTATTAATTTATATTCAATTCAAGTATATTAGTTTGCATTTATAACACAGAAAAAAATGAAGAGTATTTTTACATGTTTTGTATTAATAAAATAACACTGAATTTAGATAAAGATCTTGCGTTGCATACAATGTATTGGCCCTTTGTAAGTAAGAAATATTAATGAAACTAAAATAAATATGCATTTTGGTAGTTTCATAATTACAATAATATTTTTTTAAAATCGCAACAAAATTTAAGTGAAATGTTTTTGATGGATTTTTTTTTGTTTATGTTTATGAATTTAATTTTGTTCTAATGTAAAAAATATATATAGCAATAAATAATTAGAAAGTATTTATTAATTTATTTTTTTTTAACATAGTAGCACCTCAACTTTGACTTTTTTAGAAGTCTGCGGCGCAGATTCCTCCTCAGCTTCAAACTTCCTCTTGCTACCTTTCTCTTTCTTCACCAACGTAGAATCATCAGCAGCCTTATATTGGATGACCTTGCTCTTGTTTTCATACTTCTCGAACTTGGCCCTGCCTTTGCCTGTTCCGCTGACTCTGAAGGTCTTCCCTTCTTCGAGCATCTTGAGGTTCCGTTCCAATTTGGCCCTGTGTTCCGTTCCGACGTCAATGTCCTCTTCGCCAAATGCGTCGACTCTCGCAGCCAGGGATGTTTTGGCGGCCAACATACGAGACACTTTGCCCCTGAGGCTGGTGTTGCTCTGTCCGATCAACTGGGCATGGTAGATGAGGCCGTACTTAGGGGTGTCATGCCTGGCCTTCAGGGCTCTGAAGAGGGCTTTCTCTGCTCCCAGGATCTGAACGGTCGAAGCTGGATGTTTGGCGAGGTTGATGAGGGATCCAGCATGGGCGATCAGCCTGGCGCCAACCATTTCGCCAACAAGGCAGGCCACATTTGGAGCCACAGCGGCCATACGGTTTTTGAGGTACTCGTATAAACCAGCACGGCATTCCTGCATGTGTTGTACTTCCTCACACATATTCTTGATGTTGGTCAAGTCTTCTTCCAGGATCTCCGTGCCCATGGATATCTCGGCCATCTCTTTAACCTTCTGTTCATCTTCTTCGGTAAGGATACCAGAAAAGTCTGTCGTGGCAGCGTTTTCTCTGAAGCCCATGGCCAGCACGATCTTGATGTACAGGTTGTTGTCGGCAATGAGCTTGGTCAGCTCGGGGAAGTGCCATCCGTACCATTCTTTACATCTCATGACGTAGTTGTTGAGCTCCTTGTCCAGGTCGTCTAGAGCTGACACGGCCTCGATGACCATCTTGTCGATCTTGTCCGGGCTGAACTTGAACTTGTATCTGGAGAGGCCGTGGGCGACACCCAGAGACATGGCCGCTAGTTCCTTCTGGGGCAGGCCTTCGAGGAGGCTGTCGAGGTTCATGCGGATGCACCGCATCAACTCTTGGATGGCCGAGTTGCTGACGCAGTTGATGTTGAGCTTGGAGGTGATGCACGAGCCGAGCTTGGCGTCGGACACGGCCAGCTCCTCCTGGGCCTCCTCGACGGAGATCTGCTTCAGGATCTTTTTGAGCTTCTTGCTCATCTTGCCCTTGATGGTGGCCGAGGCGGACGCGAGAGCGTCCTCCATGTCGTCGAATTTGATGAAGTCGCGGAGGGCGATCAGCTTGCTGGCTTTGTCGGGGGATTTGAACTCCTTGTAGAGGTTCTCGGATTTCGCCAGCTTCTTTTCTTTGAGGAGTTTGAATATGGCGAAGCCGCCAGAGGTCTCGAACAGCACCAACATTATGCTCTAGTTTAATTATTATTTAGGTTGGTTGGTTGAATAGCTGGTATTATTATTTAATATGAAATGCACTGCACGTGCAGATTCAATTAGAAGATATAAACAACGTGGTTTGTGATTTTGTGAAAACCGGATTGTTTGAGTTGAGTTGAGATGTTGATTTTGCCGAATAGAAGAAGAAATATTTCATATATAAAAATGGATCTGGCATTTTTTTGAAATTAAAAATAATATTATTAAATACTTCATTCACTAAATTTATGTAATATTATATTTAATTTCATACGTTTAGATATATTTTCAAGGAATATTTTTTTGTAATTACAAAAAAACATAAATGAAAAACTAGGAATGTCACTTCCGTTCTGCTTTGATGTGATTGGTCAATTGAAATCATATAGTATTCATATGATATAACAGTTCATTTGTTGGCGACATTTGGTGAGAAAATAGGGTTGCTATACTAAATAAGTTGTTTGGACAGTCCATTGGATTAGACAGTCTATTGGACAGATTCATGTGTTTATGCCATTTGGCAACATAGCAGAAATCGCCAAATCAAGTTGTCCATTATATCACATGTAGAAAACTTTACTTCCGTTTCCTTGAAATTTTATAGACAGGGAATTGTTTTAAAAATCTACCAATCAAAATTGGAACTAGAACTAGCTGATATAACGGCTTATTGGTTGGCGACAATTTAGGGTTGCCATATTTAACTGGTTGAATGGAAAGCACAATTAAAAGTTTACCAAATTCATGAGTTTATGCGAATTGGCAATATTATAAAAATTGCCAAACGGTGTCTGTCCGTTATATCGCAAGTATTAGAATCATTGATTTGAATTAGTTTCTAAAATTTTAGTGTTTTGTTTATCGCTGTGTCTTATCATCCGCAAGGAAGCGGAAGTTGGCCTCACTAACGCATGCGCACAAGCCTTGAATAATCGGCACGCAAGTTGGCGACTTCAAAGTACTTGGCGATGGCGATTTATTTCACAACAACCCACGTCTCTATGAGCTGGTATGGATTGGTTCCATATTGCTGCTTTTCAGTTTTTTGTACGCAGATAAAGTGCTACAACTAATTAAATTATTAATAATTACTATGTATTTATATTTTTAAGGAGTCCAAGGTATGTACTTTTATTAGTTTTAAAATTATTAAATATTCTGTTTTCTGTGAATGAATCTTCCGACTGTATGCACGTGGGGAGTATTGAAAGAAATGTTTTATTTATGTACATATTCTTAATGATGTTTTATGAATATATTAAATGTAGAAGGAATTATGCTGTACACCATTAATTTTGAACTTGTGTTTTGCTAGTCTAAAGAAATAATGGCTAAAATTCCTTGGCCTAACGCGTCTGAAATATTGTGTGAAATTATTAAAACCACAATTTAAAAATATGTTGATGCAATATAGATTTCGTTAACCGTATATTGATATAAATAAATGTTCGTTTTAACATGGTAGTTATTCCATAACAAAAATTCCAAGTTGTTTGGTTATAGAATGAAATTTAAGTTAAATAGAAACATACTCTTCTGTAGGATGTTGCTCAAATGGGTTTTAAATCAAATAAGTGCAATAAAAATGTAAGTTCTTTTATATTTATAACTTTTTTGCGATTCTGTATTGTCTGCTGTGAAAATGTTCTGAAAATTTACACTTAAATGCTAAAAATTTTCAACTCATAAATAGAATATTTTTATTTAGTCACAGTAATTCTTTAAGAAAAACCCATGCTTGAAGTATTGAGAACAGTAACTGCAACAAGAATTTCTGCCGACTGCACAAATTTCTCAATCCTTAATCTTTCTTCCTTTTCTTTGGATGGTGGATACTATGATGTTTGTTCTTGTATTAGTATTTTTGTACTTCATTGTATATTTGAAGGCGTTTCGCAAATTTTAAAACAGATACATCCCAATGACTGGACCTCCTTGGTTTGACCCTATCATTAGAATAGCGGCTTATCATTGCTGTTCAGTTTTTAGGATTATTCCCATTCATAGCAACAAATAAGTAACATGTGTACATTAATAATTTAAACTTTATTATCAGTGCATTCATGTAAACTTGTTTGAGTGGAAAGCTCATACAAAATTTACGTCCAACACTGTGTAAATTGCTCTATTGTTTTGTGTTACAGATTTATAAGTTGTGGATACCAAAAGTTATTTAAATTTTGTGTTCATATTTCTTTTCTTGGGTTTCTGTGGATTGCCGCAAGGGCTGAGACCGTCGGGCTTCTGCACATTTTGGAATGCATGGTCAAGGAAAATCTGCTGCAATCTTCTTTTCTGACTTCTTGGACACTTTCAGCTGATAGAGGATAAACAACAACATTTGCATAATAATTACTTTTTGTATAAGTAGATAAAGATTTTACGACATTTTTGTTTACCTGCTTTTGATTGCTTGGGGGGCTAACTATAAATTATTCCTCCTTCATTATTTTTATTTAAGGAAACCTGGGGACCCTTGGCCACAAGGGACTCCATTGGCCCACCTTTACATTTTAATATTTTTGCATTTTCTCAATAGATGGTACTCAAAGCTACTGTTGTCAGCAGACAGCCACCTTAGTTTCATTGAGCAACTTCTTAGCAGTGAGGAAATAATAAAAGAAAGTTTTCATCCCAACAAGTAAACATTTTAGACATGCTTTGTAAGACTTTTTCAGGCAAACCAATTGAATTAAGTTTAAGTATGTGGTATTTTATGAATACTGTTATATTAAGTTATGAAGCCGTCTTCATTGCAAAAACTTTATATCACTATATGAGATTCTTTACAAATAGGCTAGGTGGGGAGGCTTGGCCCACTCTTTGTAAGAGAGGGTTAGCCACTGGACCAAGGCCCCCTAAGTTAACTAGTTAAGAAAATCTATAAATAATGTTTATAATAAGGTATGATACACTGTGATGCAAAAGTTTAGACAATGACTTCATTTGTAAAATTTAGAATTGTGATAGTAGAGTTACAAAAACCTCCTAAACGTATTAAAAAAGTATTTTGAAATTTCATTGTCTAAACTTTTGCATCGCAGTGTATATAATAACTTTGTGAAGGTAATAGATTGATCATCAATATTTGTACTTGTTTAGAATACACCAAAACCTCAACAATACCAACTAATGTCAGCTGTGACCAAATATCAAACTTTCTCTGCAAACACTAAATTATAACTTCAATTATAATAACACTCCAGATTTATATAAAGATATTATCTGATTTTCTTTCTTTTGGGGGGGGGGGGGGGGCACTGAACGAGTGTACGGGTAGCTTTGAAAGTGCACTTTGATTTTGACTTTCTAATTTGTGCCGTTAAAATAAAAAGAAATCAAACTAAGGCAGTTATATATCTTGTGCATTATAATGTGTGTACAAACTAAATAAAATATATTGAACATAAATAAAAAAACACTTGATATGGACAATTTTAGAATTTTTAATACTATAAAAATGTATCACTCTAAATATTAATTATGGTGAACATGATTTTTAAATGATTCCAGAGTGTTGAAATTATATATATATTTTTTGACATTTAATGCTTACAAAAATAATTTGAAATGTTTATTATTGTGCACTTTAAAATTATGCATTTTTGTATGGGCCAAGCCTTCCTTATAAAGGAAGCCTTTTCCCAGGTGTCTGTTTTAAAAAAACAAATTTATAAAAGAAAAAAGATATTTTTTATATTATACCATTATATCCTTGTTGCCAATAAAATTTCCTTTACTATGAGCTATCATGTGAAATGTTTAGTGTAAAAATATTTTTTTTTAAATAAAATTCTGAAACTATATCCAAGGCTCCCCAGGTTCCCTATTACTTATTCATTTATACTTTTGTTTGAAATTCGGGAGATTTTGGTTATAATAGGAATATGAAACATTGTCGGAAGGGGGTATAACTATGGAATGTCCTGATTTTTAATTTTAAAATATCTGTTCACATTAGATATATAATTTTATGTTTCAGATTGTAAATTGAGTTAGGAAATATGTCATTTAATGAAATTTGAATTTTCATTGTTGGTTAAACATTGTCAAGTAAAAAATTGTACATAACGTGAGAGATGGTCTATTGTAATTGATTACTGTAACTTTAGTTTTTATAATAAATTGAAATTTTTTGAAGAAATTTATTTCTTATCTGTTTGAATAACTTATATCTAAGAATTTTCTTGGGCTACAATGGTTATGGTTTTCAGATGGTTATGGTTTTTGGTCCCTTCTAGATGGCGCCACGTATTCCTTTATAAGTAATTGCATTTGTCCTTGTTGCAGGTTTTTGAATTCGGAGCAATTTACAAATGATTACATTCTAGATTAAATTATTATAATAAGTAGTATATAATAATATAATTAGTAATTTATAATAACTAGTAAATCCTATATTATTATTTATTCTTCTAAAAATATTCTTTTTCTTTTAATTTATCTAGTTTCCATAAATAAATTAATTATATTTACTTATATTTATATTCATTTAAAAATAAATTACTTTTTTAAGATTTCTTGCAATTATTATAAAAATATTAAGATTTACAAACCCATGCCCTTTATGATCTATTGTCCCTCTAAATTAACAAAAAATAAAAATATAAGCTTAGGCAATTTAATGCAATTTTATTTATCATTTACTCAAATAACCAAATTTAGTAACGCTTAATAAAAAAAAACATTAAACTTTAATTTTCAAAATAAAAAGAGACCGACGAATTTTTTTTAACTTTTGACTTTTTTTTTTACTTTTACTTTCTAAACCCTCGAAAACATATAAAACCGTTGAGAAAATAATTCCTGTATTTTTTCCTTAAAATCCCCTTTTTGACGACCTGGTTACTGGACTATATGGCACTGAAGAAAAGAACAGCTCGTTCCAGCCAAGTACAAACCAAAATGTGCAATCACTTATTTTTGGTGCCTTCCTCCTGCAACTAAATTGGTTTTCACTTCAGGAGGTTATTGTTCGGGCGCGACTAGTGTGACCGACAAAGGGGAAAGCAGGTGCCCCAGGTCTCAGCTATCGACGACGGGTGATCAATCACAATAAGTGTCAAACAGCCCCTCCCCTTTGGTTTGTAGGTCTTTTTGATGACAAGTGTTTCTACACAAAATTTGTACATATTAGAAAAACAATGTCGCCAAACACAGCCATCCAGCTATAATTTAAACTTCTAAATGACAAAATGAACTGTTTTCAAGCAGCGATTTACATTTAAATGACTTGAAATTAAATTTCAAATCTAATCAATTGGGGAATTCGCGAACAGACAGTACATATGTTCGTCTGAAAGTACAGACAGAGGGACAATTAAAGTATGAAAGTTGGGTCGCACATGTCATACCATTCTTTAAAAAAAAGAATTTTTAATACAACTTATTATTTCTTCACTCCCTTGTGTCCGGCCATGCCTCAATCGTAATTTCTATTCGCAACCCTCTAAACTGTCATTAACGACGTTAATAAACAATGCACCTCGATAATTATGAGTTTATACTAATTATGCTTTTCTTTCCGTTTCTTTTTTTTCCACTGCTTTTTTTTTCCGGTATCCTAGCATCACTGACACTGATTATGAAGTTAAAATCAAACGAAAAAATGTCTATTTTGAGATGGATGATGCACGTTAAATACGTCAATGTCCCAACCCGAAGTTATTATGAAGTTAAAAGAAAGTTATTACAAAAGCTGATAATATAACTATATTATAACTTATAAGCTGTGAAACGATGGTAAATATTCTTCTTATGAAAGTTTAATTTGCACTATTTAGAATTAATATATTTGTGTGTAAAAAATGATTAATCAACATAAATGGGTTCATTTAAACCAAACTGCCTGTTTAAATAGGTATGACCTCATCAACTAGGTACTAGTAATAAAATCGTATCAAAAGAAGTTAATTTTGTAAAACACGCAAAGAGAATGCTACATAAAAAATAATTTAAAAATTATTTAATGAGCTTAAGAAACTCTCGAAAATACATTTCCATTCAGTATGGAAACGTATTTTCGAACGTATATGGAGATGCAATGTATGCATTATATAAATTTTCATGGAGGGAGCAAAGAATTATAGAGGGAAGGATCATATGTTTGAATTTTTCTTAAAAGGGAAATGTATCGGGTTTGAAATATGTATTTAAATTAAAGGAGGTTTTTTTTATGTTTAAGTTTTACCCACACAGGAGCTGTAATACTTTTTATACTTGAGTACCTATACCACCAGATAATTTTATAACGCCGAGATGTAAGGAATGTACAATTTAATATAAGTATTATGAGGAAGTGAATCAATTATAAAAAAAGTACCAAAAGCATAGAAAATTGTAGGTTTTAGAGCAAATACGTTTGGTTTGTAATTGTACAGCGAAACCTTGACCTTAACCTATTGCAAGCAAAATAATTCGACTCAATTTAACGAATTAAATGAGCTAAAATATTATTTTTGAAGAGACTTTATGAAATAGCTTCAACATTTGAAAGTGGTTTAAAATAAGTTTAAAAGATAACTTTTTTTGTGAGCCCAAATAAAAAAATATATATGTAAAAACTATTCAATGCAAACTTAAATACTAACATTAGTTTTCAAGAAAAACTAAAAACGTATAAAAAAAATTAATTAGTCATCAAAATTATTTATAATTCGTATAAAATTACAAATATATTTATGTATTCAGAAAATAACAGTATAACACTGTAACCGCTTGGAAATCGCTGATTTTGTAAACTTTGTAGAAAATTAATATAAGTGGCGATATAATGCCAAATCTAGTACACCAGTTTGTCCAGTTTCTAAAGCTACGCCAGCCCCGACTGTCGTATACGCAGCGTATACGACAGTCGGAACCGATATGATTGGTTGCTATTTACCATCCTGGCGGATGGTTAGCAACGGCCTTTGTTTATTGTTTTGTTTAATTTAATGAAAACATGGCTGCGGGTCCTATTGCAGAACGAAATCAAGGTACAATTAATTAAATATTCCGAGAACAAATACATTCTGACGAAATCAAACACTTCTTATATAGTTTTCGCTATAATATATATTCAAGAGATTTGTTACATACTTTATATAGTTTATTTTAAAATTCTTATTTACCGGCACTTTTTAACTACCCTTATAATATAACATAAACTTATTGTAGATACTTGACTACAATAAAAAGTTCCATGCATCTTAGTATAATTATTGTTTAATTAAACGTACTTCTCTTCCAAATTTCTTTGGGGGGTTTAACTTATTATTAGTCAAATTATGCATCATATAAATGGATCAAATACTCTACATTTTACAGTATTTGGCTTTTAAATGAACTAGTATGTTTTTAGACCACTTGTCTTTGCCACTGATGGTCGAAGAAATCGCTGCTTTATGGCATGTATTTTTAGATGGGGTTAATACTACTTGTGTTTGTACTTATAAATTCGTTATATATTAAGCAAATTTTGTTGCTGCTTCACATGTAGTTAAGAAGCACACACAAAAAAATGGTTTATCCTAGTCACTGGCCCTGAGATATTCCAGTTAAAATTAAAAATTGTCGTAATAAGTAAGTTGGGATCAGATTTTCTGTACGGTCCCCCTTGGCGCGATTTTTTCGGATTTGGCGATAAATAATTTTTTCTGGCAACCTGTCTGACTTCAACAGAAGATTCGAATTCTATGACTTCGCACCGATGACGTTTTCCGGCAACCCTATCGGACCGTTGGTTGAGTTTTCATAAGAAATATTCCTATACGATATTTTCTTTGAATGGTGGTTTTTAAAAAAAAGTCGCCAAAAGACGGACTTTTGGCGCCATTTTGGAAAGTTCGCCAAGGGGGACCGTGCAGTAAATCTCTACCAGTAAGTTGTAACATTAATGTCTAAGTTCGATTCAAGGGACCGAGCATTCATGGCATTATAAAGTAGCTGTCGTTGTAAATGAAGTCATAACCGAGTTTGACTGTATAACCTTTTTTTTGTATATTCCAAATGTATTAAAAAAAAAGATATAGGAAAAAAATTATAGAGGAGGCACATTTTTTGATGGTTGGTTGGTTGGTAGACATATATTCAGGTTTGTGTGCTTGGTCAGAGACCCGCTTATAAACCTTCGTCAAGTAAGACAGACACACACAAGTGACAGATGCTGCTATCTATTGCCACCTCCACAATTTAGACCTGTCCCTGAAGGAGAGGGAAATAGTCTCCAGGGACCTGTACCCGTGGGAATCTGCTTTAAAATTTTATTGCTTTTTGAAAAATTGCAATAAATGTATTTTTTTTAAGAACACGAGTTTAGCCTCTTCACTCATAAAAAAAAATCTTATGCATATTTTCTTTATGTAAACTTTTTTCAAAGAACGATGTGTTTAGAAGTAAGTAGGTATCTTTTGCAAGTAATTAAAAAATAATAGCTTTTAACTTTTGCTGAAGGTCATGTCAATTTAGTAGAATTTTAGGTTTTGAGGGTTAATTTTTTTCTATAATTTTTTTATGATTAATAGACCCATTAAGTTTTGTTTTAATCCAAAAAGTCTGATAAATTAACCGCCTCAACAACTTTTTTGGCAAGACTTCCGAAATCTACTTGACCGTCTAACTGAAAACCTCTCTTGAATTCTTGAATTACCTAGTCAATCTAAAGGCCTTATCACACGAGAGAAAGGCTTATCACACGTTCAGCGATCTCCGTACGCCGTATCAAAAACTGACGGCTGCTCCAATCAGAACGAAGTTCAGTCGTGACGTCACGGCCGAGCCTCCTCGTGTGCTTGCTAACCCTGTTAAACTTGTGATGTCATGCATGACGTAGCCGTTCTCTCGTTGACGTTTTTGCTGTCCCAAAAGTTGTTCGACGAGCGACGTTCGTACCGTGTGATAAGGCCTTAAGTAATTAATCAGCTTCATCGGTATCAGTATTTTAGGAGAGCTGGAACATTCTAGTTTAGAATAAAAAAATTGCTAATAAGTAAAGTTTTCAACTAAAGTTGTGAAGTGAATTCTAGAAATGTCCATGTATGTATACCTCTGGAGCAAGGAGGTTATTGTAGCCAAAATCTACTTCTTTCAAAGATTAATTTGTATTAATTTGTTTTTCCAGATGCCACAATATATGTGGGTGGTCTTGATGAAAAAGTCAGTGAAACTATTTTATGGGAGCTGTTTGTGCAAGCCGGACCAGTGGGTAAGATATTGGCACAGCAAAGTGTGCCTTGAATAACAAAAACGTTGTCTTTCTTATGATGAAGAGTTTTAGCATTAGTTGAGTGAAAAACTAATTAGAAGTTTCTAAACTAGTTGCTGAAGTTGTATTTTTTCTTGTAGTGTTTAGTCATTGCATTTTTTGTTAAACTTCTACTGTGTGTTTTTATGACAGGTTGTTGTAGAGAAATAATAATGATGGTGATGATAAGAAGGTCTTTAAAACATTTAATTCTACTAACCACAGCACAAACTACATCAATACGGAACAATAAGAATTTTAAGTTTCAGGACATCACAGGTTCTTTAGGCGTGAGAGACGAGAGTAAGTGCAAAAGCAGGAGTCCATCCAGATTTTATTTTTAACAGGATACCTTTTTTGTGAATTTGTGAAAACTTAGTATTTTTGTGAACTTTTTTTCCGTAACATTTCAAAACTGCATCACGATTGCACAAAACTTTTTTTTTTAAATTATTTACTTTTAAAAGTGAATTTCTTTAAGTGTTTAGAAATCGAAAAGAGTGCAGTTGAATTAAATAAAAACTACTGCTGTTTCATAAGGCTGGAAATTTAGGCATTGGGTTTTGCAAAAAAAAAATTCTTGACTGCCACTTTGGGATTGTAATCCCCAACTTTTGGTTGTACAATACATATCCTTATTAACATGGTTCATACATTTGTTAAGAAAGAATATTAAAGCACTTTTCCAGAAAAAATCAAGAACTAGAAATTTTCTAGCAACATAAAATCTAATTATATAAAGTGTGTATAAGCTAACACTTTATTTTTTTTTTAAACTAAAAATTGTATAAAATCAGAAACCCCAGTATAGGCCGAAGTAGAAAAAAGGTTCAAACGTAAACAAAAAGTATTTTAACATTCAAGCTGTTCTTGTGATTACCTATCACGGACACCTTGAGTTGGACACGTTGATCAGAAAAAAATATTCTGGTAACTCAGACTTGGCCTGAACTGGAACTACAAAAGTATCGTGATACTCTTCCGATCACGTAGAGCCAGAGAACTGTCAATCATTCTGATGAATGTGACGGTCATGGGTAGATTTCGTCAAAATTACTAGGAAGCAAAAAGTAAATCAGGAAGCATTATTGGACTTCTCTTCCATTGGGAGATTGCACTAGCTGGTTGAGATTTGAAGACATCTTAGTGTAATATAATCTTAATCCATCTTCCCATTTTAATTAAAATTTTACTCTTCATCATTAGAATCTTATTTGGGACTTGTATATTGTTTATTAAATTTTAAATTTAGTTTCGCTGAATTACGATGCAAAGAAAAAATAAACAATCGTTAAAAAAATGCATCGCATTACAGTTGTAGCGAATCGGTGGACTATATAAATTGCTATTTCAGTGAATTTGCATTGCAAATTGCGACACCACCTAAATCAAACCCTGGTCTAGATGACCACCTTTATTCCCAAAATTGCCTTCAGATTGCTGAGACTGTGTGGAACACACACGGTCATATCTAATGCCTCAACCTATCCATAGACAAAACAACAATCCTCCGCTCCTGCTCGCTCTCATTAACCAGTTTCAGCAATTTTGTGAACTGAGGGGCCGTTATCCACGATCGTAATTTTGTGAAAAATACAACCGGGCCGTCTTCAGCTATCTTAATTTTGTGAAGGGGCAGCTAAACGGCCCCAAATTCACTCTGGATAGACCCCTGAAAAGTGATATCTTGTTCGGTTCGAATCTCACTGGCAATGAATTTGTCCCGCCTTTATTATGCAGGGATTAGTTAAAAGAATATTTTAAAACTTAAACTATTGGGTGGGAAAGTAGAGTGACAGATATTTGGGGTTTTAGTTTGTGATTTTACAGGATTCGAGTGCACAGAGATAAGTACAGTGTACAAAAGTTTCACTTCCCAAAATAGGGTGTCGAAATAAAGAAAGGGTTGAAAGTTAAAAGAAATAAACTAATGTTCGCCACATATTAAATTTCCTGAAATATTCTTAATGGATTATTTTTTAAGCGGGTGTATGTTGTGCATTGCATAGTCTATAGGTATGTTTCAAAAATATTTGGGTCTTTTTCAAGACATTTAAAAAAAGAGGACTTAAAAAAAATACCTGTGCAAAAAGTGATATTTTAGTTTATTGTTTTCAATAGAATGTGCTTTGATTCCTTTACCACTGTTGTAATTTTACTTTAATCTTATTTTGCAGTCAATGTTCACATGCCCAAAGACAGGGTGACTGGTCAACATCAAGGATATGGATTTGTGGAGTTTCTAGGCGAGGATGACGCAGACTATGCCATAAAGATTAAGAACATGATCAAGTTGTATGGCAAGCCGATAAGAGTTAATAAGGTAAATTAGATCAGTATTTCAAATGTTATTGATATTTGTAAGAGTTACCAAGCTACCATGCTCTTAAAAAAAGACCGGGAAGGCCCCTAAATTTCCTCTAAGCCATGGAAAAATCCCTTAATTTTTCAAAAGGCCTTACCAATTTTAAGTTTATTTTTTGTGTTGTATTCCTTAAGAAAGGGTAAACCACTCTAGATCCACCTAAAGGCCTTATCACATGAGAGCTCATTCGTTCAGCGACGTCCGTACGCCATATCAAAAACTGGTTTTTGATTCAGTTTTTGCTGGATGAGCTTTTTTGAGTTGACCAGAAAAAGTCCGGCTCCTTTTTGCTGTTCGAACGGCTGCTTCAATCAGTCAGAACAAAGTTCAGTCGTGATGTCATGACCGAGCCTCCTTGTAACCCTGTTAAACGTGTGATGTGACGTATGACGTAGCTGTTCTCTCGTTGACGTTTTTGCTGTCCCAAAAGTTGTTCGACAAGCGACGTTCGAACCGTGTGATAAGGGCTTAAAACTGAATTTTGTGATGAAGCCAACTTGTAAGATTTTAAAGCCAATCATAAATTACAACAATCTTTAACTTGGTGCTTTGGAGAATTATTATATATAATAGAAAATTACATGCCCTAAAAAATTTACCTGGTCTTGAAATCCCCTTAACTTTAGCTAAAGTTTTAAAGTGTGAACCTTGTTGGTTATTGTTTTTATGTATTGGATGGGTCTAGTGACATTAGATTTTTACAAACTCAAACAAAAGTTTTTAACTATAGGTTAACACAGCCTGACTGTTAATTTTTGTATTCAGAAAATATCTTCAACTTTGCGCATGATAACATGAAAGGATTCATGAAGGAAACAACGTAGATTATTAGCGCAAATAGTTTATTTGGTGGTACAAATTTGATATATTTAATGTTAATTTTTTTTTATTACCAGTTATTACTTTTTATAAACTAAATATGTTTGAAATTCGTGTAACAGTTAACTAACTTCCTGTCTGTAGAAAGTTATTCATAGATTTGTTTTTAATTTTCATTAAAAAAAATTATCCTTAAATTTGATGTACACCTGAATTGTTTCAATGATAATCATTCTTAAAAAAATAAATCTATTCCAGCTGATTTAATTTTTCCCCCCAAAAAAAGTATTTCAAATAACTAAATTAATTTTATTTATAGCATTATTTGAAGTTTTTGTTGTAAGTAACTGAACTATTTTAAATTTTTTGACCAGGCTTCTGCTCACCAAAAGAACCTGGATGTTGGGGCCAATATTTTCATTGGCAATTTGGACCCAGAGGTGGATGAAAAGCTGTTGTACGACACGTTCAGTGCCTTTGGTGTGATATTGCAGACTCCAAAGGTGTAACATATATCTGTTTTATTTCTTAAAGTTTCCCCCTTAAAAACCAATCTCATTTTAAATTGGAATAACCAGTGCATTTGTGTAGATGTGTATTTCGCAGGGCTGGTCGGTAACGTGTTACAAGTAGCGCGTTACTTGTAATAATGACTTTTTACAGTAATCTTATAGGTAATTCGTTACATTTGAGAACCCAGTAGTTTTACAGGTAATTCGTTACACAATTTTCGAAAAAGTAATCTTTGTTACAGTAGCGCATTACTTTCATTAATTTTATCATTAACACTCTTAAATGTCCAAAAAAAAAAAATGCTTTAAAAAAACGAAATAAAAAAAACTTTCACATACTCTTTGCTAAGAGGAGAAATATTGTTAACACAAAAATGAAACGTTCCCTACTGATTGCAGTGATTAAACACTCATCTAGCAGTGATGATGATTTTTTTGAGAATGTAAAAACTAGACATCCTTCCGCCGAAGCCGATTTTGAGTTGTCTACATCTTTCCAAAGTAACGACCATAATATGACTATTCTGTACCCTACTAACAATTAAAAGCATGTTCATAAAATATAATACCCCCTTATCAGCCAGTACGGCTGTTGAAAGGTTAGTTCTGGTGGTTTATGTCTCCGGACCCAATCGTAGCTGTGTAAGCGACAAAAATTTTGAGATGCAGCTTTTGTTGTACCCCAATAAGTAGATTTTCTGCTAACTGTTTAATGAAGTCGATATTATAAAAAAAATTATCTATTCATTTATACTTTATTTTTCAAAACATTTGATTTGTAAATATGAAATTTTGTCATAAAAAGTAATCTTAAAAGTAATTGTAATTTGTTACTTTTGGAAATTAGTAATTTTACAGGTAATTAGTTACTTTTTACGAAAAGTAATTGTAATTGTAACGAGTTACATTTAAACAAGTAACGGCCCAGCCCTGTGTATTTGTAGATTTATAATAAGTTATATAACATATAATAAATTGAGTATTTTTTTAAACTTAATTCAATTAAATTTACCGTAACACCTATAACGATTGGTGAGGCTTTTACAGTTTTTATTAAGATAGATGATTAGCTCCTTGAAATAAATAGCACATAATCTGTCTTTTAGTGTTAGAAAAATAAACCTTCAATAGAATTGACTAATTATTGTTATTGTAAAACATAATTATCTTCCTTCACTTATTATTTTATTTTGAAATAGAACAATTTACTTCACAAATTTCATTTGAAGAGATGCATTCTTAAAAATGAATGTATTTTGAAACTTTTAATGGGCGTGTTTCTTGTCTTGAGTGGAAACATTGATTGGCTAATCAATGTAGTGGTTAGAGCTCTCCAGGAATGATTAAATGTCACATGAAAAAACTCAAGGCGGTTGTTTCAAGTCGTGAATGGCAACAGCCAGCGGTCTTGTTTTCATTTTTCGAGAATTACTTTTGTTTTGGTATTCACGAAAGTGAGTTTTCAAAGAATACTTTTATTATTCTATATATTTATTCATTTTTTAATCCTGGCAATGAAAAATATTTTCTCACCTTACTAAAACAAACATTGTGCACATACTTTTTTTTCAGTAGAACTAAAACTTTTCTTTTTTCGTGAATCACGTTAAATTGCTGTCTTCACAATTCGCATTGGCGTTTTGGTAATGCTTTGCATACTTGAAACTCAAATCGAAATAAAAATGATAATTTTTAATGAATAGCAAGAATAAAAACAAGTTGCACTTGAAGAACTCTGAAATGGAACGAGCAGACGACAAAAACCGCGTAATGAGAGTGAAACCAAAGTAAAAATTTTGAAATCACAGAATAAGAAAAAAATAAAACAAGAGCGTTACAACATCTGAAACATTCCCATTAAAACGACAAAGTTGCCAATTTGCCATTCCTTAGAGAATTATTTTTTTAATCTTGTTTTGCATTGCAGATTATGAGGGATCCAGAAACAGGGAACTCCAAAGGCTATGCCTTCATTAACTTTGCAAGTTTTGAGGCATCAGATGCTGCCATTGAAGCCATGAATGGGCAGTATCTGTGCAACAGACCCATCACCATTTCTTATGCCTTTAAGAAGGAGTCTAAGGGCGAAAGACACGGTTCTGCTGCTGGTAAATAAGGGTTTTTCTAGTAAAACAGGCTGTGGTATTTAATAGTAGAGTTATGAGTTGGATAGTTAATTGAATGTATTTTTGGTTCTTAATGTGATTCATTAGTATAGTATATTAGTGTGGTTAATTGCCTTGTATCTGAACAAGTTTGTTATTTGAATCAAAGTAATAAAATTGCGTAGTCCAAATGAATGCAACAAAATCCGAAATCTTTTAAATGGTCTACTAGCCAGAAATATTTGACAACTTTTAGCTAAAAAAAATAGTTATTTGTAGAACAATAACAAAAGTGTAAAGTAAAACTCTTTTAAATGAATGAGTGTAATAATCATTTCCTCTGGTTATGAAAGTTAAATAATGGCATGTTAATACAGCATTTTTTATAATTACATGCAAGATATATTTAACACTTAAACAAAGTGAAAAAGGTAAGACTGGTTTTGCGATTAAAATTAACTTTACACATAGGTTTCGTATAAGTTTTATTTTAGGCATGGTTTATGTTTAGAATAAGTAGGATTTAATTTTAAGAGATTATAGTTGAAAAAAAAGCGTATCTTAACACAAAGACGAACTAAACCACCTTTCTATTCCAGAGCGTCTCCTCGCTGCCCAAAACCCACTCTCTCATGCGGATCGGCCTCATCAGTTATTCGCAGATGCCCCACCCACAGTGGGCGGTCCCATGCCAGTCCCCTCCCTCATGGTCCCGCCTCCTCCAATGCCGCCACCCGGAATGTCTGCCCTGAACCAATCAGGCCTGCCCCCGCCTCCTCCCATGCCGCCCAGCCAATTGCCACCTCCGCCTCCTATGTCTGTGAGAATGCCCATGCCACCACCGCCGCCTAATGCTCCGCCCCCACCTCCGCCTTCTGGTAAGTAATATGAAGAGGGTCAAAGTTTGGTTTATCTGATTGGGGGTTTTAGCTTCCACACTGCGTTTATAACGTAAAAAGTGGAAGGTATAATCGTTCAGTCCGTCCGTCTGTCACCCACTTTCACAAAACGAACCGCTAGTCTCACAAACAAGTGGGAAACGTCAATTTAAAGCAAAAAATCAGACAAGGCTACATTCCAAATTTCATTAAAAAATTTAAATTGGAAGTTTATTTAAAATTTAAATAACGAAAAATTTAGTCTGCATTGAAATAACATGCAAATTCCATTTTTATTCAGTATTTTCACTGTTGCCATTTCCTTAAACGTATCAAAAACTTTATTTAAAATAAAAATAAGACTTTTGAAAGAATATTTATTTATGTGATATATATATAATTCAGTTTGGATTGTTATAATATCACAATAGAGTTCTTTTAATGGTTCATTATATATGTATGAAGAAAGATGCATAGAAAATTCTAACTTTGCATAAAAATGTGCAAAGTTTCGCTTTTATTTTTAAAGCATCAATTTTACAAATTATATATTTTTCGAAATGTAAATTAATTTAACAAACGATGTAAATGGGAAATTGTGGCGACTCAAAGATTTTTATTAAAAAAAAATTACATCATTATTTTTCGAACTTTAAACAAATTTAGCAAACGATAAAGTGTAATTATTAATTCTTCTGAGAAAGAAGAACAAACGGTGAAAATAGTTAATTTTGGCGTTTAAAAGTTTGAATTACAACTAGCTAAAGTCCCTGTCCATTTGGCCATTCCCCCCCCCCCCCCCATTTTTTTCTGTGGTGTATAAATAGTTTGTTTCTTGTTGAGCACAAATGTTGTGTGGAAGCAGTTTAAGTGACAGATTCTGTAACAAACTTACTTGTTTTGTATGAGAAAAAAACTAATATCTTGTCTTTTTAAAAATTGTGTTTCTTTAATGGTCACCGAAATTTTATAGTACTGCCAGATGGTAGACAAAAGTATGGAATAGTGTAGGTATACTTCTCAAATTATTATTGTTTTAATCAGAAAATTAGAACATAAGTCAAAATACTGTTATAATTCAATTGATAGAGGGACAAAATAACATGCAGACATATGGGAAAAAAAATGAAGGCAGACATATGGACAAAAGTTAAAGCTTATGTCATATTTTTTAAACAAAAAAAATAAATTGAACGGTAAGAATGAAATTTGGAAAATGGGGTACAAAGTATACAGTTGTGAAATTTCTGGGTTATTAAAGCACGACAGTTTACAAAAACAATTATTTTTATTTAAGCAAATAAAGCACTTTCACTAAAAAAAATTTACCGTTAGCAACTCTATAGAAACAGGTAGTTAGACAATCTTCAATAGAAAACAACTACACAACAGAGCTACGTTAAAGCTCTTCACTTCAGCAGGAGAAAACTCCAATGACTCCCGTAGTACAAGCTGCGCCGTTTTATAGGCGTTGGCAATCTTTCTAGAAAATTCCACGACGTTCTGTACGTCCTGTTACGTAACGGTCAAAACTTCAAGAACAGGATATGAAGTTTTGTCGCCAAGATCGCCAAATTGTCTCCGACCGACGCCAATGACGCAATGGTGTTTCCGGCATGTACTACGCCTGATGCTATTAATGCAGCCAAAAATACAATAAGTTGAAGTTATTTACAATATTTACAAAACAATATTTACAAAAGTTATTTACAGTATTTATAAAATTTGTAACAATACAGACAGACAGATGGAAATCTCCACGATGTCTATTCCAACTTTCTTTCAAATTGAAAAATAGGAAAGGTAGCCTAAAACTGACTTTCCAAAACACTAAGAAATTTAACCTTGTACTTTAAGTTTCTTCCCCACATAATATCTCTCCTCTTTCAGGTCACATGCCCAATTTCGGTGGCATGCCCCCATTGCCACCTTCCACCACAACATCTCAAATACCAGTGCCCAGTTCGGAAGCCCCTCCTCCAAAGTCTTCGGACCAGCCCCCTTTGCCTCCTCCCCCCATGGGTAAGTACTGTCTGTCTGCACTCTCTGGTTTGTTTGTGAACAATGGGTTCTACCATAATGAAACAATTGAAGGGTCTAGTTTCATTTGTTTACATTCTCCAAAGTATGACTAGGATACAGTATAATCCTAGTATAGCATCGTTCAAAGGACTGTGATGTTTGTAGTGTTACAAAACGAGCAACGTTAAAAACATGGTTGAATATTAAGTGTAGGAATTTATGTAAAATACATGTTATGTACTCGTATTATTAAGGAAAGTTATAAAAGACATCTATTCAATAAATTTCAAGTTTGATGACTTTTTGCATTATTTGGGGAATAAAATAGAATTTAAATATTGAAAGCAAAACTATTTTTTAAATTTTTTCTTTAAGAGGACATTTTAGATATCACCTAAATGCATATTTTTAGGATTCTAACTGAGAATATAATTAAAAATTTTCATTGTAAGGAAGATATTATAAATATCATTTAAAAAATCTATGGGCAATTCAAGGGAACGAACATTTATGAAGTTATGAGGGGGTGGAGAGCCCAGTCGGTTAGGCATTCACCTAGCATGCAGAAAGTCCCAGGTTCGCGTCCGGGCATCGCCAAAATAACTGCCGACCTATAAATGGCCTGTGCAGCCAAAAATGTCCGACGAATAATACCCCGTGTGGAGGGAGTGCACGCTAAATATCCTTCAAAGTCCTAACACTACGTACGATGTCGCCCTTAAAGTTTGTGTTAGGCGCCTACTCAGGTGTCGGCTCGTCACCTGACTGGTTCTAAAATACAACGCCCGTCGCCAATAGCTCTCGTGTAGCTCTAGTGCGACGATAATTCAAACTAAAGTAAACTATGAAGTTTCAAACAAGTTGTCCTTGTACAAGGACAGTTCTTTTTATTTTCAATTTAACATGTGTATTTTTTGTGCCATTTCGAGGGGCCTGAAGGGCCCATTGACAGCCAATATAAAGTTATTTTTTTTTGCTATATCAAACATTTATATCATATTTTGCTAGTTCAAACCTAAAAATTTGTTTGTATGTTTTTTTTTTGTCTTTCAACTATGACAAACTTCGAAGACTTTTTTTTTTACCTTTCTAAAAAAATAGTCCTACCTGATTGTTAACCTCTATTTGTAAAATTCCTATTGTGATTTTATTGTTATAGTAATTTTTCATTCTTTCGCAGGCATGCCTCCAGGAATGGCCCATTTCCATGGCCAGGGTGTTCCCCCTCTCCCTATGCATGGAATGAGACCTCCCATCCCTGGCATGAATTTCCCCCCAAGGCAGCCATTTGGTAAGATATCAATTTGATTTGTATCCAGTTATTGCATTAGTAAAGTATTTATTATTTTTTGCGAATCACGAACTAGCCATTTCAGTATAAGTCTTACAAATTCCATAGAGTGCCATTTTTAAATACCTTTCTAAATCCGGTATCAGAAAATGTGCTCTGTTTTTAGATAAAAATTGTGTTTTAATCATTGTTCCTTGGTTTTTTTTAAAATTTTTTGTTAAAAAGAAAATATTGGAAACTTGGCCAGTATTTTCTCTGAATCTGACATCATTTGAATGGATGTTAAAGGTAGGGTCAAGTGGGGTAAGTGTGATAAACAGCTCTTGTAACTTTGGGAATCATTCTAAAAATCTGAAAGTTTGCAATATATAACATTAGACCACTTATACTTAAACTAAAAAGAAATATTGACTTTAAATAATAGTTTAAAGATAATTTTGAGCTTTTAAATTTAAGTGCAACTTTCTGTTTTTTTTTCAAATTCGAAAGGTTTTCTTCCAAATTCCATAAGTGTCATATTTTTATAACAATCCTGTTGTTTTTTCGTTTTCTGTTAGTAAAAAGAATAAAGGTAAAGATATAAAACTGTTTTGGTTTATTATTTCACATGTTGTGAAGTATGGAAGTACAATCACAGTTACCCCTCAAAATATCAGTTGTGGGTAACTGTGATAAGTGACATGGGGTAAGTGTGATAATCCAAAACACCCCATTTACCTTGTGCAAAACATACATAAATATAAAAAAAAATATTATATTATTATTAAATTATAAATTATTATTAAAAAAATGAATAAAAGGAAATGGAATTTCATTTCATAATATGTCAGAGGATTTTGAATTCGAAATACCAAAAACTGACCTTTCTGCTGGATGCTACATTCTTTTTGCCTTTAAAAAAAACGCACAGTAAAGCGCTTTTTGGGACAAGTTCAGTCTAAAAATGAGGTGAATCGAGAAGGGATTACTGTAAAATTTGTTAAATAAAATATGGTAGCATAACAAAGACATTTTCCTGGCCAAATATAGATGACGTGTGTATAATTGATGAGGACGATATTGTTTTGAACCTCCCATGTCCAAATATGGACCGAAGAGAACGTCTGTATTTTTCGCAAGATTTTGAAATTTACAATCTGTAAAAAAAGCAGTCTAACTAATAATAAAAATTGAATAGCACCATAGGTATATTGACTTTAAAATTGTTTGTTTCTTTTACATCCTGACTTAAGTTATTATATCACAACATGAACCAAAAACGAAAATTCTCAATATTTTTGATTTTTCTTATTCGTATATAATGTTATTCGTATAAAATGCTAATAAATTTATGTTTATATTAAATTGTTAAGAAAAATGTATGCTAGGTAATTTATATGGCCTGAAAACACTTATTGCAACTGAAATCACACTTACCCACATCAAAATCACACTTACCCCTATGTGGGGTAAGTGTGATAAAACAGCAAAGGATTTTGAAATGCAAATTTATTCACTTAAATTTGGAATTCAAACATAAATTTTTTTTCCTACATAGGTATGTTTCTTATAATAATTCACTACCAATTTTAGGATTTGGAATTTACTTGAAGCAGAGAACTAATTTTTTAAAGGAAAAATGCAGAAACTCTATCACACTTACCCCACTTGACCCTAATTTACTCAGCATTATCAATTGCAAGTAATTCACAACGTCATTTACATAGCATGAAATATGTGGGAGTTATTTTATTTCAGTCAAACCCCGTTGATGCAAACTCGAAGGGAGCACCGAAACATTTTGTGTTAGCCATTAGGATTTTTTTTACTTTGAATCAGTGAATAGTTAATAAAAAATATCGTTTTAAAAATTATTCTTATTTTATAATGTAATACACTAATAATACACTGCTCACAAAACAATTAGGGGAGCACTTTGCATATTTTTGTTAACCCTCTCAGTTCCAACGTTTTATTTTTTATTCTAAAAATCTAAAATTTGTGGAATAGATTCATTATATATCCAGAATGATATGGTAAAAAATAGGGGGGAAAATCTTAATTTTTTTAACTAAAATTTAAGGGTGTAATCGTAACTTTTGAATAAATTATAACAATAATTTTTTCAAAACTTTATTTGTTAAAAAGTTTAAAATCAATTTTCAAACATCTAAGAATGCAAACGTGAAGAATTTAGGGTCAATTTATTTCATAAAATTTTTTGGGAAAGAATTTTATTTTACCATGTTTTTCATATTTTCATTTAATTAAAACAAATATTTAATTCTTCAAAAGACATGATTCTTCCATCTAACGATAAATAAGTGCAAGCTCAACTTAATGGCAAAAAATCACAAGCTGATGATGCCAAATGGAATCATTGGGGGTGAAAGGGTTTAAACCATGAATTCCCCTAATTCTTTTGAGCAGTGTACATGCATACAATTAGTAATTCAATTAATAAAGTTAATTTAGAGCAGTATATACTATCGAAAAATTAGGTACATATTTGAGGAACAGAAATTGGACCTAAACTGACGAACATGGGAAATCTCATGATTTTTTCAGAAATATGAGACAATTTTTATGATGTTTGTTTGACCCTTTTTTTTTAATGTTTTGTTTCATTTGTTCTTTGAAACTTTGAATTACTAAGAAAAAAAAGTAAAATTCTGAACTTTTGTTCGGGTTAAGGGGAATTTCGCCTAAACTATTTCACGTAAAGAGATTTTTTAGCATTAGCTCAAAGCAATATGGACTTGGGAAATGTTTTCAGTCTAACTTTTCCTGTTAGGCGAATTTGCGTTAACGAGGTTTGACTCTACTATGAAAATATTTAATGAATTTATATTGAATATCTTCGAAAACTGATATCTAATCATCAAAAACTTTTTCTCTTCTAGGTGTCCCGCCCTTTGGCAGAAGTGGCATGCCCCCTGCCCCGCCCCCACCTGGCCCCATGCCCCCACCCCCTCCCGCCCCCAGGGGGATACGACCCCCCATGCCCCCTCCACCCCCTCCAAGCTCTGCATCATAACTGCTGTATGTGTAAGATTGTATGAGGCTGTTTTGTAATATTGTATTTGAATAAAATCTTTCTTTTTATACCAAAGGTTTATTTTAGATAGGTTAAACATCTTTATTCGCTAATTACAGGTAACTGCAGTGTAAGTCATAATTTAAAAAGCATTTTAAATTTGAAAAAAAATCTCATTAAATAAAGCATGTTACATTATTTTTATAACAACGTGCAAAAAAGTTCACTTTTTTTTATATCATATTCATTCATAAATCGTTGCGACAATGACACTTTACGTGCTTACGTCACAGACAGTGCCGAAAGTAGTACTTTCGGCACTAGTGCGGTAAAGTAAATAAGAGTATCTGATTGGTAGAAAAACAAAATGATGTCATGAATATCTCCATGGAAACTAAATGATGTCATGAAACTCACTTATTTCTATTGGTTCATTACTTTTGCATTTTCTAATATCTCCATGGAAACTACAAGTACTACAAAAATTATTAAAGGAAATAAGACAAAAGTAAGAACACAAATTTCACGCCAAACAGCTTACGCAGCTGCTTTTTCAATGTAATCTGGAAGTTGGTCGAACATCATTTCAAATTCATTTTCATCCATGTTCGGTAGCACTAATGTAAATACTATAGTATTTTGATTCAAAATATAAAATTCTTTTACAACTTTTCTTTTACTTACTACTTTGCATTTTCGAATATCGCCATGGAAACTAAATTTTGTCATGAAAATCACTCATTGGTAGAAATACTTTTTTGCACGTTATGAAAAATATTGTAAGCAAGCACATGCTAAATTATACTTTATTAAGCTCTTGTCATTATTTCACTCGACCTACAGCCTCGTGAAATAAAAGCCACTTGCTTAATAAAGTATTATTTTCAGCACTAGTTGCTTAAATAACTATTTTATAATTGCGTGAAAAAAATCCGATTTTTACACTATAATTTTAATATCAGACGCGTGCGAAAAGTTATACTTTTTAGAAACAGTGCTAAAAAATTACTTTTTTTCACCAAAAAGCAGTGAAAAAAAGTACTTTTTTTCACTCTTTTCATAAGATGCCAACATTTCAAGTAAAATTTCTATTCCATAATATTCATAAAATCCAGAAATTTATTAATCTGCTTTATTTATAAATATGATGCGCGTGAATGTTATTATTATTTTTATTTTTGAATCAAATGTTTGATGTTTGACTTTAAACTAAAAAATATGTTTGCCTTTTGTAGTTCCAGAGATTTATTGATGGCGATCTTCTTTACGTAAAAAAATTAGCACATGAATTATTTTTGAACCAATGAGATTTGATTTTTTTCACGTAATTATAAAAAATAGTGTATGAAACACGTGTGATAAGTAAACTTTTTAAAACACGTGTCATTATTTTACTCGCTCGTGAAATAAAATCCACTAGTTTTAAAAAGTGTTACTTTTTCACACTTGTTGCATAAATAACTATTTGTTGCAATATGTGTAGATCAGCTATTTTTTTTTCATTTAATGGTAAACGTTGTAGTGATAATCACTATTTACACACATGACTCACACTACAGAAAGGGTAATTTTGCATGGTATTAGCCTATTACTGTACCTCACATTTTTAGGGTTGGATACCAGCTCAGGTGTTGTTCTCGTCACTTGACCAGGGTTCTATACTATGAGGCCAGCCTCTATTAGCCATAGTGTAGCTCATGTCTAATGTTAATTTCACCAAACCAGTACCTCACATATGAAGTTAATTTGCATAGTTATTTTGAACATTAGAAAAAAAGAAATGAAACACCATCCTTTAGTTTTTTTTGCATATTACGCAAAAAAATTTGACGATCATATCAGTAATGTAGTTGTTTCGGGCTGCCTATTTCTAGCCTCCTTTAGGAGCTTTAACACTGCCAATTACGCCTCTTAGTTTAGAACCCTGGTCAAGTGACGAGGTCGACACCTGAGTGGGCACCCAATGGAACTTCGAGCGACATCATACGCTAACGCCGTTGGGACTTTGGACTCCACAGATTTCACGAGCTCGTCTGTCCCAGTGTACTCGGGGGCCCTCCTAGTGATTTTTCCTCCAGTACGAATACGTCTATCCCTTTAAGACCGAGCTATCCAGATCGTGCGGGTATAAAAGAGAATGTTCAAGCTTTTCAAAAAAAATATCAATACCGAAGCAGCTGAGTTGTACCATTCGTTATTTATATAAAAAATAATTGTTTTTAAGGAGTTGCTGGCATTGATGCTGTGTAAGGCATTTTTTCGATAAAACTCTAAAAGTTAGTCTCATAAACTTAAGTCAGCGCCATCTGACGGCTGGTCTTAAAGGGCTATAGTATGGCTAGGATAAGGACAGAACCAAGAAACTTTTTAGTGAGAGGCTCGTCGATTACCTCTCTCGGCCACTGGGAGGCCATCATATTAGTGTAATGGTGTTGAGTTAACGTTGCGCTAGAGTTACACGAGTAGCTGCAAGTGAAACGAGTGTCATATTTTGGAACTACAGTCAAGTGATGGGCTGACACCTAAGTAGGCATCCAATGCAACTTTTATAAGTGACATTGTACACAGCGTCAGGGCTTGGGCGCATTTTTAACATGCACTCTCTATATGGGGTACTATTCTTCAAACTTTTTTGTTGCACAGATCGTTTATAGGCCGGCAGTTATTTTGGTATGCTCCTTATCAACAGCCCTTAGAGGAAACGGATATTTTAAAGACTTATGTTCATTTTAAGTCTCGTAAGATAACTTATCTAAATTAAAAATACAAATATCGTTATGAAGGATTATTCAATCAAACAAAATTGTTTTGCCTATATTGGTAAACACCTTGCACATCTAATAAAATAAATGGGCTCAAGTTAATGGTGACTGAAATAGTCCGTGAATTAAAAACTTTTGCAAAATAAAAACTTAAAAAAAATAGTTGACTCTCAATGATAATTATTTTGTTCAATGTTAATATAGTATTGTTTATTAAGTTTTAAGTTCATTATAGTTTTGAATTTACCAAAGTTTTGAAAAATAACATTGCTGAAATTTAATAAATCAAGAGTGTAGTTTCAAAACTAACATTCTCAAAATATAATTATAGGGTTCATTGGCAACTTGGGCCAATTACATTGACAATTGTCAAAAATCGCCAATAAATGGTTTAAACCCTATATCTTTGTTAAACTTTGGAAAAAATGTAAGTTTTGCAACTACAACCTTCAAACATAGTACTCGTAGGTTCAAAAAGACAAAAATTATCTTCCAAAATATTTATTGTGAGAAATAAAATACAACTGCGAAACAAGGTCATATATTATTGGCATGTATAGTTTTCCACATTAAAAAAATTATCCTTCATTATCAACACAAAAAAAAT
The DNA here is from genome assembly GCA_019343175.1 of Oedothorax gibbosus. Taxonomy (NCBI): domain Eukaryota; kingdom Metazoa; phylum Arthropoda; class Arachnida; order Araneae; family Linyphiidae; genus Oedothorax; species Oedothorax gibbosus. The sequence goes on along the minus strand of CM033276.1, from coordinate 8,353,000 downwards.
AAACTCATAAATTTATTTACTCAGACATTCCATTGCATTACACACATTTTTTTATTCAAGCATACCAGATGCATGGATACATTGCTTACACAACAGGTTTAAAGGAAAAAGTGAGCAGTAGCTGGGTCTCTAAATCAGTCTTCTCTCTGTGTTAATAATTTTCTAAGCCAAATGCCTAATTACTCCGGCTGTATGGAATATTTTAACTTAAATTTTTTTTTAACCAATGGGTAAGTTTTTTAAGTCGCGAGTGACAACAGTTCAAGCTGTAATTGTTTTCATTTTTGTCCCTTCTACATTTGTTTTAAAAACAATATTTTCTTTCTTATTGATACAAATGTTTATACAATTTTTTTTCTTTCAGTAAAACTTAAGCTTTTCTCGATTCGTGCATCACACTAAATTGCTGTTCCACCATTTTGTTTAACTTTTCGGCATAAGACAAAATATCATCAAAGTTTTTTTTTTAACATCACTGATCTTTGATAATGCTTTCCATATTTAAAATTTAATCAAATTAAAACCGATAAAGTTTAATAAATATCAGAAATAAAAAAAATAGCACATAAAGAACTCTAATATAGAAAAAGAGCAGATGAAAAAAATCTGCTCATTTTGAGAGTGAAAACAAAACTATCCATGAAATTACAGGAACAGCAAAAATGAAAATATGAACGTTAGATCATCTGAAACAAACCTCATTTCAAAAAGTAGTAGACAGAGCCCTGTATGTCAGCTACATAAATCATTAAATGAAAAAGTTTGTAAAATATTCAGTCAGCCAGAAAATATTTGGCTGAGAATATTATTTTTTACCATTGGATTAACATAGAGAGAAGACTTATATTTGGAGACCCGTTTACCGTCACTATTTCCCACTTTAGGAAAGTACAGGAAAATTGATGGTCATGGTTAATTCTGCACTCAAGAAAGAGAGTAATGTTATAATTCATTGTTATAACATTGTACAATTGCCTTTACTGCTAGTGGGCAGGCATATTGCAGTATCTGCAACAATGAATTAGACTTTTTTTTCCCTGAAATTATTTTTTGGTAAACTTTCTTATTGGTTGTAATTATTGAATGCTTTTGGTCCAAGTCATTATTGTAGATACTGACCATAGCAGCTTATTATAGTAACGAAGTACAGATATGTCGGTTACTACTTCATTGCTAAAATTGATTTGCTAATAAAAAATTCAAATGCATGACACACATTTAAAGAGTCATTTTTTTTAGCAAACAAATTTGGTAACAGAGAAAAGATTATTAATTAACCTTGAGCTTACTTTGTTTAGTTAAACATTGGCTTTTTTTTACTCGGGTACAGAATCACCTTGAGCAATTTTTTTTCCTTGCATTACCATACATAGAGCCTTGCATTACCATACATAATTATAAGCCCTCTTTTACCTCAAAATAATTTTTTTTAAAAAGTTCATTTTATTTTTAATTTCATGCTTAGATTATTTTGGGCTAATGCGTGAGAGGATACAAAAGTTCAAGGAAATTTCATGTATTAATAAAAACTTGTTTATCCTAAAAGCGCGAGGAATGAATTTGATGTTCATACTAAGAACTAAAACTGATTGGGGTAAACTTAAAATGTCCAAAAAGATCAGAACAAAATTTATTTGTCCATTCAGTACCTTAAAGATATCTAACTTTTTTAAACGTTGGATATACATTGCCTCTGAAGCATAAGAGATGCACTGCAGATCCAGATAAGTTCTACAACAATACAAAAATGAAATTTTCGTTTCATGTTTTTCGTTTTTGTATTGCTTAGGCTATGTCCTGACTACGCCACAAAGGCAACAAAACTTGGCGACTTGGCAGAGTCAGCCACCATGCTATTGCATCGCTTGGCGCTCTTGGCGATCGCCAAATTTTTTTGTATTTGTTGCCTTTGTGGCGTTTGATGTCGTAGTGAAGACATAGCCTTATATATTTCAGAGGATTTGCAGCATTAGTGCAACCATTGAATTATATTATGTTTTTTTAAAAAATTCCTTTGGTTTTTTTTTCAATTTTGGTAGCAAGTTCTATACTTATGGACATATGTTTTGTGAAAATAAAAGTATAAATTAGAAATTGGAAGAAAAACCAAATCCAGATCAAATTATTCTGCCTAATTAACCTTTCCAGTCATGCAAGATAAACAAGCTTTTATTGCAATAAATTTTTATCCCTTCAATAAACTTATTATCCGTATGGTTTGGAATACATATTTTTTTACAGGATCCAGAAGTATAAAAATACTACAAACACAACGGTAGCTGCGGCTGCAAGTTTTGTGTATGCTGAGCTCATGTTCAAAAAATGGGCGTCCTTCTTGTATTTTTCTGAGAGCAGGGATAGGTTGCTGGCTTTCGAATCTAAATCTGAAATTAATTTAAGTCGGTTAATAGATGAAATTATACAAAACGCTTACACTCAGTCAATTTATATATATTGCGATAGGTTAACTGATTTCCCAGACGCATGTTTTGCGCTGAGGCTATTTAGTTGCCCAGCACCCGTCCAGGACAAGTTTTCTCAGGTATAGCCAGGTATTTTTCATCTATCACTTGTTCACTTGAATTTTAATTATGATTAATTTTATTTACATATTTTTAAATCTTTTATTACTTATCTTCCTTTAATAATAATCTTGCTTTAATTATTAAACAGTCATAATAATAATTCGTTTAATATATATGTATAATACTGCATAAATCCAGAAAAGAATTCTTTTTAATCGATCCTACAAAATATAGGCAACTATAATTTTGTTCTATGTTTCATTAGAACCTTCTTTAGTATATCACTGTATTATTCAAACCCATTAGCAATTTCAAAATTACTTATGTTTAAAATAGTTTTAATACAAAAAATGATTTATAGTTACAATTAGCAGGACCAGATTTGTTTCAATGAATAAAATATTCAAGAAATCATCATTAAATTTTGTTAAATAATGTTTTACTTAAGTTGTTTTATATTTTCAAATCAAGAACCATGCAGCTTAGCAAAACACATTAACAATTAAGGTGCATTTGGAAAACCTATGTTGGCATCAAAGCCAGAGCAACCCACTTTCTGGTTTCGACCCCTATTCTGGGTAATATATAAAATTAACATCTAAAACTGAATGTTTTGAACAATGCTAACATATAAGAAGAAATTATAAAGAACTGAAGTAGACTACTTTAATGTTACGTCTATATTTATAGACATTTTGTAGCACATATAGCACTGTACGCGGAAAAGAGACCTATCGCAAAAATACTAGTTTTTCAGAAAATCATCAAGTTTATTTTTTCCATTGCATTGCATTATAGAAAAAATAATGACCCGTTTACTGCATTCCAACTATTCTACCAATTGATTTAATATTTGCTTTAATCGCTAGATATTTAAATTTGGAATATTATAGCATTTACAACTCGAAAAGCCATATTTTTGTGATAGGTCACTTTTCTGCGTACAGTGCGATATATGCAGAAAATAGTAGACAAATATTTCTCTAATACTATACCTTTGAATAATAAAGAATTTTAAAAAATGTACTATAAAAACTGAAGTTGTGTGTGTAAAACAGACTGCGGATCGACAGGTAGACAGATATGAATAAAAAGATAGGTCCCTCATGTCATATCTTTCAAACAAACCCAAAAAGAAATTCTAAAATTGGTTTGTTAGCAAACAAATTGTAACCGGGACAGACAGGTAGAAAGTCATTCAATAAGACGTTAAGATTATTTTTAATCAGTCAGAACGGAAATGGAAGTTGGTATGGACACTGTCTATACCTAATTACATATAAATATATATATTTTTAACACTTTCAAGTTAAAACAAGTAGGTTTGTAACAGAATCTGTCACTTAACCCGCTTTCACACAACAGTTGTGTTTAACAGGAAAAAAACGCCAAACACAGCGTTAATTCTATATTAAACATTTACACGCTAAATTTGGCTAGTTTCATTTATTCTCTTCCGAAAATTCAATAATTATTTGTTATCCTTTGCTAAACTAATTCATATTTCAAGGTATAAATATGTAATATTCCTCGCTTTTAATTAGAAGGCAAACATTTCATATCAACATACAATCAAGGAATCTTTGTGAAATATATTTGAAGTCATTTTAAACTGATTTATGGCGCAAAAATAAATGTATTTGAATTTATTATTAAAAAGAATTAAAGTTTCTCGAGCGATTGTTGCAACAGAATCTGTCACTTAACCCGCTTCCACACAACAGTTGTGTTTAACAGGAAAAAATGCACCAAACTCAGCGTTAATTCTATATTAAACATTTACACGCTAAATTTGGCTAGTTTCATTTATTCTCTTTCGAAAATTCAATAATTATTTGTTATCCTTTGCTAAACTAATTCATATTTCAAGGTATAAATATGTAATATTCCTCGCTTTTAATTAGAAGGCAAACATTTCATATCAACATACAATCAAGGAATCTTTGTGAAATATATTTGAAGTCATTTTAAACTGATTTATGGCGCAAAAATAAATGTATTTGAATTTATTATTAAAAAGAATTAAAGTTTCTCGAGCGATTGTTGCGAGTGTCAATGTTGATTTAAATTTAATTCTAATAAAAAGGGCTTCGCTTGCTTTTTAAATGAGCGTTCAATTTTTTGCAGTTTTTTAAATAGTTAAAGTACTCCGAATTTGAATTTTTTTCTTAAATTTTCAATGACTTAATTTTTTTGACATAGCACACTTGTTCGTAGCATTTGTAGTTTGGGTTATGGAAAGTGGGCGATGGATGGACAGACAGAGGGACTGAACAATTATAATACCATCCACCTTTTACGTTATAAACATACTGTGGAAGCTAAAAAAGGAAAGTAGGCTAGCCCCATATGGTAGAAGACAAGCCAATTTGTGCTTTTCTCGTTGTGGGTGTATCTGTGGTCCCTAAAGAGTTAAACAATACCCAGCTTATTTTGCATTCATCACTTGTTTCATTAATTCCATTTTAACAAGTAAATTATGTGTCTGTACCATTGACTGAGGTAGACTTTGGCAATGGAGGGTAACTTTGGTCCACTCTTTTTTAAACTAATAACTTCTAACTAAATGCACTCTTTGAAAATGTGCTTGCCTTTTTCAATTAGTGGCAACTCAGCCTTGACCTACCAGTATAAAAACTGTTCAAGAAGAAAATGAGCACTAGGGTTTTATGCCTGGGCCAAAGTTACTGCATTATATAAAAGTACACTGCTCAAACAATTAGGGGAGCACTTTGCATACTTTTGTTATCCTTTCAGTCCCAGCTTTATATTCTAAAAATCTAAAATTTGTGAAAAAGATTCATTATGCATCCAGAATTAAATGGTAAAAAACATGGGGGAAAATCTTAATTTTTAAACTAAAATTTATGGGTAAAAAATTGAAATCATAATTTTTGAACACATTATAACAATAATTTTTTCAAAACTATTAAAAAAAAAAGCGTAAAGAATTTTGGGGTCCATTTATTTCATAAAATATTTTGGGCGTGAATTTTATTTTACCATGTTTTTCATATTTTCATTTAATTAAAACAAACATTATTTCATTCTTCAAAAGACATTATTCTTCCATCTAACAATAAATAAGTGCGAGCTTAACTTAGTGAGAAAAAAAATCACAAGCTGATGATTCCAATTTGAATCATTGGGGGTGAAAGGGTTTAAGCCATGCGTTTCCCTAATTGTTTTGAGCAGTGTAGATTTGCGGAGAGGTAATTTACCGGACAGAGCTGCCCCCCTCTGGAGCACATCATCGATGTTCTGCACCATGATCCTCTGCACATCTTGCAGCTCCGTGTTGAGATGAGTGAGGTTACGCCTGGCGCGGTTGTCGGAGTAGGACTTCTTCGCTTTCGACATGTAGGTGTCTGCATGATAATAAAAATAATGAATATTTTCAGAATAAAACAATCCATTAGTTAAAACAAAAAACAACAAAACAGTATTTTTTTTAATAATCATGTGTTACTTATTAGAATTACTTAAATTTTCCCCAAATTTTTTTTCTTAAAAATTGAACTATTTACATTAGTAATAAATAAACAAAAGTACATTTTTGAAAAAATTAATAATGGTGGGTCGTGCCTGTTTTCAAAAAGCAAGAACAATAAACACCATTAATAGAACAGTACTGTTTTTCTACTTGGGATGGACAAAAAAAGAAAAAACATTCCAATTGCCCCAAAACAATACAGAAGAAAATCAAAAAACAACTTTCTGATTTCACTATTAGAGGCAGCTTCAGCGTCCTATAGTGATTTGCTATTTTCCCAATAGCTTTTCATTGCCTCCCTACATTGTTATTATTATTATTATTTTTTAAGTATTGTTAATATGTTTGATGTATATATATTATGATGAAAATTGAAATGAGCAAAGTAAGTTAAAAAAAATTTGAAGCTGAAACTATATCCGAACATACAAAACATACTCGTAACTTATATTTTTGTATTGCATACACTGATAACTTTAGGCACTTCATGTTTATTCTTTTTAACGACAACTCTTTTGATGGCTGCAAAAGACATTTAAAATCTTGTTCGCTGATTTCGTACATAATTTGTTGAATAAGAGGGGAAAAAATAGGGAATATTTCTGAACTGAAAGGCAAAAATTTAAGACGTTACACAATTTTTACACCTCTCATACTTGAATGCACAGATACTTGAATACCATAAAACTTACAAAATTATTTAAAAAGGCATTATTATATTTTTTTATTATATTTTACTATTAAATATTATTGTTAATCCCAAAAAATTAAATTTTTAGGGTTTAAGACCTAAAAATCTGCTAATATTGATGTGTCCCTTATCAAATATTAAACATTAAAAAAAATTCTTGAAAAACACTTAAATATATATTTGTTTGCAAAGTACATTTATATAAAAATAATATTGTAGGATTTCGCTGGGGTCTCAGAAGGTTACATTTATTTTGATGTATACTGAATGTGAACCTTTCAAGAATTTCTATAAAACTTAAGAACTTTTTATGTCCTTTAAAATCAGATTAAAAAATTAGTTACCATAAACTTTTAAAACCACACAAACCAAAGAATTTAATGAAATTTGTTATTAGATTAAACACAATTTATTTACCAAATTCAATGCAGGTGTATGGCCTTGTAGCAGATGCGGCCATTCTTCCGTAATGAGTGCTAAATTCATTCTTTAAATCTTCGAGATATGCAAACGCCAATCGTTTGGAAAAGCTTTTTTCACACAATGCTAAGTAGCATACATTATCATGAATTAAATAGCTGCAAAAGATTTGAGACAATTAGCTCAGGCATGAAAGTGCAAACTAATCAAAAAGGCTGAACACTGAATTCAATTTTTTTGTGCACTATCGGCGTAACGACGTAAAACCAATTAGAAATTTAGTCATATTAGTTCCTATAAAATACACACATATAAAATAATGCTTAAATAATGTAATTTAGTTTTACTTTAAAACTGTATATCGATGCCATATTAAATCATATTTAATAAAAAAAAATCTGATAACTAATGAATTACTCTTACTAGATAAATGTAAAATCATAACACAATTACCATTTAAGAGTTTAGATCATCCCATTACGTTGCAAGCAGGGTTCTATTTATATAAAAAAAATTCAAAACTTTCAAAAAAATTCTTGACTACCTCTTAATTCACTAACAACCTGAATATATAAAGCTTCTATAAGTGGACACTCCCCATTTCATTTAAAAATAAAAATTGTCTAAAATCAGAAACCACAGTATAGGCCGAAGTAGAAAAAAGTTCAAACGTAAACAAAAAGTATTTTTTAATTAGAGCCGTTCCTGTGATCACGACTCACGGACACCGAGTCAGACACTTGATCAGAAGAAAATATTCTGGTTGCTCGACTTGGCCTAAACTGGAGCTACAAAAGTAACGAGACACTCTTCCGATCAAACAGAGCCAGAGAACTGTCAATCATTCTGACGCAATGTGACGCCATCGGTAGGTGAAAATTACTAGGCAGCAAAATAAGTAAATCCGGAAGCTTTATCTGACTCTTCTTCTAATGGGAGATTGCAATGGCTGGTCGAGATTTAAAGAAAACTTAGTATAATCTAATCTTAATTCATCTTCACATTTTAATTAAAATTTGTATCTTCATTATAAGAATCTGTTATTTGAACTTATTGTTTATTAAAATTTAAGTTTAGTTTCACCTAATTACGGCGCAAAGAAAAAGTAAACAATCGCTATAAAAAATGCATCGCAATTCTAGCGAATCGGTGGACTATTTGTATCGCTGTTACAGTGAATTTGCATCGCAAATTGTGATGCAATACCGCTTTAATCGGACCCTGGTTTCAAAAATGCACCACTTGTTCAAAAAATTAGCCATCGGACTCCGAAGTTAACTTAGTGAGAAATCGGTTTATCGGCTTTAAAAAATATCGGTATACCGATGGAAGAAGTAATAATATTTCGAACTCAAATTAAATGAGATCGTAACTGAGTTTATTCAGAGACGTGTTACGATGATCGCATTTGAAATATTTTCCAATTCTTAGCATAATTGCAGTTACGTCTAGTTATTTTTACAATATAGTTTTGGTTCAAGACGGATCATTAAACCAAAAAAACATACGAATCATAATATTTACTAGTTCGCAGCGAAATCGCACTAGTAGTGACTCTTTATTTTTATAGTTTTAGTTCAAACAGACCTACCAATCAAACTTCAACACCTCGTAATTTGTGCTTATTTTGAGGTAAAATCGTAGTCTTATTTTATAGTTCAAGGATCAGTGAACCAAACCAGACCTCGATGCCTCGAAATTTTTGCTCGATTATTTGCGGCGAAATGGCAATAGATACAGATTCCGTTATTTTTATAGTTCAAGACGGATCGGTCAACCAAACATTGACGTCTCGTAGTGTGTTGTTTTGTCTCGCCTTGTTTGATCTTAGACCCCCCCCCCCCCATATATATATGGGTCACAATTTCTCAACGATTTTGCATCGATCTCAGGATCAGCCAAAATGAGATTAAAAAGGCGGATTTCCGCCGAAAGGCGGAAAACTTTCATGCCTGTTAGCTACAAAATAAAATGGCAATGTTATGAAAAATGTTAATTTATGAGCTTAAAAAAATTTATAGAAAACAAAACTAGCAAATTTATTTCTTATGAATCCAGTTACCACTCGGAACCTTTTAGAAAATTAAGGTGCTTTTAAAGGGATTTCGAAGGACACTTATACTTTCTTAGTACTGTATTTTGGTCTTCAAGGTTTATAACAAAATATATATTTACTTTGAACTATTAGGACTAGGTCGCATAGCAGTTCTTGTCTGGTGCAATGTTAACCCAACAACAAAAAACAATAACAATTTGCTTAATTACTTTTTTTAGGTCTAAAAGTGAAAATTAGCTAATTGAATGCTCATGCAAGCCAGCAATCATAACTGAGTTTATGGACTATAAATAAAAAAGTACTTTATTTATAACAATAAAGTACCAATATTGAACCAGGTAACAACAGTGTATACTTACTGGAAATAATAAGGTCCAGTTTCTATACTACAAATTGCCACTGACTGGGCATTCAATTTTCTAAATAAAGATTTTGCTTGGCTGTGGTATTCATAATTTGTTTTACCTTCCTAAAAATATCAAAGTTTAAATCAATGTTATTACGAATATAAAGAACTGTTTATGTAAAATTAATAATAAGATATCCTAACATAATGTGTGCAGATTAGGTGCTAATTTAGATAACAAGAATGCATGGGACATTTTCGAGGATTCTATACCTTCATCGACTGTTAATGCAAAGTTAAAGACGGTCTAACAAAGTATAAGAAGTTTGGACCACCGCCCAGCCACCATGGTGACCCATGTTTGAATGTCGGATAAGGCATGGATGTATCTCCATGTTAATATATTTTCCGTGATATTTAACTGTATTCATTTGTTAATAAATGTATTATCTAGTGTGTCTTGTATAAATGTATGCATCCCAGACCCACAGACAAAGGAACACACAACAACAATAACTACTTAACTTTGGACCTAATTTTTATCTTTAAATCTGTTATGAAACCCTTTAATCAAAACATTTTTTATACATCATTCCCTTATTCATATAACTTTTACGAAATTTATCATGTACTTTTAACATTATGTGATTGACTAATTAGAAATTGATCAATAAAGCTTTTGTGCTTTGTGGGAAAGTTAACTGTTTCTATGTACTGCATTTTTGGCCATCAAACTCTGTCTCGACTCTTAGATTTACAACAAATACTTTTAAAATATCGACTAGTTTATTTTGTATGAAACATTACAGATATGTCATTTTTCGAAACTTGTATACATTTTCATCAGTTATGAAATGTAGATATAACAGTTTAAGTTTTCTTTTAATCTTAGAGCGCCAGAAAAAGCAAAACTTTATATCGCCAGCACAAATTGGTCTACTAGGATGCAGAATTTTGATAACTTGAACCATATGTTTCCGCGGGTAACATCAAACTTAAGTTATCTTAGTGTATCTCCTTGTGAAATCCAGTGCCTTTTCAATGTGCATGGGCTATCACTAGGGCGTTGGATTTCAGACAAAGATATCTTAAGGGTGTGACACATTTACCCCACACCCTATGCACACAAGCTTGCACAGGGTGCTAGTTCATGATGCATCAAATACAGAAAAGTTAGGATATAATGGATGATCCTTAAAGCATAGCTGTATTATCTCAACTTCACCATGTCTCAAAATAATGAGACACATAATTGCTGTGTAATTAGTCAAAAAGTGATGAAGAATTCAACGTATTAGGGTATACGATACAGCAGTTTTAGGAAGCTAATGTGAACAGATACTATTCAAGGAAACACAAACCGACAATTAGGTTGAGAGTTATTTGCTTAAAAATGATTAATGGTGTACATTAAAAAAATATTTAGAATATCGTTGATTAATACCTCTTCATCATGTTGCACTGATTCCGCTAAAATCAAACCATCCCCAATGCGAGCTAGCATAGTCTTGAGAATCATTTTGTAGTTTTAGTTTTGGGATGTCAAATTGCTAAAATAGGTTTAAAAAACAACAGCTGTAAAAATAAATATATGTCAAAAAATAAAATTGATAGGTAAGAGTTGTTGTTGCAAACACTAACTGGTGAAGAAGAAGCTGTTTTTACATTATTTATTTAATTTATTAAAGTTATTTCCTTAATACGATACTAAGAAAGCAAAAAGTAATCGTCCGATTTCGGCTGGAATGATGACGGAAACAACAACTTATAAGTTACAGTTACGTTTATGGTGATGACAAAATAGAGTTGTATGGCTGTGTCCTGACTACGCCACAAAGGCAACAAATGCAACAAAACTTGGCGACTTGGCAGAGTCAGCCCCCAAGCTATTGCATCGCTTGGCGCTCTTGGCGGTCGCCAAGTTTTATTGTATTTCTTGCCTTTGTGGCATTTGGTGTCGTAGTGAGGACATAGCCTATAGTTTGTTTAGAGTGACGTCGCAGTTGGTATTGGCATTTTTAGGGTGACGTTCCCTTCCGGCATGTATTCCTGAATTTTCTTAGATCGATGTTGTGTTTGTCACGTGACATTAATTCACTTATCGGGACTCGTGAAAAAATTTATTTTCATTCGGCATTTTATTTTCAAGTTTAATAACGTAGCCTATATATTTTTTTATGACAGTTTTTTAAAATCTTAAATAGGCGCTATTTGTGGCTGTTTTAAATTATATAGAAAATCTTGGGATGTCAGATAAAAAACAAGAAGTTCATAAAGAACTAAAATAGCCTACTTTCCTGTTACTTAAATACTTACTGAAGTTCTAATCGGGAAAAAAAACTAGGTTCCTAAAGTAAATATCATCAACAGCCGTTTCTACACTAGATTTATACACATTAGAAAAAAAAATCGAAACACAGCACACATGCTATAATTTAAACTTCTAAAAGCCAAAATCAACTATTTTCCTTAATATTCTTTCACAAATTAATTAAATATTATTTATCATCTGCTCGTGATTTATTTGTAGTTCGAAGAATAATTAAATATTTATTAATAACAAAAGTAATGAAACTACTCCGAACTGCATTAAAAAATAAGAAATGTAAATTAAAACTAAGCATAATTGCATGCAAAAGTATGCCTTGCCGCTTTCTTGGTATATAATTAATGAATAATCAAAGAATCGAATTGTGCTACACTTTATGACGTCATTCCAAACTGATTCATGAAAATATTATTTTGCTTCAAATATGTTTAATAAATAAAGTTTCTCATGCCATTGTTGATTTGGCAACAGTGATTTAAATGACTCAAAATTGAATTTCAATGCTAATTCAATGGGAAATTCGCCGAAAGATAGTAGATTTATATCCGTCCGGACGTACAGACAGACAGACAGACAAAAGTATGAAAGTTGGGTATCTGAGGTCATAGCTTTCTAACAAAAAAAGAATTTTTAAGATCCGAGGGATAGAACCGATTTTGGAAGAGGGATACGGACAGACGGACAGACAGACAGACGGAAAGACAGACTGACATATCAACAGACAGACAGATGGACATCAACCGCATTTCAATACCTACAGTGATTTAAATGACTCAAAATTGAATTTCAATGCTAATTCAATGGGAAATTCGCCGACAGATAGTAGATTTATGTCCATCCGGACGTACAGACAGAGGGACAAAAAGTATGAAAGTTGGGTATCTGAGGTCATAGCTTTCTAACAAAAAAAGAATTTTTAAGATCCGATGGATAGAACCGATTTTGGAAGGGGGACAGACGGACATCGACCGCATGTCAATACCTACTTTTTCATTTTTTTAATTCTTTCGAATTAAAAAAAGAAAAGTAGCCTAATAAATTGGCCAGTAGGGAAATGAAGTTGATTTTTTTCCCCCATAACTAATGTATTTTATTATTACTCGAAAAAAGCTCATTGGTTTTTTATAACGTCACGCGCTCCGAACTGCGATTTCATTGGTTTTTTTTTTTGACAAAGTATTGAAACAAGCCCATTGAAGACTTGATATAATTTCAAAATTCCAAGGGAAACTTGATTCTTGAAACAAAAGTCTAAAACAAATAAATATTACTATTTAATTAAACATTATCGAAAGTTCTGCTTTTTTTTTCATGTGGTATGTTTTCTCTATGTTCTTCTATCTGTCGGATCTTAAAAAAACCTTTTTTTGTTAGTACGGTGTGACCTCAGAGACCCAACTTTCAAACTTTGTGTCCGTCTGTCTGTACGTTCGGACGAGCATCTAATATCCGGCTAATTCCCCTTTGAAGTAATATTGAAATTACTTTTTTTAGTCATTTAAATCGCTGTTGTCATATCAACAATACAATGAAATACTGTATTTATTTAATATTAATAAAATAATTTTTTCTATAAATCATTTTGGATTGACGTCTTAAAAAGTAGCAAAATGTGATTCTTTGATTGTTCAGTATTTGTTTACAAAGCTGCAAGGTATTCTATTTTTTGCATAAAAATGAAGTTAGTTTTAATTTACATTTATTATTTTTTAGTGCAATTTAGAGTGGTTTCATGTTTATTTATCAATAAGCATTTAATAAAATCAAATAAATCAAGAAGACGATAAATAATATAAATTTAATGTGCGAAAGAAAACTTAATGAAAATTACTAATTTTGTGACTTTTAAAAGTTTTAATTACGATGTAATTAGCAATTTTTTTGTAATGTGTATAAATCTTGTTAATAAGCGTTTGTAGGCGACAGTTATTGTTTTAAACCTATTTGTTTTTCTATAAGAAGTACTGTAAGTATGCAAGTAACAGAGAGAGTAAAGTATAGGCTATTTTATTACTTTTCGAATCTTGTTTTTATTGCTATAATTTAGCTTCAAATGAATAGTAAAATATTTTTGGGGGTTGGATTAACATTATTTTAAGCAATAAACGTGGTTAGTTTATTGCATCAATATATAAGTAATTTAGTTATATTTAACAAAAACAGCAAAAACAAACTTTTCAAAAAAAGTTTGAAGCCACCGAAACAATTCCTCATAATAACTTAATAAAACTTGAAGGGTGAATTTTTTTAATAGTATAGTGTAGTTAGTTTGAATTATCGTCACACTAGAGCTACACGACGACTATTGGCGAAGGGCGTCATAATTTAAAACCACAGTATAGTGTAGTATTTAATAAGAAATCACTTTGGGTGAGTTTCAGAAATTTATCTGCATTTTTAAAATCTGCTTTAAGAATATGGTCCCATTGTAGCTATAGTGTGACCTTAATTCAATTAAACTAATGCAAAATTATCTGGTTTAATGTATATGTTACCGTTAAAACCCGAAATCAGCTAAAACTAGAATCAACTAGTGAGTATTAGTTTTAACTGATGCCCTTAGTGAAAACTAGTTTCCTATAGCTAAAACTAGACCTTCCTAGCTAATACCAGTTTTGACCAATTGCATTGGTTAAAACTAGTTGTAATTAGTAAAAACTTGAATTATCTAATATGTTTTCAAAAAAATGGATCCGTTCTAAAGGAGGATCCAAACTTATTCTCCTAAATTTGCTATCTTCAGTTAACTTTAATCTTTATCTACTATAAGTTTTTTATAGTAAAAACTATATTTAACCAATCTATTTTGTCAAAAATAGTATTAGCTGGGGATAACTGGTTTTAGCTAGTGGAAACTAGTTTTAACTAATGACCTCAGTTAAAACTAGTTCTCACTAGTTAATTCTAGTGGTAGTGCTGATTTCGGGTTTCAACGGTAACATTTATAAGGATCAAGTCTCAAATAGGATAATACTTTTTTCGAGTCCCCCCTAATAAATACTGATTATATATTACAATGTATAAAATTTTTAGGAGGGAAAGAGGAAAACTTCGAAACAGTGTTTAAATTAATATAAATAAATGCATCATTTACATTTGCATACTTTCGAATTTTTCACTTTTAAGGCTAGGAACATATTTTGTAATTATTCAGTTTAACGTTTCCTAAAAAAAAATCAAATTTATATGCAGTTTTTTTTATTTGTTTTTTTATATATCTCATTAGCTTCATCCGAGGTGATTACGCATAACACAGAGCGTCTCAAAAATTACGATAAAAAAACAACGCAGGAAAAACCAAATTAGATATAAGATTGTGGGGTAAGATCGTTTGAAATGTTAATCGACGTAGCGAAGCTGTTTAATTTAATTTACCCATGCGAGCAAGGGGGAATTTTTTTTCCCTCGCATTTCTTGTGGCAAACACTGAGAAAAAAAATTAGAATGTTCAGTAGTAACAGAGGTAATAATTCTATTGCACATGCATAATTCCGAAAAGAAAAAAATATCCCCATCCTAATTTTTTTTATGTTTAAGCTCCCTCTTATAAATTGCGCAAAAATTAAAGTTATTATCATTATGGCTTCGTTGTTAAATCTTATTCCT
The DNA here is from genome assembly GCA_019343175.1 of Oedothorax gibbosus. Lineage (NCBI taxonomy): Eukaryota > Metazoa > Arthropoda > Arachnida > Araneae > Linyphiidae > Oedothorax > Oedothorax gibbosus. The sequence continues at coordinate 8,337,534 of CM033276.1, read as the reverse complement.
TTGAAGGAAAAAAAAAGAGCAGAAAAAGATATTGTGAGTTTTAAAATTTATTTATACGAACTTTATTAAATACAAATGAGTTTTTTTTATAAAGTTGAAAAATTTCGCTGTTTTTGATGTATACGAAATTACATTTAAATCATAAAAAGCAAGACGTGGTGGTGAAGTTATGCTTTTTATTTGATTGGAAGTAAAAACCGAGTATTTTATAAAACCGAGTTTTAATGAATTCGTTACTGAATTTTGTTTTTATAATCAAGCTAGTGAAATGAATTAAACAAAGAATATCTTTTAAAAAAAGTACGAAACCTTAATTAATGCACTAGAAAATAAAAACATTCTTTTTATGTTTCCTCTTCTTCTCATTTCTTTTCATTAATAAGGATTGTCAGACGATTTTTTTTAACATTTATTATTTTCGTTGTTTTTAAAAAAAAATTAGGGTGGAAATCACGTAGGAAAGAGAAACTGATTTTGGGTTAATTTTAAAAGATTTTGTAATTATAAGAAGAATTCCAGATGAACCTCAAAATTATTGCATTGATGTTACGGAAACTTCAAATGATTCTTGTTAACGATGTACAGATGCAGATGAAGAAAATGAAGAACGCGTAGGAAATTCTCGTTTATAAGTGGATTCAGCTTTATTAAAATTAAAAAAAAAATATCGAAGACGTCCGGAGTTTTGCAAAGTACTCAGCGTCATTAAAAAAGCAAGGCTTTGATTTAAGTTTTTTTTAGTTGCTGGAATAAAAATGTACTAAAATTATTTTAGTAGGAGAAAATTAAAATATTACACTGTTAACAATTATGCACTTTGTTTCACCAAAAATATGGTTCCTAGTAGCTGCAACGGCCGTGTGGTGAAACGTTAAACCATATTTTTGGTATTTGGTTGAACCATTTCTCAGGTTTTTGTTTCCAAATCCAGAAAAATGGTTCAACCAAACACCGAAAAAAAAGGTGAAAAATTTCACCACACAGCCGTTGCAGCTACTAGGAACCAATATCATGGTGAAACCAAGCACAAAATTTTTAATAGTGTAGAACACGATTCAATTGTTCATAGAAATTCAAGATATTAGGGTCCCCCAGGGTAATTATTGGACACGGAAAATCGGGGAAATTATTTGACAGGGGCCAATAGTTGCATCATAGTTTATTGCCTCTAACAAACCACATTTTGTTAATTGCATATCCAGCAATGCTCTGATTAATTATTTGGATTAGATAATTACTTTTTCTCAAAAAATATATTAAATACCCAAAGCGCTTGAAAAACAATGGTTTAAATTTTTTGTTTAATCAATGTCAAATTGTGTATAATTTAGTTTTCTTTTACATGGTCTTGAAATTTTTTAATGCTCAGTCTTAGATATGTTTATGAAGGTGGTTTGTAATTAAAAACATCATTGTGGGATGCATAGTAACATTATGACATGCATGTTTAGTTACGGTTTAATTATTAGACAAAGCGGGAAAATTGTTGGAATGCTATGGGGCAAGACAGACAGCATCACAATATGCTTAAATTTACTTGGTATAGTTTGTGTGATTAAGAAACACCATCTACGCAATGTTTGAACTTGGAAAGAGCAGAAATTAAAATGTTTGGTAATTTTTACTAGATTTCACTGTTATACATTTTATACAGAAGCCACGTGGGGTTAAATAATTATCAAATACACAATACTATAGTACACACCATATCACACAATTTACCCCTTGTAGATAGTCTAAATACTGTACAGAACGGATTTAAAACTACTGTCCAATAGTTACACCAATTAGCGGGGTAATTTTTGGACATATGTTTTTTTTTCAACTTTTAGAGAGGAAATAGTAAACTGCAACAATGGTACCCGACAGATATATCTAATAGTCATTATGAAAAAAAATAATGGTTAAAAAAATCACATAAATGTGGAAGCTATGGTAAAAGTTTCATTTTTGTCCAATAATTACCCCGTGTCACCCTATAATTAGCGGTTTTTGGTCTAAAAAATTTCAATACAAATTTTCCTAAATGATGTTTGGTATAATATTTACAATAAAAAATGCTATACTTTGACTTTTAATCAAAATCATATCATTCTACCTTTGATCAACTACTTGTGGGATTTTAGTAAATACAATGATAATTACATAACCTTTTCACACACAAGCCAAATTACACACAGTCAATCAGAAAACTTTGCTTGAACGAGAAAGAAGTAGGAACATATGTTTTCTTCACTTACTGTTTGAATGGGAGTAGGACGGATACTGGCTAGTTATCGGCCTTTTCTAATAACCAATTAACTTTTTAATAACTTATAGTTAATAATGTATTAATTAAATTAACCTGTTAATCAATCTCTGTTTTGGAAGTGCCGAACTTCTTTTTTTTTGAGTTAGTAGTTCATGTTTTTTTGTTAAAAATTAATTGATAAGTGGTATGTTTGCTTATGTGGTGTGTCAATGCTCTTTACTGCTCCAAATAATGTCATTTAAATACAAGAATAGTGATTTACTTTTAATTTATCAGGTAATTTTTCAACACAGGGAAACTAGAGACACATGATAGAATATCGAAACTCGATCATTGCCGACAATTATCCACAATGTTAAAATAAACTATTGTATATAGCCTTCCAATGTCCATTGAGATTTTTAAATTATATTTAAGGGGGACCGGAGCCCTCCATTGAAGCCTATGTTAAAATGACCTTTTTTATGTACCTTTTCCTCAGAATCTATCTGATACTTTTTAATGCAATTTTTACCAGTTGTTAAATGGATGTTTAAGGTTATCGTTGCGTAACAGTTATTATGATTATCTGACGCAAGATGGCACTGCGAGCGCTGCTTGATTTGGCAATTTGGCGATATTAAAAAGGCGATTTATTTATATACTTAGCAAACCCCATAGTTCCCCCATAGTTTGACTGACAGGTGGAGGCGGGGTCTCCGGAAGCAAGGATATTTTTGGCAATGTGCCATACAAGTTGTAACGAAAATTTGTGTGTTTGTTCAGACTTATGTAATTTGTTTCGATCTGATTTACTCCTTGGGTCGGCAAAAACAGCTATAATGTTAATTTTTTTGGGGTTTTGTACCTTTTTTTGGAGTGATTCACACTTCGGCCTATATTCCGTTTTCTAATTTTAGATTTCTTCTTGTTTTACAAAATGAAGTGAATATAGAAGGTCTGTATATACATTCAGGTTTTATGGTGTTAGTAATTTCTAGTTCTGTCTTCCGTTTGTCACCCACTTTCATCGCCCGAACTACAAATGCTACAGGCAAGGCTGAAAAACAAAGATATATACGGCCTTCAATTTTGGTACACGTATTCCCCGTTCGTTAACACATTTAAAGGTGTACACGTTGTAAGGTAATCTCACTAAGTTTAAAACTAGAAAAAAAGGTTATAAGTTAAGTTATAAAAGTTACTTGCGCATACGCAATTTCCCGAAAACCATATTATTACGTCCGACCAGTGCCGGATTTCGGCCTATAGGCCTACAAGGCCCGGACCTTGGCGCCCAGTCAGGAAGGGGGCCAAGGGGGCCCTTAAAAAGATAAAATCGCCATTCGCCAAACTCCGAAACCTATCGTCCGACGGATTCCAATCTAAGAAATAACAAAAACTGTCCTATATTTTGTTCAAATTTGGACCATATTGGGCCCAATTTGAACAAAATATATCGGCCCTTTTTAAAAAAATATCTATATTAATAAGGGGCTTCAAAGGCAAAGTGGGCACATGTGCCCAATTAGAAATAAATGGGCTCGATTTTAACAATATGTAAGCCCCTTTTTAGCTTCCACACTACGTTTATAACGTAAAAAGTGGAAGGTATTATAATCGTAGTCCGTCTGTCCCCCACTTTCACCGAACAGAACTTCTGTCTCACAAAACAGGTGGTATATGTCATTTTGAAGCAAAAAATCAGAATAGGCTACATCCCGAATTTCATTAAAAAAATTAATTTGAAGTTTATTTAAAAATTAAATTACTAAAATTTAAATTACTAAAAATTAAATCTACATTAAAATAACATGCAAATTCCATTTTTATTCAATATTTTCCCTCTTGCCATTTCGTCAATTGTACGAGAAACTTAATTTAAAATAAAAATTAAACTCTTAATATAACATTTATTTATATGATATAATTTAGTTTGGATTGTTATAATATCACAATAGAGTTCTTTTGATGGGTCATTAATATGTATGAAGAAATATGCATAAAGAATTTTAACTTAGCATAAAGAATATTCAAAGTTTCGCTTTTTAGCTTCCACACTACGTTTATAACGTAAAAAGTGGAAGGTTTTATAATCGTTCAGTCCGTCTGTCTGTCCGTCCGTCCGTCTGTCTGTCCGTCTGTCACCCACTTTCACAGAGAGAACCACAAGTCCCACAGACAAGTGGGATACGTCATTTTAAAGCAAAAAATCAGATTAGGCTACATTCCAAATTTCATTAAAAAATTTAAATTAGAAGTTTATTTAAAATTTAAATAACTAAATTTTTTTTAATCTACATTGAAATAACATGCAAATTCTATTTTTATTCATATTTTCACTGTTGTCATCCACAAGTCCCACAGACAAGTGGGATACGTCATTTTGAAGCAAAAAATCAGATTAGGCTACATGCCAAATTTCATTAAAAAATTTAAACTAGAAGCTTATTTAAAATTTAAATAACTAAAAATTTAATCTACATTGAAATAACATGCAAATTCCATTTTTATTCAATATTTTCACTGTTGCCATTTCGTTAAACGTACGAGAAACTTTTGTTAAAATAAAAATACACTTTTGAAAAAATATTTATTTATGTGTTATAATTCGGTTTGGATTGTTGTATTATCACAATAGAGTTCTTTTAATGGTTCTATATATATGTATGTAGAAAGATGCATAGAGAATTCTAACTTGGCATAAAAAATATGCTAAGTTTCGCTTTTATTTTTAAAGCATCAATTGTACAAATTATAAATTTTTTGAACTGTAAATTAATTTAACAAACTATAAATAAGTGAATTTTCGAAAGAAATGTAAATAAGAAATTGTGGCGACAAAAATATTTATTAAAAAAGATTACATCATTGTTCTTCGAACTTCAAACAAATTTAGCAAACGATAAAGTCTAATTATTAAATCTGAGAAAGAAGATTAATGAAAATAGTTAATTTTGGCGTTTAAAACTTTGAATTACAAATATCTAAAGGCCCTGTTTTTATTAGAATTAAATCACATTTGCCATTGCAACAATCGCTCGAGAAACTTTAATTCTTTTAGACAATAAATTAAAATAAATTTATTTTTGCGACATCGATCAGTTTGAAATGACGTCAAATATATTTCACTATGGAATCCTTGTATGTTGATATGAAATATTTTCATTCTATTTAAAGCGAGGAATATGACATATTTATTCTTTAAAATATAAATTAATTTTTGCAAACGATAAGTAATAATTATTGAATTTTCGAAATAAAATAAATGAAACTAGCCAAATTTAGCTTGTAAATGTTAAATATAGAAATAATGTTGTGTTTGGCGCGTTTTTTCCTGTTAAACACAAATATGTGGAAGCGAGTTAAGTGACAGATTCTGTTACAAACCTACTTGTATTTTTAACGCATCAATTTTATTAATTAATTCATTTATTTTTCGAACTGTAAACTAGTGGCTACAAAAAGATATATATTTAAAAATATATCATTATTCTTCGAACTTCAAAAAAATTAGCAAACGATAAAGATTAATTTATTAAATATGCAAAAGAAGATTAAATAAACTAGTTAATTTTGGAATTACAACTAGCTAAAGACGCTGTTTGGCGAATTTCTTTCTGTGGTGTATAAATAGTTTGTTTCCTGTTGAGCACAAATGTTGTATTAATATTTGTTTAGTTTTTAAATTATAATTTTTTAAGTGAAACTACATATTTTTTTACCTAAAAAAACATCAATAATATTAAAAAGAAAAAAGTAAGATATTTTTAGTCAAATCCCTCCAGCGGTGTTTAGAAAACTTCTTAAATACGTATAAAAAATTTCAGGCTGATACTTATAGTAGATTTTGAGAAAAAGGTACATGAACATTGAAAAAGTAAGTTTTGAGATATAACCGTTTAAAGTAAACAATAGTGGGTTCTTACCTATAAAACTTGACTGGATTTTACCAAACAACGTTTGTTTAAAAAAAATATAAAAAATACTTCCAGTACACGAAGCTTTTAATGTAAGACATCGTTGAAAAGCTAAGATTTCATATTGTAAGAAACACTAAAAACATTGAAAGGTCAATTTTGAAAATTTTGGGGGGGTCTGCCCCTTAAGTAATATTGATTACAATGTAAATTACCTCTATTTTGCATCATGTTCATTTAAAAGTATTTGTTTTGAAGATCAACCCCCCTCATCCGTTTGAAAAAGGTTCAACGCTCCCTTTAATTGGGGATGCTTCTTTCTTTTTATTATTTGTTGTCAAAAATGTAATTTTTTATTAGTAAAAAATTACTTCATCATAATAGGAAGTACACATTTTAATGCTGACTAAATTTTCTAAAATTAACATTGATTTTTTCCTACCCAGTTTAAAGTATTTAAATTCATCTGCGTCAAGTAAAAAGTCTCCCTAGAAAAGGTATTACATTTCCTTTCAATGATGGATAATTTGATCACCAGTTTTCAAAATTTTAAAACAGAGTTATTGTGAATTTTAAAATGATTTTTCAGAATTGAAATCAATAACACTGAAGCCTTAACAATGACTAGAATGTTTTCTTCAAAAGGTTATTTTTGCTTTAGTTTATCTTACACATTTACCGCTGAAAAAACTTTCGAAAGACTTCCGAATCTACTTGATCTTCTTCCTACGTCATTTTTTTTATACAATTAGTTAATCATCTGATTCGGTATCGGTATTTTAAGAAAACTTGACCATTCTAGTTTACAATCATAGATATCATAGTTAAATTATTAGATTGGCAGATCACGTGCTATGAAAAAATACTATGAAAAAATACAATTTAATTCTAAAATTACAAAAAAATACTATAAAAGGATTTAAAGTCACTAAAAAGATTCCAAAATGCAGCTAGTATTTTTAAGATATTTTTTTGTAATTTTAGAATTAAATGGTATTTTTTCGTAGTATTTTTCTCCTTACACTGGCCATTTTGCCCTCTTATTTGGCCTCCATGCGCGTCCCGTCCTTAGCATTGGAGGTCACGTGATCTGCCAATCTAATACTTTAACTATGATATCTATGTCTACAATAGAAAAGTCAGTATTAAGGAAAATTGAAAATGAAGTTGTGAAGTCTATACGAAGATTCACGTATGTGTATCTCTGGAACGAAGAGGATAAAGTTTTGCATTTCTTGTGAATTTCTTTAGTAAAAGTAACTTATGACGGTCGATAAACAACTGTTTTGATTCATTATGACTTGTAACAATTACATACTTTGTAGTTAAGCAATTTTTAGGGAGACGTCAGAAACGTAAGAGAAAAAAGTTATTTTCTCTGTTACGTTAGATATTGCAATACATTGTTGTATGTATCCACATGTATTTCAATATCTATTGACACAAGATTCTAGTGTCAATACATATCGAGATTCTATAGTGACTAGAATCTTTTACTCAGATCGCGAGATCACTTTTTATATTTTTACACAGTGCCCCAAAAAATTAATGTTAGATATTTGTAACTGCACAATTCAAATAAAAGTACTTATAGGTAAATATTTTCATAACTAAACATACATTAAATCAAAAATGTATGTGAAGAAGTAGGTTTAAAAAAAATTAAAGAGTTACACTTTTTGGGGATTTTTTAAAAACCTACCACATCCTACAATTAAAAAAATATAAATTAATTATTTAAATATTGTGTTTCTTAACCAATTGTTTCAAAAATTATGGATGGATTTTAAGGAAGCATAAAAGCAGATTAAAAAAAACATTTATGTGTAAAAAATGTGATTTTTTAAAATTTTCAACTAAAAAAATTTGTGAATAAAAAACAAAATATTATCGACCTTATTCCCCTCTCCGTTATTTTTAAAAAAATGTTTGTCAATGCAGTAAAAAATATTTAGTTTTTTTTAAAAACCTTAGACATTTAAGAGGAGTCGGATGGGTGTTTGGGTCAAAAATGTCGATTTTCTGTTTTTCTTTTGTTTTTAATCTGCATATCTATAGATTTATTTTTAGACCAAGATTATCTATTTCTGTTAAATAGTTTTCTTTTTATAAGCATTTTTCAGAAAGTCTGTATATCAGTTCTTACCTATACCTTAATTTTCTTTTGCGTTTTCTGAAATATCAGATTTTTCAACAGTTAGGAACATTTTTCTCAGGAACTATAAAAAGATATCAACAAGTTTTGTTTTATTTTTTCTTCCCCATTAATAGCTCTTTGATTTAAACTGAGGAATTTTAAATATCTCTGCTAAAAATAGTTATATAACTTTAAATAATATTTTTTATACATATTTTTAAAAAATCACTGTAAAAGTATTTTTTCTACTGTGAAATATCCTCATAGTTTAAATCAAAGAGCTATATGTAAGGAACAAACTGTAAAAAATTCATAATGATATCTCATATGTTCCTGAGAGTTCCTGTTCCTAAAGTTAGTAAAATTAACATGGGCGAGATAGAACCATTCGACTCCCCTTAAGTATCACACGAACCGGGAAAAAAACAAACGAGATAATGAAAGTAAGTTTCAATTCTATATGGCAAAGGCTACGAGATAACGCAATAACACCTTTCATAGTCTTTGTTTACTTACCATTCAATTATACAATTTTGCATTAATGTTAACAAAACTATCTAAAAAATACGCTAAAAAAAACGAAAAATTTACGTTTTGATGATTTTTCGGAACTGTGTCCTCTGAAAACGTCAAAAGTTTTGAAGACAAGCTGTTTCTTGGGATTAACAATGTATTAAAACGTATAAACAAGAGCATAAATTTTAATAAAAATTATTAGAATAATGATACAGAAATTGTTATATTTCTGTATCATCAATTTGACACAAGAACTCATCTTACGAAGTTTCCCTATCAATTCTGTACATGTTGTTTTTCCTTTGTAGCAGTTTTGCCGCAGCAAAATATCCTAGCACAGTTGGGAATATATCAGATACCAGATAACCGTTACAGTAACTGATAACCGATTTTTGATAACCCGTAGCTTTCTTGAGTGATAGTAGCTTTATTATTTAGAAATTATCAACAGAATTAAGAAACAACAGCACGAAATTTCCCAATTCGATTCAATTCTGTAAATGTTGTTTTTCCTTTGTAAAAGTTCTGCTGCAGCAAAACGTGCTAGCAGTGTTGTCGTTGATATTCGAAATAGATGGATGGATGGACGGATAGACGGACAGACAAACAGACAGACAGACAGTCAGGCAGGCAGGCCGGCAGACAGACAGATTTGTCGGGTTAGTTTTGAGATCTAATCGATCTAATAAACCATCTAATAAACCATCTAATAAACGATATTCGGACATAAGAGTCTGCTCTGATATCAAAACATTAAAATTTACGTTTTATATTAGCTTATTTACTCAAAAATAGTTTTGAATTAATGTTATTAGGGATTATTTTTTATGTCCTGAAATATTATTTGTGTCAGGTAGGCGTCCTGAAGAGTTCATTTGATAAAGTTTCAAATTGGGAAAATACTTATTGTGCATAGTTTTTTTTAAAAAAGTTTTTTATAAAATAGGAATTTTTAAATAATTCGGAAAGAACTTTGGAGATACTGAAAACACGTAACATTAGATTTAATATGTATTTAGTTAAAAAAAAACTTATAATTTATATTTAAATAAATTCAATAAAAATGTTAATTTAAAATTAAAAAACTGTCTAATTAATAAGAAAAAGATTTCACTAATTTTCGCGTGAACTAAAAATTGTATAGTTGCTGTTTTCCACACATATATTTCAATTTTTTTAAAAGAAATTTGGGATGACCATTTGATAAACAGAAATTGAGGTAACTTTTATCACAATTTGCAATTTATTCACCAGATGGTTAAAAATTCGTTTTACGCAATAATTTTCTGCTCTACCTTCAAGTTCATGTTAACGAGAATCGACTTTACATTACATGTTTATTGATGATCTACAAATAAATCACAAGTCCTTTTAATGGATAAAAATACTAATTTATTCACAAACCGACAAGTTACAACCATTCATCCATTCTGTATGTACAAACCACCAGCACTTCAGCTCAACACCAGTTCACGGTCTGTTAAGTTCACAAAAGCACAGTTCAATTTCCGTAATGGCATATCTCGAAAATCCAATGGACCTTGTTTGCCGATCCCAACTCAGAAACACCAGGACAGAATAAGAGAGCTATCAGTTATGGGGTTCAAGATGGGTTAATTTTCGTCGCACTAGAGCTACACGAGGGCAATCGGCGACGGACGTCATTATTTAGAACCGCAGTCAAGTGACGAGCTTACGCCTGAGTAGGCACAGAACGTATTTTTTAAGGGCGACTTCGTTCGCGTCGCCTCGACTTTGGAGCAATATTTAACGTGCCCTCCCTCCACACGGGGTATTTGTTTTGGCTGCACAGACCATTTATAGGTTGAAAGTTATTTTTGGCACTTCTCGGACATGTACCACCTTTCAACTGTAAATCAAGCGCCTTACTGCGACTGGGCTGCCCAGCCCCGATTTGTGGTTCACGGCCAGGCAAAGCTAAAACCGTAGTGTGGAAAAATTTTCTGTGCACATTGTTACTGCAGCAGTATGAAACATTGTCTTTACTGGGTTTAAAAAAAGTAAAATGTGAAATACGGTTTTTTTCTTTTGTCGTATGTGAAAGATCCATCATTCCAAACTTTTTGATAATCTTCTTAATTGACAAAAGTTTAGGCATATTGAACGTCTTTATTACAAGTTATGAATCGAGGATAGTCTAAGCTACATTTTGCACTAAAAAAGATTTTATATTAAAGAAGTACTGGAGTGTAATTTGTGATTTTTCAAAAAATGTTCCAGTTTGCTTTATTAATTTTGTAAAGTTTTTGCTAATTATAATCAAGATAATTTAGATTTCAACCATTTTGACCAATTTGCATTTGTCGACTACAAATCGTCCCTTTGTATGAGAAACAAAACAACCCTCTGTCTGAGAGGCCGATATTTTGACGACTGGGCTACGGAGCCCCCACATCATGATTCCTTACTCCATGGTTCTCCACAAAGCACGCCAAGTACTTCATCGCCAAGCATGCCAAATCGTAAACTTGAGTTGGGATAGGCACATTGGCTCACATTGAGTCCTCCAACCAAGTCCACCCAATAGAGTTCCGTAACTCGAGCGTGGTGTTACATCTGGAATCCTGGCACGTAGACGTTTCTCAGGATGCCCGGGGCGAAAGACGTGGGCACGACGCATGCGCCGTAGTAGGTGGCCGAGACGAGGGGGCCGTCGAGTGGGTGGGGGCCCGAGGTGCCCAAGCCCCCTACGGGGCCCTCCTTGGAAATCCCTTGGGATTGTTGGCGAAGGTGCTCCAGACGTTGGCTGTTTTGGCGCTTCCATTTGGTTCTGTTAGGGAAAGAAAATAATCATTAATTTTTTTGTTTAATTTTAAATTTAGGTCCTTCCGATGTCATAACGCAAGCTTCGAAAGCACTTTCTTCCCCTTCCCCCTCGTGTGGTTTTCTAGGTAGATTTAGAACAGCGACGCTCACGCCGTTTCCTGGAAAACCATACGAGGGGGAAGGGGAAGAAATCGCTGTCGAGGCTTGCGTTGTAATCAGAAAGACAATACACTATCTTAAAACAAACGAGCGGTTTTAACTCAGTCTGAGTTAATTTTCACTCCTTTCCGTGCCGAAAATGCACTTCCCCTATAAAAGTGGATTCACTCTTTTTGCGGGGTGGGTAAAAGAAATAAAAGAAAACAATCTACGTCCTACACTCTTAAAACGAGCGGTTTTAACTCAGTCTGAGTTAATTTCCACTCCTTTCCGGTACCGAAAATGCACTTCCCCTATAGGAGTGGATTTCACTCTTTTGTTTTAAGAGTGTAAGTCCTTCCGATTTCATAACGCAAGATTCGAAAGCCCTTTCTTCCCCTTCCCCCCTCGTGTGGTTTTCTAGGTAGATTTAGAACAGCGACACTCCCGCCGTTTCCTGGAAAACCATACGAGGGGGGAAGGGGAAGAAATCGCTTTCGAGGATCGCGTTGTAATCAGAAAGACAATAGGTATGGGTCATACTTAAGGAGAGAGATTTTTGATAACCTAGGCAAAATTCATAGAAAGAAATCTCTTTACATTTACCAGAAGTTCCATGATTTGATGATCATTCTTCCAGACATTTACCATGATTTATCACGGTGGTTTGCTATGGGACCAGAGGGCACTAAAAATGGCCAATTATCGTGAAGGGAAGCTTTCACAAATTCGCTAATTCTACAGGTTGTCGTAACTTTTGTGGACGTTCTAGTACAAGTTGTATTTGAGTGATTATAATTTAAATGTTTTGATAACGAAACTGTTGCAAGTGAGCAATGTCTGAGTAGCTGAGCAATATTTAAATAGCATCTAATTGAAACCAAGTGAAACATAAAATTCAGTGCAAGTTAACCAATGTCAAGATAAATAAATTATACATTTCTCCTTCATCAGACCTACATTTCGTCGTACCAGATATATTTTTATCAGTTTTTCGAAAATATACTTTAAGAGCGATAATGAGGTAAAATGCCTGGCGGTCTATAAACCAAAGTGCGCCTGTTTTAAATCTAATGGAATAAATTATTTCCTAAGCCGCATTTCTCCGGCGGTATTGGAAATTTTTACAATTGCAAAAAAAGCTCCAAAAACAAACATCGGAGCTATCACATGCACTGAAGTTTGATGAGAATGCTACCCACTCCCTATCTTTTATCAGCTTATTGACTTTCAACTGTCGGGTATAAACCAAAATATTATAATTATACACTGCAATTATTCCCGATCTATGTGTTCTATTTAAATTTTTCGATTCTTTTTTGCTACTATACATCAATTCCTAACAGATATTTGAGCGACGTACATTGCTTTAAAAGCTAACTATAGCTTCCTTAATAGTAAGTTAGTTAATCGAAGTTTTTAGCTTCCACACTACGTTTATAACGTAAAAAGTGGAAGGTATTATAATTGGAAAGAAGATTAATGAAAATCGTTAATTTTGGCGTTTAAAATTGTGAATTAAACTAGTAGCTAAAAGCTCTGTTTGGCGAATTTCTTTCTGAGGTGTAAAAATAGTTTGTTTCTTGCTGAGCACAATTGTTGTGTGGAAGCGGTTTAAGTGACAGATTCTGTAACAAACCTACTTGTTTTTTTAGTATTCGTACCTTAAAGTCAATAGAAAGGGTATATGCTTTTAAACAGAGGGTTATGCAATGCAACTTTTTAACAATGTTTTTTTATTTACTGTTACACTTAACAATAAATAATTGATTTTTTTCCTTCAGTGGCCAATGTGTTGCTTAATAATACGATTTCGAAGCATGTTACGTTGTTAAAAAGTCAACAATTGCAAGCATCAACGCATTTTTTAGTTGTCTTAAAAAGTTGCTTGAAATTAACTGCCCATAGCAACGCTTGTTCAAAACCAACGCAAGTTCAAAATGGATAGTCATTTTATTGCAGTATGAATTTTTTTGCCATGGTTAATAATTTAAATTAAAGTTACAGTATTTGGAAAATTCTGTTTCTTACTCGTTCATCCGATTTACGTCACGGTATTTGTTGTTCAAGAATGGATTGAAGCCGACGTCAATGAAATCGAACATGGACAAACATAAATTGGACTCAGCCGAAATGGGTGTATCGACCTCAGAAAGTACAGCTGGAAATACGAACAACGATGATAAAACATTCCAAGAAGAATCAGAAAAAATATCTGAAGAGAATATGATAGAAGTATTTAGTAAAAGTACAGAAAAGGGAACAGCTAGCGTATTATGGCCGGAATGCTATTTGGCGACTTTGGTGTTCGTGAAAAAGTAAACACAGGGTTGCTATAGCAACAAGATTCATGCAAACATCTATTGAGTTGAACTGGAATGTTTACCAATTTAAGTACGTTTTCGCTACTTGGCTATAAAAGGAAAGTCGCCAAATCGAGACCTGTCATAATACGCTAGCATGCAGTACCATAGCCCCCTACATATAATGCCGTCCAAGCTCGATCAAAATTGGAAGTCGTGAGAAAGCTATCAATAGATGGCGCCATGGCGCGACAAACAATGTGCTCGGGGACATGTGTTGTTTGTTTACACCCAGTTCGCTGTGATTGTTATAAGAAATTTTGGTAACAGAGTTCGAAATTTATAATTTTTTTTTGTAAACTTTTGTAAATGCAACAAATAATGGCTATTTTTTTGCATTATACTATCCTATAAGTCAAGGAAAGAACACGGTGTTTCCATATAGGAATTCCTACGAAATGGAAGGTAAGGAGTTTTTAAAATTATTATTTTTTGGTGAAAATTTCTAAATATTTTTATTCTTGAATCTTTTCGTAATGCATTAATATTATTTTTTGTTTTTTCCATCATAATATATAGTTTAAACACATATTTACTTTTGTTCTATCTAGATTTATATTCATTTTAGTTCGGGCATTCTGTTTTCTAATATATGTGTTTTTGAATTAATAAGTTTTGAAAAAAAACTTATCAATATCTATATTCGCATAAATTCTAATACTTTAAATGCATTTTATAGTTGAGATTTAAATGATCTATCTCATTTTAAAATTTTGTTGTTGTTCGAAATTATATATAGTATTATTTATTAAGGGACTGTTATTCTTAACAGAAGCATTTTTAATAAGTGTTATAGTATTTGTTAATTTTTCTTTAAGAAGCCAAAGCTAATTTTTTTTTTAAATAATGGAACGTCTGAACAAGGTTCTCATTACTTTAAATTACTTTATTAGTGTTTTAATCTCCAGTAGAGAATTCTTGTACGGGGATTTTAAATGAATAGTTCTATAGCGTTTTTTTTTAAGTTAAAAAAAAAACAAAGAAACTCATTACATGATTATGTTTTTAAAAATATGTGCTTGCTGTTTTTAGCTTTTTAATTTTAAATTTCTAAAAATTGTGATTTTTGGCAGTAGTATTCTGTAACAATTTTTACACTATGCAAACATGTTGAAGAAGGATTTTTTAAAATTTAAAATGGTATTTTATGAATTTCTCTAGGAAATAATATTGCTTGGAAGCAGAAACAAAATAAAAAAAGAACTCATTTGTTTACCGGACCGAACGGTATTCGAAATAGCCCGCTGGATCCGTCATTCACCGCGAATACATCCTCCTAAAATATGCGACCGACTACCAACAGATGGCGCGTCCAGAGTACTTTTTGAGGACAGCCTGTGAATCTATGTTATTTCTCGAGTATACGCGGCATTCTATGTAGGAGGCTATGGCAGTACCCAGAAAAGGAAAAGAATTCTACAACAGATGAAAGTACAGATGAAAATATTACACAGAAATACAAAACACAAGCGATTCCAGTTGCAAGTGAAGCACAAAGTATTTCTAGGGAACAAAATCAAATGTCAAAGGATGAATGTTGTGTCAGAATTTCCGACAGAAACAAAGAGACTGTCACCTTTTATCAGCCCAATTGTATACCCATGAATGTTACAAAGCTCCACAGTATATATAGATGAGAAGAAGCTTACTTGACTATATAGTTAAACGTGTAAAATTAGCTGGAAGAGTTAAAGGTCCAAAACTTTCTTACAAAAGAAATGATAGATACGTAAAAGCAATCTCTGACGGAAATATAATTAATAAAGTCCGTACAAATTATCGAAACACAGACGTGGAAAAGCTAGAAGACATAAGATTAGAAATAAGTGTAAAATTCATCTGAAGATGACAAAGAAAAACAAGCCTGAGTACAGAAAAAAATCCGCTTAGGTTAAACAAAAGAGTCTTGCTAAAAATCATGTTTGGATGAAAAAAAAAATTCACGAAACACAAATACGACATGAAGCAGTTTAAAGAATCAAAGTGGAGTTTCTTTATATGTGGCAAGAAAAAAATGGAGAAGCACTTGGAAAAAGTAGTGATAAAATGCCTACGAAAGAGGCCAAAAAGGGCACCTTTTAAGGGTCACATGTATAACTGACCTGTCTGATATGCTCAATACATGCTTTGAAGTACCCTGATTAATCAATTTATATTTTCGTTTAAGTTATTTTTAAGTTTCGAATTCTTATGCTTATTTATTGGACTTTTTTACGAAAATTATTTAAAAATTAAAAAAAAGGTACCAAAAGAAAACTTCTCTATTGATCTGAAACTTTTGCGATTTGTATTTGCTTTCTAAAATTTTACATAATAAAATTTCACAGTTTAATAGTCTTTTTTTTAAATTTATGCATTTAATTTAGTTAAATTTTTTTTGCAGTTGAATTCGAATGCAAAAAAATACCAATTGTTTCAACACAGCTTTTAATAACTGGAAAGAAACACTGCTTTTGTTTTTAAAGCCAACACAACAACAGTATTGGAAGTTTGTTCTGAGTATAATGATTCAGTAAATACTTTTGATAATTTCGCCGTTGTTGTCACGATTCTGTCTACGTTACACTGTTAAAAATTTTGTGCTAGGTTTCACCACGATATTGGTTGGTTTCACCATGATATTGGTTGGTTTCACCACGATATTGGTTGGTTTCACCATGATATTGGTTGGTTTCACCATGATATTGGTTGGTTTCACCATGATATTGGTTGGTTTCACCACGATATTGGTTGGTTTCACCACGATATTGGTTGGTTTCACCACGATATTGGTTGGTTTCACCACGATATTGGTTGGTTTCACCATGATATTGGTTCCTAGTAGCTGCAACGGCTGAGTGGTGAAATGTTTCACCTTTTTTTTCGGTGTTTGGTTGAACCATTTTTCTGGATTTGGAAACAAAAACCTGAGAAATGGTTCTACCGAATACCAAAAATAGGGTGGAACGTTTCACCATTCAGCCGTTGCAGCTACTAGGAACCAATATCATGGTGAAACCAAGCACAAATTTTTTAACAGTGTAGTAGAGTCAGTATCTAGAGACTCTATATACACCCAGAAAACACTTGTGTTGTCTTTCAATGAAAAACACATGTGTTATTCTCACTTCTTACAAGTTGTGTTGAAACAATACAATAACTGTGCCGCTACCAAAAAATAATGCATGGTTAGCACAAAAATTGTGTTGAAGGCTTGCGCGTATGTATTCTTGAGAAATTTAGCTCACCATCTGATCTTTAAGGTTTCGGAGAAATAGCTGAGTTAAAGCTTCAAAAATATGTATTATACGGTACTTTGAAATGAATGCCATAATTTTGTTGTACACTCTTAAAACAAAATAGTGAAATCCATTCCTATAGGGGAAGTGCATTTTTGGCACCGGAAAGGGGTGGAAATGAACTCAGAGTGAGTTAAAACCACTTGTTTTAAGAGTGTAGGACGTAGATTGTTTTCTTTTATTTCTTTTTCCCACTCCGCAAAAATAGTGAAATCCACTCCTATAGGGGAAGTGCATTTTCGGCACGGAAAGTAACGAGTGGAAATTAACTCATACTGAGTTAAAACCGCTCGTTTGTTTTAAGAGTGTATATGTTTTGGGAAATGATAAAGTTAAAAAAATTTTGTCAATCGCGCATGGATGTAAAAATCGTCTCTTCTCGCAATCGTTAGTTGTGTTGGAAAAGCACACATTTGTATTCGTACTTCAGCTACACAATTCTTGCAATACTAAAACAACACAATATTATAATTTTACCATTTTTACACAATGCGTGCGTTCTATTTGTGCTATCTGAACAAATTTTTTTCTTAGTGTAAGCATGTCTCAGACTACACTGCAAAAACTGCAAAAAAACCCTGTTGGTTTTACAGTTAAAAACTGTTAACTGGGACGCTCAGTTAAATTTTTTTAGAAGAAAACTGTGATTTTAACAGGGAGAAACTTTTAATTTATCATGGAAAACTGTAATTTAACAGTTTTCCATCGTTAAAATTCCATATTTTCCCTGTCAATTCAGCAGTTTCTCCCGGTTGAAATACTGTATTTAACGATTAAGTCTATCCCAGTGTACTCGAGGACCCCTGTGATTGTTAAGGGATTTTTCCCCCGAAGAAATGCGTTCATAGTCGTTCATTCGATTATCGCCCGGCTTCTTACCAAGATGCCCCCCCCCCCCACACACACATAGTTAACACCTTAAGTTTTGGTTTTACAACATTGGTGATATGAATTGAAAAAGAGCCCTGTTATAGAAGATAGACATACACTCTTAAAACAAAAGAGCGGTTTTAATTCATTGTGAGTTAATTTCTACTCCTTTCCGTGCCGAAAATGCACTTCCCCTATAGGAGTGGTTTTCACTCTTTTTGCGGAGTGGGTAAAAGAAATAAAAGAAAACAATCTACGTCCTACGGTTTTAACTCAGTCTCAGTTAATTTCCACTCCTTTCCGGTGCCGAAAATGCACTTCCCCTATAGGAGTGGATTTCACTCTTTTGTTTTAAGAGTGTAGTTAAAAACTGTTAAAGACCAGTTAAAAACTGTCTAAAAAACAAACAACTCCCAAAATCCATAAATAATTGAAATGACCTTTCGGTTGTTCCAAATAAACTTTACTCGATTAAAGAAAAAACTGTTTTTATCTAAAACAGTTTAATTTTACAAAAAAAACCTTGTTAATCCTCCGAAGGATAAGCAAGTTGGCTGAAGTGTAAACTTGTTTTCATTTCATGAGGTTTAAATTAAAAATTTTAACTAAAAATTTAATTTATTTCGTTTTAAAAAAAATTATATTTCAGTTGTAGATGGTTATAAATGTCTCTTCCATGCTTTAAATTTAAAAACTTAATAAAATTATTAAATTTATAATTAAAAAAAATAAGTGTGTTGCTGGAAAACTTGACAGTCAGGTGAGAGGTTTATACGTCTGTGTCTCTCAGAGAGTTAAAAGAAAATAACAGTAATTTTCTGTAAGTATATAGTATTTTTCTGAAAAAATCAACAGAACTTTTTTACAGTCCACTCACCTCCTATTCTGATACCACGTCTTAACCTGGGTCTCCGTCAAACTCAAAGCCTCGGCCACACTCCCTCTATCAGCCACAGACAAATATTTCTGACACCGGAACTTCCGCTCCAGGAAAGCCAATTGGGCTTGCGTGAAAGCCGTCCTCCGTCGACGGGGCTTCTTCGCTTTCGATGCCGAGCCTCCGACGTCCTTGTGCGGATGGGAGGGTTGCGGCGAGCGACCGTCGCTGTAGCCGCCCGGGCTGCTTCGGGGGTCGCCGTAGAAGGACGGGTGGTGGGAGGTGTGGTTGGGTGGGGTGGTGAGGGCTGAACGGGGGTCGTCTTTGGTGGAGTCGTATCCTGAAATAAGTTTTTAATTGTGATTTTAGTTGGTTTAGGGAGTGGTAATTGACGAAGTGTTATTAGTTTTGGACAGTATAATGTGAAAATAAACACTTTGCTAAATTAATCAGCAAATTGGATTTTATCAATCGATAAAACCATCTTATTATATGTTGATGAATAGCGAATTTCAATAAATTCTTTGATATTTAATAGGTAAAGGCTATTTAGGAGTTAAAAATATAGTAAATAAAAAATCTTTTGATTTGATTCAAACTTCAAAGTATTTGATACCTATTAAATCACCTGAATCACTTGTTTTAATATTGTTACATTAAAACAGCAGTATCATATAAAAATTAATGTTTTTATGATATGCTTTAGTGCGCCCTTGTTCTTTTTAATATTTGAAATAACAAAGCTAATAGTATTTTATAAATATTAAATTAATAAGATTATTTTTTGATTATAGCCGATTGCCAGGAAAACTTCAAACCTGAAAATGAGCTTTTTATCCTTTTTTTAAATAAACAAAATATAATAGCAATAAACACCATAGTCCTCATAAATTTATGACGGACAAATTAAGCTACATGAACTGAATTTTTTTTTAAAACTAATGTTTAATTTTTAAATGAAGGTGTTAATGGTATGCACAAAGTCTTCGTTAATGAATTCGTAAAAACGTGTTTTTCGTTTTTTTTTACTTGTATATAAATTGACGATCACATAAGCTGATCAACTAATGGTGATGCAGATTGCAGAGAACTGTAGGTTGTTGATTCTGGTGATTATTTCATATTTTTGGATAGACTAAAAGGAAACTCCGACTGGCTGCTGTTAAACGCAGTATTTTTATTGCATATTCCTTCCTGGTTAGTAATGGAATGGATTACAATTTTTTCCGTTAGGGCGTGGCATTTACATACTTTTCTTGGCTAACGCTAGGCGGCGTTACACACGATTATACAACTAAGAACTAACTCACACAACCATGCAGAAAGCTCTACAGACTATCTAAAGAACACTTAGTGAACCATATAAGTTCACCATTATTGCCCTCTCTCTTTGTAAATTAATGCATTAGAAGGTAGCTTGACCCCTATAACATCAATTCTTTCTATGAACTCTCGTGTAATCATAACCTCTAGACAGTTAAAAATTTCAGATCAACGTTGAACCAAAATTTGGTGTAACACCAAGAACTTCTGGTAGATACACCATAAAATCGTTCAACATCGTTAAACCATAAATATCATATTCTGGATATGGACCCGTTTTTACGAAAATGGGGAACCTTTCACCAAAAGTTGGATCAATAGAGGGTGAAATGTAGTACCTATTTTTGGTTGCAGCTAAATGGGAACCAATATTTGGTTCAACATCGAACCAAATTTTTAAGAGTGTATATCACCATCCACTGAGCAAACTTAACGCTTTATTTCTTAATAAATCACTCAAAAAATTTGTTTAAAAGGTTTAAATATAAAGAACTTTTTTTGACAATTATATACTGAACGAATCGAATCAACCAGCTAATGAAACAAATTGTAAAACCCAACTTTTTACTTAAAACGAATAAAGCCAAAATCGACAACACGAACGAGTACAGTAATATTTTGATAGATCACAAAATCTTCATTCGAACTAATCTGAAGAGTATTTATATAAGTATATTTAAAGCACTTTAGACCCTCCCATGTTCTCCCATTCTCCTCAATGAATACTAAAACACCAGAAACAAATTGTAAAATTAAATCTAAATGAAAACTGTTTCGTAAATTCATTACATTCATCGTCATTATAACTCTGCATACTTCGAATCTTTTTCATGTAATATTTTAAAAAAAATAAAGCCGGTAGCACTTGAAATACTTAAGATAATTTTCCCACAGCATAATACCGGGTGGCCCAGCGGGTAGTGTTTGAAACAAATGAAAAAATAAAAACAAATAAGAGACATGAGAAGAATTTAATGACGTTTATTGAAAGGACATATTGGGCAATTTATGATAAAGAGGTTCGAAGTGCCCGCCATCTTTAACAAGGACAGCAGTTAGGCGGTTCTCGAATCCAACCATACTCCATACTCCTTGCCCATACCTTCCTCCTTCCTCCATACTCCTGCCATACTCCTTTTGTTTGGCCAATTCTTTTTGTGGAACTTCTCACAAAAGCTAAAAAAGCTTCCCACAAAAATAATTGGTCAAACAAAAGGAGTATGGAGGAAGGAAGAAGGTATTTGTAAGGAATATGGAGTATGGTTGTATTCGAGAACCGCCTAACTGCTGTCCTTGTTAAAGATGGCGGGCACTTCGAACCTCTTTATCATAAATTGCCCAATATGTCCTTTCAATAACCGTCATTAAATTCTTCTCATGTCTCTTATTTGTTTTTAATTTTTCATTTGTTTCAAACACTACCCGCTGGGCCAAACGGTATACACTGTATACTATACATACCACAGTATATATAGTACCCACCCCATACATAGTATATATACCACAGTTGTATACTATATATACCACAGTATATATAGTATATTTTCCCACACGAATTAAAACGAATAAACCCAGATTAACAACAAAACAAGCGCTCTAATATTTTGATAGATCACAATAAACCCATCATTTGCTATAACTAAAGAGCATTTAAAGTATTATTAGACCCATTGTTATCCCATTCTTCTCATTGAATACTAAAACACCAGACTCAAATTATAAAAGAAACAATAAAAAAAACCGTTTTGTGTAAATATTGCAATTCTGCATACTTCAATTCTTTTCTATACTTTAAAAAAATGATCTTGGTAGCACTTATAACTTAGCACGTAGTAACTAGATTTTCCCACACAACTTAGTAAACCCAACGAGTAAGCCCAAACTGACAACAAAAACAAGTGCTCTAATGTTTTGATAGATCACAATAAACCCTTCATTTACTATAATGAGTATTTAAAGCACATTAGACCCTATGTTCTCCCATGCTTCTCAAAGAAAACTAAAACACCAGGCACAAATTGAAAAAAAAATCAAAATGAATTGTGTTGAAAATTCATTACATTCATCGTTGATATGTATTTTTATTGATACATGATTGATATTGTATTTTTATACCGTATACTTTAATTCTATTCCAATGATACTTAAGATAAGATCTTGGAAGTGCTCAAAATACTTAAAATAATTTTCTACGTAGTAACCAGATTTTCCCACACGTTATAATGAATAAACCCAAACTGACAACAAAAACAAGTGCTCTAATATTTTGATAGATCACAATAAACCCTATTAACTATACTGAGTATTTAAAGTGCATTAGACCCTATGTTCTCCCATTCAATGAATACTAAAACAGTTCTCGACAGATATTCCAATAACGTTCCCACGCAAGTCACCACCCGCCGAACAAACTTAACGCTCAATTGATTACCCACTTGCTAAACAAAGCTTTAAAAAGTGGGAGTACACAGGGCACTTGTACTAGACAATCATACCCTGGTATCGCAACCCTACTGCATCCCTCTTCAAAACTCAGTATGCTTTTTAGTAAGGATGTAAAGGATTTTAGGTTCCCACATGCTCGGTTCTTTTTCCCTTGTTTGTTTTTTCACAAAGCAGAACTGTGTTATTTTATTAATTTTTTAATATTTTATAACCAAGTGCATCAGAATGAAACTTAAATGCTGCTTTTACAATAAAAAAACATGATATGATTTTATTTAATTTTTGAATTAAAAAAGACTTTCATGCCAAATGAGTAAATATTTTTGTTGTTGTTGAAGAAATCGTAAAAAAATAACATCAGCAAGTTTTTCTGAGAAAAAAGCATTAAAGTTAAAAAAGTTAAATATATATTAGAATTCAAATATGGATTTTTCGAAAATCAATGAGTTTTTTATTTGAGGTGTCTCTTACTATTGTCTAAAGAACTCTGCTACATAAAGAAACTCAATAAATCTTTTCGTGTACTTTTCTGTAATATATACTTATTTTTAAAAAACTAATTTGACCAAGAAAAATGTACAAAATGTTCATTCTATTACCAGTCCTTAAATATAATAAGTTTATAAACTTAAAATAAACATTTCACTGCTGGTATTGAAGTTTTAAGTAGTAAGTGTCAATAAATACTCAATAACTTATTAAAAACTAGGGGCGTGTAACTTTATACGACTTTCAATTACTACTTAATAAATCAATATATTTAAAGGATAAATCTTATCCTATATGATAATTACTCAATAACCTTAAAACCAAAAATGTTATATGGCAGCTACTCTTTGCGCGCGCAAAATTTTATATAAAAAATATCGCGACGTTCTGCAGGTACTTGGAACTTATGTATCGAATTTGAAATCTGTACCTCTTTTCGATACCTCTGCCACCAAAAACGTTTTATGGCAGCTAGCTACTCTCTGCACATTGCGATTTTATAGAAATCTATTCTTTTCATGATATTCGACAGGAACTAGCGTACCAAATTTTAAGTCCGTAGACAGACGGACCAATGTTGAAAACCCAAATTTAAAAAAAAAAAAAAAATCAGCACTCTTGCAGAAAAAATAAATTTCCATTTCGGATTTTCGACTCCATCGCAATACATACTTCCATTACCCGGTATTTCATTTTAAGTAAATTAAGTTTACTCTTACTTGAAATTGAAATGTGTTTGAGATATGTGCTCGCCGGTTGGCTGCTTCATCTCAATGATCTACTCTTACTTTAGCTTAGCCTTGACTATAAATTATTCTTTAATGGGGTTGTTTCACGGAGGATCTGGCAATAGCTCCGCGGTCTTGTTTTCCTGTCTCTCGAATTACTTTTGTTTTGGTAAAGCTGGTTGCTTGGTAGACCTATATTCAGGTTAGTGTGCTTGGTCAGCCCACAAACCTGATTATCTCTACCAACCAACCAATACTCGAGAGACAGGAAAACAAGACCGCGGAGCTATTGCCAGATCCTCCGTGAAACAATCCCATAATGGAAATATAGATCTAATGTCTAATAAAATATTTCTTAATTTCATCTATTGTGAAAAATGTTTTCGAAATTGAAATAATATTATAATTTAACAAGGCAATCAGTAGCAAAGTGGACATTCTTATATTTTTTTATAATGATCCGTATCCCCACATTTGTTTTAAAATGAGACTTAAGCATAGACTAGCTGTTCCTCAAAACATACAAACGTTTCCATTTGCAGTACACATCTCCAACGACACGTGAAAACGTGGTAGTCAAGCCACTCTTCAAAATTGGCTCGTGTGTTGTACACCGTTTGGACAAACGTACATTGTACGCCAAGAGGGGGCAATAAAACCAGATGGGGGGCAACGGATGGGTGACCCTTAAAAGAAGTTGAGGGTTCTTGTATATTCGGGGGACCCCCCAACTAATCCAAAAGTGGGAGGGGTTGTATCTACAAAAAAGTAGAAAAGGTAATAGCAGTACTTTCTACTACTGGGAATGAATTGGCTGGGTTTAACTGAAGTTTTTTTTATATTGAAATGGGATGTTTCTTTGATTTGTTGCGACAATTGTCGGATTGAGGGTTGTTGCGTAATGGTGGGAGTGTCGGGGACTTTCGATTTCTGTGTGTTTAATGCATTCGGGGGGTGGAGTTGAAGTGAAGTGAAACGTGAGGTTCGGTGAATTCGTTCGCGTGTCGGTTTTACTTTTTATTTTTCTAATCCGAATGTGCTAATCCGAACATAAGTAGAACTCCGTTCACTAGTTTTCTAGATATTTTTTCGAATATTTTGAGTGGGTCGGTAGCTAAACTGCATTCACTCTAAACCATTTAAACCAAGTTGATTTATTCTAGATCCCAGTCAAAATGTTAGGTCATACTGCAGTAATACCACTAAATGTTACTAAGCTAAAAAACTGACTTACACTGCCAAAAAATTC
This sequence comes from Oedothorax gibbosus, assembly GCA_019343175.1. NCBI lineage: Eukaryota > Metazoa > Arthropoda > Arachnida > Araneae > Linyphiidae > Oedothorax > Oedothorax gibbosus. Next base: position 8,312,184 of record CM033276.1, on the reverse strand, counting down.
CTCTAATTTATCATCACAGAGTGATGATAAAGTCTTACCACTACCCTATGCTGTGCGTTTACATATGATGTAAAATTTATTATTGTATCGGAGGAAACGTTTGCTTCACTATCAGTGAGTAGATGCACCCATCTGTTCAAACGCTATTAGAGTACACTGTTAAAAATTAGGCACTTTGTTTCACCAAAAATATGGTTCCTAGTAGCTGCAACGGCTGTGTGGGGAAACGTTAAACCATATTTTTGGTATTCGGTTGAACCATTTCTCAGGTTTTTGTTTCCAAATCCAGAAAAATGGTTCAACCAAACACCGAAAAACAAGTAAAACACTTCACCACACAGCCGTTGCAGCTACTAGGAACCAATATCATGGTGAAAGGAACCAATATCATGGTGAAACCAAGCACAAAAATGTTAACATTGTAAATAGTTCATGTGACCCTGTCTTTCGTGAAAGCATTAAATTACTATAAAGCAAACATTACAACACTGTTAGTGTATGAATACGGTACTACAGTACTCTTTGATACTTTTCTAAAAAATACTTTATAAATAAAACACGTAGTAACTTTCCCAGGCATTTTGTACAAAGTATTCTGCAAAACACAAACTATAACACAAATTACTCTTTGCGATTTCAAAACAAACTTTCTTAAATCACTCGCATAGCATTCTCACGATTTTTACAAAATGTAGGGCACAACAGCACCTGAATTGAAACATTCTGTGTATTCAATACTCTGCGTGGTTCTACCACCTCCTGTCAATGGTTTTCACTTGCAATGTAAACATGTTACTATAGAGTCCACTATGGTGCATGACTATAGAGTTTACTATAAAGTTATAGGTCACCTAGATACCGGGGGAGAAGGCAATGGTATGTCATTGTTATAGTTCGGTGTTACTTATCATTACAAAAAGGAGGCTTGTTATCATATAAAGTTTTTAGCTTATTATTTACAAAGACGTTATGTAGTTCAATATATCTGCAAATTTTATTACAATCATGTGAATAGGTTGAGTTTTTTTTATACTGTATGAAAGTATAAATTTAAAAAAGAGGGATTTAAAAAAAAAAATTCTTCGACTTGTTACTAAACTGAAGTATTTGTGTTAATAATTTAGATATATTTAAGCAACTTTGTTTTTAAAGGTTAAGCCAGCTAAACTTTTGATTTTTGAAGTGTTTAGGAAAAACAATTTACTATAGCTTTTGTACAATTTATTTTACAAATTCAAAATGCTTATTTGATTTGGTAGGACTGTATAAATGCTTACCAATTAAGTAATAAAAATAGAAATGAAAAACTACAACGGAATTTATTTTCCTCATACATCTTTATGGACATTAAGTTGGTCTATCATCTTTATTGCAAAATATTTATTTAGATAAGCTGCTGTAGGAAAAGAAAATTGGAATATTGTTTTTAGAATAATTTTCTCAATTCATTTACAAAATAATCATTGATATGAAATTGAAACTAGTATATATATAAATTGGATCTTTTTGCTCTGCTACTAGTATTATGAAGCAGTAAGTAAGACATTATAATTATGATAAAAAAAATAAAATCACAGAGAGAGTACGCCATTCAGAGAGTCATTCTTTGAGTTCTAACAAAATAAAAATGCAATACATTTTTTCGCGATATATAAAAAAATGTAACGTCTACAACATCGAATAACTAAGTAACAGTTCGTTTTAAAAACCATTCACTCCCGAATCATCTCATTACTTCGTCCCCCTAAAAAGTCAGCGTGGGCCGTAACTCAATTTGCAAATGAAAACATCCCTTGTTAAAATACCAATACCCAAAAAGATCGGAAATTTTTTTATTGTCCATTATTGTTATCATTATTCTGTATTATAATGTTACAAAAAAAATCTGAGGCAGAATAAATCAAAATTTAAAAGCCAGCCCGGCGCGCTGCTGTAATAACAAAATCTCTGGTTTCGTTTTGTGATTCAAAATCAAATTTTTCTCTTCCTGTTATGCCCCTCCTCCTCCCCCTTCACGGTGTTTGTAAGGGGGGAAATGTGCTTGAAATTAGGGGGCTGTATAATGTAGATTAGCTTTTTTTACAACAAGCTTTCACTTGAATAGGCCTGGTTTTGGCTACTTTTATTTTCTCCGATTAAGGGTGTATTTTGAGTTATAATAGAGTCGCCGTATTTTTAGGGTTCATTTCACAAGAGAATCATACTTACGGTGCAGAATGATTTGCAGTGGCAATGTTAAATCAATTGGAGGCTTTCCAAGCTACGGGATAACTATCGTATACTTGCTGTTTTATCAACTTTTTCTCAATTAGCGACAATGTTAACAGCTATCTGTAGCTTTTAAAGTACTGCGTCAAATTTTACAGTCGTCGGTCTACATCAAAATATCACACTACTGTATAATATGAATCTCTAATTTACTGAAAATATACACTACTACTTACTACTTTACACTACACTACTATACTACTTTACTTAAAATTGCCGCAACTTGAGAAAATATTGGTAATAAAACCCTAAGTACGATATTGTTTTCTCCATGTGTGAAACTTCTAATCAATTAATATTGTAGTGGTGGTATACGGCATCATAAGTACGGAGAAAAAAAACGCAATTATAGAGTGTGAACGGCATCTTTTCCCTATATGTGTGAAACCACCTATTGAATTATTATTGTAACTCTGGTCAAGCGGCTCGTAAGTACAGCGACAATAACATGAACTGTAGTGTGAACGATATATTTTTTTCCGCCATGTGTGAAACCTCCATTTAAATTAGCGTTATCACTGTGATATCGCTGTTTCGTAAGTACGGCGAAAATAATCGAGACCGTAGTCTGTAAACGATCATTTTTTCTGGTCGTGTGTGAAACCATCCATTGATATAACATTGTAACTGTGTTGATATTGCTCCGAACATGAGCGAAAATAACCGGAATTATAGTGTGTAAACGATATTTTGTCCACCATGTGTGAAACTACCATTGAATCTACATTGTCACTGTAGTCATGCACGACTAAAATAACCGTACCTGCAGTATGTAAAACTGGCATAAAGAAATCAATCGTTCCCGGTCTATAGTAGGGGACTTTGACGATACAGTGAATTAAGCCCCCCCCCCCCCCCCCTCCAATTTCAACAATTGAGGCTCGACATCAGCAGGCGGTGTTAAAAGGAGGGATTGTTACGATAGAAATCGTTTGATGCGTTCTAACAGGATGTCGAGATTTTTTTCTGGCCTATTGTGTAAGTGGTTTGTTAGCTATCAAAACTCGATTTTTAGGAGGTAGGTGGTTTTTTGAAGTGGGGTATTGGCGGCGGTTTTTGTGTGTGTATGTGTTTGCTGAATTGGGTGGATTGGTGACTTTATTGTGTAAAGTTGTGTCACAGAATATTAAATTTCAATATAATAAGTATATTGGGATAGTCACCTTTATTCGTATTTTGTTGGACAATAAAAGACAAAAAAGCCCTTTTAATTTAATTTTTTAAAAATTTTGAAACCAAATTAACCTTCTTATCTTTGAACCAACTTAAAATAAATTTTTTCAGTGTTTTGACTCGTGTACTTTAAAAAATTATAATTAATGTCATTTCAGCGAATTTATTAAAAACAACTATTATTAAATGAATATTTTTTAAACTGTAAAAGTTAATTACAGTATTTTTGATGATTTTACGAAATACTTATAAAGTAGCTTATTAAATATTTTATTAAACCAAAAACAAGTACTTAAAATGTTTTAGAGTACAGTTTCTTGAAAACAAATTTTCATTTACCCCACAATAGAAAGTAATAATTATAATTCAAAGGACAAATATATATATTTTTAAATTTTACTTTGTGTTATAACATTTGAACATTTTGAACTTAAGAGGAAAAAATTATAGCGTAATAAACAAGTAGGGTTGTAACAGAATCTGTCACTTAACCCGCTTCCCCACAACAATTGTGTTTAACATGTCAAAAAGCTCCAAACACAGCTTTAATTCTATATTAAACATTTACATGTTAAATTTGGCTAGTTTCATTTATTTTATTTAAAAATTCAATAATTATTACTTATCGTTTGCAAAACTTAATTTATATTTCAAATAATAAATATGTAATATTCCTAGCTTTTAAATAGAATAAAAATATTTCATATCAACATACAAAGAATCTCGTAGTGAAATATATTTGACGTCATTTCAAACTGATCGATGTCGCAAAAATAAATTTATTTTAATTTATTGTCTAAAAGAATTAAAGTTTCTCGAGCGATTGTTGCGAATGGCAATGGTGATTTAATTCAAATAAATATGGCTTGCTACGCTTTTTAAATGAGCATTACATTTTGCAGTTCTTTTTAAATAATTGAAGTACTTCGAATTCGAATTCTTTTCTGAAATTTTCAATGTATTCTAATTTCGATGCTCTTAATTTTTTGATGTATCACCCTTGTCCGTAGCATTTGTAGTTTGGTCTATGAAAGTGGGTGACCGACAGACAGACGGACGGACAAACGGTCTGAACGATTATAATACCTTCCACTTTTTAAGTTATAAACGTAGTGTGGAAGCTAAAATAAGTTAATTCATGTGTCCTCTCCACTGGTCAACATCCTCTCAGGATATGTTATAATCTCTCCATGATTATATTCAGAGCCTGATCCTCCATAAGGCCCATTAGGTCCAGGCCTATTGCCCCCAATTTTTAGGGTCCCCTAAATTTCAGTTTCTTGTATGAAAAATTTTGTGGATCTCCAAAATGTCAGTAAATTTGGAAAATTTTGAGACCTTCCTATGGTTTTAGCTTGAATTTAACTTAAACATTAACCTAATATTATTTATTTGATTTATATTATATGTAAGCTGATAAAATAGCAGAAAAGTATAACACATCGACAAACTGTCGGTTTCATAACGGGTGATCATATGCGAAATTTTCCTTAAAGATTACCTCAAAATATTTTGTGCTTGCAGTCCATATTTTTACAGATCATGCCCTGATTATATCAACAATAATTAAACAAAATTGGATATCTGATTGGATTCAGGCCCTTCGAAGAGTTTCAGGGGGCTTCCCCATAGACCCTTGTCAAAAATGCCAATTCCACAGACAGAGAATAACCTGGACCAGGATACAATTAAGGATCAAAAACGCAGTTCAACAACTCACATCCTTCTCCTACTTCGCACGAAATGCTATATTAGGAGATTATTGTCATTTCACAGAAAATTTCAGCAGATCCATAATACTTATTGCCGTTACTGTCAAGAGACATTGCAGCACCTTTCTTCGAATTCTACTCAACGTATTTCATAATTAATTCCCGGACTTCCGTAGACATCAAGCCAGAACCATACGTAACATAAGACAGAGAACGAAACAGACATGCATCATCTTGCATGGTTAAAAAAATTTATGACCCCCCCCCCCCTACTTATGCATACATATTCATCCATATTTTTATATCTTACCATTTGAAAAATCATTTAAATCCAATTGGATGTATATAGAGAATCGAGTTGATTAAATCTGATCATAAGTATAAAAAAAAATCCAACTAAAAATTCAATATAATATTTAAATACAATCTATAAATTAAACCCAGTGCTTTTTACTGTTTATGCTTATTTTCACTTGCGCTAAAATTTCTTTAAATCGAACTGAAAAATTGCCATCAATCCTAAGCTTACAAAATGATAATGAAATTCCTATGGAGAAATCAGCTCACGTTTTGCCCTCATAGACACGTTTGGGTTCTAATTTTGAAATTTTCTTAAATAAAACTTTCGGAACAAAAGGGATAAGCTCATAAAATTTCAAATCTGTATTGTAATAGTTTGGCCGGGTTTTGATATGTGAGTCACAGGACCTTTTCCTATAGATATAATGATAATTATATATGCAAAGATCTGCCTTCGATTTCTTTGGTTGTTTCGGTTTCACTCCCATAATGACCGTAAAAGAAAAGAAACTTTTCTTTCTATGGAAACTTTCTTTAACAAATGATTTCAATAACCAAGCAACAAGCTGGCATGACAGCAAGAAGTTGGCATTTTAAAATTTTAATAAGTAAACTATTTTTAGAAAACTCGATTTCGAATAACAAAACAAAAGTAATTCCAGAAAAAAAATGAAAACAAGACCACTGGAGCTGTTGCCATTCACGACGTGAAAAAAACCCAATTTTAATTTTTTAAAATATATTTATTAACAGAAATCAAAATCTCGATTATTGCTTGCTTACCACTAACACTGTTAAATAAAAAAAATTATTTCAAGATGAAATTTTGTATTGATTAATTCCGATTTTCAAATATGCCATGCAATGAAAAATCATTTTTAAATATTTAATTTTTATTTACCAATAAATATCATTAATATCTTTTGGTGAAATAAAATGTAACATTATTTAAAATAATTAAAAATGTAAATGAAATACAAATTTAAAAGTTTTTTCACTTTACTTTTTCGAATTTGGCAGTAATAAAGAACAGACGATAATTTAATTTTTTAGTTAGAATGATGCATTTGTTTTATCATTTCAGTAAAAATAAAGAAACTTCTTCGTTTTCTGCACATTATAAAGCGTACTATTTAAAAAGTGTAAATATACAAAAAATATTATTGATAAATCAAGCGCAAAGAATAGTACGAAGAAACAGTATCGAGTAAGTGATTTCTCTTTAGTATTTTAAAATGCGTTCTAAAAATTTTTGCACAACAATATTTCACTCATATTCTCGTTATATATTTAATGCCAAAAAGATGTATATAATGTGTTGATTTTCAAAATATTTAAATTGTTTGATAAAAAAAAACCTGAACTCCTTATAAAATTAGTAAGAATTATACTACAAGCAACAAATAAACATAAATATTGTAAAAACCATGTGTACCAATACTAAAAGCCTTAATTTTTTGTTTAATTCACCAATAAAAATATTAATATGCATTACATTTTTTTTAATTGCAATTTTTGGTTTCCAAGATAAAAGGAATTTTTTTAAAAAGAATTTTTGTACTGGAAATTATAACTTATCAAAGTAAATAAACTGGAAACATGTATATAAAGTTTTCCTTGACTGTTAATATGCTCAAGTTCTACGAGACAAAAATATTTGAAAGTGGAAATTTTATTTAAATCAAAAATCACATGCTTTTGGCAAAAATCTTATACAAAAATTTCTGTAATTTATCATTATTTTTTTATGATAATGCTAAAAATTAAAAATTGTGCTAAAAAGTACAAATTTTCTAGAATTCCATGTATTTTATAAAAGTTACTTTTATACACTAGTGACACTACTTTTGCATACGATTTTCATTAATCAAATATTGCTTGTGCCACAAGAAAATAACTTTTTTTAAACTCGGATAAAACTAACTAGCTGGGAAAAAAAAATCAACCCCCTTCTTTTTAACCTTTCTTTTATTTGTAAAAGAATTTACAAAAAGGAATTTGTGTGAATATCTTAGAGTACATCTATTTTTTGTGGTATCTTACGTTCGTTGATTATCTGTACAAGAATATTTTCATCTATAAATGTTTATTCAAGAAGTTATTCAAAAGTATGGCATATAATATGATGAAAGCATATTAAGTTAGGATCTATAATACACTTTGTCTTTTAATTTTTAAACATCTCTTAAGTCAAGCATTAGTTAGTTTGAAATTTAAAGCTTGAATTATTTTTCTTCGTAGTAGTTTGAGTCAAGTTTAAATTCGTCTTTTCAATATTTATTTAAGAAGTAATTTAAAAATTGGATAAGATGCTTAAAGCATTATTTACATATGAATTTAGTACTATAACAACATACTTCCACTTTTAACGCATCTTTTAAGTTAAGTCTAGATAATTTTTCATTACAAGCTTTATATTTGCTTGCTAACATTTCGAATTGAACAAGTAAAACTTGTTAAACATAAAATCAAAGTAAGATAAGACAGTATATAAAACTGTCTCATTAATAACATCTACTGTTTTAAAGACATTCACTGTTAAAAATTTTGGTACAAGATTGCACCGGAACGATGGAACTTAATAGTTGCCACCACTATATGGAGCTTGAATTTACCAATTTTATGGCAAAGCCATAACCGAAAAATTAGCAAATCGACGCTCCAAACAGAGTTGGCAGCCACCAAGAAAGTTCCAGGATTCCGGTAACTAACTTGCACCAAAATTGTTAACTGTGTTGAAGCAAATTCATCTTTGGTGTATTTCTCACACACGCGATGATCATACAGTCCCTGGACAAATTATTAGACGCACTGTATTTTTTTTAGTAATGATGAAAACATACCAAAGAATGCCATATCATTAAAAAAGATGTCGATATATGTATTAAGTATAGCAGATAGTATTTTCTATTCAATAGCTTAAGTTTAGGAACACAAATGACCTTCTAAAGGTATTTTGTTCATCATTGATTGATACATGAAATCTTGCAGTACGTCTAATAATTTGTCTAGGGACTGTACATTACAAAAAATGAATAAAATCAGTACTTACCATTATTGTACCTGGACCCTTGATGGCTGACAACTTCGCACTCTTTGTCACTGATGTCATCCCGTTGTGGTTCATCTAAGATGTCTCGAATAAGAAATGACCGCATACGAGAGTTGAGCATCGCTCCCACCAGAGCAGAGTTGGCGTCGCTGAACATCAGAGAAAAGCCTTTTTTTCTTTGGGATTAAGGTTTGGATTTCTTGTTTGGTGGGTTAGTGAATTGGTGAAGAGTGTTCTAAAGGTTTTCGTTTATCATTTACACGTCATCGATATACAGATTGAATGTAAAGAGTAAATCAGTTAGTCTTTTTCTTAAAAACTTAGATGTTTGTTCGCTGAACATAAGAGAAAATTCTTTTTCTTTGGGATTAATTCGTTGGATTTCTTCTTCGGGACGTCAATAAAATTGTTGAAGAGAGTTCTAAAGCTTTTAGTTTATCATTTACACGTCATCGAAACAGATTTGGATGTAAAGAATTTTGTAAATCAATCTTATTGCTTAAAGACTTAGATTCTTGTACGTTGGATCACTTCTTCCCTTGGATTTAAGCTGGTAAGGAACGATGGAAAACATTTCGTAGGTTATATGCTTCTTATGTAAACATCATAGAGCCTGAAGAACTTTGTTGAGCATGTATCTCAGAGAAAGTTCTTAGTTGGCAGGTTTTTCTTCGGCTGAGTTCTAAAGCTGATAAAGAGCTATTTAAGGCATGTTTTTGATTACTTATTTCTCGGAGAAGAGTATTATTATTCTTTAGACAGATTTTTCTAAAAGAAATGTTATCTTATAAGCTGATTTCTAAATTTGGTGATGTGAAATCTAAATCATTTCACAGATTTTGAGGAAAGTCTTTCGTTGTTCAGATAAAGGTTAATTGATCAGAGAAGTTCAGTTTGTATATATAAGAATTTTGTTTCGGTGAAATTTCTTTTTTGATTTTGTTTCAAAATTTAGGAATAGAGATAAAAGCACACAATGACTGTAAAGCTTAACTCTTATTAGAAAACAATTGATGAGTTAGATATGAGCTATTTCGCAAAACACTCAGTTTTCAGCGAAAAGTTTCTTCTTCACATAAAATATTTGTTCATTAAATGAATGGTAATTCTTAAAATGCTTTTAAGAGTGAAACACTTTTATAGATAATGAGGTGAATTATGTGCTAAACAACATATTATTCATGCAAAAGTTTTTTTGATATTTTTCTTCAACTCAATTATACATAAATCGTTCTTGATATTTGCAAGACATCTTTAACGTTGAGTCCGTTCCGCCGAACAACGTTGATATTTAATAACAGAAAAATTAAATCGTTTTAGATAATATTTTTCTTATCCACTAATTAACAGACAATCAAGAATTAACGCTCGTAGTTCGATTCCAGAAAATTATGTTTCTAATTTCTATTAACACAAATTACGCACTAGAAAAATACGTTCGATCACTCCTCATATAATCGAATTAAGAACAACCTCTCCTGTAAAAACTCGCTAAACGGAGCCGCGGCTTTCACGAAGCATTAAACAACTAAACTCTGGCAGGCGATTAAACCGTTCTTAAACGGTAGTGAAAATGTTTCTGGGAAAAATGTTTTTACCGTGTATCTAAAGGCCGGGTCTATCATCTCTCTACGCGACTCGGGATTGGCTAGAATAGGGGGGCTCCTTAATGACGTAACCGATCGAGGGATGGGCTTGCAGGTGGAATTAAACACGCCTTATTAGAATACGGGGAGGAGGGTGTGCTGCATTCTGATTGGTCGAGAGGAGAAAGGAATTTGGATCGTAGGGGGTCGAATGGAGGCTATATGTCGTTTGGAGAAACCGTCTGTTTAAATTAGATTTATAATAGGGGGTTACAAAAGAGAGGCTATTTTGTCTTGTTTAATGGAGTAATGGTGATTGTTGACGTTATATGAAATTACTTCTTTTTCAAAAATGCATCCTCATTGGGGATAAATTCTCAATTTATAAAACACTCTATCAGTCTCTTTCCAAAAAAAATCCTTTGTATATTGTGTTACGTCTGGTACGTTGTACGCTGTAAAATCGATTTGCGTAATTTGTGGTATTTGGCGTGTTATTGTGTGCACATCTGGGATTCCGTGTGATTTTCTTTTACGGAGAGTGTGCATTTGCGTTTTCTCTCTATGTGTTGGGTGAATCCTCTTTGATTTTAAAGCAGGAGAACGTATTTTAGTTGATTGATAAATTCATATTTTTAGGAATTCTATTGAAACATTACTTTTAAATTTGTTTTTTTAATTAAAACTGAGAGGTTAGAGATTGTGTGTATAAAGTACTCTTTACTACTTTATTATTTTCTCAACTACGTTTTGATAGGTCTTCTTATTTTATTGATGTTATATTTACGGAAAAAATCTTAAAAATATTTTACTTAATTAGTTGCAAGAATTTTAAATGCAATTTTCAAACTAAAGTAAACACTTTTAATCTGAAAATCTTCCTTTCGAGCAATAAATGTACTGTATTACGTTACATGTAAACAGTATTTATTGGTGCAAAAATTTAACGCATAAATAGATAAATCGGATTTAAAAAGAAGTTGAATTCACGGTAACTGAAATAGCAAAAATATATGCATTTTACGACGCATAATTGAAGAAAAATTTCTCTCCATGCCAATTCAACTGGCATTTTAGTACCGAACTTCTGGCGCTTTTGGTTTCACCAAAATTATGATTCCTAGTATCTGCCACGGCTGTGTGGTGAAAATAGTCATCAGAATTTCGGTATTTATTTGGAACATTTCTCAGGTTTTTGTTTCCAAAATCTGAAAACTATTTCAATTAAATATCGAAAATATGGTGAAACATTTCGCCCCACAACCACTGCAGCTACTAGGAACCATTTTTATGGTGAAACCTAGCTCAATTTTTTGACTGTGTATATTTGCATAAAAACGTTTTAACTGGATATTTAAGTTAAAAAATATAGTTTAGAACATAATTATTATACCCATGTCTTTTTTGTTGTCCAGTCTCTTTAGTTAATCTAAGTAACCTTCACTGTAAAAATATTCTGTAAAATTACATCACATTTAGCGATTTTTTACATCACAGTGCTGTAATGTTTGTTTTACCCCAAATTAATGTTTTAAGACAGAGTCATAGGAACAACTTACTGCAGTAGCGTTTAAACATATAAAGTGGGTGCATCCAATCACTTCCAGTGAAGCAAAAGTTTTCACCTGTACCATATAATACATTTTATTTCATATGAAAATTTACAGAACAGGGTGATAACAAGACTTTTACCATCGCACATTGATGGTATGTTAGAATATTTTCGCAGTGTAACACACTATATGAGCTATGTTATATATTTTCTATTTGAACAGCCGGCGATCGACAGATACATGTTCCATATTTCCTACCCCACTCCCCTGGTATTTACTGCTCTCCACTTCCAACCGAAACGAGGTTACCCTTTCGCCCGGGCACACAAACAAACACCCCACATAAACCTATTTCTCCTGCCCCCCTAGATCTTGATGGGGCTAAATTGCCCCAAAGCTATGTCTCTGGCCTCGTAATAAGCAATATAGGCGGGGGTCTAATTGACAGGATGGCAGCTTCAAAAGCGGGCCTCACGCCCCCGCACCAACCTTTTTCGCCAAGTTCCTCACCCCATCTGGCGTTTGGCGAACCAGCAATTCAATTCTGGCTAACGCTTAGGGATAAATTTGTGGCGCGAGGAAACACCTCCTGTGGCTTTAGAGTTATGGATTTGATTTCTTTGGGAGGGTTGTGTTGTTTGTACTGCAGAACTGTTGTTGTTTGATTTTGTTCTTTGCCAAATGCAAACTATTCACAAGCAGGCAATCTTAGGTTCCATTCACTTAGAAATTGGAAAAAAAAATGTGTTAATTTTAGACAAAATGATGTCATGAAAATTTTATGTGTGATACTTTGTTGCATTGTGTCTGGGAGAAAACGAATCGTCTAAATTCAAGTTACTTCGGGTGGAAAATATTTTCAAAAGGACGAAATTTGTGTAACAATGTTAGATTTTGTACACTCTTAGAAATGTCTGATCAAGTTCCACAAAAACTTCGTCATTTTAGACGATGTCGTGAAAAATGCGCCATGTATATCTTTGCTTCAAGTGTCGAAAAATTGTGTGAGAGAGTCTGCTTATTGTCTAAAGTCACGTGACCTCGGGTAAAAAGAATCGTCAAAAATGACGAAATTTGTGTGACGATGAAGGATCCCCAAAAGTGGACCTTTTATTTCCGGTAATGTAAATTAATACACTGTTACATATTCGATGCACTTTAGGGGTTTATGTTTTATTTACTTAAGTCGTCTTATGTAAGTGCTAAATTAACATTGGTTAAAACCCCACTAACCCGGACGTATTGCTATGAAGTAATACGCAGATGTATTTTTTTTTGTATTTAATACTTTTCTCTGTTTCATTTATCATAAAATGACAAATTATAATAAATGCACAGTAATAAATGAAAGAACAGCTTGTTTCCAAATAAAACATGATGAAGAATAAAATCAATTATATTTGGATAATTGCTTAAAACATTTAATAAAAAACACTTAATTTCAAAATAAAATTTTAATTATTGCTTTTAGAAATTTTAATAAAACTAACTGGTAAAATCTTACAAGCTGTGGAATCTTTAACATCCTTTCTTTGATTCCTACTTTTGTGTGAGGCTGTTTTTGTTTCATGATCTATCGGGTATTTATAGTTAGAAAAGCAAGGGGCAAGGCTGATACACTTTTATTTTCCGAGTAAGGGTTGGATATTGCGGCATGCTTACTCAGATTTGGAGATATTCATATGAGAAAGTGGTTGCGGGGTAAGCAAAGTTAAAGAAATAATTATGGATTGCTCTTCACTTGTTGTATTATTATAGGCTAACAATTGCTTTAGGAAATTAAAAAATATTGGTATTTTTGTGAATGGATTGGACTAATGTAATTATTTTGTGGAGATTTTTTATTTGAGATATTCTCCGATGGTTGACAGGTTGCGAACCTACGAAGTGGGCTTCCAGCTATAAACTGATACTGACTGTGTCTTAGTATTGGACATTGGCCATTATTACGGAGGATAACCTATTTAAAGTTTCTAATAAGTTTTTTTTCATTTGTGCTCTACAAATTGAATTTTAGATTGTATAATGTAGAACAAAATTGTATTTTATCTTCTGTGTGTTGTTCAATATTGTATCATTAAATTGTTAATATTTTAAGACATGCATACGGTATGACAATCAGGTCATAACGTTCAAAAATCAATTTAAAAAAAAAATAATCAGCCCTTTTCAAAACGTGTATAAAACCCGAATTCTTTATTCGGATTTTTGACCCCATGACAATAATTTCGTAACTTATGCTTTTCATATTCGATAATTTTAAGTAAAAACATTGCTAATTTTTCGTGAAGAAATGGTAGAATGTTTATTGTATTAATAAGCATATAGTTCATTGATTGGGAGTTAGTTAAGTGTTTTTGAAAGAAAGTTTTAAGATCAACTGCTATATGTTATCTTAAAATAGCATAAATAAAATATCAGGGTAAAACTTTTGTGTGAGTTTTCTTGATACAAAACATCTTGTTACAGGAAAAGTGAAAATGTGCATAATGCGTTTCGACTTTGGAGCACGGTGTTAATATCAGCTATGAGAATATACAAATTTTATTGTATATTGAAAGTAGAAACAGTAATATCAGTGAAAGAAAAAACACCATAGGTTGAAATGGATTTGTATTTTGAAATCATTCTCAAGCTATGATGCTACACTAAAATTCAACATTTCTTTTTATTCAAAATTTCTTCGTAGAATTTTCTGGAAAATATAAACTGAAGGTGTATTTTATAGTAATTTCTTGTAAATTTACCATCATAGGTGCGTACTGGTTTGAGAGTGTTTGAATCCAGAACTTTTCAACTATCAATATTAGTTCAGTTATGAAAATTCAATTATTTTTTAATGAAATTAAAAGAGTTTTATTGATACCTATATTATTTGCCCTACAAACATTTTGCATGATAAACCAACTTTAACTTACAAATGGGGTTTTTATTAAAAAAAAATATATAAAATATAAAACGCATATTACAGCTTAAATATTGATCATTGTAAGGCGTTAAGTTAGCATTTGTAGGACAATTTAACTGATTACTATAAATAGTTAATACAATAAGTGTTAATAATTTATAAAATAACAGATTATCTTTGTGTATCTTATTATATCTAAGTTTCACTTAATAAAGATGGAAAGAACAAGATCTATAAACATTTTAGTTTTCCTTTATAATTTCAATCGATATTTTAAGTATTTTGTTCGGTTTCAAATAGTTTCTTAATGTACAGTGAAAATGTCATTACTATAAGAAATTTGGAGTAGTAACTGATATTAAAATTTTTGGAGCATTTTTTAGTATTAGGTTGGACTGTAAATGTCCTGAATGATATCAAATCTTGTGCAGAAATAGTAATCAGATATAATAGAACGGGAATACTTTTTAGTAATTTGACTGAATATATAAATTTTATCAAATATACTATTTTTAAATTTTTTTTTAACGTAAACTCTTTAGGTATTTTTGCAAACTACTACTAGACTAAAAAATAATCATACACTGTAAAAAATTGTTACCAACGTTACTCCAACTTTCTGGAATAACTTTACACCAAATATATGGAGTAATGTTGCACTTAAATAAGTATGTTTACTGAATACAACTGTCAGCACAATTGCTGAATCCAGCTTTAGTGAGTAATGTTACGCCAAATTTATGGAGTAACGTTACACCACCAAACAGGAGTAAACTTCTTATTTGCGTAACGATTCTTCATATATTTGTTGTAATGTTACTCCATCATGCAAGAGTTAGCCAATATTTAAGAAATGCTTCATTAATTCTTAGTAACTAGCAATAGATACATAAAAGCTTATTTAAGATTATAAAAATATGAATGAGTTAATCTTATATCATCAACTGCAAAAAATAAATACATTTCATAAGAACAAGAATAACTGTTACTCTAGTCGAAAGAGGCGATCTATTCAAATGCAAACACCGTAAAAACAACGAAGAACCAAAACAAAAAGCAATTTCGAAAACTCGATTCAAACGAAAACTTTCGACCCTTTCAATTTGCATAAACAAACGACACTTAATTCCTCCACAAAACGGAATCAAAAGCCCCGAAATCAGATAAGCCCCACTTTACGATCAAACGAATCGCGAATTTTACGAATTTCCAACAAAAAAAGAAAAAAAAAAGAATTTTCGTTTTTATTTATTCTGGCGAAACATCCTTGATATTTTTCCCTTCTCGAAACAAATTGACAATTTAACTGCGTCTGCAACCTTCTCATCTCCGGTTAAACCACGCGAATAATGCCACGAAATTGGGAAACGTTAACGACTAAAACGTAAATAAACAATCGTTTTATTTGAATGGGAGGGACGATGAGAGTATCTATGCACCGAAGATGTCCCTTCATCCGCATTTAGGCCCCAAAGTCACATCAAAGAGTTGCAGAAAATAACAAAAAACACGAGAAAAAGCAACAATGTAAACAGTATATTGCAGCATGATCAAATATCAATCCCAACATCTAGCAAAATAAGATCTGTTCAATATTTGATGGTAATGTTGCCCAATAAATATCGGAAATATATATTAGATGATGAACATTTGATATTGTTTAATAATATAGTCTTGTTATATTTGGGACTTTGCATAAATAAGGATCGTTTCCCCCCATATAATTGTGCACTGCAACTATAGAGAAGTATTTTTTGTATGTTTTAATTTAGACATGTGTTGTTTCATTTCGTTTTGCTTAATCATGCTACATAAGAAAGGGAATACATTTTCTAATTGTATTTTAAGAACTGAATACTTCATTTAAAGTATTTAATAAGTTTTTGGACTGCCTCTGGTTACATTTTTATGGTAGGTACCTTTAAAACAAGCGAAATTTTCCCGAAAACCTTATTAAGACAGTTATTATTTATGCGGCATAATTTATCCCCCCTCCCCCATATTTTAAAATTGAACAGCAACTATAAATAGTTTATTAAACAATGTAGTTACAAATGTGTTTTAAGTTTTCGGAAAATCTCGTTTCACAGGAAACGGTCATGGTAATTTTTACCGTATTTACGGCACCGCGAATGACAGATTCAATGGTAAGTTAATTTAGCTTTCACAAGTGAAGGAAACAAATTAAGCGCACAGTTTTCTTAACGATATGTGTTCAAAAAGTCGCAATGCCAATATATCTGTTGTATGGCAATAACATTTATTGTTCCTGTCGGAAATTTTTGTGTGTTTCACTTGTATTGAAAAAAAAACAGTAATTCACCTAGCCACTACTTGAGTTAATATCGCTAATAAAATCGTAAGTACCAAATCTTTTCCCATCGCGTGTGATCCCCACTGTGATCTGCTTACTTTCAATTACTTAATATGAAATATAAGGTAATGAATGTATTGCGATTAGGTCAAAATCTAACAAGAAGTTCCTAAAGAACTAAAATAGCCTACTTTCCTGTTACTTAAATACTTATTGAAATTCTAATCGGGAAACAAATAGTTTCATAACAGTAAATATCATCAACAATCGTTTCCACACTAGATTTACACACATTAGAAAAAAAAATTGCTAAACACAGCATCCAGCTATAATTTAAACTTCTAAAAGCCAAAATCAACTATTTTCCTTAATATTCTTTCACAAATAACTACATATTATTTATCGTCTGCTCGATTTATTTGTAGTTCAAAGAATAATTACATATTTATTAATAACAAAAATAATGAAACTACTCCAAACTGCATAAAAAAAAATGTAAATTAAAACTAAGCAGAATTGTATGCAAAAAATATGCCTTGCCGCTTTCTTGGTAAACAATTAATGAACAATCAAAGAATCACATCGTGCTACATTTTATGACGTCATTCCAAAATGATTCATGAAAAAATTATTTTGCTTCAAATATTTTTAAATAAAGTTTCTCATGCCATTGTTGATTTGGCAACAGTGATTTAAATGACTAAAAATTGAATTTCAATGCTAATTTAATGGGAAATTCGCCGACAGATAGTTGATTTATGTCCGTCCGGACGTACAAACAGGCGGACAAAAAGTATGAAAGTTGGGTCTCTGAGGTCATAGCTTTCTAACAAAAAAAAGAATTTTTAAGATCCTGATGATAGAACCGATTTTGGAAGGGGGAGTACGGACAGACAGACGGACATCGACCGCATATGTCAATACCTACTTTTTATTTTTTTTATTTTTTTTTAATTCTTTCGAATTAAAAAAAGAAAAGTAGGCTAAAAATGGAGATTTTTGTTTAATACACGCTTTGGAGGGTGCCGGTTCTGAAAAAGGGATTTTTGAACATTGGTCTGTAACCACTCTACAGCTCGAACTAAAATAGCTACGGACCCTTTGGACAAATTTGATACATTAGATCCTGGTACCTGTCGGACGTCTTAATATGGGTTGTGTGAAAATCCCGCATGCACAAATGATAGCTGATATAAAACTTTTAACGGTTAAAGTTATTGAAATGACCTTTTAGGGCATATTTAAAATGCATAGTTTTCTTCAATGATAATAGAAAATAGCACTACACACTAGTGTTTAATCTTAAGCAAACATTCTTATCTCACTATTTTATAATATCCAAAATCTAAATGATTATCAGCTTTACCTCCTAAGTTATTCGATGTCGAAAGGTGGCATTTATTTTCTAAAGTTATTATAACACTTTGAGAACTAATAATCAAACTTTAAAACTTCCCAACAAACTTTAGAAATTCTTTATTTCAGTATGGTCCGTTCTAATTTAGAATACTGTAGCCTCATATTGGACCCTTATTATGACAACAACATAAAATTAATCGAACGAGTCCAAAATTGCCTTCTTCGTTTCCTATATTTTAATATCTTTCATACTAGTTCTTTTGATCTATCCTCATTTTATCTGCGTAAAAACACTTTTTAATGTCTCGACCCTTAAATCTAGGCGGGAAATTTCATGTCTTCTGTTTTTCCATAAAGTTCTAAACAATAGAATTGATTCCAACTACATAACTAGTACTGTACATATCTTTATTCCCAATAGATTTACACTCAATCGTCGTATATTTTCTCATAGCTCTTCCCATTACAACTATATATATTCAAAATTTCTGTTTGTATAAGTTTTATAAAATTTACAATAACTGTTCTCACGACCTAGATATTTTTGCTATGTCTTTTAATGATTTTAACTGTTTCCTTATCTGATTTTATACTCAATTATTTCGTGTTTGTTTTTATTTCCTAATTGTTTTGTTTAATGTACATTGTAATGAGGTTTTTATCTGTCATGTGCATTTAAAACTGAATAAATAAAATAATATTATTATTGCCCCCACCAGTCCATGCGGTGGGATCACCCCCGCATTACCAGCCACTCACACAGTCGAAGACACAATCTGAATGGAACGAGTCAGGTTAATGGTTCCCAATGTTCCCCGTGGTTAATTGGCCATTGTACCATGAAACCTCGCTACTTGTGCCGTAGGGTCGGAATAAATATGTCGAGTGCTGCATTATTTGCTGCGTCGATGGGTCGTCTCTGTGTCGATCGTCGTTATTCTTGAGAGAGTAAGAATCGGGAGTTGTAAGGTTGCCGGACGCAGAGTATCGGGTTTGTTGGGACTGATCGGTTTTGGAGGGTGGCGCCAAATTGCGAGCCAATTATTGTTTAAATGATTACTTACAGTTTTTTTTTTGTTGTAAAGTTCTGCGATTTAAAAGAAAATACTACTTTAATTAATCTTAAGAGCTTTTAATTTAATTTTAACACTTTTTTTGGTAGCAACTGACTTTCCTTTATTAATTTTTTTGATAAATAGTGTGATCATTTTTTATTGGTGTTTTAAATTTGAGGGAATTTTCCCTTTAAATATGTTTTACTTTGTAACATAAATCCTATAATTGCTACAGTTACTTAACTTCAATAATAACCACTAAAGTATAATATAATTCTTTTAACAACTAGTATAACATTACTCCTGTTAAAAGTACAAGGTATTACATAACTTCTATGTGATAACTTTCATAAATCTACTTCCCTAATATTTATTGCAATAAACTTATACTAGAATTTTCCCTTTAAATATGTTTTACTTTGTAACATAAATCCTATAATTGTTACTTAACTTCAATAATAACCACTAAAGTATAATATAATTCTTTAACAACTAGTATAACATTACTCCTGTTAAAAGTACAAGGTATTAAATAACTTCTATGTGATAACTTTCATAAATCTACTTCCCTAATATTTATTGCAATAAACTTATACTAGAATTTTCCCTTTAAATATGTTTTACTTTGTAACATAAATCCTGTGTTCGATAATTGCTACAGTTACTTAACTTCAATAATAACCACTAAAGTATAATATAATTCTTTAACAACTAGTATAACATTACTCCTGTTAAAAGTACAAGGTATTAAATAACTTCTATGTGATAACTTTCATAAATCTACTTCCCTAATATTTATTGCAATAAACTTATACTAGAATTTTCCCTTTAAATATGTTTTACTTTGTAACATAAATCCTATAATTGCTACAGTTACTTAACTTCAATAATAACCACTAAAGTATAATATAATTCTTTAACAACTAGTATAACATTACTCCTGTTAAAAGTACAAGGTATTAAATAACTTCTATGTGATAACTTTCATAAATCTACTTCCCTAATATTTATTGCAATAAACTTATACTAGAATTTTCCCTTTAAATATGTTTTACTTTGTAACATAAATCCTATAATTGCTACAGTTACTTAACTTCAATAATAACCACTAAAGTATAATATAATTCTTTAACAACTAGTATAACATTACTCCTGTTAAAAGTACAAGGTATTACATAACTTCTATGTGATAACTTTCATAAATCTACTTCCCTAATATTTATTGCAATAAACTTATACTAGAATTTTCCCTTTAAATATGTTTTACTTTGTAACATAAATCCTGTGTTCGATAATTGCTACAGTTACTTAACTTCAATAATAACCACTAAAGTATAATATAATTCTTTTAACAACTAGTATAACATTACTCCTGTTAAAAGTACAAGGTATTACATAACTTCTATGTGATAACTTTCATAAATCTACTTCCCTAATATTTATTGCAAAAAACTTATACAAACTACTTATAACTTAATTTTTACGATATAAATTATATTTAGTTGAAACCCAAGGAGTTTTTGTTAATAATTAAAGACCACTTTCTATAACTTCTTATTTTACTCTAGGGATTAATAATTTTTCTTGTTAACATTAACATAATTTCCGATTTTTAATTGAATCCAATCTTAACTTGATAGGAATTTTTTCGTATTTTTAATGTCAACATTGCTTTCGAAAATCCATGCCTTAAAAATCATCTTAACCCTTAAGAAGTGTCAAAAATACACATGAAAAGTAAAGCTACTCATTAAATTTAAGTTTCCTAACAGTTCGCAGACTAGTGTTATACGGTTCTGTAAAAGTTGTCTTTCCTTTACAGGACTTGTATCTCAAGAAGCCAAAGCGTAGGAAATGCTGTTCTGTAGAACTCTTTTCCCCTTTATTATAGTACAATTGCCATAAAACAAACGTTTAGGGGCAAATAGCGTATTGGTAGAAAACTGTTATTCGTGGGAAAATGTAAACGTATGGGCGATTCACTGTCAACTTGAAATTTTGAGTCTGAGAAGATTTGTTGTGCCTTTGTATCCTTTGATTTGCGATAATTATTAACCCTGAAACTTATATATTTCTAAATTTCGAGATTAAAATAACTAATTAACTATGGAGGAATTAGTTTTGATTTCGTAGCATAAAAAAATATTAAAATATCATTGATGTTCCCTGTGCACAACTTGAAGTCATATGAATTACATAGTTTATGACATTCGTTTATTACAATTCGTTAATTCTTTCAAATTTTATTTCTTCGTTTATCCCTAGCTCAGTGTCTGTATCTGTTCCTTTACTAACCGTGCTCATATATTTTCTCTATTTTATATGTATTTCCAGACCAAATAAAAAAAGAGCTCTCGTATTATTATATTTCCAACTCTTAATTTTTGTTGGCTTGCCCTTTTGATTACTAAACACACTAACCAAATTCGAGATAGCTCGCCAACATGACAACCTTTCTTCATGCGTTAACAATAGCGTAACAGCGGCACGTGACTTCCCCACGCTTTATCCGAGATACTCGAGCGATTCCGGGGACCCAAAAGGTGCTTCAGACCCACCGAGCGAAACGCAACTCGCGCCACCCCCCCTTTCTCCACCCCCTTTCTCAAATATCAAACGATAACTATTTTTATCAGTTTTTGCGCCCTCCCATTATCCTATAAAAAAATCATATGGCTAGGAAAAAAGTGGAGAAAAACTCACTGGGTGGTACATTTTTGGGCAGCAGAGGCAGAATGGAGTGAATCAAATATATAGTCAACTGTCGGACTGCATTAATCAAAACACTTATAATCCGAATTATTGTTATTTCAAATTATAATAAGAATACTGTTAATTCGAATTATAATATGAATTACTCTTAATTGGAATTTTATTGGTTTGCCTATCCTGTCGTACTTATAACTTTTCGGATCAGTTGAATCACAGATTACTGTCGATTCGAATTATAATTTGAATTACTGTTAATTCGAATTATATTGGTTCTTCCATAATGACATATAATCCACTTATGAATAGTGTTCTCGTGTAAGTTGAATCGTGCAAAAGGGAGAGTTAATTCTGTCCTTTTAGTTTTGAATTAACGGGGGTTTACGCATATATTTTTGTATAGTTCACTGATAGTGAGAGAGTTCGCTTTAAGAAACTATAATTCTCCTGGTGATCCAGATTGTTTAGCATTAGCCGAGTGTAATAACTGTAAAATAATCTGGTTTACAAAATCAATCCTCATAAACGTACGACATATGAAAATAAGTTTTGGATTTCTCTTGCTTACATACAGTCTGTGGACAAATTATTAGACGCACTGCAAGATTTCATGTATCAATCAATGATGAACAAAATAACTTTAGACGGACATTTATGCTCCTAAACTTAAGCTATTGAATCAAAAATACTATCTGCTATACTTAATACATATATCGACATCTTTTTTAATGATATGGCATTCTTTGGTATGTTTTCATCATTACTAAAAAAATACAGTGCGTCTAATAATTTGTCCTGGGACTGTAGGTTTTATTAAGGGCAAAATCAAGAGTTTTCTTATTCGACGTCATGCAAAACTACTGAACACCGATTTCTGGTATTTTGAATCACTACAAAATAAAACTAGTCCTCATTTTAACCTCTTTTCTCCAGAGATACATATACGTGAACATTTGTAGAACTCACTTTACAACTTCATTTTACAATTTTTATAATACAAAAATACTGATAAAAAAGCAATTGATTTATTAATTGTATAAAAATGGTGTAGCAAGATGGTCAAACAGATTTCGGAGGTCGTGCAAAAGTTTTTGATCTGCGGTAAATTTATAGAACACTTCGCATTTAAACAAATGTTAGGATGTGGACTGCTGATTATTAAAAAACTAGTTTGTGTATTCATTAGCACCCCAAAAAAGTATTTTTTTGCTCAAAATCTCATATTGTAATGCCCCACAACAAATATTAGACTGATTTTTTTTTTCAAAATTACTCTTGCGAAACTTACTTTTAAATATATTATTATTTGAAAATATGTTATAACGAATATATATGTAGGATTTCTTTTAGAGTAAAGATGTTAAACAAACACTTAATTTCTGTTTAATTTTTATTGATTGAATTATTTTAACAATGAAAGAGAGCAACTCTAAAATCGTGACAGTGACTAACACCAATATGATTCTGAATGTACAGGACCTATGCACACACAAAAGAAATGGACCATGGAAAACACTGAATAAAGACATTTTTTTAGTATTATTCGGGAATAAACCACGGCTGTACTTCGATCGCCGTAGGTATTGTTTTTTGTACGATGGGAAACGCAGTATTTTTTTTTAGTCGAGTGGTTAGTAACGAGGCTCTTAAGGACGGCGATGGGTCCTATCAATTGACGAGTAAACGCGGATTTCTTACAAAAAAAATCCGTAGCTAGCCCAGAAAATGATTTATTTTTTGTTTTCTCGAAAAATATTTTTTTTAAACAAATTTATTGACGAGAGGGAAAAGGGGCTTGCAGGGAATTTGATTTATTGTTTTTTTTTTTAAATATTTTTTTTTTAATTTAAGAATGCTAGTAGATAATTTAATTGATTGAACGAAATTGTTGTATCTTTTAGATGTAGTCGGGTTTAGTTTACATTCTTGCTTGGGGTTCTGTAAAATCATCTTCAGTAGATTGTTCCTACAAAAAAGCAAATATTAAAATTGTATTTTGCTTTTTCTTTCGTTATTTCAACACTGCTTTTTAAAGTATTCGTATGTCAGTAATTTAAAGTATCTGAGTCTATTAAAAAAGACACATTTTCCTTCCACGTTTAGCAATATATCTTCTGAAATTCGTTTTCATATAGTCTATAGTTATATTTAAAATTTGTACACTTCTACATTTTTTATTGGTGTATCTTGGAAAGTTAAATCAATATACCGATGAGTACCAAAAGCATTTAGGGTAAGAGACGGTAGAGTAGGAACGTAAGTTTTAGACTCTTCACCTCTGTCAAATAAATGACATTCAATCCTAAAAATATTCTTTGTTTCTACACTTCTTTGAACCTTCATGGAAAATATAACTTTTTCTCCACCAATCTATTTGAGTCTGAAAAGTGGAACTCAGTGTAAAAATTTCAACACTATTTCTTTCTTAGTATTACTCACTATTATGTTTTAACCCCTGCCTCTTTTCAAAACATAAATGAAACAACAGAATAAATAATTTTAACTTTATCCTTTTTTTCCCTCATTGTCAAACGGTGATTAAAAATATTTATAAAAGATAGAATTGAAGAACTAAAAGTATTTTTAAATAGCAACTGCATGAAGATTTTATATTTGAGATAATACATAATTTTAAATGTTACTTTTTCACACACAAAAAATATTTTTAAATTCCTAGAAATTCTCAAATTTAATTTATTCATAAGAAAATACCCGAAAATAACACTAAAATAATGTTCACTTACAACCTAAATTTTTTCTGCATAAATTTAATAATACTGAATATTTTCAATCTAACCAGATTTTCAGCACAATAAACACTAAATAAACTGTTTTTTAATTAATCTCAAGTCGAACAAAAATTCTTTCCTAATTTTTTTAAAAATCTCACATGTACCTATGTAGTGAATATTAATAAAATGTACCGATTTTATTTACTTAGCTTGGTTTATTATAAGGTTTTATTTCTACACTCTAAAAACAAAAGAGTAAACTAATAACTCAGCCGGAGTTAAAATCGCTAAATTTTTTTTTAAGGGCTTCCCAGCAAACAATATTCTACTCGCCCATTATTGGGGCAATACTGAAATGTCGGCATCTCCAGTATTGGCCCAATGTACAGTGGCTGTAACGGCGTCGTCACAAACGTGTCCGCCCTTGCCAGCACTGGCCCAATGTTACGGGCCAGTACCATGCCAATACTTGCAATCCGGGATTCATGGAAATTTCGACGTTGGGCCAGCATTCCGCCGCTACAGTTAAAATAATATTTGGCTGGTCAGTACTAGCCCAGCATTCTGCCAGAAGTTCTTATTTGGAAATTCGGCTAAACTGTGTGTTAGCTCAGTACTCAGCCATTAAATTACATTGATTCGCGGAACTATCCCAATATTATGCCAGTGATGTTTATACTTTAAATCACGGCATTAGCCCAGTACCGTTTATATTTGAATCACGGCATTAGCCCAGTACCGTTTATATTTGAATCACGGCGTTAGCCCAGTACTTCTTATATTGGAATGGCAGCAATTGTGTTCTATTCCCATCCAGAAAATCTGACGACTCAGCCGGGGCTCGAACCCGCGATCTTGGGCTTATGAGGCGGACGCGTTTGACCTCTCAGCCACTGAGCCGCGTGTGTGTAAATGTGTGTATATTAATTTAAATTTATTTCACAACAAATAGAAAATAAAATTCAACTATCCTTGTTCATAATTTTGAACAAAATACTTTAAAAAATTGACAGTTCGTAGAACAAAAACCACCGAAGGCGGCACAAAAATTTTTGCTTATTATTTTCTTCCATCTTATATCAATTTATTGTTTTCGCAATGTCTTTAAATGTTTTTTCACTTTTCGGATGCAGGTGAAAAACTTGTGAATCGTAAAATAAAAAGTCAAGACGTTAATAGATAGCTAACGTTGGACAGTTTTTATTGACCCAATACCGTCCAGTTTGTATTAGCCCAATACGGGTCAGTTTTTATTGGCCCAATTCTGCCCTGGTTATATTGGCCAAAACCGTCCAGTTTTTATTGGCCCAATACTTATAAGCATCCATTTAGCCCAATACTAATTAGTCCGAATTGGTGATTTTTAGAGGATAAATTGTTTCATTTTCCCGATATCTAACACAGCAATTGTGTAAATTAATCTCTATTGAAAAGTTCATTAAAAACCCTACTAAAGGCTTCGTATTCCGTTTTTAATATTTTTAAATATTGGCAAAACAGTGACTGGGGAATGAAAGCCCAGTACTAAAAAATCAACGTTGGCCTGGTACTGGCCAATTGTTATTGGGCCACTGCATAATGTCCCGCACAACGCCGTAACAGTATGGTAACAACGGGTATCAGTATTGGCCTTGTATTGGGCGAGTGCACGACTGACCGGTGGACAGCAATAGCCAACACAGGTAGCACTGGGCCACCAGTTCGCCATCACTTCAATGTTTGCTGGGGTAACTTCTTTTTTATAAACACGAATGAAATATCCGAACTACTTTATCTGAAAATGAACTTAATCTTTAAAATAAAAACTTCATCACGATTTCCCATTCAATATAAATACATTTAAATATTACTTTCCTATAAAAACGCAAACTTTCATTTTAAATACCCTGACAATTTTCAAACTTTATTTATGAAAAAAGTTCCCATAAATAAATGATAAAATAAACAAATAAAAATATTTTTTTTAGCTCATCGATTTAATAACACCGAATAATTTCAGGCTAACCGGATTCATCTTAAAATCGAATACCGCTTAACCCAATCAACTGCTTTTTGATTCAATCAAAACCGAATAAAAAATATCAATAAAAAATCCATCTTTAACACCCAGCCTACACATAACCAGAATAGATTCCTATTCAAATTCTCGTAGCATCGGTTTGATTGGCTGCATACCATTTCCCCAAAGGCTGGTAGTGTTAACGCTTCTCGATATATTTATTCATACGATGCGAGAAGCAGAAATTTGGCGTGGGTGTTATTTTGGGTGAGTAGTTTTTTTGGAGGATCTGTTTTTCATCTTTAAAACTTAATTTTATAAAACCTTTTTTGTACTTTGTTGTTCTATACAAACTATCATCAGGTATTGGAAAGTTACTTTTAAAAAGTAACTATGTTACAGTTATTTTATTAAAAAGTAACTCTGTTACAGTTACATTTATATTATTAAAAAGTAACTATGTTACAGTTACAGTTATTTTATTAAAAAGTAACTCTGTTACAGTTACAGTTATTTTATAAAAAGTAACTCTGTCACAGTTACAAATATTTTATTAAAAAGTAACTCTGTTACAGTTACAGTTATTTTATTAAAAAGTAACTCTGTTACAGTTACAGTTATTTTATAAAAAGTAACTCTGTTACCGTTACAGTTATTGAATTAAAAAGTAACTCTGTTACAGTTACAGTTATTTTATTAAAAAGTAACCATGTTACAGTTACAGTTATTTTATTAAAAAGTAACCATGTTACAGTTACAGTTATTTTATTAAAAAGTAACCATGTTACAGTTACAGTTATTGAATTAAAAAGTAACTCTGTTACAGTTACAGTTATTTTATTAAAAAGTAACTCTGTTACAGTTACAATTATTTTATTAAAAAGTAACTATGTTACATTTGCTTAATATGGAAAGCAACTAGTTACAGCTATTTAAAACGAAAAGTAACTAATTACAGTTACTTTAAGAAATTTCAAGTTATAAGAAAAATTGCAATTTAACCATCTTAACTTTTTGTTAAAGAGAACTAAGGTTAAAGAAATATAATCGCAAACAATACACTGCAATTAGAATCAATTAAAAAATTATATAATTTTAATAAGAGTTGCATTTCAAAATTGGCATCCGACAGCTTCCCTCTATTGGGAGTATGTAATGGAAAAGTAACGAAATTTTTCGTTACTTTGTTACCACTGAAAGTAACTAACAGTTACTTTCTGAAAAACCTAAGGTCTTCACCAAAAAAAGCTGGACATCCTGTCTCCAAACCAAAGTGCCTCAGTTCCAAAATTTGTTGGGTTCAGGTAGTACAGCTTGGGGGGGAAAGTCGTTTCCACTCGTTTTTGTCGGCTGCTATTGAACCATAGTTTTTGAAAGAGATGTCATTTTTAAAGACAATGATTGAGTTGATTTTCGGTATTAAAATATGCCCACACTGATCATATTTTAAAACAAGTAGGTTTGTAACAGAATCTGTCACTTAACCTCTTCCACACAAAAGTTGTGTTAAACAGGTAAAAAGGCGCCAAACACTGCATTAATTCTATATTAAACATTTACATGCTAAATTTGGCTAGTTTTATTTATTTTATTTCGAAAATTCAATAATTATTACTTATCGTTTGCAAAAATTAATTTGTATTTCAAAGAATAAATATGTACTATTCCTCGTTTTTTAATAGAATGAAAATATTTCATATCAACATACAAAGAATTTCATCGTGAAATATATTTGACGTCATTTCAAACTGATAGGTGTCGCAAAATAAATTTATTTTAATTTATTGTCTAAAAGAATTAAGTTTCTCGGGCGATTGTTGCGAATGGCAATGGTGATTTAATTCTAATAACAAACAGGGCCTTTAGCTATTTGTAATTCAAACTTTTACACGCCAAAATTAACTATTTTCATTAATCTTCTTTCTCAGATTTAATAATTAGATTTAATTAAATTACAGTTCGAAAAATATATAATTAGTACAAATGATGCTTTAAAAATAAAAGCGAAACTTTGCACATTTTTTTATGCCAAGTTAGAATTCTCTTTGCATCTTTCTTCATACATATATAATGAACCATCAAAAGAACTCTATTGTGATATTACAACAATCCAAACTGAATCATATCACATAAATAAATATTCTTTCAAATGTTTGTATTTTTTTAAATAAAATTTCTCGTACGTTTAACGAAATGGCAACAGTGAAAATATTGAATAAAAATGGAATTTGCATGTTATTTCAATGTAGATTAAATTTTAAGTTATTTAAATTTTAAATAAACTTCTAATTTAAATTTTTTAATGAAATTTGGAATGTAGCCTAATATGATTTTTTGCTTCAAAATGACGTATCCCACTTGTTTGTGGGACTTGTGGATGGCAACATTGAAAATATGAATAAAAATGGAATTTGCATGTTATTTCAATGTAGATAAAAAAATTTAGTTATTTAAATTTTAAATAAACTTCTAATTTAAATTTTTTAATGAAATTTGGAATGTAGCCTAATATGATTTTTTGCTTCAAAATGACGTATTCCACTTGTCTGTGGAACTTGTGGTTCTTTCTGTGAAAGTGGGTGGGAAAGGACGACAGACAGAGACAGACAGACAGACGGACTGAACGATTATAAAACCTTCCACTTTTTACGTTATAAACGTAGTGTGGAAGCTAAAAGCATCAGATGGGCATTCTTAATGGAATGAAATTATTATTGTCACAGTCTTAACAATGGTATTTAAAAATTAATTCGCATTTAGTTACGTTTTGAAGGTGATAAATAGTTTCGATGATGTGTGTTCATGTGAAATGTTTTACTTATATTTAAGTGAGGGTGATATTACATATTTATACTTTGAAATACAAATAAATTTAGCAGTTAAATATAATAACTATTAAGTATTTCAAGGAAAACAATCTGTTTAAATTTGACGCTTAAACTTTTTATCGGCCTTAATTAAAAAAAAAAGAAAAGATGCCATTGAATGTAAACCTTATTGTAAACAAAGTTATTTTTGCCTAAAAAATATCATTTAAGAATCAAATTTGAAGGCCCCATGAAAAATATATGTGAAAATTCTAGCTCTCAATACGGTAATTGTTAACATTTATACCGAGTGAACAAGAACACCCAGTTATTCCATGCAACATTCCGAGACATACGGTAAATTTTAATCAATGGAAAGGGGGTGACGGAATACAAGCAGGCTCATTAGGCCTAATTCGGCGCCAGGCGCGAGCGTGGAGCCAATTTTCTCGAATCAGAGCTTCTGCTTCGATGAATCACGACGCCGAGCATTAGGCTCATTTGCATTCATTACTGCTGTAGGACAAGCGACTGATGGTGTGATGGTGGAGAAGGGTTGCTGGGATATTTCTGTGGGGGATTGGCGACGGTGTTTGGCGATCGATTTGGCACGTCACTGTTTTCATCACTCGATATTTAATGGTATACTAATACAAAATAAAATGTGGTCTAAAATTAAGGAAGAAAAACAAATGCTTTTAGAATATCTTTTGCTGAATAAGGCGGCCTGCTACTTATCCGCAAATGTTCTGTGGTTCTGTGGTCACTTTGAGAAACAGACGGGTCACCAGCTTTGCTGAATAAGGCGGCCTGCTACTTATCCGCAAATGTTCTGTGGTTTTTTTTAATAAATAACTCGACTAAGCATTAAACGCAACACAACTTTAATAATCAACAAAACACAACAAATAAAAGGTAGCTACTCGTAAACTAAATCATATCAAGTAAATCAAAATAGAGAGAGAGTTTGCAAACATAGTCACGGTTATTATATACAGAAAGTGTCAGTTACAGGTACAGTGTGAAGTACAAGGATTTGCATATGTATTAACCAGATCCGCCACAATCTATTCTATTCAATAACGACCTATTACTGCAGGGGTAAGCCGCAGAAACTAGCCTAATGAATGAGACCACTGTTGCAAGCACTCAATTACTCTAACATGTAATAAAAATTACTGAAAATGTCTAATTATTTCAGAGCACAATTAATCCAATTTGTTTGCCTTTACTACCCGCCCACGGCAGATTAATGAACACCATTAACACATTCCTTACCGAATAAAAACATCAACTTTAAGTTTTTAAAATTAATTTTTCATGCTAAATTTCCCTCTACATAAATTATTCAGTATTGTGGACTTTACTTGACTTATATATTTATTTTAAGTAACTAGATCGGAAAATTATTTTTGCATGGCAAATTTTCTTGCTAACCGGGAAGAGAGAGCGGGCCAGCAAACCGAAGTGTCCCTGTGTTAAGGGTCTTATATAGTGATTTCGAAACTAGAATCTCACCACGAGCTAAACGAAATCGGCTATCAGTGGGTGGAGCTTACGAACCCCCTCACGACACAACCTGTTGACGTATGCAACGAACCACAAAGCCGAAAATCATGATTGACTGCGTCAATCGGCCAGGGAGATTTTGACTCCCTGTTCTAAGAAAATGGGGGAACTTCTCCCGGGGCTGGCAACATATGGTCATTTTGCCCCCTTTCCCCCAAAGCAACCGATAACAGAACTTGTTCTTGAGGTCTGCTTTGGCAAGGCTTTGGTCTCTGAATTTCTCATGGTCAGGCAAAAGTAGTTTTCAGAGATTTTCCTCAGTCGTTTTTCACCCTGAGTCCGTAGGTGGGCTTTTGTTTTAATATAATATTCTCATATAATCTTCGTAACTGTTGGGATTCGGATTGGAAACTTTACACAAAATATATTGTTAATATATTTGTTTTTTAATAATTTGTTTGGGTCATTTTCGTCAAAGCTGTTTTTTCGCCTACTTTAAAAATGAACTAATCAAAATCTATTCTATAATTTTTTTCATAAAAAGGAATATTTTGACAGTTTTTTTTTGTGTAAAAAATTACTGGACGAGCTACTAATATTTGAAAATTACCATTAATAATTGGTCAAATTGCTGGATCGATTCGGCTTTATGCGTATCAAAATATCTAATCCGTAGTAACATTTTAGGAAACCGAAGACAACTACAATCACGGCACAAAGAACAGAAAACTTACTTTTTAAAAAATTGGTATCAAGTACTTTTTTTTAAAAAAGAAATTGAAGGAATGTTCAAATTAAAGTATAGGAGAAACCGTAGGACTAGCGATACGCCATGGGTTGTTTCACTGCCTAGTATTACATGTGCCGAAGTCGAAAGCAGAATCTTTTATATTTTTCTTCCTACATTAGAAGAGTTATAGAAATAAATTGAAATGTTTGTTTTCACCCTCTTTTAATAAGAGGGTGAAAACAAACATTTCATTTTTGTCCTACGGTTCCTCCTATACTTTAATTTGAACATTCCTTCAATTTGTTTTTTTAAAAAAAAAGTACTTGATACCAATAACCAATTTTTTAAAAAGTAAGTTTTCCGTTCTTACTACCGTGATTATAGTTGTCTTCTGGTAATAAGTCGGTAAGAATTTCGAAGGGGTTTGGTCTGAAAAAATGGCGGGTCGAAATATTGAAGTAAATTTTCACAGGGCGCCATTTTGGACACTCAAAATAAAATATAAAATAGCCATTTTTTTACTTATTTTTGTTAAAATAAAAATCAAAAAATTAATGGTTAAAAGTATTTAAAGCTGACACCTTTTGGGATCCCTCTGTAAAATTATTGGGGGAGGCTCCCCTCTATAACTAACGGCCCTGCTGACAGGTACTAGGAATTCGCAGACTAACTTTGAAGTCTGTAGCTCTTTTCGTTTTTTCAGCCAATACCTATAAAACCACAAAAAGTCCTATGGCAAGCTACTCTTTGCGCATGCGTGCTTTTCACGAAAAACGCCGTGAAACCCACCTGAAGTCCATATAGTTCTTTTAGTTTGAGCAGTAGAAAGGTTTTAGACACTGACAAATGGTAGGTAACATGCTTCTAATGAACATACTAAAAATCGCCACCCGTAGTGTCGCGACAAATATGTTTTTTTGGCCGCCATCTTGAAAAAACGTCAATTTTTTTTTTTTTAAATCCCAATAAACCATAATAAGTCGAGTTTGGTATCAAATTAAGGGAAATTTTATGCTGACAAAAAATATGATATTGGTTTTAAAACGAAATATATTTACAAACATAATTTTGGAAGGAAACGATGAGAAAATGCCCGAAAAATATCACTGCAAGCGACGGAACCAACCCTTTGTTTATTATTGAGATGTTCCAACAAAAGTTTGCTACTTTGCGACTCAAAGCCATGATTTCAAAGAATGGAGCCCCCTAATAATAAGCAATATTGAACAAACCCTCATGAAATGTACTAAAATAATGGGCAAAGAATGACTGAAAGTCAACATGGAACCTGGATTTTAAATCATTCGAAATGCAGTGAACTAACTTTAGCAGCAATGAGTTTGTCGACCAGTGTCTTTCGTTGATATAACTAATGCAAGGATGACGAAAGATTTTGTCAATTTTTTAGATCACAGTCCACTTACTGACTCTTCATGTGTTTTGTAGAATATATTTAAATAAAATAACGGGATAGTGCAGACAAGGCCAAACGTGACATGATTGGAAAAGATATTCAACCCTTTTGTTTAGATCTACAAAATTTTTTCGTCATCACTGCATTAGTTATATCAACGGTCAGTTAAAAAACCCTCGGGTCAGCGTCAGCAAACTCATTGCATAAGTTAGTTCACTGCATTTCGAATGATTTAAATTCCAGGTTCCATGTTGACTTTCAGTCATTCTTTGTCCATTCTTTTAGTACATTTCATGAGGGTTTGTTCAATATTGCTTATTATGAGGGACTCCATTCTTTGAATCATGGCTTTGAGTCGCAAAGTCGCAAACTTTTTTGGACATCTCAATAATAACAAGGGGTGGTTCCGTCGCTTGCGGTGATATTTTTCGAACGTTTTTTCATTGTTTCACTCCAAAATCATGTTTGTAAATATTTTTTATTTTTTAAAACCAATTATCATTCTTTTTCAGCATAAAATTTCCTTCAATTTGATACCAAACTCGACTTTATTATGGTTTTATTGTGATTTTTTTTTTTTTAAATGTTTACGTTTTTTTCAAGATGGCGGCCAAAAACATTGTCGCAACAGTACGGGTTGCGGTTTTTTAGTATGTTCATTAGAAGCATGTTACCTACCATTTGCAACAAGAATAGTTTATGTTTCAATTTGTTTCTAGGTTAAGGTGTTTTTTCGCTTATTTCTACTGCACTAGAAGGCGCCAATAGTGATAAATAAAAGTCGGCATTTTCTTTACATTTCCCCCTGTGCCCTTTTGCATTGATTTCTGTTTGCTAATTTGTATTGTATATAGAGCTCTACAATCAGCCTTGGTTTTTTTATCATTCATACCAAACCTGGCATATTTCATCTAGACTTGCGAAACCTACTATTTTTAAGTAGAAGTGACCTAAACCAATTTTACAAAACTATTCTTCGAATTAAATAAATTTAGAAAACTAGAAATAATTAATTAATTTTAATTTAAAATTTCTGTGTTAGGCTATTTTTTTTCTATGGCGGGGTAAATGTTGTGGGGAGCTGTATAGGTAACAGTTTTCTTTTTTTCCCTTATAACGTCTATTTTTTTACAATTTAATCATAGGGTTTGGGTCAGAACTTATCCCACATTTTTACTTCCAATCATTTTTTTTTAAATATTCAATCATTTAGTTATTATTGTGAAAAATATGTAAGCATTATGCTTATATTTTGTATTCAAATGTTAAAATGTAACTAAAATATTGTCTGTTGTAGTAAAGAAAGTAGAATAGTCAATTTGTAACAATCATTAATATGAAACGATAAAATCCTCACCAACATCAAATACATTATAGTATAACTTTTTTTTTTCTACTAAATTTAATTGCGATTTAAAATTATTTTCTTCCAAACCATAAACTATAGTTCTTTTCATTCTATAAAACAAAAATAACACAATAAGAAGAGTATTATTAAAATTGCTCTAGTGAATTGTGAGCTCCAGTAAATTAAATACGCATCGAAAATTGGCATTTGATAATATTATAGCACTGGGCTGTGAAATAGCCACAGCGAAGAATGCAACGAGTTCCATTGACAAAGCGAAAAATACAAAATAAAAAGACACTCGCACCCCTCCCAGCGTCAGCGGTTTTTCTCCGAAATCCCCTTCAAAGGTGGAAAAAGTACCCCCCCCCCGTCCCCCCACACTTAAGACCACATGTGAAGCTGTCCCCCGTCCTTGATAACCTACTGTCCAAACTAATGAACCCTGAGAAGGGGAGGTTCTTATGGGAGGCGTGGCTTTGCACAATTTTTTAGCACTTGTCTTCACATTTTAATTGATATCTCAACTTTAAATTACCCAATTTCAAAGTTTAAAGGCACGTTTAATACAAAAATGTTCAATTCGGTACCGTAAATTAAATTTTTTCAATATCTTCTACTCAATTTTTATAAATGAAGTTAAAGTTAACTTTTTAATGTAATTTTTTTTAACAAAAAATTTAAACAAAAATAAACAATTAGGTAATCATCTTCAAGTCAAAATCTGTCTAAAGACACAAACCGCGTGAAAATATTCCAATAATTTCGTGTGATATCATCAAAAAAAACCATCTCGATTTTACCATAGAGTTACTATTGAGAGGCGACCGGTAGGTGGCGTCTGATGAATCCTCTTAAGCCAATGGAAAAAAATAATTTTTTAAGCTAAATTACTTTGGCTACGTTAAACCTTTTTACAATGTGTTATTTTACATGATAAATGTTGTTGGCTTAAAGTGTTCTATAATCCTTGAAATTTGTTAGAATATTTTTTATATTTTCAACAAATAATTTCACAACAAAATATTCGAACCAATTTCAAAAAGTGGGATTATAGAACTATGTAAGTCAGCTACATTTATCATATAAAAAAACCGTTTGAAAAGGTATTCCACTGTCAAAGTAATTTAGCTTAGAAAATTATTTTTTCCCATTGGATTAACACAAAGGAATTTTAATTTGGAGACCCACTCCCATTACCCATTAACAACAGTTGGCATAAAAATTTTCCGAGCAAAATTAGGTTTTCAGATCAAGTTAATTAAAATATGCAAATTATAAGATAAATAAAGATCGTAGGATTGAATAATTTAAGTAAGGGAAATTAAGTTACCACGAAGAACGATTTTTAAAAACTTTATGTTAATGTTTTTATTCGGTAGGAAAGGCGCAGGTGTTAACGGTGTTCACAAATGGGTCGTCAATTGGGTAAATGGGTTAAATAGATATTCAAAAAGCATTTGCATTTTCTTCCTTGATTCAAGCCTACCTTCTATTAGGTATTCAAATATGCCATTAAATTTTGCGTGATGAAAACAGTGAAGTGAGAACAGTTTAGCAAAAATAGCAAGTTAATGTTTTTCAAATTCTAGAATTAAGTAATTGCTTCTCGTTAACATATAAAGGCTTCTTAAAAGTAAGACAAGTGCCACAAACATAATTTTGATAAAGAAAAATGTTTATTTAGATGTGTACGTATTTGGAGTTTTGTATTTCGAATTGTAAACTCAAAGCTTGTGCTACCTACAGTTAGTACTAGACTATGATTAAGAGATCACATACGAAATTATTTTGTATATATTATTATAACTTTCTGCCGATATTAAAGTGAATGTTAAGCGTGTAGTTTCCGATTTTTATTGTTTAATCGAAATTTTTTTTAAAGATATGAACAAAACGAAAATGACTTAATCTCCCACTAAATCTCCCAAAAGTACCCATCAAACAGCAACTGAATTGGCGAAAAGCTCGCCAACCATGGCAACCCCCCAGGCAATTCCAAACGCGTGGAAAAGCTCGCGGTTTTCGCTCTTTGAGCCGGAGCGAAGCCGTCGAGATGAGGGACCGCCCCGAGCGCCCCTAACACCTCCTCTCCCCTTCTTCCCTACTTATCTCTCTCAAATCTTTTCAGCTTAGAGTCCCAATTTCTCCCCTCTATTCGAACAATTGCGGACTGCAAACGTCGTTATACGAGCCGCAAGAATTTTCACGGCTCCTCTCTACGCGTATAATGAAGTCAATTTATCGCCCCCCTCCTGTATACACACAAAAATATACCCCCCCCCCCTCTTTTAACATTGTAGGAAGTAAAGTGGAATGAGTCAGGGAATGTATATTATACACGATGTCTCCATTAGACTTCGGATCTCCAAGTTTTGGTTAGGTTAGGTTTTAAGTATCGTTGCACCTAGAGGTACACTACGACGGGTGTCGTAATTTAGAATCACAGTGAAGTGACGAGCCGACACCTGAGTAGACACCCAACGCAACTTTTAAGGGCGGCATCGGGACTTAGAAGCGTATCTTATGTGCCCTCCCCCTACTCAGCTTATTATTTGGCAGCATAGGTCGTTATTTAGGCTATGCCCTTACCCGAACCTGGGACCTGCCTTACCGACTGGTTCCCCAGCCCCTTCAAATATTGTATTTGGGACAAGGCACTGGAGCTGAGGGGTTAGAGCGTTGACTAACGGTTTTAACCTGGATTTAAATCCATATTCTAGAATGGATGTTTTAAATTCGCTTTGAGGTTATTTCGAAGGTTATTTAGGTTTCTGCCTAAATAAACTATGTCTTAAAAAAATCTAGAGCTTCCATCCCAACCAAATCAAGCAACTTTTATTCAAAAGCGAAAACCTTACTGTTTTCTTTACACATACTTTGGCTATAAGTCGAAGCAGCATAACCACTAATTAAACTGCCATATTTTCCTAATAAAAATGCATTTAGTGTTGAGATTAGAGAGCAAATCTTAGACTGAAACTCTTGAGCAACAAATATGCCCTATTTGACGGTAACTTATATTTTTATTTATTCACCAGTTTTAAAATAGTTAACGTATACTTCGCCATTACCGGCAATAATTGACTCATTTCAAAAGTATAAGTGATTAGGGCATGAGTAGTCGAAACATTCCACCTTTGATTAAATAAATTTAGGACATAAATGAACTGTTGATCTTATCTTAATTTTGTATAGGGTTTATAGGGCTCTTTCTCCGTTATTAACACAAGTACATATTTTTTTAGATAAAAATAATCAACTCTTTATCCTTACACTTATCAATTATTAACGCACCCAAAATAACACTTTAAAATGCTTTTATTGTTCGTAAAACAGTTCTGCCATTACTGACAAATAATACCAAGTAAAAATTAATTTAGCATCTATCATAAATGGCTTGTTTCAAGGGCTTGCATGTCAACAGAAATGATGAACAAATATGAATTCTTTCTCAAACCTCGATTGGTGAATCAATGTCATGTGGGAACAGAGCACCAATCACAGTATCGATAGACGGAAAAGCAAGAATGAAAGCTAGAAGGATACGTAATCTAAAACTAGCCAAATATTTAAAGCTAGTTTGAACATAGTTAAGGTTAGTTATTATCGTCGTACTAGAGCTACACGAGGGCTATTGGCGACAGGCGTCATAATTTAGAAAAGACCACGTCAAGTGACGACCGACACTGAGTATGGACCCAACGCAACTTTTTAAGGCGACATCGTACGCTGCGTATGGAGGAGATTTAACGTGCACTCCATCTAAAATGGAGTAGTTAGATATTTTTTTGACAATGCACAACACGTATAAGAAGTGCATAAAATCTATTTTTGATTGTAAATAATCAGCTAACCTACCATTTAGTGGTAAAACAATTAAATATACACAGACAAGTTTATAAGCTGGTTACAAACCAAATTGGATAGGAATAACAGTAATAAAGCGAAATCTATATGTTCTCGACTTATACAACTTTCGCTCGTAGATACACGTCTTTCTCCCATCAAAATAGGGGATCTCTTATATTATAAAACGCTCGTTTTAAAAAGGATATTTTTAAGTAATCACGCCGTTTTTGAATTATGTTAAATATGAGGTGGCTTATGTGCCCCTCTTAACTTTACGGTGAGCTGACGATAAATATCAGGTGTTTATTAGTGAGAAAATTCTGAGGACTTGAGTAAAAACAGCTTAAGTCAAAAAAGACGAATTTAAATGTATTATAGCTTTGTGTTTAGTTTTTGATTTTGCATTTCGATTGAAAAGAAGCATTTTATCTATGCTAACAAAAGTTGCTGCAGATAAATAGCGTATTAAGTTTGCAACAAAACCCAATGCAATTATTTCACATTTAAAAATACTAAACTTTGTTATAAGGAATGTGACTTACGTTATTATGTTTCTGAGTTTCATGAATTTTATGGTTAAAAGAGGCTTCAATTTGAACGGTAATATGGTTTTGCCACCGCAAACTGTGAAAAACGGTAATTTAAAGAAGATTTGGTGTGTTGTAAAGGCGATAGTTTAGTTGATTAAGTTATATTTGAAGTTATAGAGAGCTGCGTTAGTGGTCTGAAAATTCTTAGTTCTTCGGAAATTGTTATGGCGGTTATTTGGTTTTAAGTTATGCACCGGAAGAGTTTACTAGTTTATTGGTAAACGAAAGAATTTTGTTAAATGTATTTTTAGTATTATTCTTACTGTTATCACTAAGTATTTTGCTGTACATGGGTGAATACTCTGAAAACGAACCATTCTTGTTCCTGCCAGTTTTAAAAGTAATATAGGCTTTTAAAAGCAACGTAAATATAGTTGATAGAGTATAAAACCGAAAGAATTATTGTTTGGTTTCACACTTGTGACACACAGTGAGTTAATTTAACAACACCACTAACTTTTTTAAAAAAAAAAAAAAAAAAAAAAAAAAAAAAAAAAAAAAAAAAAAAAAAAAAATTTTTTTTTTTTTTTTTTTTTTTTTTTTTTTTTTTTTTTTTTTTTTTTATATTTGGATTTAAGTTATCACCGGAAAGTTTACTAGTTTATTGTAACGAAAGAATTTTATAATTATATTTTTAGTATATATTTTAGTGTATAAACTAATATTTTGCTTATATGGAATACTATGAAACGAATATTATGTTATGCCATTTTAAAGTATATAGCTTTTAAGAGCAAAGTAAATATAGTGATAGAGTATAAAAATATAATATATCGTTGGTTATGTGTGACACAGTGAGTAAGTACAAGGTATAGAAATTGCAAATGTTTTATATGAAAAAAACAATCACGTTATTTAAGGGTAATCGATAAAACCCGGTTTTATAAAAGCTGCTATTTCTATAACCCTCAGAGGGTTGGAAGAAAAAAAAAAGCTTAAATATCTGTCAGAGTATCCAGTGAAACTACAAAACTGTGGCTCAGTGTTCTTTATTAAACTATAGTAACAAAGACAAGGTCTCTGCTCCTATGCTATGATTAGCTCTACATTCCCCATATACTTTTCTGCTTCGTTATTTGAAGTACATGGATCTTATTTTGATTTCCGTGAATTCCAGGGAATCGGGATAATCAGAAAACTTATACCAATGAATCCCATCCGTAGATCCCGGGACGCTGTATTTGCCAATTCTGTAGAGGCCATTGAAGGTAACTTGTTGACAAGTTTTATACCACCATGCTCCAGAATACATGACAGCACAGTTTCCACTATGTTGGTCGTTATCGTTGTCCGAAGTTGAAAACTTCATCGCCTTATGGTAGGACATGGAGTCACCTGTTAAAAGTATAAAGGTTAGCCAAATAGTATCAGTGAGGCCCAGTGGCTTAGTGGTAGTACTTCGAGTTGCCACGCCACAGGTCCGGGGATCGAGTCCCGGATTGGGCGAGGTTGATTCATCCTTTCATCCCTTAAGTGGGTCGATATAATGAGGACCAAGTATGCTTGGTAACTAGGGTTTCGGTGTGAGGTTGACCACCTAACTGGGACATATGCCTAGCACCCCAGAGCCCTTGGTCACGTAAGCTAAAATGGGCACTGAAATGCCAACTAACGTGCTGTTGCGCCGAGGAGTTTAGAAATAGTATCCATTATTTCGCTCTTTTTTTGCAATTGGTTACTAACATGTTTTAGTATCGTCATTAAAAAATCTATAATAATAAAAGAAAGAGTCTGTGTGTCTGTCTGTTTGTGGATCGTGAAAGACTTACTTATACTGCCCTCAGAAATTCGAAATTTTCATTATAGATTACTTTAATACCTACGTGTGCACCTGAAGCTGACCTAAGCCAAAAGCTCAGCTTTAAATACCTTTACTTAGTGAGATATCCCATTATTATCTTCATAAATTAGTTCCTAGTCCGTACAGTGGGATAAGTCGTATACCCTTTCGTATATTTTTGAACCATAGATAGCATTTCTAATTCGGGATGCTACAGTTCAGTTTAACTAACTTATGTGGCTACGAAATGGTTCTAAACTATTCCTCCATATCAACGTTTGTAGTTTACTCTTCGAGAATGTCTAATTGTTTCCTACATTTTCGTAACTTCAAAAGTTTGCTGCATATCTACATTATAAGAACTTATATTAACAATACTATAGTAATAAAAATTATGATAATAAATTAAGCAATCCGTAGCTTAAGTTTAAAAAAAAACTAAAGTTAAGACATCTTTTAAAATAAGTGAACTCTCCATTTAATAAAAGAAAACTATAATATACTCAGATAATATTCTCATATAATTTATTATCTTCAGTTAACTTACCGGCGTTTCCACTATACCCATCAATATTGAGTTGGTATTTTTTATCTTCGTCTTCTATCCAAAACTTATCGTAAAGAGCGTAAGCTGATGTTCCATTGTGATGGCGCATGTCGAAGCGAACTGAATAAGAACCTTGGTTGGTGAGGGTAAATATTAAATTGTTTCCTGCAACAATACGGTAATAGTAATTTACATTAGTAAAGGATTGCGCAAATAAAAGTGGTCCCGGCATAGAGATATGAATATAGGGAAAATGCTTGGCGAGAAAAACTATTGAAGTTACTAGAAAAACTATTGAAGTTACTTAAACATTATTAACTCCAAGTTGAATTTATAAACTATTCAAGCGTTCAATGGCTTCATTTGGCAAACCTGTTTTGCTTTGGTTGGTTTGGTTGTTACTGAACTAGAGTTGCACATGGACTATAGGCGAGTTCCGATCTTAATGCGAGCTGTGTAAGTGTGCGTTGATCAGATCAGCGCACAGATGCAGATGGCATTAGTTACAGAAAAATAATTCACCAAGAGTCTGTTTGGGCTTAATATTGAAGCGATTTATGGCTTCACATGGCAAACCTGTGTTTGCATTTGTGTTTAATTTGGCAGCATTTTTTTTTGTCTCATCCCTACTTCTAAGCCGGGCCACTTTTATTTGCGCCACCCTGTATAAATATGAGAGGGTAAATTCAATCAATCTATAGCAAAAAGTGAAGAGTATTTTTAATTACCAATCCAAAAATCTTTTTCTAGTTGACCGAATCCATTCTTATAAAATTCCCAAGTTTTGTTAAAGTAGTTCATTGCTTTTCCGTAGTTCCCTCTTCGTTGCAGCACCTTTAGAGAATGAAAACCGTCTTTATTACAATAAAATTAATAACATATTTTTTGTAATTTCTATTACTTTTTGTTAATGGAGTTATTTCAGATGATAAAAATCTCCTGTTTTATTTTTTGCCCTAGCTGCGGATACATTGGCTACTTCGATTTCACTCTTAAAATATAGGGTAAGTGTAGCTGGCTTACAGGGCTCTATATTCCCTCATTTTGAAATTTGGTTCAACTATTTTGTTGCACAATTATTTATTGAAGATGAAAAAAGTATTTGAACCAATTTCAAAAAGTATTTTGTTGTAAAAATATTTATTGAAACTAAAAAAACTAATCGAACCGCTTTCAAAAAGTAGGTTTATAGAGCCCTGTAAGTCAGCTACATTTATCATATAAAAATGAATAAAAATTCAATAAAGCCGGAGAAATATGACTTAATTATGTTAGTTTGAACTATCGTCGCACTAGAGCTACTCGAGAACTATTGACAACGTTCGTCATAATTTAGAACAGCAGTCAAGTGACGAGCCGACACATGTGTAGGCAACCAAACGCAACCCCAACGCAACCAAAAATGTGGTTTAAAAAATCTTTTTTTTCCAATTGGATAACATATGACACTTAGGTTTGGAGAACCGCGGTCGTGCGGTTTCATTCTCCCTTAAGATAACCTGTAACATCGAAATCATTATGCAATATAGAAGACGAAAGAGGAATTATTTAACAATTGTTTTTTTTTATATATGAAAAGTTATTATCAAACAATAGGGTGGAAATAAGTAAAAGGCAAAAAGCTTTTAAAGTGCAATTTTTCTGGCAGTATTTTTTAATACTTAAAATAGGGATAAAAATAATCACAATGTTTGACCAATACAAGAATGCGTATCTGCTTCTAGTTTTTATATATTTAGGTTTTAATCGTACAAATGCCAAACTTGTTTGTTTATTTTAAAAACTGCATTCTTTCCCCAATTATTTTTAAAATTGTCTTTTTACAACATATTTACAAGTGCTTGATTATCATGCCTCCTAATTTTAAAAAAGAAATTTTATTTGTTTCTAAATATATTAGATAAAAATTCATAAAACAAAAGTTCAATTCGCTCAAAAAGTATTTTCTTCTTTTAAAACGTCACCATCTCTTACACAAAGAGGAGTGGTGGACGCCACAATTAGATTAAAAAGCTTTTAAAAAATATTAATTTTACTAAAAATATGCAATGCACTTTTACAGTACATGAAACTCACGCGACCGAAAACGCCGTTTGGCGTACCATGATATACTCTGGGCGATTTTCTTTTTAAAACTCCTCTACAGTTTTAAAATAAAC
This sequence comes from Oedothorax gibbosus, assembly GCA_019343175.1. Taxonomy (NCBI): domain Eukaryota; kingdom Metazoa; phylum Arthropoda; class Arachnida; order Araneae; family Linyphiidae; genus Oedothorax; species Oedothorax gibbosus. The sequence continues at coordinate 8,268,728 of CM033276.1, read as the reverse complement.
TTGGAACATTTTCAAAATATTCTGTAAAGAAGAAAAACTTGCTAATTTATACCAGTTTTTGGAAATACATTGTTGATTGGATTGGAGTTTCGGAATACATCCAGTTCTTGGACGGTTTGCTTAGTTTAACAATATTACTAACCTACGTGTCGTTGATATTTCATATCTAGTCAACTATTGAATCAATCCCAATCGTCGTTCTTTTTTTAGTCTGAGATCACCTAAAACTTATTTCCTAATTTCAGCAGACAAATCACATAGAAATTGCATGTAAATGGACAAGAAAACCAAGCCTAACGACATAAGCCATTGCAAGAGAATTGTGTTTTTACCGGAAGTTACGTATATCGCTTACTTTAAAGTCAATTACCGACAAACTTAATTAAATTTTAACTGTGTGGATGATACCATTCGGTGTGTTTCTAAAAGGACTGTTGTTTGCAAATGAATTTGAAATTTATGCAACTCTCTTAATGTTTGAAGTGCTTAGTGGAAGAACGTGCTAAGTGACAAAAAGGTGAAAACGAGAAAATGATGTGTAAAGTTTTTCGTTTGCACTCAGATCTCTTGAAAACGGAACTTGCAAACCCTTAAAAATATACTGAACTTTAGTTTTTGAGTTTTGACTTTGAGTTTAAGAAAAAGAGAAAGCTTGTTATCGTTAAAGAAGTTAGTAATATGTTCATTAACACCAAAACCTAATTTTTTTCAAAAATGTCACTTAGCACGTTCTTCCACTAAGCTCTTTATTTGGTTTTAATGGATTTCTTATAATTTTAGTTTTTGTAACTTATATAACGTAGAGAGCTAAGCATATTATTTATCTCACAAAACTTACACTCATTAGTGACTTTACTGCTTCTTTCGACTTTGCTTAAATCAGTGGAATCATTTTCGATTGAAAATGCGGCACATAGCGCTGAAGTAATCACTAATACGAAAAGTTGAATTTTCTTCCTAAAAAATATACATGTATAATTAAACAATAAATATAGATTAATTATACTCTTTTATTAAGTAAACCTAATTTTTATATATTTTGACGGATGGATTTATAAACTGAATTTCTGTCATTCTTTCTTGGGTTTTGTGTTAATGAATTACAGTGTTTACTCTGATTGTTTAATTTTAGCATGTTTACTTTAGGGTTTTTGATTCAATATGGGAACCACACATTTTCAAATCTATGTACAGTGTTACCATACTTTGTTGTTTCTTTAATTTATAAAAATTATCTTTACAAAATTAAAAATAGAAATATATTTTTTCTATTTAATATGTTATCTACAAATTTAGAAATTTAATAATATGTTTCATGTTTAAAAACCACATTGAATTAAAAAAAATTTTGATCTTTGAAAAAATCATAATTCGATTTTTTTTCAAATAAAAATTTTATTTCAATTCTATCGGTTTTAAAATGAACATATTAATTTTCAGACTTTTTATACATTAATGAAAAAATATATTTCATTTTAAAATTTAATAACATTTCAACGTAAAGAAGGTATTCAGGAATTTTCGTTATAATTATAAGTATACTTACATGATTTGTCTGCTTTGGTTAGCAACGCTCACACAAAATGAATTTCAAATGTATCTGATTTAAATTTACGCCTCTAAACTTCATTGTTTTTATATATCATTTTTATATCTCATTTTTATACGCCTTCTGAAATGTTTGATAAAGGCAACAATAAAGACTCAGATAGGGACAAAAAAGAAACTAGTTTCAACGACGAGATAACTCATTGAATTCACAAATTAATTGTCTGTTACGTTTGAAATATGATCTAAAGTTGAGGTACTACTATTTGAATAAATAAAAATTGCTATCGCTATGCAAAGAAGTGAAAGTAAATTATGCATAACTTTTAATCGTGTATAATGGAAGAAACTATTGTTTTAGTAACTTAGAGATTCTGAAATTACATTTTTGTGGTTTTCAAGTACCGTTTTTAACAGATATGAGTGCAAAGTAAAAATTTTAAGGCTCGCTTTCTCGTTTTTACCATTTTGTTGCTTAGTACTTTTTTCCACTAAGCTCTTATCAATTATTATAACATCATTAATAAATTAAATAAGTATATATAGTACAAACAAAAAAAACTTCTGTTTAATGAAGTTAAATTTAATCATGAAAGATCGAATTTTTTTCCCGCCTCAAATTTTGTCGGTTTTCTATTTTTTGAAGGACAGTTAACTCAGAATGGAGATAACGGCAAAAAATAACTTCAATTTCCTGCACTTTTAGAAAAGTTGGAGGTACAGAAACTATTATAAAATAAAAAGTTCTAAAAGAACTAAAATGGCCTACTTTCCTATTACTTAAATATCTACAGAATTTCTTATTTGAAAACCAGTAGGTTTGTAACAGTAAATGTCATCAACACTGTTTCTACATAAAATATACACATTAGAAACAAGAAGTTTTTAAAGAACTAATATAGCATACTTTCCTGTTACTAAATACTTACCGAAATTCTAATCGGGAAGCAACTTGGTTCCTAACAGTAAATATCATCAACAACCGTTTCTACACTAGATTTATACACATTAGAAAAAAATCGCACACAAAAAATATACACAGCATCCAACTATAATTTAAACTTCTAAAAGCCAAAATCAACTATTTTCCTTAATATTCTTTCGCAAATTAACTTAATATTATTTATCGTCTGCTCGATTTATTTGTAGTTCGAAAAATAATTAAATATTTATTAATAACAAAAGTAATGAAACTACTACAAACTGCATTAAAAAATAAGAAATGTAAATTAAAACTACTAAGCATAATTGTATGCAAAAAATATGCCTTGCCGCTTTCTTGGTAAAAAATTAATGATCAATCAAAGAATCACATTGTGCTACATTCAATGACGTCATTCCAAACTGATTCGTGAACAAATTATTTTGCTTCAAATATTTTTAAATAAATAAAGTTTCTTATGCCGTTGTTGATTTGGCAACAGTGATTTAAATGACTCAAAATTCAATTTGAATGCTAATTCAATGAAATTCGCCGAAGATTTATGTCCGTCCGGACGTACAGACAGGCGGACAAAAATTATGAAAGTTGGGTCTCTGAGGTCATAGCTTTTTAACAAAAAAAAGAATTTTTAAGATCGGGTGGATAAACTGATTTTGAAAGGGGGGTACTGACAGACAGACGGACATCGACCGCATGTCAATATCTACTTTTTCCTTTTTTTTTTAATTCTTTCAAATTAAAAAAAAAAAAGTAGGCTAAAAATAATTGACAAACACAGCCATCCAGTTTTATTAAACTTCTAAGAGCCAAAATCAACTATTTTCCTTAATATTCTTTCACAAAATAACTTAATATTTTTTTCTTCTGCTTAATTTATTGGTACTTCAAATAATATTTAAATATTTTTTTAATAACAAAAATCATGAAACGACTCCAAACTGCACTAAAAAACCTAATCAGTATTTTATGCAAAAAAATACAACGCTTTCCCGCTTTTTTAGTTACTAATCATTATTTATACAAAACTATTCAGAACTGCACTGAAAATAAGAAATGTAAATCAAAACTAACCATGTTTTTCTGTAAAAATGCAACGCTTTGTAGCTTTCTTACTAAACAAATATTGAACAATCAAAGAATCTCATTGTGCAGCATTTTATGAAGTCATTCTAAACTGATATATGACAAACATCTTTAGCATGTCAATATCTAATTTTTCATTAAAATTTATTTTCTTTTGAATTGAAAAAAAAAATTAAAGCAGGTTAAAATAAAATACAAAAAATATTCTTGCGGTTTTATTATTCATAAAATCTTTCTATAAAAACTCACGGAAGATTAATGATAAATGAAAATAAATGAAAGATATTGTATACAAATTTGAGCTAAAAATTGATTTTAATTGGAAATTATAAGTATTTAGTTTCTCTGATATTTATTTCAATTTCCTTTCATTTTAAATATATATCATTGGTTACATAAATAACTGTTAAAAATTGATATTTATTTAAGTATTTGAAGAAAAACTCAGGTCGGCTTTAACCTTCAAAAATTGATACTAGATGGCAGCACGTAAAAGATTGTTTTTATAAAATAAGAAACGGCAACGCTTTTCTATATATATGATTCGTAAAATTAACAAAAGGTCTTCATTGGATGCTTTTCGTTGTGTTAAATGAACATTTAAATAAATACAAAATCCTTTGTTTCTCAGTACTGTGGTTATTTAAGGGGGCACAGTACTCTAAAGTCATAAAAAATACCCTAATTTTCTTTTTGTAAGTGTTTTGTTTAGCAACTCATTGTTAACATCATTGCAAAGTTGTATAGTAGCATGAGAAGTAAAAACAAATTGGGGTTAACTTCTAGACTTTGAAATACAAGCCCGAAAACAGTTCGTGCGGTGCTTAAAATGTTCTAAGGATTTTCGAAAATGAAATTTAAGATTCGATATTTTTTTTCTTGCATTGAAACAATTTATGTAAAGGTATTTGTGTTTAGTATTTTTATATATATTTTTATAATATGTAAATTTCCCAGGTTCAAAATTACGAGGCATAATTGGTGTATTAAAGTATCATGGATAATAAAAATATACAGCCGAAAAAGGTGCAACCTAACATGAGGTTTTCGTTTGATGCTTTTCGTTGCGTTAAAAAAGTAAATCTAAAAATACCACGGGTTTCAGTAATGAGTTATTTAAGGGCCACAGTTCTCTAAAATTATAACAGGCAGGTTTGTAACAGAATCTGTCACTTAACCCGCTTCCACACAACTTGTGTTTAACAGGTAAAAACACGTCCAAATACAGCATTAATTCTATATTAAACATTTACACGATAAATTTGGCTGGTTTCATTTATTTTTCTTTCGAAAATTCAATAATTTTTGTTATCGTTTGCTAAACAAATTTATATTTCAAAGAATAAATATGTAATACTAGCTTATAAACCCGGCCTTGCGACGGGTGTACCCTTAATAACGGTGATTGTTTTTTTTATGTAAACATTTATTTCATATTAATTGATCCCTTCTCCACTGGTCAGCACTCCATCGGTATATTATAATTTCTTCCCATTCTAATATCAGCATTAATTTTAAAAAAAAATCCAATTTTGTATCCAGGCCCTTTTAGAAGTTAGAGGGCTTTCCCATAGGCCCTGTTTAAATTGCCAGAATAGCTGTGATATAATGGCCAGTTCTATTTGCCCTAATACACCCGAAAATGCCCAAAATGTGATAAGCATTCCACTCCATATTCGACCACTTGACAGGGCTGGGAGCCCAGTCGGTAAAGGCGTTCGCCTCGCATGCGATAGGTCCCAGATTCGGATAAGGGCATCGTCAAAATAACTTCCGACCTATAAACGGCAAATGCAGCCAAAAATGTCCGTCGAATAATACCCCATGTGGAGGGAGTGCACGTTAAATATCCTTCAAAGTCCTAACGCTGCGTACGCGATGTCACTATTAACGGTTGCTTTGGGTGCCTACTCAGGTGTCGGCTCGTCACTTGACTGCGGTTATAAAATACGACGCCCGTCGCCAATAGCCTTCGTGTAGCTCTAGTGCGACGATAATTCAAACTAAAATAAACTAAACTGATTTACACTCTATACCTCGAACTAAAAGAGCTACGGAATTTGATGTTTGATGCACCTGTTTGACATCAAAATAAGGTTTTCCAAAATATCACTTATGCGCATAGTCTAGCTGACGTAGAACTTTTTGAGGTTTTAAAGGTATTGAAAAAAAAAAACAACAACAAAAACCTACGGACTTCAATTTTGGGGTTATTTTTATAGTTTTTGGGTAATTTTTTTCTTTTATACTTAAATTCTGTGTTTTCACATTTTTACACCTGCTTGTCAAAAAAAAAATATATTATTTTCTAGTTTACAGGAAAAAAGATATGCTAAGCTAAAGCCATTTTATATTAAGTATTTTAATTTTTTTAAACACTCTTGTAATGTATCTAAGTAGTGTGATGCTTTTAAGTAAATAAATAAAAAAACAATGTCCATTTAATAGTTTTTATTAATACATATATTAAAATACAAAAGTCATGCAACATTGACAATTCCACACTAATAATACTGCTTATCTTCTTGGAGAGCACAATTTGAAACTTTGGCCCCTGTTTTCAAATAAAATATATGGCATGTACTTACGAAAACTTACCAAAATATACAGAAGAAAGATATTTTGCCATTAAAATAATTAATAAGTATAATTTTTACGATATTAATTAGTTATAATTAAAACAAAGTTTTAGTAATTATTCACAAACACAAATGGCAGCACTAACGGCATGTAAATATCTAAAAAAAATGTTTTATTAATATCTTTAAAATTATACTCATTAATGAGTTTAAATGGCAAAATAACTAACTTAACTAAGTTTTCGTGAGTACATGTCGCATACTTTATTAAAAATCAGGGGCCAAAGTTTCCCCGTTGGAATTGAATAGAGATCTGTTTCCATACAAGACCCTTAAAAAAACCACTGGCAAATTAAGAGCATATAATTTTTCGTTTACATAACAGTTTATCTTCTTATAGTAATACGACTAATTATTCTTAGTTCAAACAACCGTATAAGAAGTCTTCCTTCTAACTCATAATCAAATCATCCACAACCATATAGTTATAGTAACTTTGCGGGAAAAATCGGAGGTAGTTGATAATAGTAACGGGTTGACTGCTGAGTTGAAAACAAAATGTGGCAGTAAAAACAAATCAATACAAGGACCCATTGATATGAAATTCACCAAGAGCAATATTAGAACAATGGAATACGAGATATATTCGTTAGGGAAAAACAATGGAGCAATGTAATACGAGAGTAATGGAGCAATGGAGTGGTTTTATTGGTTATTTAGAATTTTTCTAAAAAGTGGGGCTACAAAGGATGCATTTTTGTATTTTCCCAAAATTCTACAAGGAAAACGCACATTCCATTGAGTTCCTAGTCATAAGGGCATATCACACAAGCAAAAATTTTCAATCAAAACCTCAACTGAACCATACCTTCAACACAAAACTCAAAAGTTGAATGTAATCTGCCGTTTGCTATGAAAGTTGTGGTTGAAGAAAGTATCTTTAAGACTGTGTCCTCAAGAGCGCCAAGCGATGCAATGGCTTGGGGCTGACTCTGCCAAGTCGCCAAGTTTTGTTGCATTTGTTGCCTTTGTAGCATTTGTGGCGTAGTCAGGACACAGCCTAAGATCATCAACCCCACATGACCTGTTGATCCAACCTAGAATATGAACGAATCAGATGCATGTATCACTACAGCTTGGTTTCGTCACAGCGAATATATATTACGTCATTTTAAAGCATGCGTAGATTCATCTAATTTTAATGAGCAAATATAAACCTTCGCTAAACATGAGTATAAAGTTCTTTTAATGACTGCCTGAAAGTAGAATATGCGAGCAACCGTTCATTCAACTCTAGCAACCCTATGTCCAACTTCAAGAAGTCGAAATTGAGATAAAAGTTGAAGACCGAGTAGCATTGAGGTTTAGGCTGAATGAATAAGAATCCATGTGATATGCCATTTACTCAATTTCAATTTTGGTCTTACTCCATTGAATAATAGGTTTTATTCAAACGCTCTCGAGATCTATTGCTACAGCAATCCATAACTGCATTAGGAAGGCAAAATACATAGTTCCATTTCATCATGAGCATTCCTGTTGAATTTCATATCATTGGGACCATTAATACTTATTTTCTCATTTAGAGCCATTCAATGATAATTGTCATAATCTTTTTTTTAGTCAGGGAATATACACTCTTAAAACAAAAGAGTGAAATTCACTCCTATAGGAGAAGTGCATTTTCGGCAACGGAAAGGAGTGGAAATTAACTCAGCCTGAGTTAAAACCGCTCGTTTTAAAAGTGTAGGACGCAGATTGTTTTCTTTTATTTCTTTTACCCACTCCGAAAAGAGTGAAATTCACTCCTATAGGAGAAGTGTATTTTCGGCACGGAAAGGAGTGTTAATTAACTCAGACTGAGTTAAAACCGCTCGTTTGTTTTAAGAGTATAGGGTAGGACATTGTGCAGATCCGTTTGTCGGTCTGTTCTCTCTCCCCCCCCCCCTTCAATTTCCGTTCTAAACAAACTAGTTTAATTTTTTTCAAATTATGACATCAAAGACATTATTTTGGCCTTTTGTCCGTGCGTTTGTCATCCTTTGTATAATTCTAATTTTAATTTTCGTTCCAACCATCAAATGCTATTTTTATTATTTGAATGGTATAATAACATAGGTTGATCTGATATATTTGTATCTGTCGGTCTGTCTGTATGTTTTTAATATAAGAATATCTAATCTAATATAGACTATTTTAGTTCTCTAAAAACTTCTTGTATACTTGCGTTGCGGAATAAGAGTGAAAATAAATTAGAAGGAAACATAAATGAATAATGTAAATGCTTCGAGTAATTTCAAATTAAATAAACCAGGTAACCAGATGAATCAAATTTTATTTCCTTTCAATATTTTGATAACCATCAAGTGGATAGCAGACATTTGTTTTAAAGTTATTACCTAAAATAAATATCTAGGTCTTATTTTGATCTCCGCGAGCACCATAGAATTAAAGGTGCCTCCGAACGATTTCCATGTAACTCCATTGTTAAATGAGCCAGAGTATTTTCCAAGTGGGTAATAAAGACCGTTAAAGTTGGCTTCTATACAGTTATTGAACCACCAGCCGCCAGTTGCGAAGCCATCTGCAGCACAGTTTCCAGAACTTTTGTCGTTGTCGTTGTCAAACGTGGAAAACTTCATTCCATGGTGGACGTTCATCGAATCCCCTGGTGAAGTTGAAAAAATAGATATGTTAGTGTATTAGTAATTAAAACAAGTAGGTTTGTAACAGAATCTGTCACTTAACCCGATTCCACACAACAGTTGTGTTTAACAGGTAAAAAGGCGCCAAATACAGCATTAATTCTATATTAAACATTTACATGCTAAATTAGGTTAGTTTCATTTATTTTATTTCGAAAATACAATAATTATTACTTATCGTTTGCAAAAATTAATTTATATTTCAAAGAATAAGTATGTAATATTCATCGCTTTTAAATAGAATAAAAACATTTCATTTCAACATACAAAGAATCTCGTAGTGAAATATATTTGACGTCATTTCAAACTGATCGATGTCTCAAAAATAAATTTATTTTAATTTATTGTCTAAAAGAATTAAAGTTTCACGAGCGATTGTTGCGAATAGCAATGGTGATTTAATTCCATTAAAAATGGATTCCTATGCATTTTAAATGAGGGTTAAATTTTGCAGTTTTTTAAATAATTAAAGTACTTCGAATTCGAATTCTTTTCTGAAATTTTCAATGTATTCTAATTTCGATGCTCTGAATTTTTTTGACGTATCACACTTGTCCGTAGCATTTGTAGTTCGGACTATGAAAGTGGGTGACGGACAGACAGACACACTGAACGATTATAATACCTTCCACTTTTTACGTTATAAACGAAGTGTGGAAACTAAAAACCAATTCGTAAAATATTTACGTTTATTTTCAGTGTATAAAGGCAAGGTAGAAGATGAACCATTATACTTTTCTGTCTTGTCTTTACTTTAAAATCATTGCAGTACCGTCAGTGCGGGTAACTTTGGTCCAAGCGTGAAATACATAAGAAACATACTTTTTAACATCCTTAAAGGCTGTGTTTTCCGAATTAAATAGAATATTTGAACAGCCATATAGAATATTTGAACAGACATTTATAGACAAAAGTTGAAAGAAATAGATTTTTTGTCGTTTCTTTGTTATGGATATTTCGCAGTACACTTCTGGTAATTAGGAGTTTTCTCTTTGATCTTTGTCCACCTCAATACAGAAAAGCGCATAGTTTTCTAGTAGCTTTATGGTTTTACTTAATGATAATATTGAAAATATATGACACACACACATTTTGAAATCCAATCAAATTTCAATCAAAGAATCACATTGTGCTTCTTTGATTCACATTATGTCGTCATTTCAAATTGATTTATGACACAAATAAATTTTTCTTAAAATATTCATTTTACATAAAGTTTATCATGGTATCTATAACTAGCAAATAAATACCCGTTCTTTACACGGACTAAAAGAATATCAAATCGATCCAAGTATATGGGTCATTTAATTTGCTATAGGATAATGAGCTTTGCCTTTGTTCCCGTTCATTATAAAGAATAAAATCCCGTTACTTATATTGCTGGGCCATTCCATGGGTAACTGACTGACATTCGGAGGACGAAATTACAATGTTTTACGAAATAGCGGGACAATTATATAGTTTTACAAATTAGGTTTTATATATTTTAAAAGAAAATTTTCAGCTGAATTCAAATATGGTTTACAATTTTAGATAGCCCTCATAGAAATTGTTAGAAAAATTATTGAAGTTGTGGTAACTGACTGACATATCTGCAACCTTCATTGGCACTTCAAGTTATTCAATATAATTTTCTTCTGAATATAAAAGAGGTGGCTTTTAAAAGTCAGGCCTATATTAAAGTGGAAGAAATGAATTATCCAGCACATCAATTTTTATATCAAAATATTGAACCCTGAAAAAATACCAGCTTTTAGAACGCCTTGGTAACTGACTGACATAATGGTAACTGACTGACATCTCTGAAATACTTAACATATCTGGTGTGTTTAGTTTAGTTTAGTTTGAATTCTCATCACACTAGAGCTACACAAGGGCTATTGGTGATGCACGTCGTAATTTAGAACCACAGTCAGGTGACGAGTCGACACCTGAGTAGGCACCCAGCGCAACCATTAAGGGCGACCTCTTACGCAGCGTTGGGACTTTGGAGGATATTTAACGTGCACTCCCTCTACCTGGGGTATTATTAATCAGACATTTTCGGCTGCACGTGCCGTTTATAGGTCGGCAGTTATTTAGAGATGCCCGGACCCGAACCTGGAACCTTCCGCTTGCAAGGCGAACGCCTTAACAAACTGGGCTCCCCAGCCGCCCATGTCTGATGAGAGAAAACCCAAAAATTAGTTGCACATTTATAATATATGAGAATTAATAAACAACACGGGTCGACACGGAACATATACGGGTCAGTGAGACAAAAAGCGGGACTGTCCTGCTTAAAACTGATCGTCTGTTCACATTAATAAAAATACCAACATGTGATTGAATCAAACATGAAAGTTGAGTTGTATTATAAAAATAATTTATGCATAGGGTCAATACTGGGGTAATAATAAGTAAATTAATAGAGCCAGTACACCTATGTCAGTCAGTTACCAAGTCAAAATGTCAGTCAGTTACCATGCAATTTTTACCTGTACAAGTTAATTTTTAAAATTTTGTCCCATTTAGTATTATTTAGTACTTATTGAAAACAGAGAATATCTTTTAGAAAGATCCTGCAGTCCAAATTTCTATTCTGAAATTAAAAAATTAAAACAAATTTGGTAACTGACTGACATTTTATGAAAGGGTGTAATAAATGTATCCCATTACAAGTAATTTTGCAACTTTTGATTTGGGTAAGAGCATAGAATGTTACTTTACAATGTAGGGAACAATTTAATTAAATTAAAAAAAATATGGAAAGTTCAGGAAAATTTTTTTTCGAAAGGGTAAGAATCTAACACCTAAAATTATGGATTTTTTTAACAGTGTTCGTTAAAAAGCAATTTTTCTTCTATAAAAAAAATATATTTCAAACAATGAAATTCAGTGTTTTAAAACAGAGATTTCAATCTTTAAAATGGTATGTGACACGAAGTATGTACTTAATTTTGAAATTTTGGTACCGAGGTTGACATTTTCGTGGAATAGCCCTGCTTTAAAATTCCAAAATAAAAATACATCACTATAAATGCACATCCTCATATCACAAAAATCTTCCTCAATATGAACCTACTGTCATCGCAATTTTGCTGATAAATTCAAAATTAACCTTAATTGTATAACAATGTTATTTCACGACAAAACCTCCATTCTGGGTTTTAAAAAATAATTTAGCTCATTGGCACGTTCAAGTATTTTTCAAATCATTAATTTAGTTTCTGAAGGTAATGGCAAGAAAATAAAAGCAATTTCAATTTTAATAAATTTTTGTGTTCATTTTAATTTCTTCTGTCGAATGGCAACACGAAAGGGAAATAATGATCGGATTTGAGCGAAAGTGGTGTATATTTTTCAGAAAATTAGAATTTCCTCTAAAAATGGAACAAATATGAAAAAACTAAGGTCTGTTGGTCTAATTCTAATTTTATGAAAAATATACACCACTTTCGCTCAAATCCGATCATTATTTCCCTTTCGTGTTGCCATTCGACAGAAGAAATTAAAATGAATACAAAAATTTATTAAAATTGAAATTGCTTTTATTTTCTTGCCATTACCTTCAGAAACTAAATTAATGATTTGAAAAATAATTGAACGTGCCAATGAGCTAAATGTTTTTTTTTTAAAAACCAGAATGGAGGTTTTGACGTGAAATAACATTATACAATTATAGTTAATTTTGAATTTATCAGGAAAATCGCGATGGCAGTAAGTTCATATTGAGGAAGATTTTTGTGATAGGATGTGCAATTTATAGTGATGTATTTTTATTTTGGAATTTTAAAGCAATATAAGTAACGGGATTTTATTCTTTATAATGAACGGGAACAAAGGCAAAGCTTATTATCCTATAGCAAATTAAATGACACATACCTACACTAGGATCGATTTGATATTCTTTTAGTCCGTGAAAAGAACGGGTATTTATTTGCTAGTTGTTCATAAAGCAACAGTAATTTAAATAAACAAAAATTAAATTTCAATTCAGTCATTATTGAAATGCGAAGACTGTCGACAGACAGGTAGGCAGAAGTCCATCTGGGCTTAAGTCGAGACGGAAAAAAGTATAAAAGATAGGGTTCTCCCAGGTCATACCGTTTTAAAATAAAATTAATCATTTTAAGAACCGATGGATGGAACTGAATTTGAAAGGGTGTGCCGACTAATAGACAGAAGTAGATCTCCCTTGTATTAATACCTAGTTTCCATTTTTTAAAAAATTCTTTCTAACTAGAAAATGAATGTAGGCGCTAAATTATGTTTGACTTTCTTTACCAGTGCTGTTAATGAAAAATCACTTTAGTATTGTTGAGAATGTCACAAATTTAGCTGCATATTTTATATAGTTTATTACTTAGGAATCATGTTTGCCATAGGATCAGGTGTTCCGAGTCTCCCCTATTGATGAGTTTCGATGAATTGAAGAGCTCAGTTTAAGAACGCTCTAAGTGACATTCTTGAAAACACTGAGATTTTTGAGTCAATAAACATGTTATTTCCTCCTTTAAGGATAACAAGTTCCCCCTTTTTCATAAACTCCTTTGAGTAAATTTTTTACCTTTCGTAATTGCTGCGTTTAACGTATCCAAATGCAAAGGAAAAACTTAAAAGCTAATTTTCTCGCTTCGCCTTTTTGTCACTTAGCACGTTCTTCCACTAAGCTCTTAAATCGACAAGCATCCTTTTATAGTAGGCTATGCTTTAAGACATATTCTAAGACCATATTTTACGATTCACAACTATACTCACCCGCATTACCACTGTATCCCAAAATATTCATGTGATATTTTTGAGCTTCGTCTTCAATCCAGAATTCATCGTAGAGGGCGTAAGCCGAGGTTCCATTTGCAGCGCGCATGTCGAACCGCACTGAATAAGAACCTTGGTTGGTGAGAGCATATATTACATCGTTCCCTGCAACAGTATAAGTCTTAGTCAACAAAATGAAATACAGTCGAACCTCTTTAACACGAGCTCGCTTAACACGAAATTTCGATTAAGATAAACATAAAGCATTTCCCCGGCTTTTAAAGCTTTGAGTTTATGCTAAAAAATCTTTTAACGCGAAATCGCTTTCGGAGAAATCCCGCTTAACCCGAACAAAAAAAATCAGAATTTGACTTTTTTTCTTAATATTTCGTAGAACAAATTAAACAAAACATTAAAAAAAGTTTAAATTGAATTCCTTTTTTAATTGGTCTTCCTTAAAAAAATTCCTATGTTTTCTATAGTATGTGCTGCTCCCAAATGAACTTTACTAATTGACTTACTAATTGTATACATGTATTATTAGTGCATTACATTAATAAATTACAACAATTTTTAGATGTTATTTTTTTAAACTATTCACGGGATCAATGAGAAAAAAAAATTCATGACGGTTAACATGAAAATCGGTTAGCACGAACGAAATGTTTCGGTGCTCCCTTCGAGTTCGCGTTAACGAGGTTCGACTGTAGTTGTTGAAATATGAAGAGTACAGGGGGGGAAAACCCCTTCATCGGATAGGGTGAAGGGGATACAGGGATATCTATCCACATCTGGCCTCTTTGTTGACGATAGCGACTCACCGCCTAAACTGCTGTAAGGAAACCGTTTCCGCACTTGGTTCTTCCCTGAATTACGCGAGAATGCCACGTTTGTACAGCGACAGAAGAACTAAGGGAGAAACAGGTTTCCTGTGGCCAATCTCCACCAAACAGACCTGAATACGGGAAGATTCCAGGTCAACCAAGGTGTTCTTTCCCTCGACACTTCATATGTAACTAACACATAATGTTGTTTCAATAGTATTTCTTTTATTTTCATTCATATTAACTAGATGGCAGCACTACTTTTAATTTAACTCTTGTCAAATAGGCGTGGCTTATTTTCTACGTCATTTTTGTGTTGCCATCACTTCGGAACAAAACAGTCCGCGAGTCAAGTGTCCGCGAGTCAAGTGGTGTCATGCGTTTTTCTTGATTCTAGTCAATTAAAATAATTTATCTATAATAATAAAAATGAAGTTTTGTGTGTGTGTTCTTTATAGAGACTCTTACACTAGGCATCTGTTTGACTCGTAACTTGGCACAAATGTGTAGTTCATACTTAAGTTATAATTTTTGAACTTTCAGAGCTAAAAATGTTTTTTTTTTGTGAAAATTAGAATTTTCTGAAAAAACTACACTACTTTCGCTGAAATCCGATAGTTTTTTTTACTTTCCTGTTGCCATCGGCGGAAAAAATTAAATAAAACTTTAACGAAATTAATTAAAATTGAAAATGTTTATTTTATTCTGTTGCCAATATCTTCAGAAACTAAATTCCTTGTTTGAAAAATAATTGACATGTTTCAAGTGACGTAATTCCATTCAGTCTCCATTCTAGGATTTTATTGTGGGTTTAGGTGATGATTTCTTCATTGAAGGTTCTGTTAATTTCAAATTTTCATATTTAAGCTACTTCCGTGAATTATAACTATGATGGCTAATATGTTTTTCCCTTAAATATTGCATAATTTTGGTGTTTTATGTTGATTATGATACATATTATTCTCAGACCATCTTTTAAAGTGACGGAATATAAATTATGGTAACATTAAATATTAATGCTAATATTAATATTGATATAAATATTAAATATTAATGCTAATATTAAAGATTAATACAAATATTAAATATTAATGCTAATATTAAAGATTAATACAAATATTAAATATTAATGCTAATATTAAAGATTAATACAAATATTAAATATTAATGCTAATATTAAAGATTAATACAAATATTAAATATTAATGCAATCTTATCGTAATATGCTTGAATATTATATATAAGAATAGTAAATGGTACGTTTTTCTGCTCATAGGTTCTCTGCACTAACCTTAGAAAACCTATTCTAACTAACCTGGGTTATTATAAAACAGTTTAAATATTTATTAAGTAATATTTTTTTACATTACCAAGCCAAAAGTCTTTTTCCAGATGTCCAAATCCACGTTTGTAAAATTCCCAAGTTTTATTAAAGTAGTTTGGAGCGTTTCCATAATTTCCTCTGCGCTGCAGTACCTTTAAATCGGAATGTGTTGTTATTAGTATAGTTCTCGCCTGTCACTTCTTAGCCTCTCAAATGTTTTGATTGTGGAAGAGTCCACTTTGAAAAAGGGTAAGGAAGATTTTGGTTTAGGCAAGAGTTGCTATATTTAAGGATTCATTGCTTTTATGGCTGTATTTCTTTAAGGTTTTTGAAACAGGTTCTCAATTGAAAGGTTAGTGAGAACTTGCATTGGTTTCACTATTATTGCATATTTTATTTTTAATTTAGAGCGTTTCTCAATGAATAGTGATACTGAATGTGTTAAATAGTACATACTACAGATGCAAGTTGATTGACGATCAAGTCAAGGCAGTAAAGAAATTCATGTGTAATCGTTGATGACCCATCAGCATTCAATTATAATCCTCCTTTCACCAATAATACATGTGTAGTTTTAGTGTGACTCATTATTTCCAACCAAACTAACCCAACTATCCCCTATGCTCGTTAAACACCACGGGATTGGTAACCCTGCCTCCATTAGGTTCTCTACCTGTTTTCAAAGTGGACTCTTCCAAAATCAAAATATTTTAGATGCTAAAAAGTGACAAGCGAACTATATTGGAACCGTGATTTATAACTTTGTTTATGCAAGTAAACACAAACGAAAAGATAATTAACACAGATACATTTAAGCCTATTTTTGATACAAATCCAGTTCAAAACGAATTTCTCAAAGGGTATAAGCATGAAAAGTTCGTTACATGAAGAAAAAAGGATAAATCAACAAAAATTAATTGCTTTCCTTAAGCGTAAATCAACATCGAATAACAACTATAAAAGTACGTGTTATTCAAAGGAGTTGTTTCACTTCGTGAATGGCAACAGTTCCAGCGGTCTTTTTTTTCATTTTTTTGTCTGAAATAACTTTAATTTGGCATTCGAAAATGAGTTTTCTAAGAAATTTTACTTAATAGATTTTTAAAATGCCAACTTCTTGCTATGCTGTTGGTTGTTCAAATCATTTGTGGAAGACAGCTTGCACAGAAAGAAAAGTTTCTTTTCACCCATGACAGTCATTTTGAGAGTAAATCCGAAACAACCAATAAAATCGCAGGATGTGGAAAAAAAGAAAACAAGAGCGTTACATCATCTGAAACATTCCCATTACTAATATAATTAATTTTTTGTAAAAATATGCTTTAACTTCTAAGGCCGTTGAAAATCCTAGGAAAAATTGGACTGGTTTCTCTTTAACTCTGCAAATGCTTCCAGTTTGTATCCACAGTTATTGGGGATAGCAACTTAAATCCGTCATTAGCATAGAGTTTTCAGTCTTTTTTTTCTGGTTCGTGCGTCCTATAAGTAGTTCTGTCTATATGTAGATTAAAATGAGTAGTCAATGAATTACAAATCGAAGCATAAACATTTTCATATGGTTTTTTAAATACTTCTTTCGACATTTAAAAACCATTACCATATTTTTTAAACAAATTTACCAAACTCTTTACATTATGGGCTGTGCAGCCAAAAATCTAATGAAAAAAATTCAGAAGGAGGCTGGTGCACGTTAAATTCTTTGAATTCAAGCTTTGTATGAAGTCGCTATATGGTTACGTTGGGTTCCTGCTTGGTTGTCTGCCAATCGGACATTCGTATCTCTAGTGAGACGTAAATACAACTAAAATATCACATTGCTTCTTGCTTTTAATTAAGGAATTTGAATGTTCAGATGTGCTCAATTATCATTTAAAATTTTGACCATTACGTTCATTTTTAAATTCTGCATTTATATTTCCCCTCAGAACGTGCATAAACACAAAATCTCCATTTCGCGCGGACTTTCTAAGTCATATCGTAATATTTTCATTGCCTTTTTTTCATATTAGGTAATTGAAAGTAAAAAAAAAACTTACCGTCCATCCACCTCCGTCCGTTTTCATATCGCAGTACACTTCGACGGATTTGCAGGCCAATTTCCGGTTCCGAGGCCAAATGTTGTACAAGCCGTTGATTCGGTTACCATTCAGGCGGACCTCCTCGCAATCCGCTGGCTTTGGAAAACCTAGGATAGATTTATGTATTTTGACGGCGAATGTGATCGAAAGACCACGGGTCTCCAAACCAAAGTGACTCTGTGTTAATAGAATTTAAAATATATTTTCTAAGACACATTTCCTCCGGCTGTATTGAACATTTTTACAAACGGTTGTTTATATGATAAATGTGGTTGATTTACAGGTTTCTATAATCCCACTTTTAACTTCCACACTACGTTTATAACGTAAAAAGTGGAAGATATTATAATCGTTCAGTCCGCCAGTCCGTCCATCTGTCCGTCACCCACTTTCATAGCCCAAACTACAAATGCTACGGACAAGTGTGATACGTCAAAAAATTCAGAGCATCGAAATGAGAACCTTGAAACTTTCAGAAAATAATTCGAAGTACTTCAATTATTTAAAAAACTGCAAAATTTAATGCTCATTTACAAGCCGTTGATTCGGTTACCATTCAGGCGGACCTCAGGCGGAAAAAGCATAGGAAGCCATTTTTATTAGAATTAAATAACCATTGCCATCGCAACAATCGCTCGAGAAACTTTAATACTTTTCGACAATAAATTAAAATAAATTTATTTTTGCGACATCGATCAGTTTGAAATGACGTCAAACATATTTCACTACGAGGTTCTTCGTATGTTGATATGAAATATTTTCATTCTATTTATAAAAGCGAGGAATATTACATATTTATTCTTTAAAATATAGATTAATTTTTGCAAACGATAAGTAACAATTATTGAATTTTCGAAATAAAATTTAAATGAAACTAGCCAAATTTAGCAAAAAAATGTTTAATATAGAAATTAATGCTGTGTTTGACGTCTTTTTGATGTTAAATACAACTGTTGTGTGGAAGCGGGTTAAGTGACAGATTCTTTTACAAACCTACTTGTTTTAAATGGGCTTGAATACGTTGTTGTAAGATTATTTATTGAAAATTAAAAAAAAAATATTGGAACCCATTTCAAGAAGTGGGATTACACAGCATTGTAAGCCAGCTACATTTATCAGATAAAAAGCCATTTGTAAAAATATTCAATACAGCCGGAGAAATGTGGCTTCGAAAATAATTAAATAGTTTTTTTCCATTAGAAGAACACAGAGGCACTTGTTTGGATATTCACGGTGATTCCATCTTATTCGCTTTTAATTTTAAACTAATTGTAAAATTTGAATCTGTATTGGAGTACGTGCAAATGTGGAAACATGCAGGAAATGTAAATACCTAAGGCAGGGGTTCCCAATCTTTTTGCACCTGCGTACCACTTGACTTTTTGAGAAATTTTGGCGTACCACCAGACCTAAATACTTTAATAAGCGTATAATTTTTACTCTTCTAATAGTTTTCAAAGGTTTTTTGAATTAAATTCCTTGGAAAACTTCATATTTAATGGTTGGTATTTGTTTATTTATAACAGGCTTATAGTAAAGGAGAAATAAAAAGATTTAAATGGTACTAATTTTCAGTTTTATTTATTACCCATAGGTCTAAAAACATACAAATAAAAAATTAGTACAAACTCAGCAAAAAAAATTATCATCAGATAAAATATACATTTATTGTCTTTAGTGCAAAACTTGTTGTTGTTTGCCTGTGATTAAAATATCAACATAAGTAGTAGCTTCACTCTTAAGTTCTCTTCAACACTTATTCTGCTTTTATGTGTATTTTTTTATGTACAAGAGTTCAGGAAATCCACTTTCACGCAAGTAACTCGTAACAAATGACATCAAAAATAGTAGCATCATGTTGCTCACATCACTTACGCGCACCACCTGAAATTTTCCAGCGTACCATTTGAAATTTTCCAGCGTACCAGTGGTACGCGTACCACTGGTTGGGAACCCCTGATCTAAGGTATTTCAACCTCAATTATTTACTGCTGTAAACATTTACCGTTTACAACTACAGTTCGCATAATATAATTACCGTATTCGTCACATTACAACTCTAGGAATCAGTAGGATAAGTTGTAGTTAAATGTTTTGCGCCATTTTTGGGTTTCGACATTTTCGTAAAAGTTCTTGGATTTAATTTTAGTATAATTTGAAGAGTACAGTGGAAGACCCCTAAGTCAACGACTGGGAATCTGTCTGCATCAGGTCTGCTTGGCGAAGATAGCGAGTCATCGCCTAAACTGGTGTGAAGAAAACAGTTTTGCCTTGGCTCTTATTAAGCGGCGCACTGGTTACTATCTCTATGATCGAGATTCACGCCAGGCACTAGTCTGATGCTTGAACAGCGGAAGAAGAACCAAGGGAGAAACTGATTTCCAATCGCCACTACTCGTCAAGCAGACCTTAATACCTCAATTGAATACGGACAGATTACCAGTCAATGAAGGGTTTTTCCCCTGTACTATTCATTTACCATAGAAGTAGGGAAATTTGTTTCACAGGATTAGAAAAAGGAATAATAGGAAAAGAGAGTATTGTTGGATTGCATACAAAAACATTTTCATGCATCATTATTTCACCAAACTTACTTTTATTAGTGATTTGACTGCTTCGTTCAACGTTGTTATCTAAATCAGTGGAATTATTTGTTATTGTAAAAGCAGTACTTAGAGCCAAAGTAATTACTAATACGAAAAGTTGAATGTTCTTCCTGAAAAAAATATATACAAAATAAATATAAAATGACGTTGCAGTAACTATATTCTTACTTTTATTTTGTGGGGCATTTTTAAATTGTAGATATTGTTTTTAATTAAATTTCCGTTAATTTCCAAATTTCTGTTTATAGTTCTGTTATTATTTGTTGTCAAAAAATACTGTGCTTGAAATTTCTTGTTGTAAAGATTATTAAAATTCTGAACTTTCATATTGGTTGTGGTTGTGTTCTATGATATTTACGTTTGTCATGTAAAAATTAAGACAGGTAAAAAAATATGGTAGCATTCCATTTATTTACTTTTAAATATACACTAGTATGTT
The DNA here is from genome assembly GCA_019343175.1 of Oedothorax gibbosus. NCBI lineage: Eukaryota > Metazoa > Arthropoda > Arachnida > Araneae > Linyphiidae > Oedothorax > Oedothorax gibbosus. Next base: position 8,247,859 of record CM033276.1, on the reverse strand, counting down.
ATTTTCAAATATTTTTTTAATCAGGTTATTATTACAAATATTTAAATTATATGTCTTTTTACAATAAAATTTTCTAATAGCTTTTTCAGTCAATTTGATTACCACTTAAAGTTCTTAGACAAAAATTTTAACAATATTTTCATTCATACATCTAAATTAGAATATTAACTATTGAATAATAATGTTAATGGAGTTTAGAAGACTTTTCCGTTCATACTTTTATTATAATCATTGGTACTTACATGATTAGGTTGGTTTTGGTTAGCAACGCTCACACAAACGAATCTCAAAGACTTCTGATTGAAAGTAACGCCTCTAAATTTCATTGTTTTTATATCTCATTTTAAAGTGTTTTCGGAATGCTTGATAACAATTGAAGACACTGATAGGGGTGAAAGAAGTGAAAGAAGTTGCAAGATAATTTCATTTGAATGCACATTTGTGAAAATGTAAAATTAACAATTAAAATGTTATTGAACCATTTTAGATTCCACACTACGTTTATAACGTAAAAATGGGAAGGTATTAAAATCGTTCAGTCCGTTTGTCCGCCACCCACTTTCATACATAAACTACAAATGCTACAGACAAGTGTGGTGCGTCAAACAGTTTAGCGCATCGAAATTAGAACACATTGAAAATCTCAGAAAAAAATTCGAATTCGAAGTACTTTAATTATTAAAAAAACTGCAAAATGTAATACTTATTTAAAATCATAAGAAGTTAATTTTTATTAGAATTAAATCCTTATAGCCACTCACAACAATCGTACGAGAAACTTTATTCCATTTAAATAAAAATTTAAAGAAATTTATTTTTGAGACACAAATCAGTTTAAAATGATGTCAAATATGTTTCACAATGAGATTCACTGATTTTGAAGCGAGGAATATTACATATTTATTCCATGAAAGATAAATTAATTTAGGAAACCATAAGAAAATGCTAAATAAAACTAGCCAAATTTAGCGTGTAAATGTTTAATATAGAATTAATACTATATATGTTTGGCGCTTTTTTTACTGTTGAACACAAATGTTGTGTAGAGGCGAGCATAGTGACATATTCTGTTACTAACCTACTTGTTTCTAATTAATTAGTAGAGTGTTACATTTAAAATATAGTCTGAACTGGTGTATTTTTTGTGTCTTCTACTTATATAGTCAAAATGAAAGTATTACTATTTGAAAAGAGAAAAACTTGCTATCCTTGTAAAAAAATTACGGAAAAAAAAGTGAAAGTTTATCGTGTATAATTATCATTTTTAATCATGTAGAATGTAGAAAAACGATTGTTTTAATAACTTTTAGACTACGAAATAGAAACTTTGGGTTTCTTCTTATTGAAGGCTTACGTGCATTTTTTTTAACAATGAGAATTCATTACTATAAGATTATTTAAAAAATTTACACAATATGGCATAATTCAAACTAAACTAAACACAATATTGAATAAACACAAAAAACTTCAGTTTAACTAAGGTCAATTTTTTAGGAAAAATTTGAACTAGATCGAATTTTTTCCCCAACTAAAATTTTGTCGGTCTCTATTTTTTTTTTGAGAAGGACAGTGAACTCATAGTGAGGATAGCGGTGAAAAATAATTTAAATTTTTGGTACTTTTAGAAAAGTTGATGGTACAAAACTATTATGAAAACATAACTAAAATTCTATTGTCGAGGTTTATCATTCATAAAATCTTTCTATGAAAACACACATTGTTTTGGATCAATGTGGCAAATAAAGGAAAGATATTGTATGCAAATTGGAGCTAACAAATTTATTAATTGATTTAAATGTATTTAAAATAAATATTCTACTTGGGCTAAAAATGATATTTCATTGGTTATATAAATAAAATTTCGTTATTGAAAACAGGATTTATTGAAGTATTTGAAGAAAAAACTGAGGTCGGCTCTAACCTTTACAGAATGATCATAGATGGCAGTACCTAATAATAAAAAGTGTTTACATAAAATAAGAAATGGCAACGTTTTTCCAATAGATGTTTCACAGAATAAACAGCAGAAAGAGGCAAGAAATAGAGAACTGTAAATTATTAAATTACCAAATTAACAGCAGGTATCGTCACTTGACCAGGGTTCAAAATTACGAGGCATAATTTGTGTATTAAAGCATCATGGAAAATAGAAATATACAGCTGAAAAAGGTGCAACCTAACATCAGGTTTTCGTTTGATGCTTTTCGTTGCGTTAAAAAAGTAAATCTAAAAATACCACGGGTTTCAGTAATGAGTTATTTAAGGGCCGCAGTTCTCTAAAATTATAACAAGTTGGTTTGTAACAGAATATGTCACTTAACGCTCTTCCACACAACATTCGTGTTTAACAGGTAAAAACGCGCCAAATACAGCATTAATTCTATATTAAAAATTTACACTATAAATTTGGCTTCATTTATTTTCTTTCGAAAATTCAATAATTATTTTTTATCGTTTGCTAAACAAATTTATATTTCAAAGAATAAATATGTAATACTAGCTTATAAAGCTGGCCTTGAACGGGTGTAACCTTAATAACGGTGATTGTTTCTTTTTATGTAAACATTTATTTCATATTAATTGATCCCTTCTCCACTGGTCAGCACTCCATAGGTATATTATAATTTCCTCCCATTCTAATATCAGCATTAATTTAAAAAAAGAAATCCAATTATATCCAGGCCCTTTTAGAAGTTAGAGGGCTTTTCCATAGGCTCTGTTTAAATTGCCAGAATAGCTGTGATATAATGACCAGTTTCTATTTGCTCTTATACACCCGAAAATGCCCAAAATTTGTTAAACATTCCACTCCATATTCGACCACTTGACAGGGCTGGGGAGCCCAGTCGGTAAAGGCGTTCGCCTCGCATGCTATAGGTCCCAGATTCGGGTAAGGGCATCGTCAAAATAACTTCCGACCTATAAACGGCAAATGCAGCCAAAAATGTCCGACGAATAATACCCCATGTGGTGGGAGTGCACGTTAAGTATTTATCAAAAGTTCCGACGATGCTACGAAGTCGCCCTTAAAAGCTGCATTGGGTACCTACTCAGGTGACGACACTCGTCACTTGACTGTGGTTCTAAATTAAGAGGCGTGGCCAATAGCCTTCGTGTATAGCTCTAGTGTGACGATAATTCAAAGTAACCCATACAACTGGATGGGAAAAGCTACCCCTACGTTAAATTTTTACTTCGCCAAAAGCCGCCAATGCCAAAATTCAATCGGCCGTTATATCATAACTGTACCAAATTGAAAGTTTCATAAACATAAAGTTTGTACGCTATACGTACAGAGAATTAACATTTCTTAGAAGTTTTCATCAGATCTAGAATAGTTATCGCCTTTAAAGTCATGAGACATTGTAGCAATATCTTCACTTCTTACCATTTGTAAACATCAATTAAATTAAATTCGAAACACAAAAAAATAAAAGATTTAAATTCAATAAATAAAATAAAATAATGATATTCAAATAACAATCCTACAAATTAAACTCACATGGTCTTGCGTGTTTATACTTAATTTTCGTTCACGTTGAACGCGCTGATTTCCTTTAAATTGAAATAAAAAAATATAAATTCTAATCTTACAATGCTATATGTTACAATGCTATACGTTTTGCACTCCTACACCCGTTCGGGTTAGAATTTTTTTTAAAAATCGCTTCTTAAATGACGCCTACGATATAAAAGAATATTTTCCTAAAAGAATATTTCCTCGTTTTGAAAATGTATATATGCTGAGTATATGTTACTGAGGATAATTAAAAGAAAAACATTTCTAGATCATTGAATTATTAATAGTTTCATGGTAGATGAAACAGAAAATGCATTTTGGCTGTGTTTTTTAGTGTTCAATTCTAAAATAGGTTATTTCTTTTTGGGAAAAGTAATAAAATCTTTTGTAATAAAAGTAATAAAATCTTTTTGTAAGAATAAAATTAATTAAATTGAGGGACAAACATTTGACATTTATAAGGGAATTAAATTTCTGTTCTTTAATACTTAAAATCTGTGTTTTCACATTTTTTGCTTAATCCCACCCCCCTCCAGTTTCCTAAATAAAGGTATGCTGGGCTAAAGCTATTTTAAAGGCTCTATTTCAATTTTTCACTCTTCACTCTTATAGTATATCTAAGTAAAGTAATCCCAGCAAACATTGAAGTGATGGCGAACTGGTGGCCCAGTGCTGCCAGTGTTGGCTACTGCTGTCCACCGGTCAGTCGTGCACTCGCCCAATACAAGGCCAATACTGATACCCGTTGTAACCCTACTGTTACGGCGATGTGCGGGACATTATGTAGTGGCCTAACAACAATTGGCCAGTACCAGGCCAACGTTGATCTTTCAGTACTGGGGGGGGGGGGGGGGGGCTTTCATTCCCCAGCCACTGTTTAGCCAATATTTAAAAATATTAAAAACGGAATACCAAGCTTTTAGTAGGGTTTTTAATAAACTTTTCGATAAAGATTAATTTACACAATTGCTGCGTGTTAGACATAGGAAAAATGAAACAATTTATCTTCTAAAAATCACCTATTTGGACTAATTAGTATTGGCTAAATGAATGCTTATAAGTATTGGACCAATACAAACTGGACGGTATTGGGCCAATATAACCAGGACAGAATTGGGCCAATAAAAACTGACCCGTATTGGGCTAATATAAACTGGACGGTATTGGGTCAATAAAAACTGGCCAACGTTTTCTATCTATGAATTAGTCTTGACTTTTTATTTTACGATCACAGTTTTTCACCTGCATCCGAAAAGTGAAAAAAAATAAAAGACATTGCAAAAACAATAAATTGATATAAGATGTCAGAAATAATAAGCAAAATTTTTTATGCCGCCTCCGTTCTACGAATTGTCACATTTTTTAAAGTATTTTGTTCAAAATTAAGAACAAGGAGAGTTGAATTTTATTTTCTATTTGTTGTGAAATAAATTTAAATTAATATACACACATTTACACACACGCGGCTCAGTGGCTGAGAGGTCAAACGCGTCCGCCTCATAAGCCCAAGATCGCGGGTTCGAGCCCCGGCTGAGTCGTCGAATTTTCTGGATGGGAATAGAACACAATTGCTACCATTCCAATATAAGAAGTACTGGGCTAATGCCGTGATTAAAATATAAACGGTATTGGGCTAATGCCGTGATTTAAAGTATAAACATCACTGGCATAATATTGGGCTAGTTCCGCGAATCAATGTAATTTAATGGCAGAGTACTGAGCTAACACACATTTTAGCCGAATTTCCAAATAAGAACTTCTGGCAGAATGCTGGGCTAGTACAGCCCAGCCAAATATTATTTTAACTGTACTGGCGGAATGCTGGCCCAACGTCGAAATTTCCATGAATCCCGGATCGCAAGTATTGGCATGGTACTGGCCCGTAACATTGGGCCGGTACTGGCAAGGGCGGACACGTTTGTGACGACGCCGTTACGGCCACCGTGCATTGGGCCAATACTAGATATGCCGACATTTCAATATTGGCCCAATAATGGACGAGTAGAGTATTGTTTGCTGGGATGCTTTAATAAAAAAACCAATGTGTATTTAATAGTTTTTATTAATACATATATTAAAATACAAAAGTCATAAGGCATGCAACATTAACAATTCCACACTAATAATACTGCTTCTTATCTTCTTGGAGTACACAATTTCAAATTTTGCAAAGTTGATTTGGAATCTATTTGATATTTTTTATTCCGTGCGAAGAACGGGTATAAATTTGCTAGTCTTAAAATAAAAGTTTCAAGTAGTAGAAGTATTGTAAAATCCCCTTATGTTTCATAGGTAAGAAATCACTATTGGTTACTTTAAACGCTTATGTCTCAAAACTTACTTTTTCAATATTCGTATACCTTTTTCTTAGAATCTACTATAAGTGTCAACCTGAAATTTTTTATACGTATTTAAGAAGTTGGTTTCCAAAATTCGCTGGAGGAAATTGAGTATAACTATCTTAATTTTTTTTTTGCTTTTTAATATTATTGATATTTTTTTTAGGTCAGAAATTTGTAGTTTCACTTAAAAATTTATAATTTAAAAACTGAACAAAATTTTTTTAAATGCCTCCAGTAAAGTATAGTTGAACATCCATTTAATAACTAGTAAACATTTCATTAAAATGTATTAAATAGATTCTGAGAAAAAGGTACATAAAAAAGGCCATTTTAACATGGGCTTCAATGCAGGGCCCTGGGCCTGGCCTCTTTAAGCATGTACGGATTCTGCCAACTTTGACGAGCAAATATAAACTGGCGCTAATCACGAGGATAAAGTTCTTTTAATGACTGCAGCAAAATAGAATATGCGAGCAACCGTACATTCAACGCTGGCAACCCTATGTACAACTTCAAGAAGTCGAAATTGAGGTAAAAGTTGAAGATCGAGTAGCATTGAGGTTTAGGCTGAATGAATAAGAATCCATGTGATATGCCATTTACTCAATTTCAATTTTGGTCTTACTCCATTGAATTATTGGTTTTTCTCCATTGTTCTCAATATCCATTGATACAGTAATCTATAACTGCATTAGGAAGCCAAATACACAGTTCCATTTTCTTATGAGTATTCCTGTCGAATTTCATACCATTATGGTTATTAATACTCATTTTATCATTTACAGCCATTCGATAATAATTGTCATCACCCAGCGCCATTTTTTTGCTGAAGTATGTTTAAAATGTACACTGTTAAAAAGTTTGGTGCAGGGTTGCACCGAAACCCTGGAACTTTTTAGCTGCCATCTCTATTTGGAGCGTTGATTCATCACTATTGCAGTGCACCAAAGTTATAGTTTTTCCACAAAATTGGTAAATCTCCACTCCAAATAGTGGTGACAGCTAGAAAGTTCAGGATTCCAGTGTAATCTTGCCCCAAATGTACAAACGAATGCCCTTAAGAAGTATGTGTAGGAAAAACATCATATCAACTAAATTTTTTCTTTACAAATTTTCAACTGTAGGAAAGTAAACTATTCGGAATTGGACAGAATTAGAAATATCTCTTTAAGAGATACTGTATAATCTACTGGCTCAAGAGTATGGAATGTATGGTTTAATATGATAAATGTGTATATCCATACTTCAAATTTATGCAAAATACTTTACAATTAACAGTAACAGCTTAGAACAATATGCAATTTAAAAAATGGAGAATTAAAAAATTCATAATTGACTTTTAATGTCAGCGATAGCCTATCAACCACACAATTTGCAGTATATTCTAAAGGCATTCGAGTGTATATTACAAAAATTTCACGCCTTTTGATTCTCAAACCTAAAACCATGACTTTCACTTTCAGGTGGATGAGTCCATTTTGTTCCTGATGAGTTCGGCTCACTTCAGTTCAAGCGGAAACCAAACGATAATCGTTCATGAGCGATGCAGTGTGAAAGTATTCTCTACAACTGGCCTGTCAACGACGGTGGCTTGTGACGTCACGTCCTTGGTGAAATGGAAGAACTGGAAAATAAAAGTAAATTTATTCTGTTGCAAATTTAAAATAGGTTTTTCTGACAAAATTAATATTAACAAATTAAAAGTGCATAGTTACATAGTAAAAGTCTAAAAGTACATTAGAAAGTTATATTCTGAAAACCATTGATCAGTGAATGGAACACTAACGTTAATCCTAATAGTCACTTCAAACTTTACACATAAAGTCAAAAAACTACGTTTCAGAAATCTTATAGTTACAAGAAATTGCTTGTAACGTCATAAAAATAAGGTACTATGTATCATTCATATATCTTAGAATACCATAATGTCTTGTTTATAATGTTGTTGTAGTTTTAACTAACCAACAACTGTAGTTTAACAGTCGTTGTAAGTAATTTAAATAAAACAATGACTTCATTTTTACTTAAATTTTTTCTATGAAGAGCTTGGCAGACAATTTAAAATTTAGGTCAAGCCCGACATTTTCAAAGGACGTTCTTCGATTTTCCGTCCTTTCATTACAATTCACCCACTCTTTTATAGCGTCTTTATCAATAAGGTGCATTTAATTATCCTTTAACTCAGTTAAAATGTATTAAATTTGCATAACGTTTAAATTTTTTAAGACTTAAGAAGAGTTTTTATATAATCTGTTATTTTTATAAATAAAAATATCCAAGCAATTAAAACGATTCAAAACATTTCATTTTTATAATTAAGTAATCAATTTAGTACCCCCATTTAGGAACACCCTTACATCTAATAACAAATTATTTAATAATAAACCAGTAATAAATTGAAAATTCCACCGCATTTTAATTTACACCTTACCACAGTCAACTTTTTACTATCCTAACTAATTAATCAGCAACCTCAAAACCAACACCAAAAAAAATGACTCTTTAACTGGCGAAGAACAGAGAACACCTCTCACATAATAATAACCATGGTTGATCAATTATTCGCCATTATCACATTCCAAGAGGAGAATAGTTTTTTACTGGCTATCAGATTCCGATCGTACCAGACGTTTATTTACTCACGTATTTAATTAGTCCTACATGAAAGATGTTAATCTGAGGGCAAACACATGGAAGAAAAAGAAAACTAATTTTCCATAAATTGGGGATGCAAAATCGATGGGTGGTTTTGCCACCAGTTCTTCGCAATGAAAGTAGACTTATCGTTTGATTTTCTTAACCCGTTTGTAAATATATTCAATACAACATTTGTCAGAACCCATAAGGACGAGTGATTATAAGAAATATAAAACTACACTCAGTGGAGGGACAGACCAGCGGTTCCTATTTCAGCTCTGACAAATGTTGTATTGAATATTTTTACAAACGTTTTTTTATATGATGATGTAGTTGGCTTACAGGGATCTATAATCCCAAATAAATAATTTTACAACAAAATATTCGAACCCATTTAAAAATAATGTGATTATCGAACCCTGTACGGCAGCTGCAACTATCATTATAAAAAAACTTTTGCAAAAATATTCAATACAGTCGGAGTAATTTGGCTTAGAAAATTATTTTTCCTTTAAATTGAGATAATTTAATTTGGAGCATTGAATAATGCAACATATTTTGAGCATTCAAGCGTTTCGAAATTTCCTTCAGTGTATCTTAGAAGTACTTACAATTGGAGCAATATAAAAACAACATACTTAGAGAAAAACTTTTCCTTCCAAATAGCATACATTTCAAAAACCTACCCCAAACATTAACCCTTACACAGGGCGTTACCCATCAGTCAGCTCCTTCGGTCTGTTATCCATCACAAACGATGCCCGCCAATAGCCTAAAGGCAAAGACGCCAGTTGCAAATTACTAAACATCCTCGCTATAATGTGCTATATCCCGAGATTGGCAATGAAATATTAATGTAATGTCACATCAGCTGTCGGTGACAGATACGTATCATGAATTCATAAGAAGATTGCAAGTTAATTAATTGGTGGTAATTTGGTATTGAAAAGATTGTAGGATAATTTGGGGTAATTATTAATTTTTTGCTTTGGTAAATTGCTTGAAAAATCTAATAAGTGATAATGAAAGTGTTACTTTTTGCGAGAGGTATATAGTTTATAATCGGAAAGAAGTAAACAAAATTCACGACAGTAACATTATAACAACTCTAGATAACAAACTTAAATAGAGTTAAGTGCACATATAATATTACTAAAAAGTTTGCCGACCCGGCGGCGCAACGGTTAGGGCGCTAGCCTTTGGAGCATCTGGGTTAGGGTTCGAATCCCGGTAAGGCATGGATGTTTGTGTTTGTCGAGTATATGCGGAGTACGTGCATGTTAAATCCGTCGTGGTCACAAAGTCTTCCAAGTTCCCATACCAAATCAATACCTCTGGGGGAAGACAAGCCAATTCTGGGGATCCTCTAGTTGACCTCTGTTTCTAAAAAATTAGATGGATCCACTTATGTGTGTGTGTTGTTTGTCTTACTTGACGAAGGTCTTGACGAAGCGGGTCTCTGACCAAGCACATAAACCTGAATATATATGTCTACCAACCAACCAAAAAACTAAAAAGTAATTATACAACCAATTTTCGAATACTAGTAACTAATGCAGATATATGCATTTCGGCATGTATGGTTCTAATAGAAACTTCCAAAATATGTATTTTATTTTTTGTCTACTATTTGGATTTAGTGAGACATAAGTAAAATGTTGTTAAATGCAGATTAAATCAATTATAGAGAGTCGATTCGCAAAAATATTAAAAAATTTTAATTAAAAATCATACTTGTTTTGAAAAATTGATGCGGTTTCCCAATAAATTTATAATGCCTACAATATAAAAACTTCTTCCTAACTCGGCGTCCAAAATTGCATAGGAATTTATAGCCATTAGATTCAGTTCGCAAAACTCTCGCATGCTAGTGTTATTCTGCTTTCATACTATAGAGTTACTCAATATTGACTTGTACCTATACGTACACAGCCATGAATTGTGATGAGTTGGAGAAAGCTTCTTTTCACCTTCCGACGCAATTGTAGCCAATTTAACCCTTTATCTACTGACGACTTATCAGTATCACTTGAAATACCGCTGTTTTGCTTATTTGGTGAAAACGGGGGAAAGGTGGAACTTTCTGATTGATTTGTACGGTTTTAGCACAATTACGTGTACAAAGGTAAAGTGAGTTCTTCAGAAACATTTAACTTTTGTTACCTGCTCCAATTCTTGACGCCCTGCCGGTACTTAGTTGTTATAAGCCAGATTTAAAAGACCGTTGTTTTACTTTTCATTGTTCGTTTAAGGGAGAATAGATGGCAGTGGGGTTTTGTTAATGCAGTATTCAGTTTCAAAACATTGAATTCTAAATTGGTAAATCATATCCCCTCTACAAAATTTCGTTGCTGGTCTGAGTAATTTAGCTATTATAAATATAAAGGAGAAAAAACGAAAAGAAATTCATTATAAAGTGGATTTTATGTTCCAACTGTTTTTTTTACCGTAATACTTTATTATTAATTGCACAGATAGCTTTAAAATAATCAACGACAAAGACTTAAAATTAAATCTTACTTCATATTCATAATTAAAAATACTCCTAAGCCCAAGTTTGCGCGTTCGAGACCCGGCTGAGTCGTCTCGAGGGCCCGCACGTCATATGATTATGTGGCATGTAAAAGATCCCTGGAGTACCCATTTGGTTTGGGTTCTCTCGGCAAAATTAAATCTCGGTATACTTTAATATCCACAGGGAGATCATATTCATTGTAATCTAGGCGTCAAAATTGGTAGCGAGAGTCGCCTAGATGGTGCCACAGAAAAATGGCTACCAGTTCTGGGGAATATGCCGAGTCTGCAAAGGCAGCCCCCGTTGGAAATCTTACTTCTGTGCATAATGGATTAATAGAGTTATGACATTGTTAAGCTCCGCGTTACTCACCACTGTGCTTTTTCCGGATGCATGCAAGTGAGCGAGGCCAGGTCAAAGAGCTGCCCTGTTGGGCACTGCAGTTGAGAGGGCTTGTACTCGCGGCACAGCCAGAACTTGCTGCAATCTACGGCGTTCGGGTACAGCCCGCGCGGGTGGGGGCAGCGGAAAGTGGTCTCTGGAAGCGAACGATATTATTATCATACATTGATATAAGTAACCGAAGGAAAAGTCAGTTTGAAGGAACGAATATATAATGAGAAATATTATAATAATGCCTTGATATAAGTGACAGAGGGAAAAATTGAGCTTGATTGAATGATTTATAATATATACTGGATGGACTTCTTAACGTGAAGAAAAAAACGACTGTTGCCAGATAACTGGAGGCTCTTATTTGGCTTCGTTCTTAACTGAAAACGGACGGAACACCCGACTTTTTAACAACATGCATTGAAAGAAAAGTCAGTTTGGAGGAGCGATCTATACTGCCGTTGCAAGGAAAAAGACCGTATATGGTATTTTAGCTTTTTTGAGTTATTAACATCAATCTTTGCATACATACGAGCTGAAGTACAATAATTAATATAAAGGCACGTTGTAGAGAATTGGTTGATATTTGCTACAATGTCTAATGACATTAAAAGCATTAACTATTCTAGATCTGCTGAATGCTACTCCGAAATCTCATTTCCCTCTACATATGGTATATTCGAGCGAATTAGCAGTAGCAGAACTGTTCTTTTTTAATCCTATATTGCTTCCTGTGCCAGATTTTTGTTTATGAAATTGGCAATTGGTGACAGAAAGAAAATCAGTTTTTAGCAACGATCTTTAACCTCTTCCAAAAAAAAAATCCTATGCATACGTACTTTAGACAAACTTATTTTTCAAATAATTATTTATTTAGAGGTATGTTTGCAAGCAATTTGGAAAATATAAGCGTTTAACGTTTGTTGTTGGTCACGTTCATTGGGAGGAATTCGACGGTTAAAAAAACATTTTTTCGTTGTACTATAAATAATCATACAAGCTCTATTCGTTTTTTGGGATTAATAAACTATTTTAACTTTTGTTTAAATCCAAAATGTCCGATAAATTAACCGCTTTTCTAAAACCTCCAAAATGTGTTTGATCTTCTTGGTATGTCATTTTTCAATACAATTAATAAATCAGTTGCTTCGGTATCGGTATTTTTGGAAGACTTGAACATTGTAGCTTATAATAAAAAAGTAAAACAAACGAGCGGTTTTAATTAACTCAGTCTGAGTTAATTTCCACTCCTTTCCATGCCGAAAATGCACTTCCTCTATAGGAGTGGATTTCACTCTTTTTGGGGAGTGGGTAAAAGAAATAAAAGAAAACAATCTACGTCTTACACTCTTAAAACGAGCGGTTTTAACTCAGTCTGAGTTAATTTGCACTCCTTTCCTTTGCCGAAAATGCACTTCCCCTATAGGAGTGGATTTCACTCTTTTTCCGGAGTGGGTAAAAAAATAAATAAAAGAAAACAATCTACGTCCTACGCTCTTAAAACGAGCGGTTTTAACTCAGTCTGAGTTAATTTCCACTCCTTTCCGGTGCCGAAAATGCACTTACCCTATAGGAGTGAATTTCACTCTTTTGTTTTAAGAGTGTAGTATCAAGATTCATTCGCCTTTAACTGCACCCAAACCAGGGGCTATGTCTAATCATAACCGCTTTAATTTTAGGTTCGTATCGTACTGTTCTTTTATACAACAAAAAGAGAGAGAGATAGAAAGCTGCATGCCTAATTTGTTTTCTTAAATTTTCGTCTAGAAATCCTACTTAATTTTTTTCCGTTTACATATCATTTTAAAGAAGGGCAGTGAAAAGTTATGACTTAATAATTTTGTTCATTCCATGATATTTGCTTCGAGAATTATTTATGATATTTAAATGATAAACTATCTCACATTAGTTTATGTAAGGCATTAGAAACATCAATCTTATTTTTATTTCTCAAAGACTGCGCCTTCCAATTAAACTTAAATGAATTCATCAAACTAAATGTAAAAAAAAAGACTAACTTTCGAATTGAAAAAATATCAACCGGAACCCAGGCAGGCAATCAATCCGAAAAACTGAATTATAATCTCTGATCAAATACAAAACAAAATGAAATGTGTTGGAAAGTTTTTTTTTTGTCACTGTTGTTCTTACATAAAGAAGTGGTGTAACTGATTAAAGTGCCTTCGAGTAATTAATTATCATAATATTTTTAAGGGGATACGGTACCCAAAACATTATTTCTAGAAATAATAACATAAACTTGTAAATTATAGTGGTTTTATATAATGTTCACTCTAAATAAACATTTTCTAGCAATAAAAGCAAAATTTACAAGTAGGTTTTCATTTATTTAAAAAACACACAAAATTATGAACTTTTTAAAACGCTACTCCTCTTTCAATTTTGAGAATAACTCCAACAAACTTTTATAGTTTGTTTTTAGTACTATTTGTTTAAGAACTGTGCATGGATTTTAAAATGTGAGCTACAGTTAAAAAGTAACATGCATTTATACTGAAAATCACAAAAAAATTACAAATTATTGAATTCAACATTAAAAAAAACAACTATACATAGTAGACCTTATTCCATGCACAATTTTGTGCACCATATATATAAGAATACAGGTTAAAAATTTCTCAAAATTCCAAGTTAATTAGCAAAAAAGCCTTAGGATTTATTAAACAAAAGATTTGAAAAACGTGAAACAGAAAAAAAAGGTTGCAAGCAGAGGAAATACGTAACAAACTTATATGAATGACTCCAGAAAATATTTAATAACTTTATTTCTACAAACTTTTTTTCTATCAGTATGAAACTTTCAGTAAATGTTCAGAAAGATATTGTGAATAATAAGAAGTAAAAACGGAAAAATCGATATTTTGACCAATTTTTGGGTACCGTATCCCCTTAATTGCCATATTCAGAATTCAAGTGAACTAAGTCCATAAAATTTTCTTTGTGTTAGAGAGGTTTAAAGCTTTATTACTAAATTACCTCTTAACAATATCTAATTGCTGCTGCCTAGCGGACATTATTTGAACTTTTTCATTATTGCACTGAAATTCTACATAGTTTGTGCGTGCAATAGCTAAAAATTGTCAAAAAGTGGACTTTGTTCACTTGTATTCTGTACCCTTATCCTTATCTTAGTATTTTTTTTTTTAAATATTCTGTTCGATTAAACAGTTCGAAAATTGTGTAAGGTCGAAAGTTTTCCTCTATATATACGGCCTTTGGGAACTAAAAGTAGTCTTTTGGAACTTCTTCAAATCTAATTATGAGGCATTTATAAAAGCTGTCACTTTTTACGTTAAAAACGTATTGTGAAAGCTAAGAATCATAAATTTTAAAGTAGTACTTTGACAATTATTTTGATATCAAAAGTAACCCAATAATTCTTTTCATATGTTACAACAGCATTACATAAGCTGAAAAATCCTTCTTAAGGAGGAATGGTCGGCTGGACCGCGGGTCTTCAAACTCAAGTGCCTCAGTGTTAATCTAATTGGAAAAAAACTATTTTCTCTGCCACATTTCTCCGGCTGTATTGAATATTTTTACAAACGATTTTTTTTAAATAATAAATGTAGATAACTTACAGGTCTCTATAATTCCACTTTTTAAAATTGCTTCGACTACTTTTTGTTAAATTATTTATTGAAAATTTAAAAAAATAAATTATTCAAACCAATTTTAAAAAAGTGGGATTGTCGGGACCTGTAATTCATCTAATTTTTATCACATAAAAAATCCGTTTGTAAAAATATTCAATACAGCCGGAGAAATGTGGCAGCGAAAATATTTTTTCTCCATTGGATTAACACAGATGCACTTTGCTTTGGAGACCCGCGGTCCAGCACGCCCAATCCCCCTTAAAGGGGAATAGACGCAGTCTCCAAACCAAAACGCCTCTGTGTTAATCCAACAGGAGCAAAATAGTTTTCTAAGCCACATACATTACTTCGGCTGTATTGAATATTTTTACATACGGTTTTTTATATGATAAATATAGCTGACGTACAGGTCTCTAAAATCCCACTTTTTTAAATGGGTTCGAATACTTTTTTTTAAATTTTCAATAAATAAGTTTTACACAAAATATTCGAACCAAATTTAAAAAGTGGGATTTTAGAGACTTGTAAGTCAGCTACATTTATCTAATTAAAAAACCGTTTGTAAAAATATTCAATAATGCCTGAGAAATGTAACTTTCTATTGAAAATTTCTTTCTAATACAATTTTTTATCTATTGGGCCGAGGCAGTTTGATTTGGGGACCCGCGGTCATTATGTCTCATTCGCCCTTAACGGCAGCTCATGCAAATGAAACTCATGAATTATTTTAAATTATTTCAGTTACTTCACTTTACCAAGCAAAGTGAATTCTATATTTACCTGGGGTGATGGGCTTTTCGTACTGACGCTCTTGACCTGCAACGGAGAAAAATAAAAGACGGATTAGGGTTCTATAATTGCAAAGGAAAAGTGGTTTCGGGGTGAATGTGAATCATTTCATGGTCTGTCAGTTCCTTCAAATCGTTTGACAAAATAATAACTAATATTTACTTTTTTTTGGCCGAAAAAATAGTTGGGGGTATGCATACAGTTTCTACACTCTTAAAACAAACGAGCGGTTTTAACTCAGTCTGAGTTAATTTTCACTCCTTTCCGGTGCCGAAAATGCACTTCTCCTATAGGAGTGAATTTCATCTTTTTCGATTGGGTAAAAGAATAAAAGAAACAATCTGCGTCCTACACTCTTAAAACGAGGGTTTTAACTCAGTCTGAGTTAATTTCCACTCCTTTCCGTGCCGAAAATGCACTTCTCCTATAGGAGTGAATTTCACTCTTTTGATTTAAAGGAAGTGTTATTACATTTACTCAGTCGAGTAATTCATCTTTCCGTCGAAAATGACCTCTAGGAGTGAATACTATTTAAAGAATAAAAAAACAATCTGCGTCCTACACTCTTAAAACGAGCGGTTTTAACTCAGTCTGAGTTAATTTCACTCCTTTCCGGTACCGAAAATGCACTTCTCCTATAGGAGTGAATTTCACTCTTTTGTTTTAAGAGTGTATATTATTTACTCAGTAACAACTTTGCACGCGAAAATAAGCTTGATGCTAAAATAAACAAAATATTAAACAAATGTAGGTCATGTAGTTCTGCATAATTTATGTAGGATGAATTACGTTACACGAAGAACGAATTCAAAAACTTGAAGTTATTCGTGAGTTTATTTGGAAATGAAGATACACTCTTAAACAAAGAGTGAAATTCACTCCTATAGGAGAAGTGCATTTTCGGCACCGAAAGGAGAGAATTAACTCGACTGAGTTAAAACGCTCGTTTTAAGAGTGTAGGACGCAGATTGTTTTCTTTTATTTCTTTTACCCACTCCGAAAAAGAGTGAAATTCACTCCTATAGGAGAAGTGCATTTTCGGCACGGAAAGGATTGAAAATTAACTCAGACTGAGTTAAAACCGCTCGTTTGTTTTAAGAGTGTAGTTGCAATGGGTTAAAAAGATACTTTTAAATAAATAAAAAGGGTGTAATATTTATAGATGTTCACCCTCACGATGATTACCATGTCGAATTTATATTTGCATCAAATAAGATTTATACCGTATTACCATGGCAATATTTATTATGATGACTTCAACTGAATTCGACAATTTCTGCTTTCGTCTTATACTCATTAATTTTTTTTGTGCATTAATGTAGTGTTAGTATTTATTGTAGTAATTTTTTTACAGTGTGTACAAAAAACATTATAGTAAAAGTATATTTTAGGTTGTTAATGTATCAACGTTGGCATTTGGGAATCCACTAGTGAACAGTTTTTCTAATTTATACTTTTCTCATGCAAAAAAATGTTTGTTACTCTTTCTTAGCTATAGTCTCCTTTAAGTTTATGGTGCAACGTTACACTAAATTATACCAAAATTTTACAGTGACGTCTGTAATTGTTCAATTTGTACTACATTACCATCACAACTATGATATTTACTATGAATATTCCCGTTTTGTTAGCAATGCCTTTTTGCATTTCCCTGGTGAAATTATACTGATTACTATGGCATTGAAAATTATTTTCCAAAAAAAGTTTTTAACGTAGTCAAAACCATGGTTCTCATGACAAGGTGTGACAAATCTGGTCTGATGTTAACCAAATATTTCGCCAAACGTTGCATGTATGGGGTAACTTAAAAAAATAGTTTTTAGATAAAAAATAGTAACTTAAAAAAATAGTTTTTCTTTCTCTCGTTCACTCTTAAAACAAAAGAGTGAAATCCACTCCTATAGGGGAAGTACATTTTCGGCACCGGAAGGAGTGGAAATTAACTCAGACTGAGTTAAAACCGCTCGTTTGTTTTAAGAGTGTAGATCTTCATTATAGTCCACATTTTCAAGCCTTTTTTTATATTTAGAATCAGTAAAACGTCAAATACAACGTGTTAAAACCAGCTGAAAATTTTGCCTGACGTGCAATTACGTCAGTTGTGTAATTAGACGTGTAAAAGGCCTGCTGTCATTTGGCCGTCACTCATTTCGGACATATCTGAATGTTTTGTTTTGGGTTGAGATTCTTTTTTTAACAGGCTCAACGGGGAGCCGAGGCTTCTGAAGAATTCGAAAGGAGTAATTTTTTTGTTGTCGTTTGGAGTTCCAACGCATGGGAATGTTAATTCCGCTCTTGGCAGCAATTTTAAGTTCTTGTCGCAAAATTTCCTAAGTATTCTGAGGATTAAGCATGTTTTCTTTCATGCAAAATGCTAAGTTATATTTTCATATGAATACACTTAACATAAATAGTGTATGTGATATTTATTGTTATAATTTATATTATTTTATTTCAACAAAGGGCTTGCAATTGTTGTCCAAGTCCACTAACTCTAATTTCGAGATTTTTACAGTTTTGAGTGTCACAAATATATATATGCTAGAAGCTGGCTTTTGCAAAGCTCCAAATAGTACATTTTGTAGTGATCTGGTATTTATTTAAAATATATAAAGGAAATATTTAAGTATGAAATTAAAAACCTTGAATCTTAAAAAATGTATACTCAGACTAATTTTATAACAGACTTAGTATCAAATTTTACGAAAATTGAAAACATATCTATACTTTTTTATAGTTTTGTAACCAATCTTCAATGTGTTCTTAAAAATCTATGGTCTAATACATTCAAGACAGTAAATGTTTTTTTAAGACGTAACTGTCTTTTTTTATGCCAAAATGATGCATAACAAAATGAATACCGTGGCTTCATTTAAAGCATTTACCTTCGCATTTTGTGTGTCGATGAAAACATTTAATATTTTGTTTGGTATGACTTCTAACCGTTATGGTAATAACGTTTTCACATGAGGGTTTTCATGAAAATCAAACATATAATATTCCCAAAAACTTCGTTTATAAGTGTTTAAAAAGAACCTTGAATAAAATATTCTGAAACCTACCAGTCGCCGAAATATCTTTATCAACTATCCCAGTTATTCCACCTTGAGTCCCTCCTCTGGATACTCCTCTGGTACCAGCAGAACCAACTCTAGACGCTGATCCACCACCAAGAGCATGACTACTTCCACCACCAGTACCTCCAGTGCTACCAACAGATCCGCCACCAACTGCTCTACCGCTATTGCCACCAATTATCCTGGGCCCTCCACCATTCATGACTCCGGGAGCTCTTGTGACTCCACCAGACTCACTTACGATTCGACCTGAACCTCTTTGACTAGAGCCATTTCTAGCAGGACCTACGCCACCTCGGCCATCGAGACCTTGACCTGATCCTGATACTCCTGCAATATTTCCTCTGCCTTGACCTGATACTCCTGCACTGCTTCCTCTGCTTTGACCTGAACCTCCTGCACTATTTCCCCTGCTTTGATCTGATCCTCCTACAGTACCGGTCTGTCCTCGACTTTGACTTGAATCCTGTTCAACATCTCGCTCTGAACCTCCAGGGCTTTTGTTGGCATGTCCTGCACTGTTTCTACCTTGACCTAAAGGTCCAGTACCACTTCCACTTTGACCTAAAGTTCCTGGACCATGTCTTGAGCCGTTATCGCCGCGATTCGAGCTTCCTGGACCATGATTAGGGCTATTTTCTTGACTCTCAGAGTTTTGTCCTCCTTCTTTATCAGCATCTGGAACGGATACCTCACCAGAAGCAGCATTTCTGCCACTCGTTGTAGAGGCCCCACTCCTTCGAATGCCACCAATGCCGTGGCTGGACCCTTTGGTGAGGATGGGAGGATGGGGCTCGGACCACTGTCCTGAAGAAGCCAGTCCTTTTCGGTCCCAGCCTAGGATTGAACAACGTTTTTCAGAAGAAAACAATTACCCATAAACTGTATGTGCCGCATTGTGGGTGGTGCTAGAAAAGTTCGTGGACATCCGTGCGAGTTCTTGTGCAAGCGTGCTGGAGGAAAAAAAGTGCAACTCAGTGCTAGTGGAGTGAATGGTGTTTAGAATATACATGTGGTTTGTTTTAATCCATAAGAAAGTGCAACAGAAATATTTGCAGAATTTAGAGTTCGAGATTTCAACATCGGCATTCTTGAAAGTGCAAATAGAGCAAACGGGTGATGCATGCTTTACTCGATACAAACATAATACTTATATAATTCAATTATAACGTACCTTTATACATTACTTTCATTATTTTATGTTGAAAAAGAAAGATCAAGTTTTATAATAAGCATACAGATGATATTTTCTATAGACATTTATTCATTTAAATATGACCACAGAAACAATTTAAGATTTCGAGGCATTTTCCAAAAATAGTAATTAAAATATTTTAAGGATACTGATTTGTAGTTAGTAGTACAATCAATTTGAGCATGGTGTTATCTTTTATACTAGGGGGCACGCCCCCTTCTCGCTATCGCTCGCCAACCCTTTAAACGTACTGATTCTATTCTAAAGTTTTTTTTTTTTTAAAACTAATAACGAATCTTATATAACACTTAGATTATATCAAAATCAACTTATCTTTACCTTAGGCGGCATAATATTTATAGTTATTTTTCCCTATTTCAAGCCATTTCTGAAGAAACACTTTTTTGTTGTTTTCAGTCGGCCATTTTGAAATTAGTAGTATTTTTGTTCATTTTGATTGTTGTAGAGATAGAAATATAAGGAAATTTGGGTGCCGTATAAGAGTATTATATATATAGATATGTTTATTTAAAGTAAAATCTATCAAATACTGAATTGCAACTTGAGAATTGAAATGTTAAGATAACACACAACATAGTCTTACTTCTTTATAACCATATACATAACCTTAAAACCGAAAATAAAAACGGACAATGTCATGTGTTATAACACATGACAATAGACATTATTTAACTAGGTTACAGATTTATGGGTGAGATACGCTTACTAAAATATACAGCCTCATAAAATGTCTAAAAGACCCCATTAAAGTCAAAGCTGGATTATTTACTTTCTGCAAAGTGTAAAAAATAGCCAAACAGGTTATAAATGGGCCTTTACTTAGCTTCAAATCACCTGATAACAAAAGCACGATAGTTAAGTATTGAATGAACATTAATTTAATGACTGAATTCCCATCCCTTTTTGAATTTAGATCCGTGTTGTTTAAGTATCCAGTAATTGGGCTGGTAAAAATATAAACGTAATTTAATGGCTAAATAAAGTTAATTGCTGAGTTTCTATCTGTTTAGAGTTTAAATTCATGCTGTTTAAGTACTCAGCAATTGATTGATAATAAAGTAAATATATTTAAGGTGGATTATTTGATTGTTCTTAAAAATAATGTGGTGCTCTTTCTATAATAATAAAAGAAAGAGTCTGTCTGTGTGTATGTATGCATGTGGAACGTAAAAGACCTACTTATACTGCCTTCAGAAATTCGAAATTTTAAAGATAGATTCCCTTTAATACCAACGTGTGCACCTGAGGCTTAGTTTTTTCATATTTGTTTAATTTTTAGAGAAATTTCTAAGCTTCTGAAAAAAATACACCACTTTCGCTCAAATCCGATCATTTTTTCCCTTTCGTGTTGCCATTCGACAAAATAAATTAAAATGAACATAAAAATAATTAAAATTGAAATTGCTTTTATTTTCTTGCCATTACCTTCAGAAACTAAATTAATGATTTGAAAAATAATTGAACGTGCCAATGAGCTAAATGTTTTTAAAAAAAACCCAGAATGGAGGTTTTGACCTGAAATAACATTGTCATACAATTATGGTTAATTTAGAATTTATCAGGAAAATTGCGATGACAGTAAGTTCATATTGAGGAAGATTTTTGTGATATGGGGATGTGCATTTTATAGTGATGTATTTTTATTTTAGAATTTTAAAGCATTATAAGTTACGGGATTTTATTCTTTATAATGAACGGGAACAAAGGCAAAGCTTATTATCCTATAGCAAATTAAATGACACATATACTTGGATCGATTTGATATTCTTTTAGTCCGTGCGAAGAACGGGTATAAATGTGCTAGTTTTTAAATAATGGATACTTGAAAACATTTTGTTTTATCTATTTTAAATCTAAAAAATGTTCATTTTTTAAAAATAAATAGGTAAATAATTGATGTTTAAAAGACTGTATGCAGTTAAAATAAACCTATTTTTTATTTTAACTTTTTAGATTCTCAGTAAAATGCATATAAAACTGATGAATTTATATGAAATTTTCGGCATGTTGTTTTTAATAACGCACATTGGAAAGATACTTTTCGATTAAATGCGTTTGTAAATCTTTTTGTTTAGTTGTATTAAAAATGAGTAGTATTCAAAGCAAACTAAAACTTAAAGCGAACTTTAACAATTATTATTTACATATTTTAATGCTTTTATTTATAACTTAACGTAGGTATAATTAAATCAGAGAAATAATTTTTGAAACATTATCATAACGAATTAATTAACTAAAATATATTTTATTTGGTTACAAAATAGTGCAAACTTTAAAATCCAATCTACAAATTCGTTACCCACAAATTACATACCTCTAAATCTAAAATACTTAACTGACTGATAAAATCTCTCCACTATTGATATACGTTTATCTATGGTTACAAAGAAGCCCAATGTGAAACTAAACTGTCTTAATTACCCCCTATTAACGTTATTATGCAAAGTTGGAACCATTAATCTAGATATATTTAAGCTTCGTACCCCAATTAGCTTTTGTACTGCAACTGTAATTACCGAGTTTTAAATCCGATTGCAATCTTCAGAATTTCAATTTTGGTCGCCAATGTGGCGGGAGGTCTATTGCTTGATAGCCATATGTTCGTGGGGGGTCAGTGGGAAATGAATTAATTCATGCAGTTGGAATTAGTGTTTATGTTTGAATTTGGCAGTGATAAGTGGGCTAATGGAAATTGTGAGGTGATGGAAATTGTGAGGGGTAGAGTAGATTGGGTAATTTGAGTTGTTATGGGGAAGGTTTTGTACCAGTTGTGTGTGTATTTAAATTCGCGCCATTTCGCATACGCATGCGATAAAGTCGCCAAAGTGTGCAACAGCCGCTAAATGGAATATTTTAAATAGTAAACTTTAACTGGGTATGCTGAGATAGTTTCACTGTGTGTATACTGTATTTTGTGGCCAAATAAATCCATTTGTCGCCAAAAATTCCATTTGGTGAAATTTGGTCCCGCAAAATAGACTAGCTCTAATTAATATGTCTCAAGGCTTGTATTTTAATTTTACGTAGTATTAAGACCACTTACTTGTACTTTGAATATTGTGTTTTGTTTTAAATTTAAATTTTCTTAAACCCTTATATACCATAAACCGATTTCTCATTTTCTAGTAAACATTTCGTCATGTAAAAGCATACACGAAATATGTTCACATTATAATTATGATCGTATAAAAGATTCAGAATTACGTATTTATTTAAGAAGCTGTTTTTTTTCTCAAATTTATGGTTACGTCAGACATGTAATAGGAACTCGTGTTGTAAGTTCGAAATTCATTGATCTTTTTGTTTTTCTGCAGTACCTTTAAAACCAAAAAAGTTCTAGGGCAGAGAGATCCTTTGCTCAGCGCTATTTTTTCGAAATATTTATTATGACGTCGGACAAGCACTAGGAACTCGCGTACAAAATTTGAAGTCCATATAGTTCGTTTAGTTGGAGATGTTGAGTGGTTTCAGACAGATAGTTTGACAGACGGACCAACGTTCAAAACCACTTTTTTCAGAATCAGCACTCTCCAAAACGCGTAGAAAACACAAAATTACCAGTTCGGATTTTCGATATAATCTCAATACATTCATTACCTTATATTTCATATTAGGTAATCGAAAGTAATAACTTTAGTAAGAGTAAAATATAATTTTTCCTCATGCGGTAAGAAAAACAAGAAATTAATGCCAGAATAGTTGCTTTCTGTTTGTGTAGTGGTGCCGCAACCAAAATACAAAAAGTCTATTGAGCTCTTAATCACTTTTCCGTATAAATTGATCTGCGACCAGAATTCTTAATTAAACTTCGGACCATTTATTCTCGAAATCGTGAAACTAAGTTGTACATTCCAAACGATTCGTAAATTCCGATATTGTTGACAGGTGTTACGTTTTTGTGCAAATAGCATGTCATAAATCTTTTAAAAGTCCTCATAAGAAGTAGTATAAATAATCTATTACTAATTACTAATATATTTATAGTAATAATCTATTAATATAACCAATTAGTAAATATAAATGCCGTTCTTATAGTTATGCAGATAAATTATCAATTTAATTACCATCCTCAGTATATTAGTGAATAAAAAAATTTTAAACGCAGAACTTAGTTGTTGTTCAATTGGTTAATTTTAAAATTTTCAATAAATTGAATTTTCAAGTATTAAAATAAAAAAATTCAAGCAATAAATCAATGATAATACTTATTATCACAAAGACTAGTTTACTAAAAATCATATTTAAATCATTAAGAAGATAAATTTCATTCTATTTTACTGCACAAGACGTTAAACTATTTTTACTGAATCCTTAAGAAGTGTTTTTTTAAAATTTGTGCGATTTTTGTATAAATAATTTAGCTCCTGACAGTAGCTAATTTGTTCAGAATCTGTTTGCTTAATAATTTTTACTGAAATGTTTAGGTTTTTAGGACTTAAAATTTTTAGAATTTTCAAAAGAAGAGTAAAAGTTTTCAATGTTTTAAGGAATTTATAAATTTAGACTATTGATTATCATTTAATTTTAGCTAAAAAGGAGATTTTATAATTTATAAGAGCTATATTAACCTTTTTTACCTTAAAAAAAGTTATGCATAGATTTATAAATTAAGAATATAAAATAATGTAGTAATATCTAATTTTAAGGATTTTAAAACATTTTTAAATAGTATAATAAATCAGGTTGATAATTATAGTAGATTCTGAGAGAAAAGGTACACGCACCTTGAAAAAGTAAGTTTTAAGATATAAGCGTTTAAAGTAAACAATAGTGGTTTCTTACCTATGAAACATAAGGGGATTTTACCTAAACAAATTTTTTTAAAAAATTTATTAAACATACTTCTAGTACTTGAAACTTTTATTTTAAGGTATCGTTGTACAGCTAAGATTGTATAGTTTAAGAAACACTAAAAACATTGAAATGTCATTTTTGATTTTTGATATTATATTATTTTTTTTTTTTGGGGGGGGGGGGACTGGTCTCCCTTAAACGGATTATTTTTTGCGTGGTAAATGTAAGTCGTGTAGTGTTACACACTCTTATTTTCAAGTTGAATTTCATGTTGCAAACTAATATTTCTTTCGCCTAAGTTAAAAATATGCACGAAAAAATTTGAAATTTAGGTATTGCATGCGAGTACTTTCTGATGATAGGTTAGTAATACTGCTGGTTGTGCAATTACCTCCCGATAATTAAATCAAGTGTCCAAAAGAACGTTGGTCTTTGATCCATTAATCATGTATTTTTTTCCGCTAAAAGTCGTGGTGAATTATCTTTTTTTTTTCGATTTCTCCTTTTGGCGGCCAAACTATTTCCCCTTGACCGCTTGAGGTCTGTATTTAGTGGAATCTCTTTCAACGACCTTTGGTTAAGAGGATACCTCTTTATTGAACCGGAAATTGTTTTTTTATTTTCCCACTAAAATATTTATTTGTGGAAAATTGTATTTTTGTGGGTTTTGTTTTATGAAAACTTTCTAAATATTTAAGAGGAATTTGGATGGCTAACTTTCCTACATTCTTATAACAAAAGAGTGAAATCCACTCCTATAGGAGAAGTGCATTTTCGGTACCGGAAAGGAGTGGAAATTAACTCAAACTGAGTTAAAACCGCTCGTTTTAAGAGTGTAGGACGTAGATTGTTTTCTTTTATTTCTTTTACCAACTCCGCAAAAAGAGTGAAATCCACACCTATAGGGGAAGTGCATTTTCGGCACGGAAAGGAGTGGAAATTAACTCAGACGGAGTTAAAACCGCTCGTTTGTTTTAAGAGTGTATCTTATTTTTTCAACAATTTATTCAGCTTTTTTATAACATAAATCAGATCAATCATGTTAGCAGATCAATGTCTAAGTCAGAGTTAATCTAAAAACAAAGTAAAGCTCAATTTCTTTTAATTTTCTGAAATTGTGGTGGTCCACAAAATTTTGCATAAAAGAAACTGAAATTGTAATAATAACTGAATCTGCATCAGAAATTGAAATTTAGGGGCCCTAAACTTTGGGAGCCTTAGCCCCAAAGAAGAAGCCCTGTCTACTACTTGAATTAGAAAGGCATTTTGTAATTACTAAAATTCTCGACCTCAACGATCTAGCAAAAGAAAGTGACTAATAGCTTTTAATCATTGGGGAAGTACATGCAGTGTAAAAAGTGTCCAATTAAAATTGGTGACATCGCAATTTTCATGATAAATGGTCAAAAACACCCATAGAGATAAGAGGAAGATGGGGATGCTTGGTGAGAAAACAAGTGAAGCCGTCAAAAAGTCGCCAAGCGACATTTACTAAGCCAAAACACTCACTCAATGTTAGTTCATGTTGAAAGGCATTCATTTATTCTTTAAAAGTCGTTATTTGAAATTAAAAAAATGACTGTTTTCGCAGTTGTAGGTTATAGTACCAGATCTGAATTTACATAAGAGATTGCAGTAATTCTTTTCACATGTGAGAGCTTGGAGATAATACGTTGTAATTTTATTTTATATTAGAGAGTCAAAAATCGCCAAGTTGATATAGTAATCCTATACCAACTTCACGATAAAATAGCGCCAAATACATCGCCGAAAGCGTTTGTTTGGGCTTACTACTAAACGATCGATGGCTTCACTTGGTAAGCGGGTTTTGTATTGGCTTTCGCTTGGCAGCATCTCTATCTTCTTCTTAACTCTATGAAAACACCTTCACGACAGGTTACGTTTGGGGTGTGAATGTTTCATACACTTTATTGATGACGGCCTATGCTGCTTATGATTGTTTACAGGCTAGGATGTTAATAACTCTTATTTCTTTATTGCTGAGTACTTATGACACTTACAATATCTACGAAAAGAAGGACGTTAATATGGATAAGCCAGTTATCTGTTTTAGGAATCTCAGAAATGTGCAATTTGTTCCGATTATTTTTTAATTAATTTTTTATTATAGATGTGGAAATAGTCCAGTAGTTGTCAAGAGGCATTCTACGGATATTATTAGTTTTTCACTTTGGGGCAAGAAATGCATTGATATAATAATTATCGTTGATATTTTATTCCATGTAGGAGGAAAGAACCTTATAAAACAACATTAATCAATCAGTTGTTCAATTTCTAAGAAAGATGTACACAGTTAAAAAATTTTAGTGCAAGATTGCACCGGAATCGCGTAATTTTGTAGCGTCCACCACTATTCGGAACGTTGATTTACCACATATGCGGTGTATCAAAGTTATGGTTTTACCAAAAAATTGTTAAATTCACTCTGCATATAGTGGTGGCAGTTAGAAAGGCACAGGGGTGCAATCTAGTACCAAACTTTTAAATAGTGTGTTATATAAATGCGGTGTGTTCAACAGATATTAATAGTTTTTCATTTTACGACAATAAGTATGTTAATGGAAAAATTATAATTGACACTATTTTATTCTATGAGAGGGGAAGGGAGGAGAGCTTATAGAACCTTATAAAAACATTTAATAATCCGGTTGTTAAATATTTAAGTAGTATGTATAGTATAAGTAAAAATTTTATAATAGTTTTATAGCTATCCTAAGTTTAAAACTAAAAATGTATGAAAAACAGTAATTTCAGATCAAATTATTGTAGACGTTTAAATTTCAAATATCGGATGTCAGATAAATTATCTCTTTCAATTAATATGAAGGAAGATTTAACATCATTAACAACAAAACCATTTAATGAAAGGTTTAGTAGTTTTATTTAAACACAAAGGCAGGAGTGGCAATTTGATATTCTGATAACAAAATCGAACAAAATGACTTTTTTTTTATCGATTAACTACCATTGTGTCAGATCAGTTTCACAAATACATTATTAATATAAATTTTAAATAAAATTAATTTTTTGTCTTACAACCATAACAAACCAAAGTCTATAAAGGTATTGTATAATTACCATTGTAACCTCTGACACTTAACCTACTAATTTGCCGTCGTGCCAAGTTCGTCCTCACAAATTTGTTAACTGGAAGTTAGTTCGACTTAATTTTAGAGCAAATTTATTAAATAGGCGTTTTTCATGGCAATTAATGTTTAGTTTTTAGGATAAAACTGTGCATGAGAGCCGCGGTAGCTCAGTCGTGTGAAACGTCGTGCTCGCATCGGAAGGATTGTGGGTTCTGTCCTCGGCGGTGCTCGCAGTTCTGATGGTTGCTGGGTCGGCGCTTGTATTCGACTAAAGACCGCCGTGTTGCTAATGGTGGCTGGGACACGTTAAATATGTCGTGGTCACAAAGTCCTCCATGTTCCCATACCAAATTAATACCTCTGGGGGTACCAGATCAGTGGGTTATCGGCCTTTGATCTGGATCAAAATTCCGATATGTGAGTGAGAATGGATGTGTGAAAGGGACCTTCCTGTAAAACGGATGTGTCATACTGCGAGCAAAAGTCGGAATTCCTCCCTTGTGGCGCTCAATAAAAACGGAAGCCGCCCCACTTCGCCTTAAAATCGGGTAGTTCTCTACTCCGGGCTCGGTTACCGAGTGGCATTAGAAACAACAACAACAACAACAACAACAACAACTGTGCATGAAATTATTTCTTAAATGATTGATTACAGAGAAACTTGCCCATAGTTGTCAAATTTGTTACACAAAATGTATCAATGGCGTTACATAATATAAAAGATAAGTCAACTTTGTTAAGATCTTAACTGACAGTATTTAGACTTACTAACTGCGAATAATTTTGACTCTTCACGTCTTATGTTTTAATTTACAATTTTTAAGTGTTTGTCTTATTCATTTTACCTATTTCTTGTACAGAATTTATTAAAAAAATTAATGTTTATGATATTTCTTAAATTTAATAATAATTTCTTTGCAGTATTCCTTAGTAAGTAATAATAACTAACCATGCCATATGTTTGACAAAGTTGCATGTTGTATAAATTTCTTTAGATTTTTTCTAAATGTTTGAGAAGGTAAATTTATGTGAATATATTTTTGACTTAATAATTTAACTTAACTATTTTGACTTAATATTTTAAAATAAACAATTAAAAAGACAGTAATTTTATTAATAGTTAAGCTAAATAAAAATTATCCTTTTATACTATAAATAATGAAATGTATATCAAAATAATAATGTGAAGTTATTTTATGTGTCATAACATACAACATAATAATATTTGTTTGTAAATAACAAAACGATGTGCACCAAAATAATAAGCCTTTAAGCAAATACTATTTAAACATTATAAATGGTTACAGTTAGCTGACTTAGCATTTTAATTTGCGGAAGTCATGGAATTTCCTTGCACGGATTACATTTATTAAAGGATTATAAAAGTGAATGCAAAAGTTATGAAATATACAAAAGACAAAACGCAACAATTTTGTTCAATGGCATCTGTTGTGAAAACCGTCGATGCTTCTTGTATGAACGGGATTTAGATACGATAAGAATCTATGTAGTATTACAAGTAGTATTTAAGGTATTTAATCTGTATTGTATTGTTATCGGTTCAACTAGGTATTTAACCTTACTCATTGTCGTGAACATAAGTCTACCTTCAGATGACTTGGAAATTGAGTCACTCAATATTGTCTTAGAGACTAATGCCCACTGAAAGACACGACAACTAGTTTTTTTTGTTGAGTTAGAGAATGGTTCCTTTTACAGTCAGAGGCAACTCTGGGCAAATTTAGTTCCCTCTAGGTCAATGTAAGGCATCAGGTTGATGACCTTGCTAAACGACGCATACTATTACGCAAAGGTTGTCCCGATTATCTACTTTAGTGTAGTCAATATCTAGGATAAATTGACCCCGAAATATTTGCACTGCAGCAAAAGTCTCTACTTTTTCTTCGTTCGTCAACCCCCAAATTTCTGTCAACTGCTCCCTTCACACCTCAATTGAAGAGCTTAGTGGAAGAACGTGCTAAGTGACATAAAGGTGAAAACGAGAAAATGAGCTTTAAAGTTCTTCGTTTGCACTTGGATACGTTAAAAACAGCACTTACAAAAGGTAAAAAAATATACTTAACTTAAAGTTTATGAAGAAGGGGAAACTTGTTATCGTTAAAGAAATTAGTAATGTGTGCATTGACACAAAAATCTCAATTTTTTCAAAAATGTCACTTAGCACGTTCTTCCACTAAGCTCTTCAATTGAGTAAGACTTCCGTGGGAAGGTAAACTGCAGTAACCAAAAACAATGAAATATGCCATTTTTTCACTGAAGTAATTAGTCTTTTTCAGCTTGTTTTCTTAAAGGTTAGAGTGATTGAGTGCTAGTAACAATAATCCAAGTCATAAGGCTAGTTACTGTATAGTTTACCTCCCGAGGCAGAAGACCACCTAAAAGGCACGTTTTAAATATTGGGAAATTGTTTAAAACTGTATATATAGATCTTTCGATTGAATTGAAAATAAAATATTCAATAGGAAAAATAGTTTCGCTGATTGAATCGTTGAGGATTTTTATCGAGTGTGCTTTGGGATATTCTAATGAAGTAATTTTTTATTCAATGACTTGGTGGGTCATAAAAGGTTTCACTGAATCTGTAGAGTAGGTCATGAAGCATTCTAAGCAGTTACAAAAAAAACCTCTCATGGGCATTCTGTTGAGCTTTATACTATAAAAGTTCTATACATATATCGAGGCCAAGCCCGATACAATAAAGTTATTTATCTATATATCTATCTATTTGTATACACATGCAATGTTATAGTGTTTCAATTTACCATGCAATGAGAAAAGTGCAGTGAAACAAACTGAAATATAACTTTCACACAGACAAATAATATCTAACATTAACAAGAAACAAAGGAAACATTAACAAATAAAACATATTTGGTTGTAACTATGTGTTCGTATAAAATTAATCCTTAACAAAGTGTAAGCTATATCAAGAGACATAAAAAGACACAACTTTGATTCGTGGCTCAAATAGCTTCATAGTGAAAAAAATGACATGTTCCAGGTGACGGAGGTCCTGCTTCATCAAAATGGCACACACATCTAACAGAAAATAAAAAGATGACGCTTGAAGGTGCAAATGCAGCTGCAAAACACAGACTTCTGCCCCATTCCTTCAAGAAACCCCTCATCACTGACTTTGATTGCCCCAAAATCTTAACATCAACAATTACAAGACTTAAGAACAAACCACTATAAAGGGATAAAAATTCTACTCGACAAAATGATAGCTTATATTCCCTGCAAGAACTGCACCGATGCCCAACTTACTCCCGATCACATCGTCGAGTGTCCAACCCTTACCTCACATATTTTACAACTAGGTATTATGCCACTGACTTCAGAACTTCGAGATGTCCTCTAGAGCACACATGTATTGGACTAGCACAGATGTATAACTTGCGAATGCAATTTTTAAGACACACGAGGCAATTTAATTGTCCATAGACACGCGATTAATAAAAAAAAATAGAAGAACTGATGTAGCAGGACCTCCGTCCTCTGAAATATGCCAATTTTTACACATTAAAACTATTTGTTACGTTAGTTTTTTCATGTATAGTCATGTATCATGCGCAAATTTATGGATATTTTCTGAACAAAGAGTTATTTAACCTTACCTGAAGCAGCAGTACCAGAACCAGACACACCACCCCCAAGCGAATTCCTTCCAGACAGTCCAGGAATACCTCCATCAGGTGTATGGAACACCGGGGGTGCCAGGGTGCCGTACACACCACCCCTGCCCCCGCATTCCACGCTGTACTGGTGTACGCACACCGAGTACCGCTCGTCGAAGGCTGTGTAGTACGGGCATAGCTGCCTGAAGGCCCGTCCGTGTGAGCACTCGTAGAAGGCAGTACAGTCGAGAGGGTCAGGGAATATGCCGAATTGCTTCAGGCACCGCCCGTCGCCTGTCACTGAGGGCTCTGGAAAGTAAAATAGATGTTTTTATGCATCTTAGTAGCAGGGTCACCTTAAAGGGTGTGCGAAAGAGGTTTTTGCATGGGCCTCGCACTGACTCAAAACAAAAACATTTATTCGTATTTTTTCCCGTGTTATAAGTTTTTTCATGGTCCGACGAAAAACTTGTTCGAGTTTCACTTGTATAATCTAATTTGTTATTTTTCTAGATGATTTTGAAGTTCGGGATGGAACTTCGGCCTATTGATTAATTTGAATCATCTCAAAGGTTCTCTCCATACTGTAACAAGTGCAACTTTGTCTGACTAAAATTAACTAAATTTTGGAGGCTCAGTGGCTGAGAGGTATTACGTATTCGCCTTATAAGCCCAAGATTGCCCCGGCTGAGCTCAGATTTTGTTTATGGTAAAATCGTGGACACGCATGTCATATGATTATGTGGCATGTAAAAGATCCTTTGAGTACCCATTTGGCTTGGGTTCTCTCGGTAAAATTCAATATCGGCACACTTTAACATCCACAGAAAGCTCAGATTCATTTATCTGATAGTCAAAATTGGTAGCGAGAGTCGCTTAGATGTTGCCACTAAAAAAAGGTTCTCAGTTCTGGGGAATATGCAAAGTCTCAAAAAGGCTTAGCCGCCCATTAAGCCGCCCCTCCATCCTCATTTTAGAAATAAAATATATAATGAAACCGTTTTATGATATTATATATAGTTATGGTAACTAAACTCTTTTCAGGAATTTGATTAGTAATAAACAATACAAACAAGCAAGTGAAACTAACTATTTTGAAAAACAGAATGTTACATACTGTTAAAAATGAGTGCTGGTTTCCCCACAATTATGGTTTTGAACCATTTATCAGGTTTTGGAAAAAGAAACTTAAATGTTTCAACCAAATATTGAAAATATTGTGAAACATTTCTCTTCACAGTCATTGCAGCTACTAGGAACCAAATTTTTAACAGTGTATGAGTTTCTGACTCTAAAAATAAGAAAAACCTCTCTTAAACCGAACGTTTTCTTTGTGCCATTCCTTCCACCTTGATTATAATTTCATGATATAAAAACCCATTAATGTTACTTTCACCTGCTTTCCGGACATCTTGTAAAGGTCACAGACTCAATAGCCGTTCAAAGAATTGTGGTTTAGTCACTTGGCCTTGGAAAAGACAGTTGTCTGTCATGTCGCTACTACATGAGGGGTGTGTGTATAAAACACTGGGCATCTTGCTTGGGTAAAGCTTATTTTGTAGTTTAGGTCGGGATTACGAAGGGATTAAAATGTAGCGTTTATGTTTAACAACATCGGAGTTTTAAAATATGCATATTTTTTTAGTGCTGAAGTAAGAAAATGAATGGAAACATTTTCTTATATCCGTTAATTATTTCTTTTAATCTTCGAAACGGTATTTTTGCGGTACTTTTTTTTCATTTAACACTTGTCCTTGAAAAAAACATTTTCCGTTTATATTGTAATTGCTAAAACATTATGGCTTGTAATTATAATCTCCTACTGTAGCAAAATGCAAAGAAAAATCCATGTAATAAATGATAAAAATGAAACAAGAAATTTATACTTTAATACTTTTTAATTGGGAATATGTCATTTGCATATTCATAAAAATATTTTCTTCTATCGTCAGACCGAGATATAGACAGAGATACGACATTTAAAATATATTATAGAAAATAATTGTCCCGCAATAAATGCAATTAGCTAATATTTTTTTCAGATTAGATATTAATTTTCGTCACAAAATTGTTCATAGCCCTTACTAAAATAAAGTAGCACTAGTGGACCTTAAATAATTTATAGTTTAAAAAAATCGATTATTGAGCATTTAGGACACTTATGCTACTACGTACTAAAGTATAAACCGAAGCATTAAACAAAAAAATTAATGGGTAACAATTTTGTAAATATTTAAATTGGGCACTTAAGATAAAAATAAAAAATTAATACAAATAGGTTGAGTATTATTATATAGGGGAGTTATTTAGTTATAAATAAAGAAACATTTCAAATAAAAACTTCATTGATTTTTAAACCAGTCGGAATTTTAAAATTTAACTCAAAAACCCAACTCACCTGGGTTCCTCAGCCTAGCCAGGCAGTTGACCGCTTCAGGGTAATCGCAAGCAGATATGACCGGGTTGAAAAGCAGGTTGCCCGGGCATTCTTCTATCGTTGCCCTTCCGTCCCAGCAGTTGTAGTATTGCTGGCAGTAGGTCTCGTGCGGGAACTGGCCTCTCTGGGCACGACATCCTCTGTTGAATAAGGGTTCTGGGACCGACTGTGAGGCTGGAAGAACAGATGAAAGTTGTTGATTAACCCTTTATGCACTGTGAATTAAGATTTAATTTTAATTATATGCCTTATTTTAAAGCTATCTGTGCAATTAATAATAATATATTTTGGTAAAAAATAGTTGGAACATAAAATGCACTTTATGATGAATTTATTTTCGTTTTTCCTCCTTTCTATTTATAATTGCTAAATTGCACTGACCAACAACGAAGTTTTGTTGAATGAATATGATTTACCAGTTTAGTCTTTAATGTTTTGGAACTGAATACTGCAATTATAAAATCCCCACTACCATCTATTTCTCCTTACACGAACACTGACAAGTAAAACAACGGTCTTTTAAATGGGACTCATAACTCCGTCAGGGTATAACGATTTGGTGCAGGTAACTAAAGTTAAATTTTGGCGACAACCTCTGCGAATAAGGGTTTTGGGACCGACTGAAAGGATGGAAGAACGTATGAAAGTGGTTGATAAAATAGGATATATGGGCAACACTTAAATATATTAGGGTTTAATTGACATGACATGATTTTGAAGTTGTCATCAGGATGTAAATAATAATCAGAAAAACTTTAATTGTAATGCCTCGCTTCACAAAGTCAAAAGTTCCAGTAATTTTTGTCGAACTTACGGTGAGACATGACCCACAATGCTAAGGCAATTGAAGCTTTCGCACTTGACGGAAAAAGTAACGTATACTTAAAGGTTATGAACGATAGTCTATCAGGTAGCGTAATAGAAACTATAATTTTGGTGAAACCAATCGCCATTTAAAGGTGTATGCTAAGTGAATTAGAACTTTGACATTACAAGTATAGTATTTGTTTCAGTACATTGCCGGAATTTGAGTGAGTATAATTAATAAAACCGTATGAACAACATCCTTTGCAATGTGTGTAAGTACCAATGGACTTGACGATGCCACTGTAGATTATGCGGTACCGTAAGTTAGGCAAAAATTATCGGAACCGTGGTGTATGTAAAGTGCCTTATAAATGTTGTTATGATGGAAAGGGAATTAGATTTGGAACCATCAATGAGGTTGTGAAGTAGAGGAGTGAGAGAGTGTCGGACCAAAATCATCTCATAACATGACATCCCAAAAAAAGTTAAACTTTTGTGATAAGTTGCACTTCTTGATAATTTTAAAATATAGAACTCTCT
Source organism: Oedothorax gibbosus (assembly GCA_019343175.1). Classification (NCBI taxonomy): domain Eukaryota; kingdom Metazoa; phylum Arthropoda; class Arachnida; order Araneae; family Linyphiidae; genus Oedothorax; species Oedothorax gibbosus. The sequence goes on along the minus strand of CM033276.1, from coordinate 8,212,427 downwards.
TTTATCTACAAACCTGTATGTGTGTGTGCGCTATAATAATAAAAAAAATTTGAAGCCCACTTTGTATTTATAAAGTTTTTAAAATTGAGAAAGTATAAAATAGTTTTGTAGAAAATGTGAAATTAATACAAAACTAGTGGATTTTATTTCAGTAAATGATTAAAATTTACTTTCAATATACACTATTTATAATTATGTCATATATTCAAAATATTTTACAGCAAATTTTTTTTCAAATAGATGGCATCGTAAATGAACTAAAAAGAACTATTTTTTAGTTAAGTCAACATTTGAATGGATACTGTTCAAAATAAAAATAATAATCATTCAGCGCATAATATTTATTAGTGATAATAATTTTATGTATATTGAAAGAAATTTTACGAGGGCATTTTGAAGGTGAAAAAAAGACTTTCATCGAAAAAGATTTTTTTCACGCTAAAGTATAACTTTCACATATAAAATTATAGGTCATTTTTACGTTAAACATCTTGATAATATCTAACTTCAATAAAAGACAGATAGGAGTGTTTCCTTTAGAATAATTAAGCAATTTTAATTCTGCTAAATCTACAATATATTAATTAGTCAAATTAATTCTGAACAAGCAGTATTTTTAACAGAAGACTCGTCAGTTTTTAATTGTGATTTGGTTCACGTAAATAAAAACTATTGTTTTCAAAATAACGAAAAAATTATATACTTTTTTTCAAGTAACCTGTGACAACTTTATCATTTCTTACAAGAAAGTAGTAATTAGTTCTTTGTTTCATACACAATAATTAAGATGTCTAAGTGAAACTGATATATAATTTTCTTGTCAGTCTGTCACTTGTAATAATGGCTATTATTGTGATAACAATTTTTTAATAGACCCATCATAGATTGGAAAAACGTCATTATATATATTTTCTATATTGAGTGATCTGATTGTATGACTGCTATTGATATTAATGTTCCTAGATATGTTTGATTATAAAATTTCTGGTTCAGAGAATATCTTCAATGTAAGATTTCTAATAAAGATTGATAGGCAATATTCATTTTTTATCCGTTAATTTTCTAAGGTATCGGTAACGGGCATGTTTCATGTGTTGAGTAGCAGCAGCTCCGGTGGTATCGTTTCCTTTTTTGGTCCTTCTGGAATTTCATTTGATTTGGTATTCGCGAAAATGAGTTTTCTAAGGTTCGAACTCATGGTGCATGTTTTGGAATGTTGGGTACAAAACTTTTTTCCCCAGTAGAACTAAACCTTTTTCTCTGTTGGTGACTCATGTTAAATTGCTGTCCCACAATATCACTTAATTTCCGCAGAAGATAAAATGTTGTCTAAACCAAAGTTTTCTAACAGTATTGACATTTCAATATAATGCTTTGCATAGTTCAAATTTAATCAAATTAAAACGATAATGTTTTTTAAACAGTAGGAATAAAAACAAGTTGCACTAATGAAGTGTAAAATATAACACATCAAACGAAAGAAACCAGGCAAATCCAATGAAATCGCGGAAAAACAAGAATGAAAAATAGAAAGAGTTGTGTCATCTAAAACAGGTCATTTGTTTAATTGGTTGATTATAGCGAAAGTACTCCGGTTTAAAAGTTATTAAATTCTCATTGCTGTTAAATTATCATTACTATAATATATATGATATCTCTATCTTGAACATATATTTATGTAAAACCATGGAGCCATCTATATACTAAGTAAAATCTGCATTTCAAAATTTTTATAGTTTTTTTTGTCAGAATTATTCTACAAAAACTCTGTTATAAAATAATATTGAATATATATTTTTTAAAGCATAAATGGATTCAATAAGTTTTTTTTAAAGATTAAAACTTCTTATTTTATTTGTGAAAAAATCTTTGTTTCTAGTTAGTTATAAATGTAGACAAATTATACATATTTATTTTTTTTTCAAAAATACAAAATGTCTCAATAAAATGTACACTTTTCAAAAGGTAAATACAAATTTGTTCGAAAATAATGAGCACTTGACAGCCTTTCACTGTTAGGAAATAAAACGATGGAAAATATTATATAATTTCAACAAAGCATAAGATGTATACCTAATTATAAAGTAAAAGAACGTGTGTAAAATTCTTTGTAAACACTGACAATAAACTGAAAAGTGGACAAACGATGTTGTAACAGGTATTCGCACTTGGCTTTCAATAAAAGTTGTTAGTAAAAACACTAAAACAGAAATATGGCTAATTAGTTTTACATGACAGGCAAGAGAAAGGGAAAATTACGACCAACGCTTCTGAAATGATAGTTTTTGATCATTATCACATAAAAGTGCGTTAAATTAAGAATTCTTTTCTTAGCAAGTGGGTATAGTAAGCTAAAACCGTAAACTACTGCTACACACGACAATGGTTTATACACACCAAATACATGTTTAAAAAAGAAAGAATTATGGATAAACATTTTTTATTCAAACACTAGTCACTGTGTTTGTTTAAACTAAACAAATTTAGTCGAGTGGCTGGCCGGATCAAATTGCCCTCCTTTAGAATAAGAAATATTATAAATATTCATACCAAGAGCTTTGCGTTGCAACATATGCGTCAGTAAGCTAAGACAGTGGGCTACCTAATAATGCATAGAAATCTTCTGCCAATTTGTTTGAAAATCAAATGATTAAACTTCTCCTTTAGAGAAAAAATGTAACGCAATGATAGTTGGTAAATAACTAGTTTTTAAAAACGTTTTTACTTGCGACTATGGTTTCAGAATGTAATTTTCTTTCTAAATAGCCCTCGCATTTCAAAAAAGTTTATAGTACATTCATCAAAACCTTGACCAACCGAAACAAAAACAGAAAGTTTTAGATTACAACATTATAACCATTTACCAATTACGCCCATATTTACACTTTCCACTACAACTTTTGTTAAAACGAGGGTTGGACCAAGGATAGAACTTCCCCATTGTAAACAAAACTGCCCATCACCACCAAAAGTTCCATCAAAGTTGTCTGACCTCACAGCATTCATTTGCATAATAGCTCCTCAACTTTCATTCTGTGTTTTGAACCTTGGGTGATGAAAGGTTTCCGTAACATGAAGCTCGCGTCCGATTGGCTTCCGTTTCCGTACGTGTGATGACACGTGACCTTTGGTGTCTTTGTGATGAGATGTTGCGTGCCGCCATTTTTAAAAGGAACATATAACTACATTATCTAACGTGTGTTGGGCTTTTGTTGAGATTTAGAGGGTATATATTCCAACAACAAAGTATGCTGTAAAGGACGTTTTATTGAGAGGTCTTTGATGGTTTTTTTTTTTTGGTTTCGTAATTTTGGTCCGATGTTTCCAAATAAATGTTATGGGGTAGGGTTTGTTGCAAGATTGTTGAAAGGAACGAATGCAACATTATTTCTGAGCCTTGATGATGAGAATAAAAAGTTTAAAAACAGAAATCAGATACTAACATTCTTCCATTTTACCAATTTAAAATAAACATTCCACTGCATTTTAGAATTTACTCAATCTCTCCTTCTTATCCTCGTACTAGTTATATAGTCCCATCCTGCTGGGAACCCGTTTACTCAATAGAAAATTTGTTTCTTTTTAGGAGACATATGCCTACTAATTAAAATTTTCAAAGCAAAATCAAATTCGTATTGGCTCATGGGCAAAAAAAGTAAACAATAACAAATTAAAAATTTCAAAGTAATATTTAAAGAATTAAATGAATATAAAATGGAGACAAGAAAAAAGAAGATAAAATTTATTCAGTAATATTTTAACTTCCTTTTTACTGGATTTTCACGTTTATCGATGGATGACGTTAAGCCCATGTTTTGGCCCGGCTCATTTGTTTGGAAAATATTAATATTAATTTTAAAAAATCAAAATTAAATATGAAAAAAATAAGCCTCTGGGTGCACACGTAGATATTAAAGGTAATCTATGTTAAAAGTTTTGAATTCTTGAGGGCAGTGTAGGTCTTCCACAGGTAGTAACGATTCACAGACTCTTTCTGTTATTATTATAGATAAGTACTCTTGTTTATAATTTCACTGATTTCATAATAAAAATTGATTGATTATATGTATATTAGTTTCATGAAAATGTTCATGAAAATAAACAGTCTAATTCTTAAAATTAATTTCCTTAGGGTGGAAGTGCGTGGAGGTAAAGAAGCACCTACATGGCACACACCTGGGCGGACCTGATCTCGAGGCTCAACATTTGGGTGTGTAGAATTTGACAGCTAATTATTTTTCGCTTATTCAGATTTATTCAAATGAATAACTTACTACTTATTCAATGTTTTACTGACCCCTTATCATTAGATAACATTTCTAAAATTAAATAAATTATTAGCATTCCAATTCCTTAATACACAAAATTAAAATTGTTCAATGTACTAAAGGGTAAAGCTCTATGCAATGAGACAACATTTGACGCACCCTTTCATAAGGCTCGAAACTCTAGCGAGTAGATCTTCCAGAAATTCCTTAATACACAAAATTAAAATTGTTCAATGTACTAAAGGGTAAAGCTCTATGCAATGAGACAACAATTGACGCATCTTTTCATAAGGCTCGAAACTCTAGCAAGTAGATCTTCCAGAAATTCCTTAATACGAAAATTAAAATTGTTCAATGTACTAAAGGGTAAAGCTCTATGCAATGAGACAACAATTGACGCATCTTTTCATGAAGGCTCGAAACTCTAGCAAGTAGATCTTCCAGAAAAAATTTTATCGATTCAAATGTCATTACGTAGTAAACTTATGCAATGTTAGGCCACCATTAACCTTGTATAACATTACTAGAATTGAAATAAATCATTACCATTCCAATTCTTAAACGTAAAATTAAAATTTCCAATGGACTGAGCCGTGAAACTCTATGCAAGTACAAATTTTGACGCACCTTTCCTAAGAACCGAAACTCTAGCAAGTAGCTCTTCCAGAGGAAAAAAATGTTTATCCGATTCCACTGCACCACTTACTAACTTATTCAATGGTTTACTGGCCCCTTATTATATAACAATTCTGGAATGTAAAATAAATCATTACCATTCCAATTTCTTAAAACGTAAAATTAAAATTTTCCAATGGACTAAGCCGTGAAACTCTATGCAAGACAACTTTTGACGCACCTTTCCTAAGGCTCGAAACTCTAGCAAGTAGCTCTTCCAGAGAAAAAAAATGTTTATTCGATTCAAATGCATCACTTACTGGCTGCCTCAATTATCCTCATATGATTACTCCTGTGTATTATACCACAGCGTCATTTTTCGCACCATTACACCCAGCGTTTAGGTTTGACTCCTTTGCTGAATTATTCATATTTCAGTATACGGTTTTATTTAAAAGGAAATAAGGCGCATTTTGCATGATTGGAATTAAGGAGTATAATGACTCATTATGGGATGAAATTCTTCGCCATTAATCCGATTCATAGAGGATAGGTAAGGTAGAGGTGCTTGGCGAGAAAATAATACGGTAAGCAGTTTAACCGTTTCAGTTCCAAGAGCAATTTGGCATCAGAATTTTAGAATTATTTTTCTGATCGTCTATAGCCATTTATGATATCAAAAAGCACATCATTGGATTCTTCAAACTTTTTTCTATTAGAAAATATTTTTTATTAATCCCAATAGATGTCAGCCCTATTATTTAAAAAAAATTATAATCAGAAAATTGATGATGCCAAATGGCATCACTGGGACTGAAAGGGTTAAAAGTGGCCAAGTCAATGTTTAGAAACCAATATTTGAACATCTTATAAATCGTATGACGTAGACCCACAGAAAAGTTGAAAAGTAACTTCTCCTAAATAGCAAAAATCTGATCAGATTTTAAGCGAAATATATTAATTTAATTTTAACAATCAAAACAAAATAAAACAAATATAATTTATATTTGTGAAATCTTTCTTTGCCTTTTCATTTTAAATTATGAAGAACTTTTTTTTTACCAACTGGTCTATGGAGCTCAGTCGGTAAGGCACTCGCTTTGCATGCAAAAGGTCCTAGGTTCGTGTAAATAATTAACCAATGTAGTTGGTGACCTATACACCGTCTTTGCGGCTAAAAAATCCGACGAATAATGCCTTGTGTACATATAGTTCATTTGTTTTGCTCGAAATCCCCAACGCCGCGTACGATGTCATCCTTAAAAGTTGAGTTGGGTGCCTACTCAGGTGCCGGCTCGTCACTTGACTGTGGCTCTAAATTGCGACGCCCGTCACCAATAGCCCTCGTGTAGCTTTAGTGCGATGAAAATTTAACTCAACTATGGGATAGTGTTGTGTCAACAGTGATTTCTCATTAGAATAGTGCCAAATCTTTCGCCAAGAGTTTGGTTTGGGTGCATAACAGAAGCGATCAATGGCTTCACTTGAAAAACCCAGTTTCCGCATTGATATTAACTCGACACCATCTGAATCTTATTCAAACATCATGATTCCGACAGCAGTGTCAATGTTTATTTTAGGCAAGAGTATATGCGTTTAGGATGTAAATGGCTTTCTTATCAACCCTCGTCAATGGAGATAAGAAACGGGTGCAATCATTTGACACTTCGCTTTGCTCTCGCTGTTGGTGATTTGGCTAATCATTAGTGGCCAATTACTCCGGCCATGGGACGTACTGTTAGTCGATATTATTACGAAACAATGTTGATTGCTTTGCTTTTTGAATTATAGGGGGTAGTATGCCACATGTGACATTAAATGATTAATAGGTGACAGTCTTAATGATAAATGATAGAAATCTGTGTAGAATGTTCATTTGGGCTTGTTATCTAAAGAATCAGATCGATACTTTATTGATAGAAAAAAGCTAATGTTCAGTGAGTGGCTTCATTAGACGCTTCTTAACACAACACAACACGTGAGGTAAAACACATAGCGTAGTTACTAAGTATCTTTCTTTTTGGGCTAAGTTAGGGGCATAGGTTTTTATAATGGAGATAAAATAACCACAATCGACTGCACGTTTAAAAAGTTCTGTCTTTCATGTTAGTTCGTTAGTTTAATGCAATATTTGTATTAATGGGCTATCTTTGTTTATTTTGTATATTATAAAGTAACTAACCTTCTATCTACCCGTTTTATACTTAATTTTTAACTATTAAAATGCATAACATGATTTTTTTCATGATCTTAACACCCAATGTTATAAAACCGTTAGAGTCAATACGAACTGCAATCTAAAAATGCTTGTTAACATCACATACATTATAAAATATTTCTATAAAATTACAGCACATTTTGCTAGTAATTCTTACTATAAGTGTTGTAAAGTTTGTTTTAAAGGTAATTGATGTTTTCACAACGTACAGAGTCACATGAACGACTTATTCTAATAGCGTTTGAATGGAGAAGAAGGGTGTATTCAATCACTGGCAGTGAAGCAAACGCTTTCGCTAATACCACACAATAAATTTTACATGACATATAAATTCATAGCACAAGGGGATGACAACACTTTGCCATCACAATGTGATGTAAATTCGAAGGTTTTTTTTTTATCGAGTACATTCTTTTTGCCTTTGAGGTGCTGACTTTTTAAATCACATTCCTTAATGTTTTAACCTTGAACAAAAAAGTGCTAACATCTTTTTTACGAGTTATTACGATGGACACAATTAGTTCTGCCCACCCCTTTACAACGTGACGTATAACTCATAATTTTCGAAAAAAAAAAGTGTTATCGCTCTATTACATAACAATTCGTGAAAAAAGAATATTATCTGTATTCAATCACTTATAAGAACATTCGATTCACTAAAAAGAGTCTGGAAAACATAAATGCTGTCATAAAAATACCTTTAATAATGGAAAAATGGTAGTAAAAGTGCAATAACAAGAACAATTCAGTGGAAATTGCATCCAAAAAACCATTTAGAAGTCGTATGTTTCGATACGTTAGATAAGAAGCATGCTAATATTCAACATGAATAATACTTTGTAGTACTTTAAAGGGATATTATTATAACTTTTTTACAATGTATAAGATCCGGGATGGTCCAAAGTTGGATACTGTAACTTTCACTGGCGGGGTAATTTTTTAATGTACAGAACTAAGTTAAGTAATAAACAAAAAGTTCTGTGAAAGAGCTAGAATACAACTGTACTTTCCTGTAATACCCACAGAAATTCTCGTTTTATAGATTGACAGATAGACTGACGGAAAAAGAACGTAAGACAGATGTCTGATGTCACATATTTCAAACATTAAAAAAATTGGCAAATTGGAACGAAAAATGAAACACGCTCTTAAATATACATGGGTACATATTGGCAGAAAAAAACAGAATATACAGGCAGACGCCCAAAAATATTTGAAATAAGTATCTAATGCCATAGCTTTCTAAGAAGAAAAGTATTTTTGAAATCGTATAGTTAGAACAGATTTTGGAATGCGGACAGACATATGACTGGAAATCTTTACAATGTCAGTACTTTTCATTTTTAATAATTCTTTGCAATTAAAAAAGAAAAGTTGGCTTAAATTTTGTAAGTTGTAGTACCATTAAGAGGAAAGGTAAATGCCAAAAATATAACCCAGGCCATCCGTAACAAACTGTTTCTGACTCAAATCTCACACTCGGAGCATCAAACCATGGACTATTCAAAGTTGTAACTCTAGACACGAACTTAAAAAGACGGAAATTTATAGTTGTATTATGTTCTAATTGAGAGGTTTCGGCAGTTCGTGAAAGAATCCGCCATACATGCACGCGTACTGAAATTTATTGTTGACATTTAACAATGGAACCGTTCCCAGTCAGATAGTTTTAAGTATATGAGAAAGTTTTAAGTGGTTGGATATTTGTTTTGTGGGTTATTGCTCCATTGGTGATGAGAAAGTTTAAAAAAACATATACGATTATATTAAATTAAAAGAGAAAAACATCAGCAAAAAGAAGCAATGAAATTGGTTTATTAAATGAAAATCATTAATGAAAATCAATTATAAAATGAACTTATTCACATAGAAAATGTACTAAGCAAAATTTTTGCAAGCACTTAAGAAATTAATGTAATTAAATAATACTTTCGAAATTTAGTTTAATACAAATTGAAATGTATTTTTAAAACAAAACAATTTTTTCATTTAGAATGTTTCAATGAATGTATTAGTTATTTGCAAAACCACTATTGTGATACAAAAACATGATTATGAAATACATGTTTCTCAATAAAATATCTAAAATTTTTAACACTATATCGGTTTGTGAAAAAAAAACCTAGTAAAATGTCCCAAATGATAACCATATCCTAGTTATACTTTGGAGAATATAAGATTTTTTTACTTGACCTTTTATAAATAATTGCAGCATACTCTTTTATGATCATTCTAATGATAAGAGACGAATGATTTAATCATTGTGTAAAATCAATAACGTCTTAATAAAAACAAAATAAGATCTTTAAGCAACGACATGACAATAAAAGGAGATAAGTGCGTTATGCGTGTTTGGAAAAACCAACAATTACCTTTAACCTTTTTCTCTAATTGGTGTATTGCTTTTCCAATTTCCTCTCTATTTGACTTTCCACGTTTAACGAATGTTTAAAAAATCCTAAACAAGTCTTAACTAATCTTAAAATCAACTATTTTCACATCAAACTTCCGTGTAAAAACGTTCGTAAACTAAATGGTGATTAACATTAAAAATCAAGAAATCCCTTGTTTGAATGGCCACAAAACCAAAAATTTTTTTTTTTTGCTTTTTTAAAAAATATTTACATAAAAAATCATTTAACTATACCAACTAGGAATTCGAAGTTATATATAATGAAATATTTTTATTATGTTATAAAATTGTTATTGCATATTTTACAAATAATATAAACTTGGTGTATAACTTGAATATAATTATTGACAAATTTGAAACAAATGTATTTCTTTCTAAGTTTTTGAACTCTTGTTTAACTGTAAATGCATGAATAAAAATTTATGTAAAATGTACTTGGTTTTACTAAAAAAATGGCTTCTAGTAGCTGAAACGGCTGGGTGGTGAAACTTTTCACTAATATTTTCAGCTTTAGTGGTTGAACCAGTTTTCATATTTCAGAAACCAAAACCAGAAAAAGGTTCAACCGAATTCCAAAAATATGGTGAAATATTTCACCACTCAGCCGTTGCAGCTACTAGGAACCATTTTGTGGTAAAACCTAGAACGTAATTTTTAACGGTGTACGCAAAGTTTAAAAAAAAGTTATTTAACTGCTAGGAAATCTCTAATATTAAAATAGCAAAATATTATCTTAACAGTTATTGATTATTGCATTTAGTCGATTTGTAGGGTGATTGATAATGATGGATGAAACTTTTAACCCTGATTATATCATAAGTAGATATGCCTTGATTAGTCGATGTAAAAGGGCGTTACCTTTATTTCTTTATATAATCTTTAAGATTAAGCACAGTTTATTTTATTCCTTTATAAGATCATAACCTAGTAGGTGTATAAATGATTTAGAGATAAAGAAACAGCATCTTACATGTAAAAAGGCGTATATCTGCATAGAGATAACATTTAAGAAGAGTCTTTTAAAATTTCTCGTGTATGTTGCTGTTCTATATTTTCTCTCTCTCTATCTCTCACTGCTGAACTCGTCATCATTTCAAAAGGAACTTAATTTGCGAATCACCGAATCAAAGACGTGTTTCTTCGAGTTATGATTCTACACTTTAATTTTTATTATTAAATTGGTTTTGTGATTTGGCCTAAATTTTTCTTATTGTAGTAATATTTTTTTAAAATATAGTTTTAATGATATTAATCTTTATTTATAAGTCCCTTTCGTAGATACAAACAGAATATTCTTAAATAGCTTTACATAATAATGCGTCAAATTGACTGTAAATATAGAAATTTCAACTGTAAAAGCACAAAGACTAAGTACAGTTTCTTTTCTTAAACTAATTTATACCCCCCCCCCCCTGAAACTGGCATGCTAATTATTTTTTTTATTTTCATATACCAAAATTTTCTTAGATAAAATAAAAAAAAATAATGACATGCTAATTATTTTTGCTGGCATGCTAATTGTGGCATGCTAATTAATATATTTTTATTTTCATATACCAAAATTTAATTTCTTCTTAGATAAAAAAATAATACTCTATATCTTCTAAACATCAATAAATACCACCCTCAAAATTAATGTATAACTTTTTGGATTTTTCAATCGCCATTCAAATTTCGTCAATTTTGAAAATCCTTTTCTCGCGAGGTCACGTGACACAACGTCATACTCTCAAACACAAATTTTCTATTATATGACGACAGTTTATAAGTATATGTATTTGTATTAAAGCCCCTTTTCAAGACTTCAATTCGTCAAAAATGACGAATGGAATGAAATACAAGCAACCATTTCTTCTGAGAAAGTATAAATGATAGAAGAAAAAAACTAAGTGTGTAGCTTTATATCAATAACTCAAACCAGAACCGCTTTCTTATAAATCCCCGCCAATTAGAAAAAAATTTCAAGTCATGTTGCAAAATAAAATATGTAAACTCATTCCCCTCCCTCTCAATTTGATTTTCACGATCACAACGCACGATGACGTGAGCAGGTAAACAGACGTATATGAATATGTGTTCAGTATACAAGTGAACCAAGTTCAGTTCCTGTCATTTTCGAGTTAGCAGCGCAATAGGGTATTTAACTAATTTTTTTTATCATCGTAAATTAAGCGTATGTACAAAACAAAAACGACTCTTCTTTTTTAAAAAAATTGTCAAAAAACGTAAAAAATTAATTTTAAAATACGGTCGAAAAAATACGTGCGAAACGCTTCATGGCTGTCACGTGGTATCTGACGTCACTACTAAGTAAAAACAAGCTTCGCCAACTCTATACCTTAGGCAAATGTGAACTATCCGCTTCTGTAAAACCGCTTTCCATTATCTCTACAATTCTTATTTTATTGGTAAATTAGATCCAATCAAGTTTTATTACAACAAAAACATCACACTGGTTTGTTTATACTTACTAGTGACTTTAGACAAATCAGCGGCGTGTTTGTGATTACGAGACGATTGTTTGTGATTACGTACCGATAAAAAAAAGTTTTAAAATGTGATTTTTATTAATCAAAGATTTATTTCGCACAAAAAATATATACATTTGTTACCTTTGAGTTAAAACTATAATTTAAATAATATTGGAATCTATTTTAGCGATACAGTTAAGTTCCCTATTACATGCCCTAACTTTGTAGCATTTCAGTGCAATAATAAAAAGTCATAGTTCAGATAATGTATGCTAGGAAGCAGCAAGCTCTGGTGTTAAAAGGTACTAATTTTGTTAAAAAGCTTTAACTTTAAAACTCTCTGTAGCACAAAGAAGCTTTCTAAAGACTTTATTCACTTGTATTCTTGGCCCACTATATACAAAAACGAGATGGATCATTTTTACTCTGAAATAGGATCAAATCTTTAAGCCCGTTTCACACACAACGACTCCGGTAATTTTCGCCGCACTTACGGTGACTGATGATTGCATCAGTAATGATAAGTCAAAAGGATCCTTCACATGCGACGGCAGCAAACTCCAGTTACGGTTTTATCTGCGGTTTTTCTAACCAATGGTAGTGACGATGTTAAATGCTGCTTCAGAGGCAATGCACAGAGAAAAAAAACCGCACTAAAAATAACTTAAGGGCTAATGAGGCCGAATGACCGTGGGTCTCCAAACCAAAGTGCCTCTGTGTTAATTCAATGAAAAAACAAGAAGTTCATAAAGAACTAAAATAGCCTACTTTCCTGTTACTTAAATACTTACTGAAGTTCTAATCGGGGAAAAAACTAGGTTCCTAAAGTCATCAACAGCCGTTTCTACACTAGATTTATACACATTAGAAAAAAAATCGAAACACAGCACCCAGCTATAATTTAAACTTCTAAAAGCCAAAATCAACTATTTTCCTTAATATTCGTTCGCAAATTAATTAAATATTATTTATCATCTGCTCGTGATTTATTTGTAGTTCGAAGAATAAATATTTATTAATAACAAAAGTAATGAAACTACTCCGAACTGCATTAAAAAACAAGAAATGTAAATTAAAACTAAGCATAATTGCATGCAAAAGTATGCCTTGCCGCTTTCTTGGTAGATAATTAATGAATAATCAAAGAATCAAATTGTTCTACATTTTATGACGTCATTCCAAACTGATTCATGAAAATAATATTTTGCTTCAAATATGTTTAAATAAAGTTTCTCATGCCATTGTTGATTTGGCAACAGTGATTTAAATGACTCAAAATTGAATTTCAATGCTAATTCAATGGGAAATTCGCCGACAGATAGTAGATTTATGTCCGTCCGGACGTACAGACAGACGGACAAAAAGTATGAAAGTTGGGTATCTGAGGTCATAGCTTTCTAACAAAAAAAGAATTTTTAAGATCCGATGATTAGAACCGATTTTGGAAGGGGGGTACAGACAGACAGACAAACGGACAGACAGGCGGACAGACAGACGGACAGACAGACGGACAGACATACGAACAGACAGACATACGAACAGACAGACAGATGGACAGACAGACAGTTGGACATCAACCGCATTTCAATACCTACAGTGATTTAAATGACTCAATATTGAAGTTCAATGCTAATTCATTGGGAAATTCGCCGACAGATAGTAGATTTATGTCCTTCCGGACGTACAGACAGACGGACAAAAAGTATGAAAGTTGGGTATCTGAGGTTATAGCTTTCTAACAAAAAAAGAATTTTTAAGATCCGATGATTAGAACCGATTTTGGAAGGGGGGTACGGACGGACAGACGGACTACGACCGCATGTCAATACCTACTTTTTCATTTTTTTAATTCTTTCGAATTAAAAAAAGAAAAGTAGGCTAATAAGGAGATTCCAAGCCACATTTCTTCTGTTGCAGTGAATACTTTAACAAACGTATTTTATGGTCTATAATCCCACTTTTTGAAATTGGTTTGAATATTCTGTTGTAAAATTATTTATTGAACATTAAAATAAATATTCAATCCAATTTAAAAAAGTGGGGTTATAGAGCCATGTAAGTCAGCCACATTTGTCCTATAAAAAAACTGTTTGTAAAAATAGTCAATACAGCCGGGGAGATGTTTCTTCCAAAATCCACTTTCTTTCATTGAATGAGGCATTTTGCTATGTAGTCCCTTGGTCATTCGCCCTCATTGGCCGTTAACATTGGCCCTAATGTTGAAAAACGACAGATAAAATCGTAATTACGGTTTTCGCTTCTGCCGCATGTGACAGTTCCAATTGACTTAACATTGACACTGCTATCATCCGACAGCTTAGGTGCGGTAAAAATTACCGGAACCTTCACATATGAAGCGGACCTTGGTAAATAAGTATAAATTCTTATAATTTAAGGTTATTGAGTTTTTACAACAATGGTCTAAGGCAGGGGTTCCCAACCTTTTTGCACCTGCGTACCACTTGACTTTTTGAGAAATTTTGGAGTACCACCAAACCAAAATATTTTATTAAACGTATAATATTTACCCTTCTAAAAGTTTTCAAAGGCTCTTTGAATTAAATTCCTGAGAAAACTTCATACTTAATGGTTAGATATTTGTTTATTTATAACATGCGGTTAATAAAGAAGAAATAAAAAGATAAAAATTGTATTAATTTAGTTTTATTTATTATCCATGTTTCTAAAATCATACAAATAAAAGTATAGTACAAACTCACCAAAAAATTAATGTAATTACAAAATGTACTTTTATAGTCTTTAGTTCGAAACTTGTTGTTTGCCTGTGATTAAAAAATCAACATTAGGAGTAATGGGACTTATTTTCACTCTTAAGTACTCTTCAACACTTATTCTGCTTCTATGTTTATTTTTTATGTACAAGAGTTCAGAAAATCAACTCTCACACAAGCAACTCGTAACAAATGGCATCAAAAAGAGCAGAGCTTGCCGGAAGATCAAAGAGTGCTAGGTTTTACTTCCGATCCAGATGTTTATTAAAGATTTCTCTTTAAAATGATGTTAATGTTTAAAATAATGAGTTATATGTTTGCGTGATCACTGCACATTCGTACAGAAGCTACTAATTGCATCATGTTGCTCACATGACTCACGCGTACCACCTGAAATTTTACCGCGTACCACTGGTGGTACGCGTACCACCGGTTGGGAACCCCTGGTCTAAGGTATATTTGTAGACACGGTAGTTTTCTTACCCTCGGTAAAATCGGCTCTAATTGGCAAAACGAGCAATCTTTGAACTGGCTCCCCACTTTTTCATCTTTGGCGATTTAGTGGGAATCAAAATCATGCCCGGGAGTTTTTGATGTAAAACGGGTTCGTGATATTTGAAAATGGCATTGAATTGCACCTAAACAGGTAGAATTATCTTTGTATGTAGCTTGCGTAATTTTGCGTAAGTTTTTAGATTTTTTTATTTCAGTATTGTTTCTGAAATATTATTTCAAACAAAATAAAGAGATATTAAGAAACAAAAACTACGTTGGTTTTCAAATTTTTATCAATCCATGTTTGTACTCTTATAAAAAAAAACCATGTATGGGAATAGTTAAACTATCTTAAATTGACCTATTCGAAGTAGAACAGCAAATATTTAAAAACATGAAGAAAACAGAATAATTCTATTTTTGCATACAAAACACTTGATTTACACATAATAACAGTATTTATGCTGATACCAAACAGTTTTCCTTTTAAAAAAATATTTTCCAAGTTCAATAATCTTGTTAAACAAATTTTATTTAAAACTTCTCTATAATCAAAGTTTGGCAATCATAAAAAGCTTCGCAATCATTTACAACCGTTTTATAGATAGCCATCAAACAAATGGTAATTCTATATCATTTCATATCAACAAGCATGAATTTGGAATGAAAATAAAACTCCTATCCATTCCCTTACGCCAAATTATAGAAATTCCCACGATTTCGTTTCATTCATAAAACATTTCCAATCGTTTAAATTATGGGGGTCTCCAAACTACAAATCCGCGGACATTCACAAAACACCTAAACATTTTTGTTTTCAATCCAATATTGCATTCTGTCGACTGCATGTAATATTCATTTTGAATAAAGTCTATTAAATCATTAAAATATTTAAAAATAATTTAGTAAAATTTAGAATAAACACGACTTGTACTATATTTTGTCAGTCAAGGCAAAAATTTCATAAAAGTTAAAATATATGCTGTTATTGGTCATGGTAGTAAAGGAACTGTCAAAATTAGCATACTTTTCAATTAAATAAGTTTACTGTCAATACTTGACTGTCCAAATGGCTTATTGTAACTATTTGACTTACATGACGTCAAAATACGTTATACTTCCCTAGTTTTAAACTTGATTGCAACTTAATCTAATTTTTTATATTAGAAGTCTAAAAGAAAGTTATTAAGTCTAAAAGAGTCTATACTTAAGTGTTCATCTGTGGAACATATTTACATATTTTCATCGAAATATCCAAGATGAAAAGTATTAATATTATTACTTCAGCCGTTCTCAATTTTCGGACAAATTTTACGTTTATTCTACATTCTATCTAAAAATTGGCCTTTGTGTGCCACTTGAAAGATGACCCCTGTGAATCAAATTTTACAATTTTAGCCCTCAGTAAAAAAAAAGTTTAGGTACCCGTTCTCTCAACAATCGTATCATAAAGAATCGCCTTAGGATTAGCAATGAAATTGGTTAATTTGAGTTGGTTTACTGGCATTGACTGTCGCATTTATAAACTGTTACGCCATTACATTAATGCTTTGATTGCTAACATTGGAAAAGGTATAATTCGATCCTCGGAGCTACAGCGGCATATCTCCATTTGAAAAACTTTACAGGGAAGCATAAAAAATACGATTTTGCTTTTATATACAGTAATATGAGTTTAAATCGTGGTTCGATATTTATTTTTATCTTTACAAAAATAAATGCAGTATAACAATTTTAAGTCGTAATTTTTTTTGCTTTTACAGTACGTTTATATCATAAAAAGGGGAAGCTTTTATCAAAGCTATATCATGTACTTAGGCAGGGGATTATATGTTTTAATGTTTTTGTATCTTAATATGAAATGTTTTCTTCTATTTAAGAGTGAGGAATGTTATATATTTATTCTTGAAAACATAATTAAGTTTAGGAAACAATGATGAGTATAATTATTGAATTTTCGAAAGAAAATAAATGAAACTTGCAAAATTTAGAGAGTAAATGTTTGATGTGGAATTAAGTGATGTGTTTGCGCTTTTTTTGTTGAGCACAAATGTTGGTTGTCAGTGGTCTTTGTGACACATTCTGTTACAAAACTTACTTGTTTAACTGTATCTTTTTGCCTTAAGCTCTACAAACACACATGCAGTGTTACGATTTAGTTCGTCTGTACATATTTAGCCTCTTGTCCATTTTTAATCCATAAAATGGAAAGTAGTGATATCGTAGAGATTTCTGTCCGTTTTTTTTCCAACCGTGTTAGTACGTCTGTCTATCTATCCATATTATAAGAATTTTCTGTTGTGAGTATAAAAGTAACATTAAATCAGCTAGTTCATTCAGACTTTGTTGTTGTTTATTAATTTAAGAAACTGCGCATTTACTGCTATTAGACCCTTCTAACGACAGAAAAAACCTTAAGTACCCATTATTTAAAACACAGAAATTATGTAAATTTTATACCTAAATTTATTTTGTTTGAAATATGTTTTTGTATCTAAACCCCTCTGGCTCTGAATAACAGAAATAATCCCATGTATTGTTGTTTGACGGTCAATCTAGTTATATCGAGAAAATGTGGTTATAAGTAATCTTATCACGTTTGGAAAAGAACGTTGACGCGTTTTTCTTTTCTGAGTTTGAAACCAATCGTGCGTTGATCTGTCAGATACACGAGACGGGTAGTGGTTATTTAACAAGAAGACGAGAATTCTTTTTCCGTGGGATTTCAAACCTGTGAGGGATAAGCAAAGTGGATAAAGAGCGAACTTGCTTTCACTTCTTGACATTTAAAGTAAAATGTAATAATCATTTATTAATTTGTTAACTTTCAAAAAAATTATTTTGTTAATGGTTAAAAACAAGTAGGTTTGTAACAGAATCTGTCACTTACCCCGCTTCCACACAACAGTTGTGTTTACAGGTAAAAAGGCGACAAACCAGCATTAATTTTCTATATTAAACATCTACATGCTAAATTTGGCTAGTTTCATTTATTTTATTTCGAAAATTCAATAATTACTACTTATCGTTTGCAAAAATTAATTTATATTTCAAAGAATAAATATGTAATATTCATCGCTTTTAAATAGAATTAAAACATTTTATATCAAAGTACAAAGAATCTCGTAGTGAAATATATTTGACGTCATTTTAAACTGATCGATGTTGCAAAAATAAATCTTTTTATTTAAATTTATTTTTGCAAAAATAAATTTAATTTATTGTCTAAAAGAATTAAAGTTTCTCGAACGATTGTTGCGAATGGCAATAGTGATTAAATTCTAATAAAAATGGCTTCTTATGCTTTTTAAATGAGCATTAAATGTTGCAGTTTTTTTTAAATAATTGAAGTACTTCGAATTCGATTTTTTTTTCTGAAATTTTCAATGTATTCTAATTTCGATGCGCTGAAATTTTGGACGTATCACACTTGTCCGTAGTATTTGTAGTTCGGGCTATGAAAGGGGGTGACGGACAGACAGACAGAAGGACTGAACGATTATAATAACTTCCACTTTTTACGTTATAAACGTAGTGTGGAAGCTAAAATTCGCTTTTATAATTTATATTTTTTAAGCTTGATTTCACTTCATAAGATTAATAGTTATTTTTTTAACGCATTGATTATTGTTTAATTTATTATTATTATTTTAGTTTAATTTGTTAACAAATTTTTATTTCTTTTAACTATAAGATAATGATACCTTACGCATACTAATATAATATTCATATCATAACAATTTGTCTCTCCCATATAGTTAAAATATTCATAAGTTATGTTTTTAATTTTTTTAATAACTTAATCCTAATTTACATGTACATCAAGAAAAAATATTAAATAAAGTATTAGGAATGATAAGATCTTAAACTTCATAACCTCAAGATTGTAGAATATGTAAAACGAGTTAGACTATTAATATTCTAACACCGTTTGAACACGGTGATACTATTTTTTTTAGGATCAAGAATGTTAGCTGCACCTTGAAATATGCATGAAACCAAATTATCATATTTTTTCAATTAAACACGTTCAGTTAAAACCACAAAACTATTTTTTCAAATTTAATTTAAAAAGTGTAAAACTACGCTCTATTTTAGATTTTAGTTGCGATTTAAAATGTTTTAATAAAATGATATGAGATAGATGTTTTTTGTCTTTGATAAAATGTCTTTGATAAAATGTATGAGCAGTGATAAAATATTTAAAAATTGATGTTTTACATGAATTAATTGAATACTTTTTTGCTCGGGTAACCCATATGTATTATTTTTGTTACAAATTTAGAGGAGAGTTAGGACAATTTTTTATTAACTTCTGTATTTTAGGAAAAATACAAGAATTTTAATTTTTTTTTTACAAGATCATTAACTGAACACTCGTTTACTTAAAAAGTCATTCGACAGATGTTAAAACATTACCATATTTTAGTTGCTGAGCATTTTTAACAAGCATGTAAATTTCCCATTAGCCCCCATACGCGGGGTCTAATGGGACAGGGTGCAGGGCTAATGGGACATGGAAATTTTTGTCATAATTAAAATTTCAAAAATAGGAAAATTAATCAGAAAATGACATGAAAATAAAATTTTAAAGCAAAAATCATTTATATAATGTATACATAATGAAAAATTATTTTTTTAAACAATTATTTCCCATTGAAAGGTAAAATATCAAAATTAAAACTCAAAATCGAAGATGCTCCCATATTTTTTGTTGAATCTCTGGAAAGGATAGTTTGTGTAGTTTGTAGTAAGGATAGTTTGTGTTTGTATCTTCTAAAATTTATCCCAAACTTGTCCTCTTTTTTAGGGTACGTGAATTTAAAAATATCGTCTTTATCTTCAAATATCTTATACGGAGTTAATTACTTTCAATTTCAGAAATCAATCCAACGTAATAAAGAATAGTTTTCTTTCTAGAAAAGTTCAGATGTAATTAATGAAATTGCAGGTGAAAAAATGTCATGAACTGTCAAAAAATGACTTGAACTCTTACTTATTATACGACGAAAACAGTTCAAAAGGTTTAAAATTTTTTGGCAACTTGACTGAATAAGATATTAGAGATTTATATAGATTCTTCAAGAGAAGCATACAAATCTAGGTTTATTCGCGTCTCATTTGACCCCACAGTTTCTGTCCCATTAGACCCCACAGTGTTGTTTTTTTATACATGATCCAACACAGAAGCACGTGTATTTCACCACAGTATTTGACATATAATATCGTATTCTATGATATGTCATCTACCTAAAACTATAGTTTAATTCATAGAAAGTTTTTATTTAGTACTTTAAAAGGGAAAAAAAAGAAACACTTTTAACTAACTTTGGATTCTCCCAAACAACAATTATTCTCTCCACTTTAACACATACGTTTAATGGCTGATCTTTGGTTGTTAAAATGTGAAGTCTAACTGTTACAATGCTATAGTGTAGAAATATTTGTAAAAAAGTATATTTCCCCCCGGCTTTAGGCCCCTTGTCTAATTTGCCCTGCGTCCCATTAGTCCCACTCTCCCCTACTAATTAGCTAAAATGAAAAGCTAGCTTTTGTTACATCTATTTATTCATACTAAAACATTTACAGTTTTTTCAACTTATTTTCGACTTTTAGAATTATCAAAAACTTGTTTATTATTAAATAAATCTTTTGTACTAATAGCCTTTTTCTTTATCTTATCGAATATTAAAATATAATATTTTCTTCTTTATAAATTCCCCAAAACATCCAATTAAACTAAAGAATAAAATGTGTAATAAAATATTTTTTATCTTACCATAATTTGTTATTTTATGTATATATTTTGTATAACTACACAAATACTTACATAATCTAAACGTCTGCTGAATGAATATTTGCAGGAAAACTTACTTTAATAATTGAAAAGCGTATGATTATTGTTTTAAAAATAAAAGTGAAAATTTGTGTAAATATGGTTGAATTTACTATTCAAGTAACAGAATTGGACTCTGATTCAAAGAAATTTACAAGCGAAATTACTCTCTTATTTTGTCTTTTAATCCATGAAATAATTTTAAAATATCTGTAACCTGTTGAAAAACGGAGAATATGTAATTTTTTTTTATTTATCGTTTAATTTTGAAATTCCTTCAAAGTGTAAGTATTGAATTGTAAAATTTAAATAGCTGTTTTTATCTTAATACTACTTAGAATCAAGTATGAATGATTAAAAAAATGTAGGTTTCTGTTGTAAAGACCTTAAAAGTTTTTATACATTCATTTATAAGTTGGAAGTAAAATTCATATTAATTTTTG
Source organism: Oedothorax gibbosus (assembly GCA_019343175.1). Lineage (NCBI taxonomy): Eukaryota > Metazoa > Arthropoda > Arachnida > Araneae > Linyphiidae > Oedothorax > Oedothorax gibbosus. The sequence goes on along the minus strand of CM033276.1, from coordinate 8,190,936 downwards.
TTTTATAAACAAATTAAAATAAAATGTATTTTAATCAGCAAGTATTGAATATTTCCTAATATTAGCAAAAAACATGCTTAGTTTTCTAAATTTGAATATTAAGAAATATTTTGAGAATTTTTTTTAAAATTAATTTTTAATTAGCGAACGTAAATAATTTTCAAAAAGAAGTGACAATTATTAAATCATTTATTATTAATTCAAATAAATTTTAGCAAAAATATAATTTAAATAGTTTAATAAGTAATAAGATTTCATAAGCAATTGTACATTTAAATAGCTGTTTTTATCTGAACATTACTAAGAATCAAGTGAGATAGATAAAAATAAAGTGCTGTTTTATTTTGTAAAGTCTGCAAAAGTGTTTCTAAATTTATTTATGAGTAAGAAGTTAACTGCATACATACTTTTTTTCGATAAATAAACTAAAAAATGTATTAATGGGCAAGAATTTAGATGAGTATTGTTTAAAATGTACTTAATATTCTTAATTTGAATATTAAAAAATCTTGTGAAGATATATGCTATTTCTGTTTTTAAAAAATAAATTTTGAATCAAAGAACGCAAATAATTTTCAAAGGGGAGAGGTAAAAATAAATTGTTAGAGCATTAATGTAATTTAAATAATTTTTAATAAAATATATAATTTAAATAACTTAATAGGTAATAAGATTTCATAAACATACCTGCAAATTCAACCACTCCTATCATCCAACAAACTTGTGCCAGCACAAAACTAAACATCTTCTTCGCATCCATCTCCAAATTCAAATAAAAGTTCTTTATACACTCTAAAAGTTAAGTTCGCAACTCCAAAAAATATTTTAATACAAAATCACACCTCTCTAAAAGCAGCACCCGAACACCTAAACCCAACTGACACACTGACTGACAACCACTCGAATATATAGATAGATCTTCACCCCTTGACTCCTTTCACTGAAATGACCAACAACTAAGAACCGAGCACCCATAAATGAAACAAGCAGAAGATTAAATAAAGAACAAAATAAAAGAATAAATAAATAAAAAAAAACGTTTGCAGGCAGTCACCGGAGGTCAGGACTATGTCCATCCATGCCTCAAGTCACGTGATTTAGGCCTAACACTTTCTCCGGGGGGCGTGGCCTAATGCTGTGTAGACCTTGTGAAGGTCTGTGTTTCTTTTTTTTTTCGTAGGGTTGGCCGTGGTAATGAAAGGGAAAGTTTTAAAAGAAGGGTTGCCTGATTAAATGGGTTATCGCCGTTTGGCATGAGTGAGTTTGGCTGAATGGAGTTCGAAAGGGAAAATGGATTAATGTGATAACGACATTTTTTATTTGTTTATTTGAACGTGATGGGTTAAAGAGAGTGGGGTTGCAGTGACATGTCATTATCTCTTCAAGTTTTAGTAGCGAAATTCAATTTCACTCGAATGTAGTCAGAATTTTAAAAAGAATCTTAGTTTTTTAGCACTTCGATATAATTTACCAACAGAGAGAGTTTAATTTATTAAATGCGTGTTAAAATATTTAATTGCTTGGCTAATCCCTAACTTAGCTAACTCTTTCATATATAAGTAACTATAACTTGTTACAATCTTACATTCCAGCTATTTTTAAATATCAAAACAAACATAAATAATTTTTTTGTATTAATCCCCCCAGTAATAATCGTTAATTATTAAAAAGAGTATAGATTTTATGTATTTCTTCACTTATCCAACAGTTAAAAAAATAAATGAAATTGGACTTGATCCTTAAAAAGGAAGCTTTAAAATGTGTCTATGCTGCAGTCATAAAACCGTCATTAATGGTTTGTTGTTACAAGTTGATTAAAAAAATATTTGTTTATTATATTTTACAAATGAAGATCTTGTTATGGAAACGCTTTACCATAGGAATAAATAAAATCAAAATAATTCGCATTTTTTTGTCTTATTTTTCTGATCAAAATATTCCCAAAATGCCCCGACGTTGACAAAGATTTACGTAAATAATTCTTCAAAATAACAAATATAAAAATTTTCATTATAAATTTGAAGTTTATAAAAGGATTTACCCATTAGCGATAACTTTGTGAACGCCATTAACGCCCTTATTTCGGAATAAAAAGGTTAACTTTAATTTATTTAAATTCGTATTTCGTGTAAAGTAATTTGTCACAGATAAATTGTATATCAACCGTCTTTATTCTTCTTATATTTTATTTACTTAGGTAAACAAGTATAACAAGTTTATTTAGATAAACAAGTGTACCAAGTTTATTTATATAATATTATAATCAAGTATAAAGCTCATTTTACAAGTATAAAGCAAATTATTTTGTCAACAATCATTAATGAGTTAAGGTAGTTTAACAAGAATGTAATGATATTAAATTGCTTATTGGTAAAATTAAAGTATCGTTTTTTAGTGCAAATTTACCATTAATTTGAAAGCACCTTTTAATGAATAAAATACAAACGCATTGATTAATAAGATAAATTAAAAACAAGGCATTGTCCATAAATTTTAAGATTAAAAAATTAATTACCAACAAACCAAAAACATGACTTACAAATAATTCGCTTGAAGACATTTCAATACCCTCGGATTAAATCTATATTACATTTGTTTCAGTTTTTTTCTTGTTATATCTCCCAAGGCGATACATATCTGATAAATACACCGGCAGCCTTTCGAACGAAAAACATGCAATCACAGATCGGTGATTCAAAAGGAATAATTCATCACTTTCAAATGAATCGCTAAATGTAAAACAGAGGTCATGACCACAGAGGGACTTCCATTCAAGCTTCTTCCTTTACTTATCTTTTAAAAGGAAGAGGTATAAAGGGAACTTATCCAAAGGATGTGACAGCTTTTTTGCATAAAGCGATTCAAATTTAACTTGTTCGCTCTATCTTATCAAGCCTTGACTTGATTAAAACCTATTTAAGGCATTTTCATCTTTTTTTCTTTCGATTCAGTTGCTCTTTAGCGATGAAGTATTTTGATTTTTTAATTTAGGAATAGATAAAAACCCTCGAACGATTCAGGAGCGAAGAAATGTAACAATAGCCACCATACATTCTACTTGATAGTTTCTTTTGAAATGGTGTTTTTACTGTTTCCGTTCTTGTCTGTTATCATTTTGGAATCGTAACTCTATAAAAATAATGTCTTTCAATATCTTTGAATATCAAGTATGTGTCATTGGAAGAAAGTATTTTTTTTGTGTTTTTAATCCCCTCTTATTTGACTTCGTTCGGTTGGTAACAATAGCAAGGACGCTTTAGAAGACGGATTAAAAAATTCTTTAGTTCTTTAACCTTTAACACTTTGATGCATTCCAGAAGATTTTTTTTTGTCTTATTAATAAGCATATCGTTAATATGTAAAAATCCTTATGCATTCATATGTATATTCAAACTCTTTTTTTTAAATATAAACAATAATATTATTTACTTAGAGATTTAAGGTTATTCAGACTATAAAGTTGAAGAAAAAAAAGTCTTGTTACAGTAATTATCAATCAAGCTATCAATTAAACAACGTGAGCGTTAAACTAACTAAGATAACTAAATTAGTTAAAATGACGATATATCAAACCACAATGATGGTGTAACAACAATTCTCTCCCCACCTCTAATTAAATTTAAAAGTTCGACAAATTCCATTAAATTTATTTTGATACATCCCCAGGGATTAGAATGGAAGAACAAAAATTTTAGGAAACAGTTTCTGCACTGACAAACTTCTTAGATAAAATGTATAACGTTAGCTACTTTGCTCAATATTTCATTTAATATCATATATTGATACTTCTTAGTTTTATTTAAATATATAACACTGTTTTCTTATGTTTAACATGTTTTATGATAAAGCTTTTCTTTTTAATAAATTCTTTCACAGTATTATTTCTTTTATGTATGCGCCACAATATTTTATCTTAGGTATTCACATATTTAGAAATATTTTCACTTTCATTCCTTTATTTCTGTGGGAAATGTTTTAATACATCCCAATTTCTCTCATACTCAATCATAGGTTTTCAAGTTAATTCACAATATTTATCCATACAACTTCCTTACAAGTATTTTTTTAAGTACCCTTCTTTATTTTGATTATTTATTAATTTAAATTCCTTTGCGTGATTGAATATTTTTGAGGGGGATTAAGATGGATACCAACCTCAAACAGCCCAATTTTTTTTATGGTAGCGGAACTTAAATTATACCATTTATAATGTCCAAGAAGTTTTAAACAAGATATTGGCATTTTTGTATATCACAGCTATTTTAGCGACAACTTTCATAATGTTTTGGTTACAAAATAAATACATTAGTTTTTTTTTTAGATTGGCGCTTGTTTACTTTTTCAAATTTTTTTTTAGGGATTCACATATTTAGAAATATTTTTACTTTTATTCATTTATTTACGTGGGAAATTTTTAATCCATCCTAATTTCTCTCATACTCAATCATAGGTTTTCAAGTTAATTCACAATATTTATCGATATAAAACTTCTTCCAATGAAAATATTTTTCGAGATAAAAACTTCATATCGAAAAGCAACATTCCTTCATACCTCCGAAATGCATTCAATTCTCTTCACACTTTGTTCAGTAGCATGTCGTGAAAAGTCAATTCACGCAAGATCAACCAAACAATTCAGATTACAACACAATATCTTCTCGGGAAGGCTTAACTGTTGCTCATCTTCAGACGAACCATTAATATTGTCACAGGCATAGGTCAAAATTCTTAATATCTTTTTGTTTACGTCTAACTTGGAAAATTTTAGTTTTAACTCACATAGTTATAAATAATATTTGTTTTCAATCCATGATATTATTAAAAATTTAAATTTTTTCAAAAAAAAAATGAAAATTAAATTAAAAGGCCATTTTTCACAGACATAAGTAAAAATTCTAAATATCTTTTATATATTTTTCTAACTTGTAAAATATTACTTTTATACAACCCACAGAGGTATAAATGGTTTTTTTCTCCCCATCATATTTTAAAAAGTTATTATTTCTTTTTTCATGCAAGAAGGAATGAAAATGCTTCATGCATTTTCTTCTTCATGCAAGAAAAAAATACAACATTTATATTCTTTAGATAAACATATTTTTCAAATAATTATATATTTGAAAGTATGTTTTGCAAGTAATTTAGAAAAAAAATATCGTTTAACATTTGCTGAGGAGCACTTCAATTTAGTGAAATTTGAAGTTTTAAGCTCTAAAAATATACAATTTTTGTGTGCTATGAATAAACAAGAAAGATTTGTCAAGTTTGTGTAATTAATAGTCCATTCCTATAAATGTTTCATAAGACAAAATATCTTATAAATTTACGACTAAAAAATTAATTTTGTTGGAGCGACGAGGTTAAAATAATGTTACGCATAAATAATATTTCGCCAAACAAGTTTTTAAACACACTTTAATTTTTTAAGTATTAAAAAAAAGTTAAGAAATATTAAAATTAAAAATTAAAGAAATATTAAAATTAAAAATTAAAGAAATATAAAGCATCATTAAACAATCATTTTTGTTATATGCAGTGCTATAAATAACGACATTTCTTAGATGGATTTATGCTCATATAACTTTGATAGGTCGAAAAAGATTATGTATGCTATCTCAATCAATTCATAGCTAATTTTTTATCCATAAATCTACAAAAATTCAACAAAGTATGGATCATTTCGAGTTTCATTAATTCTTTGAATGCCAAACTCAATGCCGTGTAACAGAGTAATTATGAAATCCGGTATATAATCATAAAAAAATATTAGGTAAAAGCCAACAAAAGTAGGAAACGAAAATGCTGTGAATTTTTTAAACTTTGCTTCACGTTAGTAATACGATACAATTAAAAAAAACCATGGAGGTTTTAATATTAATACATTTTATAAAACGTACCGTCGGAAGAGATAAGTTTTACCCTGGATAGCAACTTTGGCTCAACCTTTACTAATATTTTTCTTAAGCCGACCCGGCGGCGCAACGGTTAGGGAGCTAGCCTTTGGGTTCGGGTTCGAATCCCGATAAGGCATGGATGTTTGTGTTTGTCAAGTATATGCGGAGTACGTGCTCGTTAAATCTGTTGGGTCCGAAAGTCCTGTGGGCGGTCATTGCGCAGTTTTCCACGGGTACAGGTCCCTGGAGACTATTTCCCTCCCCTTAAGGGATATGTCTAAATTGTGGAGGTGGCGATAGATGGCAGCATCTGTCTTATATATATGTGTGTGTGTCGTATGCGTCCTTCTTGACGATGGTTTATAAGCGGGTCTTTGTGACCAAGCACACAAGCCTGAAAATATACATGTCTACCAACCAACCTATTTTTCTTAAATATTTTTTTTACTCATGGTAAAGGCAGGGTTGTCACTAATTGAGAAAAGCAAGCACATTTTTAAAGAGTGTATTTAATGAGAAGTTATTATATTGAAAAGCTTTGGCCAAAGTTACCCTACTCGATGGGCAGTATTCGAACTTTGACTTTCAATACGAATTTCCGAATTTGACTGAGACGATTATATTATCTAAAAGCACTCATTTCCCTATAAAAATGATTTTAAAAACAAATTTTCTTCCTCTAAATTTTCAGGATCAACAATTATTGTCAAAGTTTATTATTCAACCATCAATAAAATAGCAATTAAGATGCGTTCACAATTTCACACCTGGCTCAACAGTGTACAGCGAAACGAACTGTGTCATCTTAGACACGTGTGATCAACCAACAATAAGGATTACAATGTAATATCCGCAACAGCTTAGCAGTTAGTCATCTTTAGAATTGCTATTTGAAAGGTATAGCTTCAAAACTCACATCCTCTAAAGTGTTACTAAGATATAGGGTCCAGTCCTTTCATTGACGACTTCGTCCAAATGAATTGGGGTCCGGATGGCCGAGTGGGCTTGGACCATTACGCTAGCAGTCTACGCGCTGTAACGGGTGCGGGTTCGATTCCCGCCTTCGCCCTGGGTGTATATCTCTTTCTCTGTGACAGTAAAAAATTCTTTCTGTGTCTGTCTTGCTTGACGAAGTTTCATAAGCGGGTCTCTGATCAAGCACACAAGCCGGAATATATATGTATCTACCCCCCCCCCCCCCAAAATGAATTTACAATCGACAAAAGTCACGGGAAAAGAACGGGGCCGGACTCCTAAATATTAGGCGTGAGGAGAATGTGAGTTTTGCACAGTTGTAAATATATATCTAAAAAATCTACCCTTTTGCCGGTATAGTTATATCTAAAAAACTTACAATTTTGCTGACAGAAGTTATCCAAAATAACCTGTAAAATAAACTCTATTAGTGTATTTACTTATCAGTTCATCTTTTCGAATATAACTTTAGGCATGATTAAAAATAATAATTTATTAGGTAGCCACACTTTCTTTATAACAGCCATAAAAATTGTAACGAATACTACATTAGAAGTTTAACTAAGGGTGAGGCCGATGCTAAAGTATTCTTTAAACAACTGTTAGAACATATTCATATGCCCCGACTCTTTGTAAAGAGAAATTTAACGCATTATAACTTGTTATTTTTGACGAAAAGTCACTCACCGCTAATGTTACTTTTTAAACAACTGTCTTTCAGTTTTCAATTTTAGTCAAATTGGTTGAACGGTTTAAAAACTGATAGATCATTTGGAATTTAAAACAAGTAGGTTTGTAACAGAATCTGTCACTTAACTCGCTTCCACATATTTGTGTTTAACAGGAAAAAACGCGCCAAACACAACATTAATTCTATATTTAACATTTACAAGCTAAATTTGGCTAGTTTCATTTATTTTATTTCGAAAATTCAATAATTATTACTTATCGTTTGCAAAAATTAATTTATATTTTAAAGAATAAATATGTCATATTCCTCGCTTTTAAATAGAATGAAAACATTTCATATCAACATACAAGGATTCCGTAGTGAAATATATTTGACGTCATTTCAAACTGATCGATGTCGCAAAAATAAATTTATTTTAATTTATTGTCTAAAAGAATTAAAGTTTCTCGAGCGATTGTTGCGAATGGCAAATGTGATTTAATTCTAATAAAAACAGGGCCTTTAGCTATTTGTAATTCAAAGTTTTAAACGCCAAAATTAACATTTTCATTAATCTTCTTTCTCAGATTTAATAATTAGACTTTATCGTTTGCTAAATTTGTTTGAAGTTCGAAGAATAATGATGTAATCTTTTTTAATAAATATTTTTGTCGCCACAATTTCCCATTTACATTTCTTTCGAAAATTCACTTATTTATAGTTTGTTAAATTAATTTACAGTTCAAAAAATTTATAATTTGTACAATTGATGCTTTAAAAATAAAAGCGAAACTTAGCATATTTTTTTCATGCCAAGTTCTCTTTGCATCTTTCTACATACATATATATAGAACCATTAAAAGAACTCTATTGTGATAATACAACAATCCAAACCGAATTTTACACATAAATAAATATTTTTTCAAAAGTGTATTTTTATTTTAACAAAAGTTTCTCGTACGTTTAACGAAATGGCAACAGTGAAAATATTGAATAAAAATGGAATTTGCATGTTATTTCAATGTAGATTAAATTTTTAGTTATTTAAATTTTAAATAAGCTTCTAGTTTAAATTTTTTAATGAAATTTGGCATGTAGCCTAATCTGATTTTTTGCTTCAAAATGACGTATCCCACTTGTCTGTGGGACTTGTGGATGACAACAGTGAAATATAATAAAAAATAAATATTTTTTCAAAAGTGTATTTTTATTTTAACAAAAGTTTCTTGTACGTTTAACGAAATGGCAACAGTGAAAATATTGAATAAAAATGGAATTTGCATGTTATTTCAATGTAGATAAAAACAATTTAGTTATTTAAATTTTAAATAAACTTCTAATTTAAATTTTTTAATGAAATTTGGAATGTAGCCTAATCTGATTTTTTGCTTTAAAATGACGTATCCTACTTGTCTGTGGGACTTGTGGTTCTTTCTGTGAAAGTGGGTGACAGACAGACAGACGGACAGACGGACTGAACGATTATAAAACCTTCCACTTTTTAAGTTATAAACGTAGTGTGGAAGCTAAAATAAGGACTGGTTTTACTATTTGAAAAAAACTTTGGACTGTAAATAGAAGAAATGTTTTAGTAACGATATTTTTTAGTTACGATGTCAGCAAATTGTAATAGTTGAATTACACTATGGCTATGTTTCAAGTTCAACCTACCCCCTTTTTCCTATATTAATTCAAATGTCAAATGAACGCACTTTAGACTTTGTATTTTCCAATTAAATTAAAAAAAACCCACCAATAATGGTTAATTCTGCATTTAAAATATGTTTTTAATGCAAATTTTTAATTGGAAAATGTTATTTTAGGTACTATTGTAACAAAATAAGTATTTTTAAAGAACAACTTAATAAAGAAAAACCTACAATTCAAAATAAACGATCTTTAACAAATAATTATTCTTTTATAAAATACAGTTACTACTATATGTCATTAACATAAGATTTGAATTGCCAAAGACATTTTTTTTTATTGATATTGTTGAATAAAAGTCTCGAAGGCGCATATGCATCGGAATGTTGGTTAACCACTGGAATATACCCCGGAATACATCTCTTCATTGAAAAAATTATTCTTACAAACTCACGAGTTTATAATTAAGCGACAAACACAGCATTAATTCTACGAGTATATTAAACATTTACATGCTAAATTTGGCGCTAGTTTCATTTATTTTATTTTAGAATGTATTTTACTTTTAAATAGAATGAAAATATTTCATATCAACATTCAAAGAATCTCGTAGTGAAATATATTTTACGTCATTTCAAACTGATCGATGTCGCAAAAATAAATTTATTTTAATTTATTGTCTAAAAGAATTAAAGTTTCTCGAGTGATTGTTGCAAATGACAATGGTGATTTAATTCTAATAAAAATGGCTTCCTATGCTTTTTAGTGAGCATTCAATTTTGCAGTTTTTTAAATAATTGAAGTACTTCGAATTCGAATACTTTTCTGAAATTTTTAATGTATTCTAATTTCGATGCGCTGAATTTCTTGACGTATCACACTTGTCCGTAGCATTTGTAGTTTGGACTATGCAAGTGGGTGACAGGCAGACGGACTGAACGATTACAATACCTTCCACTTTTTACGTTATAAACGTAGTGTGGGAGCATATTTTCGCAATATAATTTTAAAAAAAACAGGAGAAAAAGTACACTTTGTTTTTACGAAACAACTGTCAAAGTGACAACCAAATAATTCCAGGTGGTACAGAAACAAACCCTTGCTAATTAAAAAAAAATATTGCGTGGATCATTTTAAAAATCTTGTCAAAAACATATCATAAATCCTTACTGCTTATTTCTACAATGACCATCTCTTATCTCGCCACTAATTCCTGGTGGTTCGGCTGCGTCAGTAAGAATGTGTTATAATATAAACTGGATTAACGTGTTTGGGGCTATCAGAAAATTGGGAATGCCTTTGAATATTGCCGTGAGCAGGTAAACTGCAGTACCTACTCAAATGACCTGGACCTTTGTTGTAAGAATTCAAAAACCTTAACATACAAGAAAGTATACTAAATGACTGATTATTTCAGGGCAAAAATGGTTCAATTCATTGCTGTGGTTACTGCAGTTTAACTACTAACGTCAAACTTGCAGTCAAAGAGAAAGTTTAGTTCATTGACGATTGTAAAAGATTTGTTAATCCTCATTTAATATTCGGATTAGGATTTTGATGGGATACATAAAATAACAACTCTCTGTGGTTATCAAATGTGTGTGATTTATAACATAATTATGCATCAAAAGTTTTGTGTCGGTTATTAAATATGTTTTTAGTACGTGCAAAGCCTTGAAAAACAGTTTTTTTTCTAATGTTAATAATGGTAGCAATGTTTTAATACCTTTTATGCCTATATAATTTTGAAAAAGTGATGGTGTCCTGTGATAACTTAGAAAATAAGCCTTTAATGTACTATAATATAGGTATAAATAACTGGTCTATAATAAAAACGTAGCAATCCTTCTTTGAGACTTACTTCATTTAAAGTAAATATCAACTAATGTCTTGCTAAACTTAATTTGAGAGTTCATTTAGCTAGAATGATTTTAAATAAAATTATTTCCTTTTAATAACAACAAAGTGATGTTTACATGTTCACAATCAAGCTTGCTTGGAGCTAAAATCAGTAGAAAATTAAGCTGTTGCATTGAAGACTATTTTCAAAAACATTCATTCTAACGAAATAAAGCTGGCATTGAATTTTCAGAAACCAACAATTACTATCAGTGTTCTGATCGTGTACTTATAAAATATTTAAGTCTATCAAATTAATTTTGTTATGACAAAGGGTCCTTTATATTACTATATATAAAATGTACTAAATTATATAACTAAGTAGTTGAGCAAATACTTTAAACAATTTTAATTATTGATAATGATTTTTTCTTTCTTATTTCAGAACACTGGGAGATCTTATTTTACTAGTGAAATATCGTTTATATTTTATAACATGATTCAGAGGAGATACAAAACTTCCATGTATGAAAAACAAGGATTTTCATTTAAAGTAAGTACAATCAATTCAACCTATCAATATGAAGAAGGGGGGGGGGGGGGCATAACTAAAACCCATCCAGTAATAATATATTTTTATAAAAATAACAGTGTATTTTACTATATAAGTTTTCTTTATGTAAATACTTTACTTTTTAATTCGTTTTGTGAATATGTTAAATCATGTTAAATTGTTAAATCAACTTATTTAAACTCTTCTTATCTTACAAGGTTAGAAATGTAACATGATAAAATGATTTTAGCTTCCACACTACGTTTATAACGTAAAAAGTGGAAGGTTTTATAATCGTTCAGTCCGTCTGTCCGTCTGTCTGTCCGTCTGTCTGTCACCCACTTTCACAGAAAGAACCACAAGTCCCACAGACAAGTGGGATACGTCATTTTAAAGCAAAAAATCAGATTAGGTTACATTCCAAATTTCATTAAAAAATTTAAATTAGAAGTTTATTTAAAATTTAAATAACTAATTTTTTTTTATCTACATTGAAATAACATGCAAATTCTATTTTTATTCATATTTTCACTGTTGTCATCCACAAGTCCCACAGACAAGTGGGATACGTCATTTTGAAGCAAAAAATCAGATTAGGCTACATGCCAAATTTCATTAAAAAATTTAAACTAGAAGCTTATTTAAAATTTAAATAACTAAAAATTTAATCTACATTGAAATAACATGCAAATTCCATTTTTATTCAATATTTTCACTGTTGCCATTTCGTTAAACGTACGAGAAACTTTTGTTAAAATAAAAATACGCTTTTGAAAAAATATTTATTTATGTGATATAATTCGGTTTGGATTGTTGTATTATCACAATAGAGTTCTTTTAATGGTTCTATATATATGTATGTAGAAAGATGCATATAGAATTCTAACTTGGCATAAAAAAAATATGCTAAGTTTCGCTTTTATTTTTAAAGCATCAATTGTACAAATTATAAATTTTTTGAACTGTAAATTAATTTAACAAACTATAAAAAAGTGAATTTTCGAAAGAAATGTAAATGGGAAATTGTGGCGACAAAAATATTTATTAAAAAAGATTACATCATTATTCTTCGAACTTCAAACAAATTTAGCAAACGATAAAGTCTAATTATTAAATCTGAGAAAGAAGATTAATGAAAATAGTTAATTTTGGCGTTTAAAAATTTGAATTACAAATAGCTAAAGGCCCTGTTTTTATTAGAATTAAATCACATTTTCCATTCGCAACAATCGCTCGAGAAACTTTAATTCTTTTAGACAATAAATTAAAATAAATTTATTTTTGCGACATCGATCAGTTTGAAATGACGTCAAATATATTTCACTACGGAATCCTTGTATGTTGATATGAAATGTTTTCATTCTATTTAAAAGCGAGGAATATGACATATTTATTCTTTAAAATATAAATGAATTTTTGCAAACGATAAGTAATAATTATTGAATTTTCGAAATAAAATAAATGAAACTAGCCAAATTTAGCTTGTAAATGTTAAATATATAATTAATGTTGTGTTTGGCGCGTTTTTTCCTGGTAAACACAAATATGTGGAAGCGAGTTAAGTGACAGATTCTGTTACAAACCTACTTGTTTTAATACGATTAAAACTGAAGAGGAAATGAATATATGTATAAAAAACTATTAAAATTTATTGCTTCAATTTTTGTTATAAGAGCTTTTTACATTTTTTTCACTCATATTTAATTTTTGAGGAAATAAGAAATACAATTTAATTATCTACATCGATTTACTTTTTTTAACGGAGTTGTTAGGTAGCTACATGAGGACAATTAGTGACTATTCTCTTAATTTCTAGATGGGGTCAAGTACCTTCGTCAAGGTTTAGACAGTAAGATTTTTTTTGTTAAACAAATAAAGGTAAAGCATGCATCAAAGCATGAACCACAGAACATGTATACACTGTAGATCAATAAACAAATTGTACAAACAATTAGATAATTAAAGGACAATAGATTAATACAAAGTTTCCAAAAAAAAGGGCGAATAAGAAATGCTCATAAGATTTAGTGTAAACCATTATCATGCACAAGGCGTTATTTTATTTATGGTTTTTGTTAGGAAATCTATGGGATGGGGTGGGGCTACGTCCAAGACAGAACCTGCAAAAGTGTCCTCTGTGGCATAACACCTTAACCCACCACTCGTCAATATAATTTAATGAGCCACACCTTAAAAAAGTGATTAAAACTCACATTTCAGTTTAAAAAAATATCATCAAAAAACTATCCCCGTTTTTCTTTCCCAATCAAGTTATTTGCAATAAAGAAATCCAATTAACGGCATGCGGTGAAGTGTGAACACCCCGGCGGAGAGTCATCAAATATAAACTCACTCGAAGCGGTTTTCTTTATTAACAAGGGTCTCTTTGTTTGCGTGTCTTGGTAATAAGTAGCCAGGATGAAACATTGCTGCACTCTGTTAGGAATTTAGTATAGTAATAAGTAATGACTTAAAAGCACAAGATAGGTCCTGGTACGCTTAAATTCCGAAATTTTTCTGTTTTTTTTAACGCTTACAATGATTACTATTTACTATGATTGATTGATTTAAAAATTATTATTATTTGTCTTTGTTTTTGAATATTCGAATTATCTTGGTTTTTGTTACTAATATAATTTAACAATGGAACTTCGCTGTGAGACAATAATGTTAAATAATAGTTTTAAAGTGATAGTTTTAGGTGTTATGGTATTGCGTAGGGTGTGTTGTCATTTCAATTGAAGATCTTGTTTCCTGATGGGGTTAAGTCAAAACTTTCCAAAATTAACTTACTGAGTAAAAATATGACAGCATGTGTTTTACAATGTATTTCAATAAGTATAGTAGAAGTTTCAAAGAGTGTTAGAATAGGGGGAAATGATACTTTCCTTGAATTCAATAGTAAATCTTATTTAACAAAATCGCACTTTTCAAATAAAGAAAAATCTGGACATAACGCCATTTGGAAACAAGCTCTTCACTTCTAGTTCACATTTTTATTACGAGTATGTTTCCAGAATTTCAGATATCGTTGAACAAAATTAAGTGCTTCATACAAAATGTTATGGGCATAAAAAATCAATCTTCGTTTCTCATGTGTGTGTGCTCGGTCATTAGAAAAAAATCGAAAAACGCTAAAAATTTTAAAATGAATGAAGCTTTGAAATTATTAAAGTGAACCTGTAGCCGTTAGATAATTACTTTTATTTTAATAATGATGTCATAATAATGATATCTTAATCATAATTATTTTCATAATATCTGAAATACATCAAGTATCATTTAATGTATTTTAAGAAAAGAACACCCCTCCAAAAAAATAATAAATAAAGTGGAGTAATATTTAAAGTACGAATTTGAAAAACTTTGAAATTGTAGAGTCAATGAAAAATTTCATTTAGTTTCAACGCAAAATTTTAGTACTATTGTAAAACTAAAAATAGCTTATTTGGGGAAAAATAAACTTTGACAAAGGATGTTAAAAATGCAACAATTTTTTTTTCAGAACAGTGTAACATTTAGCATTCTCAGAGACAGTTAACAAATGATTTTCTTATTTGTCACGACATTTATTTGAAAACATACAAGACTCACAAATGAAATCTCAATGTCACATGCAAAGAAACGAAGACCACCATGAAACGTAATTTAAAAAATTGTAGTCCGAACATTTTGCTAGACATCCACCAACTATAAAAAATGAATGAGGGTACTTCTCGAAACACTCAATAACTGTTATAAAGACATCAAAACCACAATTCAAAAGAACCACACAAGCGTACAAAAAAAATTCATTCCAACATTCTGCAAAGGCATCACGTAATTTTGTAGTGAGGTGAATCTTAAGAAAAATCGTCTGAAAAACTGAAACAAGCTAGAAGAAGCAGCGCGGAGACCACTCAACTTTTCATTTCTGGCTTGACAGCTTGGCGAGGCTGATTGGTTGAATGGCGATACATAAAAGCATAGAATAAAGAAGAAGATGGAGATGCGCTGCAAGGGAAAAACCAATACAAAAACCAGTTTGTTAAGTGAAGCCATCGATCGTATTTGTAGTAAGCCCAAACAAACGTTCTTGGAGAGCTATTTGGCGCTATTCTAAAATGAATTCTAAATGAATGAATATTCAAAGAAGATTTACTACATCGACTTGGTGACTCTGCAATATAATATACTAGCAAATTTATACCCGTTCTTCGCACGGAATAAAATAATATCATATAGATTCCAAATATGTGTACCATATACCCTGTTATAGGATCATAAACTTATTATTGTTTCCACTCGTTATAAATTATAAAATCCCGTTTCATTGCCTTAAAATTCCAAAATGAAAAATACGCTATAAAATGCAATCATAAATGTCATCACAATTCCCTCATAAATACATGAAACCTTTTAGCTCATTTGGCCTCGTTTTGGGAAATAATTTGGCGAGAAAATAGATATAGCTACCCACACCCATTATACAGCTCTAACACAATGACCTTCGAACAACCGACCAGCTTATAAATTATTTATAAAAGAAATCGCCTATTTGGCGAATTTTAGTTAATAATTTGGCGAGTTTGGCAACGTCTTTGGCGAAAAAATAAAGACATAAAACATTAATAGCTCTAGTGCGATGGCCTTTATTAACCATCATAGTTCAGTAATAGCTTAACTATACATTTAATTGCTTAAATATGCATACATGCAGTCAACAGAAAAATCAATGAAAAAATCATCAAATAAACCCACAATAAAATCCGGGAATGAAGACTGGCGGAATTACGTCACTTGAAACATGTCAATTATTTTTCAAATAATGAATTTAGTTTCTGAAAGTAATAGCAAAAGAATAAAATAAACATTTTGAATTTTAAATGTTTTCGTTAAAAGTTTTATTTAATTTTTTCAGCCGATGGCATCAGGAAAGAGAAAAAATGATCGGATTTGAGCGAAAGTGGTGTTTTTTTTTCAGAAAATTCGAATTTTCTCTAAAAATGGAACAAATATGAAAAATCTAAGGCTCAGGTGCACACGTTGGTATTAAAGGGAATCTATCTTGAAAATTTCGAATTTCTGAGGGCAGTATAAGTAGGTCTTTTACGATCCGAATACAAACACACAGACACACACATATATACTCTTTCTTTTATTATTATAGATACAGAGTCACGCCTTTTACTCTACAATTACAACTATAATTACAACGCCTTTTTTGCCTATGAAGGTAAGTACTGCAATCTTGTGTAAATTCAGATATCGTACTACAGCCTAAAACTGCTCAAATAGCCTTTTTAGAATATCGTGCAAAAAAACTCACTTTTTCAAATCAATAATCGTGGCAAAAGTAATGCTTTGAACGAAATTGTGTTTCAAAGTTACTTTCACGCACTGGTGCGACAAAGTAAATAAGAGCATCTGATTGGTGTAAAATTCTTTATTTGAGCGTAATATTTTATTCGGCGGCTTTGTGATTTGTGTACAATTCTTTATTTGAGCGTGATTCTTTATTTGGCGTCTTATTTTCAATGCCAATCTGAGAAATACTTTTTGCACGTGATTTTAAAATAATCATTAATATAAATAATCACCTTCAAATCATTTGAACGTGATAATAAAATAATTAATAAGCCAATCAATAAATGCCAATTTAATAAATACTTTTTTTTTGCACGTTATTATAAAAAATAGTGTATGACAATACGTTGAAAATAGCATTTTTTAAACTCGTGAATTTATTCAACTCGTTTAAAAAAGCCTTACTTTTTACACTAGAAGCATAAATAACTATTTTTTGAAACTTAATCAATGCTTTTTAAGGAATTAAATGATGCGTTTCAGCATGGACTAACATTGAATGAGCGGTTTGTTTGGGTTTACTAGGATTGCATGGCGACTTTCTGATGGCTTCACTTTGTTTCTCACCAAACACCTCCATCTTCCATCTTCTTCTTAAGTTTGTGATGGCGATATATAAAAGAGGAGGGGAAAAACAAGATGGCGTTTTCAATAATGGCGATTTTTTTTTTCTTCGGCGATGGTAAGTAAACAAATAAAAGGGAAAATAAAATTAAAGTAAGAGCAGGGATGGTGTCCCGTGTCTGTCGCTCTGCATAACACACGACCGACGCCCATTACTCGGATATGATAACATTTTAGGGTTGTTATTTTTACCTGTTATTCATTTATAGCAAGGCCTGTTTTAAGATGAGGTCCTCTTCTTCACCAAAACGTTAGTGATAACCTTGTTAAAGAGATTCTACACTCTTAAAACAAAAGAGTAAAATTCACTCCTATAGGGGAAGTGCATTTTCGGCACCGGAAAGGAGGGGAAATTAACTCAGATTTAGTTAAAACCGCTCGTTTTAAGAGTGTAGGACGTAGATTGTTTTCTTTTATTTCTTTTACCCACTCCGCAAAAAGAGTGAAATCCACTCCTATAGGGGAAGTGCATTTTCGGCACGGAAAGGAGTGGAAATTAACTCAAACTGAGTTAAAACCGCTCGTTTGTTTTAAGAGTGTATTTACCTTCTGAACGTAGACTCGGCTTTTTCCATGACTTATTTCCCAGTTTTTCCAGCAATAACAGTAAATTAAAAAAAAATAATAATGCATTTTTTTGATATTTTGATTGTTTCTTCATTTGAGAAGGATTTTAAGACCATCTCTTCAAAAATTAACTTAATTCTGAATTTTTAAACTATTATATACAAAAAAAAGATTAAATTTAAATTTTATGAAGAGAAAACAACATTACAATTTAGCCCATTTCCAGGCCACTCGGAAGGTTAAAAAAAATTATTGCTTATCTTAGATTTCAATTAACTGTTTTCTTATGTGAAAGAATAAAGGTTTAGAACGTTCTAATAAAACGAAATTTGTGTTGCTTATACTTCTAAACTACGTTACTAAAGAAAAGTTTTGATTTATTTTTAAGCTTTGTCATTTTCTTCCTCTTTTATTTTACTGTTAACTTTATTTTTACTTTTTTTTACTTGTCTGCGATTTTTGAAAAAGATAATAGGTGGATGACACACAGAAAAATACCTTATAATACAATTGGCATGTTTTAGGTATTGAGTTTTAACAGAGTGGCAAATGCCAAATGAATAAAGTCTTTGTATAGCCTCGATTGGTAAATCCAGGTCACTTGGGAACAAAAGACCAATCTCAGCACTGATCGCAGGAAATTCAGCAATGAAAGCTGGAAGGAATTTCGTCATCTGAAACAACCCATTTATAAATTTAGTAAACATAGATGTAATAAAAAAACAGAAACCTAATACAACTACTATCAATGTTTAGCATACATATATCCAGTAAGCTGCAATTAAAGATTACCTGGCGTGGAATTTTTTTCTCCGTTCACAAACGTGTTCGGAATAATTAGGAGATCTTGGCACTTTTCTTGCGTGCTTGGCGAACTTTGAGTGCCTCAAGTGCTGAAAATGCCTCCACGCGACGTTGAACCCAAAAGAACTCGCAGTCATTATTAAAATAGGATCAAACGTCATGTCACGTATGAGCTGTCGCTAAATCAAAATAGTATAATAGTCAAGTTTACAAATTTATTAGAGTAATCGTTCTATTCAATGCATTGTTAAAGCGTTGAAATGTGAAATGAATATTTTTTGTTTGTAAAAAAAATATTCATCTTTCAAAATTGTGAATTAAAATGTTAATGTTTGAACATTTAATCATCCGTTTTATATTCGAATAAATTTAATTGGTTTTATGTGTAAATGTTTAAAGCAACTATAAATTTCAGTTAAAAGTAAATTAAAAAAAAAACACCTTAAAAACACCTTTTTGCCTTGATATATAATTCTTATATTTATCTTGACATAAGATAATTCATTAAATGGGTCGTATGGGTGGCACAGGTCATGTTTCACGTCGTGGATGGCAACAGCTCAAACGGTTTGTTTTTTCATTTGTTTTCTGGAATTACTTTTGTTTTGGTATTCGAAAATGAGTTTTTCAAACAATATTTTACTTGTTAAATTGTTTAAATGATAACTCTTTCTGTGCTGTTGGTTGTTTTATTAAAGAAAGCTTACATCGAAAGAAAAGTTTTTTTCATCGGTATCGGTCATTTTGAGAGTGAAATCGAAGCAAGCAATAAAATCGCAGTATGCAGAAAAATGAAAATAAGAGCTTTACATCGTCTAAAACATTCCCATTATTACACGTTTACATAATAAATAAGATTTTAGAAATCAATTAGAACAAATAAATGGTTCTAAAAGAATTTTAACTTCGAGAGAAAAATTTACAAACAAAAATTATTAAAAAATGGTTCAGTGGAGTTTGACATTTTTTTGCTGAAATCTGGATTATTTTGAATGTACTGGGGACTAAAGTTTCTTAATTATATTTATCTATATATATAAAAGGCGAAGTCCTGACTGACTGACTGACTCACGTATCAACTACTAGCCAAAACCACTGGAGGTACAGCTACCAAATTTTAGGAAAATATTTTTTTTATATCGTAGGCGGCATTTAAGAAGCAATTTTTCGAAATTCGAACACAAACGGGTGTAAGAGGGCAAAATGTGAGCCGATTTCTCCATAGGAATAGCATTGTAAGATAAGAATTTATGCTTTTTATTTCAATTTAAAGAAATTTCAGCGCGTTCAGCGTGAACGAAAATTGAGTATAAATACACATAAGAGCACGTGAGTTTAATTTGTATGATTGTTATTTGAATATTATTATTTTATTTTATTTATTGAATTTAAATCTTTTGATTTTTTGTTAATCTGTTTGATTTAATAGATGTTTACAAATGGTAAGAAATGAAGATATTTTTACAATGTCTCATGACAGTAAACGCAATAACTATTCTATATCTGATGAATACTTCTAAGAAAGTGTCGATTTTCTCTACGTATAGCGTATGTACTTTATGTTTATGAAACAGGTAATTTGGTACAGCTATGATATAATGACTGATTGAATTTGGCATTGGCGGCTTTTGGCGAAGTTGAAAATTTAACGTAGGGTAGCTATTCTCATACAGTTAATGTAGTTTGAATTATCGTCGCACTAGAGATACTCACGAGGGCTATTGGAAACGGGAGTCGTAATTTAGAACCACAGTCAAGTTACGAGCCGACCCAATGCAATTTTTAAGGGCGACATCGTACGCAGCGTTGGGAATTTGGAGGATATTTAAAGTGTCCTTCCTCTACACGGGGTATTATTCTTCGGACATTTTTTCTTTTAGAACAGAAATGATATAATGGCCGGTATCTGCGATTTAAAGCAACGGAAATGCCCAAGTGTGGTAAACATCCCACTTCATATTTCATGCCACTAGATAAGTAGAGCAACCCCTAAATTAAACTTTCAAGCTCGCAAAAAGTCGCCAATGAAGAGACCGATCATAAAATAATAGCTATACCCTACTTTGTAAAAAGTGAATAGTGTATCTTCCTTCGCCCAACATCAGTACAGAAACAGCTTATGTGAGTCAGGGGAGTTAATGTCGTGTGTTTATTTAAAGTTACTTGATATTTTAGAAATATGTTTAAGCCAGATTAGTACCTTATCCGGTAGAGAAAACAACCTTACAATTTAGCCCATTTCCAGGCCACTCAGAAGGTTAAAATATAATTATTGCTTATCTTAGATTTCAATTAACTGTTTTCTTATGTGAAAGAATAAAGGTTTAGAACGTTCTAATGAGACGAAATTTGTGTTGCTTATACTTCTAAAATACGTTACTAAAGAAAAGTTTTGATTTATTTTTAAGCTTTGTCATTTTCTTCCTCTTTTATTTTACTGCTAACTTTATTTTTACTTTTTTTTACTTGTCTGCGATTTTTGAAAAAGATAATAGGTGGCTGACGCACAGAAAAGTCCTTTATAATACAATTGGCATGTTTTAGGTCTTGAGTGGCAAATGCTAAATTAATAGTAACTAATTCCAATTTTCCTTGATATTAAATTTAAAGATAATCATTTAAAATAAAGTCTATCATAGAAGAATACAGGGTGGCCCAGCGGGTAGTGTTTGAAACAAATGAAAAAATAAAAACAAATAAGAGACATGAGAAGAATTTAATGACGTTTATTGAATGGACATATTGGGCAATTTATGATAAAGAGGTTCGAAGTGCCCGCCATCTTTAACAAGGACGGCAGTTAGGCGGTTCTCGAATCCAACCATACTCCATACTCCTTACC
The DNA here is from genome assembly GCA_019343175.1 of Oedothorax gibbosus. NCBI lineage: Eukaryota > Metazoa > Arthropoda > Arachnida > Araneae > Linyphiidae > Oedothorax > Oedothorax gibbosus. Next base: position 8,169,175 of record CM033276.1, on the reverse strand, counting down.
CATACCTTCCTCCTTCCTCCATACTCCTGCCATACTCCTTTTGTTTGGCCAATTCTTTTTGTGGAACTTCTCACAAAAGCTAAAAAAAGCTTTCCATAAAAAGAATTGGTCATACAAAAGGAGTATGGAGGAAGGAGGAAGGTATTTGTAAGGAGTATGGAGTATTTTTGTATTCGAAAACCGCCTAACTGCTGTCCTTGTTAAAGATGGCGGGCACTTCGAACCTCTTTATCCTAAATTGCCCAATATGTCCATTCAATAAACGTCATTAAATTCTTTTCATGTCTCTTATTTGTTTTTTTTTTCATTTGTTTCAAACACTACCCGCTGGGCCACCCTGTATATAGTAACACCACGAATTTACGTCATTTTACGTGGACATAAAAACTTTTCCGTCGTGACCACACACTCTTCAAAATATAAAGACCACCCTCATAGTATAACATTCACACATGGATTGTTCATTTGTCATAATGAAACCATGCGTAAGTTTTATAAGTATTCCAACATTGGTCACTTGATTCATTAGGACGCATCTACTGTAATTAGGTAGCTTCTGGGAGTGAGATTCAAGTTGGTATCTTGTAGATTTGAAATCGTAAATGATAAGCAGATTGGTTATTATCTGAAGCTCCGTTGAATAATTTTTCAATTTGTCATTCTAAGTATCCGATTCTTAGTAATGAACATGACAAAAAATGTGTCAATGAAACTGAAAAGAAATTATAGCTTTAAAAACGCTTTGTCCAAAAAATAAAACAATAAAAAGGACTAATATAATTTGGCTTTTGTTTACTTAAATATTTTATTATGAAATTATTGATTAAATCTCTCGGTCGTGGATATTTTTCAACAAAAAATTGGCTTGAATATTAACTACACTCTTAAAACAAAAGAGTGAAATCCACTCCTATAGGGGAAGTGCATTTTCGGCACGGAAAGGAGTGGAAATTAACTCAGACTGAGTTAAAACCGCTCGTTTGTTTTAAGAGTGTAAAGCGCTATTTTTTCAAAAGAATTATCATTAGCATCCGACAGATACAAAGAACCAGTGTACCGAACTTGAAGTCTGTAGCTTTTTCTTTTAGTTTTTTCAGCAATACCTTTAAATTAAAAAATATATGTATGGCAGCTCTCCTTTGAGCATGCGCATGCAAACCTTATTATGACCTTCGACAGGTACTAGGGACACGTGTACCGTACAGCTCTTTTTAGTTCGAGCTGTAGAATGGATTCAGACAGACAAGACAGACAGACTGATACATATTTGAAACCACAACGTTTAAAATTAGCACTCTCCAAAACGTATAGAATACACAAAATCTTCATTTCGGATTTTCAACCTCATCTCTCTCGCAATACTTTCATTACCGTCTTAATTTAGAGCCACAGTCAAGTGACGAGCCGACACCTGAGTAGTCACCCAATGCAACTTTTAAGGGCGACATCATACGTAGCGTCAGTGGTTTTTGGCTGCATTGGCCGTTTCGAGATCGGCAGTAATTTTGACGATGCCCAGACCCGAATCTGGGACCTATCGCATGCAAGGCGGACGCCTTTACCGACTGAGCTCCCCAGTCCTGTCGAGTGGTCAAATATGGAGTGGAATATTTACCACATTTTGGGCATTTTCGGGTGTAGGAGTGCAAATAGAAGCTGGAAAATTATATCATAGCAATTTTGACAATATTAACAGGGCCTTTGGGAAAGCCCTCTAACTACTGGAAGGTCATGGATACAATCGGATTACTTTTCTTAAAATGCTTATATTAGAATGAGAGGAAATTATAATATCGTAATGGAGTGCTGACCAGTGGAAACAGGATCAATTGGTACAAAATAAAAGTTTACATAAATAAAAATCACCGTTATTAAGGGTACACTCTTAAAACAAACGAGCGGTTTTAACTCAGTCTGAGTTAATTTCCACTCCTTTCCGTGCCGAAAATGAACTTCTCCTATAGGAGTGAATTTCACTCTTTTTCGGAGTGGGTAAAAGAAATAAAAGAAAACAATCTGCGTCCTACACTCTTAAAACGAGCGGTTTTAACTCAGTCTGAGTTAATTTCCACTCCTTTCCGGTGCCGAAAATGCACTTCTCCTATAGGAGTGAATTTCACTCTTTTGTTTTAAGAGTGTACACCCGTGCTACGCCGGGTTTATAAAGCATTTCATATTAGGTAATTAAAAGTTAAAAATTATGAAGCATTTCATGTGTTATCCCCGTACAGTTTAACCAAGAATAAATTAATTTCTTATTACCTTGAAATTTTCATTGAACCAAATCCATTGTACGGAGAGATACGGTAAATCAAATGGGTGGGACCCGGTTGATCGAGAGTCTGTCGGTTAAAACACGTCCCACTCTTGTACTTATAAATTCATCCATAAATCAATCGATTCGATAGAGGTAAAATAAATTCTTTCACATCGTTGTTATTAAGGTGCGAATACGTTTTTTGGGGTGTGCGAAACTCAATGTGCATATCATGTTATTCTAGCTGAATAATGCAAGAGGGCCCCGATAAATATGCATGGGCTTCTATGGCGGAAGACAAATTATAGATGATTCCAATTAGGGTTTACAAGGACTTCGTGCAAGCAAGTTCAGTATTCCAGTTTTTTATGCATAGTTATAACGATACTTTGGTTGTTCATTGTATTGTATAATTTTTAAGTGATGGGTTTTGTAGTGATAGATCCCAGTGGCGGAGAACAACTAGGGGTGTGTAACACAAAACGACTTTCACAATTAACACCCAATAAATCAATACATTTAAAGAAAATTATATATCCTTTAAGCCTTTTAGGGTATACATATATCTTTTAGAATAAGGTCATTTCAAGAACTTAAAAAGTTCTATGGTAACTACCAATTGCGCAGGTATGATTTTTCCGAAAACCTTATTATAACGACGTCCTACAGGTATTAGGAGCTTTGTACTAATTTGAAGTCCGTATAGATAGCTTAGTTCAAACTGTAGAGTGGTTTCAAAACGGAAATATGGACCAATGTTCAAAAACCACATTTTTAGAATCGGCACCCTCAAAACGTGTTGAAAACCATAAAATCTCCAGTTCGTATTATCGACCCCATTATTTTCAGTGCCTTAGATTTTATATTATGAAATTGAAAGTAAAAATCCTGCTTAAAAAGGGGCCCGGATGGCCGAGTGGTTTGGACCATTAAGCTAGCAGTCTGCGCAGTGTACCGGTGCGGGTTCGATTCCCGCTTCGCCCTGGGAGTACTTCCTTTCACTGTGACAGTAAAAATTCTTTCTGTGTCTGTCTTACTTGACGAAGGCTTATAAGCGGGTCTCTCATCAAGCACATAAGCCGGAGTATATATGTACCCTACCCCCCCCCCCTGCTTAAAAAGATGGTATATCAGATAGACCTAATGCATTAATTTGAAATTACAAAATCTGTTAAACGTTAAAGTATTGCATAAAATGTTATATTGTTTTCGCAAGATATAAAAAATTTCCTCATTAAATTGGTTTAGTTTTGTTGTCTTTACAATTTGATTTATTTTTTGTGGTAAAAGGCTTAAATGCTAAACACTAAAGACTCTCCTTTCAGAGTTTACGATGGTTCTTTGATATTCTCTATTTTCACCTTTTTTGTAATAATTGAGGTAAACTGATGAAGAAACTGTCCTTTTATCTGGTTATTACTTTAATACTTTCAAACTTCTGGCTTGTGTATCCTAAAATATAAATTTTGTTCTGGTAATAATCATTACTACCGACGAAAATTTCAGATCCTTTTATTAAAATTTTCGCAAAACTTATTTAGTTCAAATTTCTTCAACAAACTTTAAATTTAATTTTGAATCATACTTAAATAGTTGCAATTTTTTTATTTGTATAATTTTCATTTCGTCTTTTAAATGGACCATTATGAGAGAAAGCAAATCCTAAAAAATTTAATTTAAAGTATTTCCGTTTATGAGAATTTCCCATAATCTTACAAATATTTCATTTAATGCGATTAAAAGCAACTACAATTTGCTCTTTAAGAATTTAATATCTCTGTGAGTAAAAGTGAACTTATAGCAGCGTGACAATAGGATCATGTAAGAATCTTGTAAATCTTCTTGTTTTCACGCTATAGAGTCATAAAAAACATTTTAAATACATTGTTTACAAATAGGTCTTCAAATATCTAATAACAAATGAGGCTTGGAATGCTAATCTTTATGGTTCTTTCAGAACTTCTTTGTTTTTTTTAATGTTTTAAAATGTTTCATTTTAGAAACTTGCCATACCATACTGTCATTAAAATAAGTTTTATTTTAACCATGAAGACACAATGTGGCATTGCCGTTCTCATGCGTTGTCCTTCCGTGGGCCTGTTATCAGGTAGCCCTTGTTCACAACTAAAAGAACCTGGGTTGGTTTTGGTTTTTGGAAGTGGCAACGTGTGGGAAATGGCGGTTATAGCCAGCTGCTGAGTGTTGATTTGGCAGATAGGCGGGTTCTCCCTGGTTGCTCGTGTTTTGCTTGCAGGCGAGCATAAATAGGAATGTATTGAGTTTTTCTGATGTAATATAATTCTAATGTAAATACCTGTTTTAATTAATTATGTGTGAATGTCCTATCGACTGAATAAAGCTAAGAGTTAAAATTGAGACTTTACGCTAATTCTTGTAGTAGAGCATCTTCTTCTCACCCAACATACCGAATCGGTCAACACTTTACGTGATCTCTGAGCCCGGAGATTTGTCACCACAGCGATAATTGCTGTACACTGCCTGATGTCTGAATTCGCCCTGTATGTCACAGCCATTCAATTTCTCTGAAGGGACTGGATGACCAAGCTAGCAGCACCTCCGCCACACGTGTAGCACTTATTGGGCCGGTTGGTGGAGCAGTTGCGGGCGATGTGTCCCTTCTCGTTGCAGCGGTAGCACACGGTGTCTTCGGAGTCACCACCACCGCCGCCGCCGCCCTGGTTGTTGCCCCCTTCCGGGCAGTCGCGGCTGATGTGGCCGGAGTCGCCGCACGAGTAGCACTTGCGGTCGTCGCGCGAGTCCCGCTCTCCAGGGCAGTCGCGGGAGACGTGGCCGGACTTGCCGCACTGGTAGCAGCTGATGCGGCGCTCGTCCTGGTCGCACTCGCGGCTGATGTGGCCCGCCTTCCCGCAGGTGTAGCAGGTCTTGTCCGACTCGCGGCATTCCCTCGCGAAGTGGCCGCTGCGCCCGCAGTTGTAGCAGGAAACTCGGGAGGAGTTCCTCGAGTCGCCCCGGTAGCCGCCGCCCCCGCGGCTGTCCTGGAGAGCGGGACTCGCGCGACGACCGCAAGTGCTACTCGTGCGGCGACTCCGGCCACATCAGCCGCGACTGCCCGGAAGGGGGCATGCTAGCATCCCGGAAGGATGACCAAGCTAGCAGCACCTCCGCCACATGGTGCCGTGACCAGGATACGAATCTCGGTCGAATCTAACTTTTGCGGTACACAAGTAATTGTCAACTGAGACATTTGTATTTTATCTGAATATTTTAAGTTTTTTTTAAACTTTTAAGTCTTGATGAGTGTTTTATAAATTTTTATAACCATATTTAAAAATTGTTTTAATTAATGTGATTTTAAACTTGTCTTTATATTGTACCAAGCTTTTCTTATTGTTTGATGCCTCCTATTACTAGAAGTATGGCCAAAGAAAATAGTACTGGGACAAATACTGATGTTTTTCGATCATTTAATTTTAGTATACCACTGTTTTCGGGTGAGCCGGACAAAGTTAGTTGGTTTCTAAACCAGGTAAAAGACCTTAAGAATATTAATGGATGGTCAGATGAGGTGCTTTAATGTTTTTGAAGAGCAGGTTGACTGGTTCTGCCCAGGAATGGTTTGCGACATCTCCGTCGTGCCATAATGCTGACTTTCAGGAGGCTTGTGTTTGCTTGCATAATTTTTTTTCGGAAAGTAATGCCCCTGCCGCAAATGTATTGGCTTTCCAAAACATTCAATTAATACCCGGGGAAACAATAAAAAATCTCGCGCATAGAGTCGAAAAATTAGCAGTTAAAACATATGATACAATAAAGGACAGTAAAGCAATGAACCAAGTTAAATCTTTACAATTTTTAAATGCCCTCCCTGTAGATATAAGAGAGAAGTTAATGTGGCAGGACGAATCTGATTTTGGGAAGCTAGTAGAGATTGCTCATAGGGTTTCGGTAGCACACCAGGGTCTTGGAACACTGTGCACTAATTTTGCTGCTACCACACAAAATCATTGCTCTGGTGGGGTTAGTTCTGTAAATCTCAAAACTTTAGATTGTCGTGTAGACGAAAATGCTCAGCAAACTAATCTATTATGTCCTTATTGTGGGTCTGCTCATCTAATGAAGGACTGTACGGAGTTTAAGAGTTCTATGATCCCACAAGGGGAAAGTCAATATTTAAATCGTTTAAATGTCCAAAATGACTTTACTACTGCACCTGCCCCAACGAGAGGCGCAGAGTTTGGAAATGGACCTCCTTTTTGCATATTTTGCCAAAAGAGAGGCCACTCAATGGCCAACTGTTGGGAGTATCAGGCTTCACTACGGGGTCCACATTCGTCGGAGCAGGTAGGGGGTGAAATTCCCTTTAGAAATACTTTCAACTCTAGATACGGTGGTATTGATTTTCAGTCTAGAGGAACAGCACGTAATTCGGCTAATAGAGGTGCTCGGCAACAGTGGGTTTCAGATAGAAATAGTCGTCGGACTTCGTTCAGGGATTCGGATAGACATGAACCTTTAAACTTCCAGAGAGATCGTTAAAGGGTGACGGTACGGTCTCTGTGGGTCCTGGTATAGAGTCGCCAAGGGGTATGAAGAGTACGGTTCAGGATTTGCTCCAGCAACGTATGGTTGCAGGGGGTGAGCGCACGGAAACTATTCGGAGCTTTCTGGAAAGGTTTTCTAGCGATTCTACGTCTGGGAGTACCGTTTTCATTAATAATGTTTTTTCTGATGCCCATTTACCAATCATTGCAGCTACTTTTGGACAATTTGATTGCTCCATGTTAATGGATTCCGGTAGCTCGGTGTCACTGCTGTCTAAGGAGTCGTATGAACAAATACGGGGTCACACCAAAGTCAGGATTTTGTCCCGTAGGGTGAGGATAAGAACTGTTAACTCCGAGTTGAGTTTTATTGCGTCTGTTGAGATATCCTTTAAGATCTTAAATCAGTTTTTCAAACATCAGTTTTATATTTCTGAATTTGTACAGGAGCGCTTTCACGGTATATTGGGATTTGATTTCATATCCAGATATAATGTTTTACTGTCCCCTAGAGAGTCTATGGCTAAGTTCAATAATTTTTCGATACCTTTTACTAATAAATCTGAGTTTGTTAATACTCTGGAAAACCTTAAACAGGATAAAGTCAGGTTGACACAACATATTGTGTTGGAATCTGGTGAGTCTGCCCAGATAAAATTGAGAATGGATATGTCGTATAACGATTCCCCTTTCTTGTTTGAGCCTGAAATAACAAATCCAAATGTCGAGATCCACCCTTCTATCCACATAGCCGAGGGAGTTGAATTTATCACTGTTATAAGGAATGTTGGATCAGATGAGGTTCGATTAAATAAAGGCCAGGTTTGTGGATTTTCCTCCCAAATCGAAACTACTGAATCTGTTTCTGATCGGATTGATGGGCTTGTTGAGACCGTTGATCACTCTGATTCCTCAACAGATTTCTGTAACTTAGTGACCGCCAATCCTGAAGTGTTGGAAATGAGACGCAAAGAACTTCGGGTTGAGGATTTTGATTTAGAGCATCTCAGTCCTGATCAAAAGGATAAGATGCTTGACACTTTGATGTCTCATTTTTCTGCATTTTCTAAATCCTTGAAGACTCTTGGTTGTACGGACAGGCTGGTTCCTAAGATTGTTTTTTCGGTCTGATAATCCAATTAAAACTCTGCCGTTTGAGATTCCTCACGCTCTGCAACATAATGTAAAGCAGGAATTGTTAGAGTTACAGGAAGCTGGTCTAATTCACCGAAACATTGCTGAATGGGCCTGTCCGATGTTGTTGGTTAAAAAAAAAGGTCTTGCCGGGAGTTCAGAACCTCCTAAGTATAGAATGGCGTTGGATTTGAGGCTCCTCAATTCAGTAATTGAACATTCAACATACCCTCTTCCGAAAATTGCAAATTTATTAAATGAAGTATGCTATTATAAGTTTTACTCATTATTGGACTTAAAAAGTGCGTATTGGCAAATAATGTTGCCCGAGGAGTTGCAAGATGTGCTTACGTTTACAACTCCGTTTGGTTCTTTTGCTAATCGCCGGCTCGTTTTTGGGTTAAAGACAGCAGCCAGCACGTTCCAGGCTTTGATGGATCTGCTCATAGATGAGCTTAGAGCTGATAATATTATAGGCATTCATGCTTATCAGGACGATATACTTGTGGGAGCGTCAGATTTTAACGAGATGTTAACCAGGGTTACAGCAGTGTTGGTCATTCTTTCAAAATACAATATTACTCTATCCCCGTCTAAATGTGTGTTCTTTAAAGAATCGATTGATTATCTGGGATTTAATATCTCTCACCGGTATATTCGTCCTATTGCATCCAATATTGCTAAGGTGTCTAGTTTTCAACCCCCTAAATCCATTCGCCAGGTAAAAAAGTTTTTAGGCTTGTGTGGGTTCTACAGGCACCTAATTCCAGAATTTGCAAAATTGACAAATTGCCTTGTACAATTGACTTGTAAGGGAGCGAAGTTTAGGTGGACATCTGATCACCAGAGGTCCTTTGAGCAGTTGCAGAAAGTTTTCTTTTCGGTACCGTTTGTTGTACTACCTCGTTGGGAGCAGGAATTTATACTTAACACTGATGCTAGTGGATCAGCCATTGCTGGCGTGCTCATGCAGGAATTTGATGGGGAATTGCGGCCAATTTCGTACTACAGCAGATCGTTGTCTCAGTCCGAGCGCAACTATCCAGCAATAAAATTGGAATTGTTTGCCATTTATAAAGCGGTTACAGCATTTAAAACCTATTTGTATAATCGAAGGTTTACTATCTTGACAGATAGCAAGCCGCTGTTGCATTACAAGCGAACAACGTCACCTGCTGACATTGTAACACGCTGGCTGTTGGAGCTCTCGGAGTATTCGTTTGAGTGTCGGCACATTCCAGGTAAAGTTAACATGTTGGCGGACTATTTGTCGCGAATGCAGGATCCTGATTTTAGGGAGCCAGTACGTCTCCCACAGACTTCGAGTGTAGAACCCCAAATTCTTTTGCCTTTTGTTGATAATAATGTGCCGGATCTTAGCGTCAGTACCTTATTGGCTGGGGATCCTGACATGGAGGTTTCCTTTGAAACTCTGGTGAAGGAGCAGTCTGGGGACGTACATGTTCGGGAAATAAAGCGAATTCTTGAGTCGGAATCTTTGATAGAGGTTGGTAAGGTTCAGGGTTTTTTTCTTGATAATGGAGTGTTAATGTTTAAAAAGGATAAGCATCGAGAGGTGGTGGTAGTTCCGTTATCACTGCGTACTAAAATTTTGCAAATCTGCCATGTGTCTCACTTCGGACTCCAGAAAACTTACGAGATTATCTCGCAGAGGTATTTTTGGAAAGGAATGTATAAAGATACAAAGAATTACGTGTTATCTTGTGATCAGTGTTTAAAGAACAAACCCTTTTCACCTGTTCAGGCACCTTTCATGTCATTAAGAATACCTAGAACACCGGGGGATTTTATATCTATGGATATTTTAGGGCCAATCAAGGGAGGTGGCTATGCTCTGACCATTCTGGATCACTTTTCTAAGCACCTTTCTTTGTATCCTCTGCGGAGTATAACGGCGGAAGCCGTTACCCGTAATTTGGTGATTTATATATCTATTCACGGTCGACCGTCGGTGGTGTTGTCTGATTTAGGAACTCAGTTCACATCAGAGGTCTTTAATTTGATTAACCAGTCACTTGGAATTAAATTGGTTCATAGTACCTCTAAACACCCTGAGACTAATGGCCAGAGTGAGCGGGTAAACACGTCGATAAAGTCGTCGGTAATCATTTTGTGTGAAAGAGGGGTGTCGTTTGATAACGCGTTGCTGGTTCACCAGAATTTGTACAACGGTTCAGTCCACTCCGCGACGGGATTTTCTCCGAACCTCCTTCATTTTGGAAGAAACCTTTCCCTTTTTTTTGATACTTACAATCCCAATGTTCAGTCTATACAGCTAGATCGGGCTCACTTTATAAAGGATTTGCTAGGCCAGCTAAAGGAAACTTATGAGGCAGCTTATGAGTCGCTTGAGAGAAAACATATCGAGCAGAATGGTAGACAAGAAAGGGGGTCACGTCTTAGAGTTTTTGAAACGGGAGATATAGTATATTTAAAATCTCGGGACACTTTCAGGCCCCGTTTTTCTGGACCATATACCATAATTTCGAGAGATAGTGAGGTAAACTATACTATAGACTTGCTGGATAACCCGGGTACAGGGTTAAAAGTTCACATAAACAGGTTGCGTTTGGCACCGCGTAGATCTCCAGGTCTAGTTGGTGCTGAACTTGAGAGGGAAAAACCTAGACGTACCTATAACTTGCGACCCCGTAGACGTTAGGCCTGTATAATACGATGTTGATTTTTGTATGTTGTGTTGTATTATTTTGTTGAGTGTTATTTGTCGAGTATCTTGTGCATGTATGATGTTTTCATATTAGTATGCTGCTTGTGTAGATTTTCTTAAACTTATGAACTTTGATCATTTTTTGTATTGTGTCGAGGGGGAGGATGTGGCATTGCCGTTCTCATGCGTTGTCCTTCCGTGGGCCTGTTATCAGGTAGCCCTTGTTCACAACTAAAAGAACCTGGGTTGGTTTTGGTTTTTGGAAGTGGCAACGTGTGGGAAATGGCGGTTATAGCCAGCTGCTGAGTGTTGATTTGGCAGATAGGCGGGTTCTCCCTGGTTGCTCGTGTTTTGCTTGCAGGCGAGCATAAATAGGAATGTATTGAGTTTTTCTGATGTAATATAATTCTAATGTAAATACCTGTTTTAATTAATTATGTGTGAATGTTTTGACTGAATAAAGCTAAGAGTTAAAATTGAAACTTTACGCTAATTCTTGTAGTAGAGCATCTTCTTCTCACCCAACATACCGAATCGGTCAACACTTTACGTGATCTCTGAGCCCGGAGATTTGTCACCACAGCGATAATTGCTGTACACTGCCTGATGTCTGAATTCGCCCTGTATGTCACAGCCATTCAATTTCTCTGAAGGGACTGGATGACCAAGCTAGCAGCACCTCCGCCACAACAATAGAGGGATATTTTTTTTTTGCCGAGTGATAAGCTGTTGGCTACTTTTCATTATTATTTAAAATTATTAAGAATTTGAATATTTTATTATCATTGTCATTTGATAATTTTATACCACAAATATAATATTGTGTGTTAGTAATTCCGTTTTGGATAAACGTTGTTTTAGAGTATGAATTTCATAAACTATTAAACATAATAAAATATCTGGATTGACTAAACCATCACAAAATAACTGGTTTTGAACTCTCTGACCGTTTAATAAAAAAGTATAAATTTATTAGCTTTGCCAGAAAACTTATAATTATATAAATTATAAAAAATAGCTTTATGAAATTTTTGTTTAAACTTGCATTTACTTACCTAGATGAAGTTAGTAATAAGTAATATACTAACAAAGGTATAATAAATTATAATTTATAACATTGAAATCATTTATTTATTATTGTATATCTGACACTAGCTAAATAAACCAGGCGTAGCACTGGTGTACCCTAAATCGGTGACTTGTACACTAAGGGCTAACATACAACAATGCGTAATGCTATTCGTACGAAGAAATAGGATCGCGTTTTGCCCTCCTAGACACGTTTGTGATAGAATTTCGCCTTCAGTACAAAAGAAAAGCTCCTAAACTGTGGTATCTGTACTGTATTTAAGCCAAACAGAAATTCTTTATAAATATATTGCTATTAAAAAAAATATTTTTAACGATTTATTTTCCTTCATTTAAATTTTTTTAGTCATGTTAAAACCCAAATGCACCAATTGAATTTCTATCATAATTGTCAGTTATCGCATATAAGACTGGTGTCATTATTTCATTGACACCCTGTACATTCACCAGAATCATTAAAACCTTATTACCGAAAAATCCCATGATTATTATATATATATATATATTATATAATAATATATATATATATATATATATATATATATATATATATATATATATATATATATATATATATATATATATATATATATATATATATATATATATTATAATGCTCTTTTTGTCAAATCAAACCATAGTCATTAGCTACATCCTAGACTACCCAACTATAAAGGGGAAAAAATGTGTTCACAACATGATGTCACCTTGTTAACCCATTAACCTTCCATCAGACATTCATCCACAAAGTTAAGAAGAAGATGTAGATGCTACTGGGCAAAGACCAATACAGAAGCCAGTTTGCCAAGTGAAGCAATCGATTGCTTTGTAGTAAGCCCAGACAAACGCTTTCGGTAAAGTATTTGGCGTTATTTTACAGTGCAGTTGGCATAGGCTTACTACATCGACTTGGCGATTTCTGACGCTCTAATGTAGAATATAATTACAACGCATTTTTCTTACCTGTACGCTTTCGGTGAAGTATTTGGCGTTATTTTACAGTGCAGTTGGCATAGGCTTACTACATCGACTTGGCGATTTCTGACGCTCTAATGTAGATTACAATTACAACGCCTTTTGCTTACCTGTGAAGTTGTATTTTTGTGTATGTGAATTCAGATCTCGTACTACAGCCTACAACTGCGCAAACATTTATTTTTTATTATTTTTAATTGAAGCTTTTTAAGGAATAAAATGATTCGTTTCAGCTTGAACTAACATTGAGTGAGTGGTTTGTCTTCGCTTGCTATCTATACTTGGCGATTTCTGATGCTCTATAATATGGACTATAATTACAACGGATTTTCCTTACCTGTGATAAACTGATGCGTTTCAGTTATGAACTAACATTGAATAAGCCGACCCGACGGCGCAACGGTTAGGGAGCTGGCCTTTGGAGCTTCTGGGTTCGGGTTTGAATCCCGGTAAAGCATGGATGGTTGTGTTTGTCAATAAATGTTGTTATTTGTCTATGTGTTTATGTCGTCTCTTTCTTTGTCTGTCTCTTGTGCCCGTGTCATTTCTGAGGTTGAGTACAATAGACCTGAGGTCGGAGTGCTTGGCGAACTTGCCCCCCCCCCCCCCCACCAAGAAAGTCATAAGTCAACATTGAATGAGCATTTTGTTTGGGCTTATTAGGGTTGCTTTGCGACATTCTGACGGCTTCACTTGTTTTCTCGCCAAGCATCTCCTTCTACTTCTTATCTCTATGCATTCATCACATCGTGAACAATGAGAAGTAAACAAAGAGGCCCACTGTGTTCAGTAATGATGGCCCAACAAATACAGCCTACAAGTGGCACTTTGGTTGGCACGCAAGGCGAAAATATGTTCACGCATCCCCTTTCTGGGTAGTGAAATAATGTAACAGGTTAAGGTTCGTTACGTGTTCTTTTTCGGCCTGTAAAATTATAAACGAATTGGCGAAAGTGAAAACATGTTTCACGTAACTTTATATTTCGCTATACACTACTAGTTTGTTTCACTAAAACCTTGTTACTTTTTTAAATAAAATTTAAAGAATTTTGAACCTTTGTTCAGTTCATAAAATTTACTTTAAAATGATATATTACTCTTTAATTATAACAATAAAGATTTTGTGAATTTTTAAAAAAAATCATGTGTATAGAATTTTTAAGGATTTTTTTTTCATTTTTTGCTGTGACCGCTTATACCACAATGATCTCACTTTATTTTTCGCAGTATATCGTAATTAAATATATTTTTTATGACATATTTTTTGCTATTCTTTAAGAAAATACTATCTTACAAATTTATCGATGTTTTTTCTAAATTTTTCAAGAATATTTTTTTTTAAAAATTTAGTTAATTAAAAAAAACTTTCTCAACGGTACGTTACTAAACTTTGTAAACCCTGTAGATTTGGCTTAATGACGTTTTTCAACTTGTCAAGTAACCATAAAAAACGATTTTTTTAAGGTTTTCAAAAGTTTATTACTCCTAAACTAAGATTATTAAAAAAAACTATATCTGTAGCCAGTAGGTGAAAATTTACCATCCATAAAAGTTTCTTGAAAATAAAAGGTGATCAGGTAGAAATCGAACTTTTTTGGAATGGATTTCATCAAGAACGACCCATTAATGAAAATATATAGCGAATTTTAGATTCTAAAAGTTTAAACTACAACTTAATGTTGGGTGGCGATATTTTTCAAAGGTATATAAATCTTGTGTGGAAGCTGTTCTAGGTGACAGTTTTTACTATAAACCTATTTGTTTTTTCTAATAAGAATTTCAGTTAGTATTAAAGTACCAATAAAATAGGCTACTCTTCTTCTTTTAGAAGTACTTCTTGTAAATACAATCTTTTTCATATCGTTTATGACTTTCTATAAATACCTATCCTGCCCTGTTTAAGTAAGCTAAAAACTATTTCAAAAGTAAAAAAAAATTCTTTTGACCTTCATTTGATTTGAAAATGGGCAAAAATGTAGGGTCGTTTTCCCTGCATAAATTTTAAAATTTATTTCTAATAAATGGAATATTTTTTAGGGAATAAGAACTATTATTGTTTTTGAAAAGATTATATTACAATCAATTCAAGTGAAAAAAAAATAGAATATCAATTAAAATTCATTATTTATGAAACTTTATATGTTTATTTTTATTGCTAGAAAGACTGGTGCATAAAATGCAGAAAAGGCCGGGCCAACATTCAGAAGAACAGCATGAAAAACAAAACTATTCTCTGAACTAAACAACAACTTTACACACCAAATAACCCTATCCTTTTGACACACACCTAGTTATTTAGGGGGAAAAAACTTAAATAGGCATCCCACTTACTAAAGAAAAAAAATTTCCCACATACGTGGATGATTGATGGCACCTAATAAGTTTTTACAAAACGGCTTCCTATAAAAAAATATGTAATAAAAGGTATTTTATACCTTTCGTGAGGACAGCGATAAAGGAAGGGCGTTTACCCTAAGAAGAAAGTATTTCTTGGTATTTTCTAAGTGGTTTCATTTTTTTAAAAAGTGTTTGGTCCGGGCTTAATTTTAAGGTAGCCGCCGACAATCTTCACCCGATGATCGCTTGTTAGGTGTAACAAGAAACTTTTTGCTGATATGCTTATTCCAACTCTGATACCTATTAGGCCCGTTTACAAGTCAACTTTATGAAAAGTGCCAATTTACATATGGGGTGAAGTGTTACAGATCTGACGACGAAATTAAATTATAACATCAATCATTTATTAAGGGAACACAGTACCTCAAAAAATTTTACGAATTTTTTTATTTGCTAAAATTAAAGTTTGGAATCTTCTAAATAAGTCTACCAAGTTTTAAAAGTGTAACTATATTTTTAAAAAAAGTTATTCTACTTTTTATGCAGAAAGGTAGGATAAAAATGCAAACGAATGAAATCTTTAAATGTTTTATTCATGGTGTTCATTTTTAGTTAATGACAAGTTTTTCAAAAGGCTAATTTTTAATTAATTATAAAAGTCTAAGAAATTTTTTTATGCAGATTGTCAAATATGTTAACATTAAGAATTGGCATTAAAATTGTTTTCAAAAGTAATACTTTTTTATAAAAAAAAATACTAAAGTTGAAATTTTTCGAATATGCTAAAATAATTTGGGATTTTCATGATAAATATTTTTTATGAAACAACTACTGAAAATAAATCAAATTTGGATGCCAATTCTTATGTAAAACAGTTTAAAGTATATGAGAAAAAAATTGGGTAAAAATATTTGTATTTAAAAAAGCCTTAGTATTAAAAAGTTTAAAAAAAATATTTTTTAAAAAATAACTTTAAAAATATAATTATTTTTTTTGTCATATATTGTTTTAAATACAGATTGAACTAATAAAACATCAATTTTATAGTGAATATGTCAAAATTGAAGAGTTTTTTGAAAGTGGTACCGTGTCCCCTTCAAAATATAGCGAAAAATTAAATAAAAGCTATAACATATTAAGCACATGTTTACGAAAATACGGTAACAGACTATAGTTTTTCGTATTTTACATTTTTCTTGTAAATTTGTATAAAATGAGGTTAATTTTGATAAAATCATTAAATAAAATAATTTTTATCCTAAAGCATATTTGTATAACAATTAGATATCTTTGAAAAATCAAACTCCCATGCATCGCTAGTTGCGGCACATTACCGATCTTACCGATTTGAATTTTGAAAATTCAAAACCTTTCGCAGTAAGAAATAAACACAAAATGTAGTAAATTTATTAGGATTTCGAGTTAAAAAGTTCGTTAACAAGTAAGAAAAATAGTTTATCTCTAAATTCTTTAACATTTCCACCACGCACTACATGAGAAAATATTGTTGACAAAACAAGTACACCGTATTTTTCACCGCTGCTTGTGAATCTTCAATTAACTTTTCATTAAAAAATTTCCGGAACCGTTCTGTGGGAAACTGGTCTAAAGAAACCTGCGTTGGGATTTGCAAATAAAATCAATAGGTGCTGCTGGGTTGTTTAGTTTGTCGTGACTGTGTGTGGGAAGTATCTAAAGATATCCTAATAGCATTTGGTTACAACTTTCCACCATTTAATTGTGCTACGAGTTGATATTATTGGAAGGAAATATACTTTAGATTCATTAAATGAAGTACCAACATTTGAATGGTGCGTAATAAAACACGCAAGTATTAATTTCTTTGGCAGACAACTATTTATGTCCAATTATAGGTCATTTTGTCAATGGGCCTCTGTACGACTGACCAAAATAATCATATTTTTCAGCATTATTCTATATAATTTTCCTAATTAGATTTCCTTATAATTTTTTTTAAAGAAATACCTAGACAAGTTGAGAGCAACAATTACCAAAATTTTGGGTTGTCAACTGATAATATTCATGGAGATTTTTGTGCTGGTAAAAAGATGGTTCACTGAACTATTAAACTTTTGAAGGTAAATTGATGAGAGTGATATGTTTTTACAGCATAATTGTACAATCTTATTAAGAGGATACGGTACCCAAAAATTGGTCAAAATATCGAGTTTTCAGTTTTTACTTCTTATTATTTACAATATTTTTCTTAACATTTACTGAAAGTTTCATAATGATATCTTTTGTAGAAAAAAAGTTATTAAATATTTTCTGGGGACATTCCTATAAGTTTGAATACGTATTTCGTCTGCTTCCAACCTTTTTTTATCGGTTTCGCGTTTTTCAATTCTTGTGTTTAATAAACCCCTAAAGCTTTTTTTGCTAATTAAGTTAGAATTTTGAAATTTTAACCTGTGTTCTTATATAAATGGTGCACAGAATTGTGCATGGAATAAGGTCTACTATGTATAGTTGGTTTATTTTTTAAATGTTGAATTCAATAATTTGTAATTTTTTGTGATTTTCATTATAAATGAATGTTACTTTTTCACTGTAGCTCACATTTTAAAATCCATGCACAGTTCTTGAACAAATAGTACTAAAAACAAACTCTAAAAGTTTGGTGGAGTTATTCTCAAAATTGAAAGAGGAGTTAGTTTGCAAGTTTATGTTGTTATTTCTAAAAAATAATGTTTTGTGTACCGTATCCCCTTAATATTTTTAAAACTTTTGATTTATTACCTATGACGAAAAATTCCTGACTGCCTCATTCAATCACGTATCAACGCTCAGCCAAGATAATTGTATGAAGAGATTCTAAGTTTAAGGAGCTTATTTCTTTTATACTGAAGGCATTTAAAAAGAGATTTTGCACAATTAGAACCCAAATGGGTCTAGGAGGACAAAGTTCGCCAATTTCTCCATCCATAAAACGTTATTGATGTATTTTAATTATTTACATTTTTATTTCATTTTTATGCTTGGTCAAATTTACTATATTCGTTTCTAGTATACTTTTTATACTTGGATTTAATTTTAGAGATCGTTATTTATTTGTGTTGTCAACTAAGGAAAATAAATGGAAATATTGATGATGAATATTTATGTTCTAATAAGGCATTTGTAATTTATAAAAAGAAGGGTCGGGATTCACTAGGATATCCAAATAAAAAAACTAATGCTGACAAACAGCATGGGGAGTGCTTTTATCTTGATGGGTTGCTGACTAGTGAGGAAGGGGATCAATTGGTATAAAGAGTAAAAGTTCACATAATATTCAAATCACCGTTTTTAAGAGTACGCCGTGCAACGCCGGGTATTTTAATCCAGCATATTATATGAAGAGTACAGAGGAAAAAGCGCTTAATTTCGTAGAAAACTTTCCTCATCAGGCATCTTTGGCGATGATAGCGGGTAATCGCCTAAACTGGTGTCAGGAAACCAGTTTCTCTCTTTCTTATGCATCTTCTCTCACTGCAACCCTGAAATTCAGTTCCGCGTTTTATTCAAAAGACTGTGTTCATCATCATGTTAAGCTTTAAAAATAAAGTACGATTGATTGAAAATCACGAATTTTTCTAAAACAATTAAGAGAAATTTTCAGATTCGCAAATTGATTGAAAAGTCCTAAACCACGACTTTTCTACCTACCGAGATTCACGCGATGCCCGATTCCGACGCTTGGACCAAGCGAAGAAGAAAGATAGAAACCGGTTTCCTGCCGCCAATGTCCGCCAAGCAGACACAATTACGGAATGACTCCTAATAAATCAAGCGGTTCTTCCCCTGTACTCGTCATATGTGTTTATGTATTGATCCTTTCAATAATTTTGACTATGACACCTTAATTATTTGTTATTCTCCTCAGCTGGCACAATTAGAAATCTTATAATATCAAATAATTTCCATGCATATTATGCTCTATGTGGTGGGCAGACATTCTTATCTATTACACATCCATTAATAGACGCCGATTCGTCAGGCATCGCAAGTAACCTGCAATTTCTGTCGCTTTTTAGTGAAACGTAAAATAATTATTGGGTAGTAGAAATGCTCTTCTAATAGGCATGAAAATATTACCTCTTCGTTTTAGATGTTTCCGATTACAAGTTCAAATTGAATGGAAGGTTCTATGCAAGTTCAAATTAAAAGAAAGGGTTGTAAATTGTATTAATTGTTCCTTGTTAGCTAATAAAATGCAATGCATATGATATTTATTTCTATGTATAATTTGCATTAATAGCTAAAGAGTAATGCCCGATGAAGTTGTACAATACTACGCTTAAATAGGAAAATCGTGATTAAAAGTAAATGTTTTGTAGTTGGTTTCAATAATAAGCCTGCTTGTTGTAATAAAAATTCATATTCGTAATATACGGGTTGTTTTATAAGTTAAGATAAGACCCCAATTAAGTTATAACCAATTGCGTTATGATTAACATATAACGCTTAGATATTAAGATTTCTTTTCGAATCTGTTAGTTAAACTGCGTGAAATATACTGTTTAGTTGTATTATGTTCTTCCTAGGGTTGCCTGTATTTAATAGATAGAATTTAAAATTGAAGTCATACGTAAGAACAACTGTTCAGCGTTTAATGATATTCAAACAATAAAAATTAAAACTAAACCAAATTTAAATTATATATATTTTCCCAAAAAAAATCAGTTTCAATTTGTAGTTACTTGTCGTAATGTGACACATTTATAATTTATAAGTTTACATTTTATAATTTCGAAGCAGCTCATATATGGATGTTCTTTCTAACCAGTTGCTTGACTTTAACATTTTGCCCGTTCCCAGTACAGGATGATGGCACAACTTTTACTATCATACTGTGATGCTAAGTAAGGGATAGTTTTTTACAGTGTTGGTCCTCATTTTATATACCAAATGACTTTAACTTAAATAAAAAAAAATTCTACATCACAGAAAAAAATCATTTCTAAATACTCATCCTCTTCAGCTTTCGAAATTGTTTTTGGATATCCGCTGGAGAATTAAGTCATTAGAGTTCACCATGCTATAAGCAATAATCGTAATCTAACGACAAATAAATTAGCCACATTACTACTAGAGGAGATAGCATCCACTTAAAAAAAATCCGTCACATCGTGGGATGAAACTAACTGCTTTAGAAACCACAGTTTGAAGGGTCGTAAAAATCATCTAAAGGTTAAAGTTGTAGATTAAGCCTTAAAAAACTATAGGTCATTGATTTTTGAAATGTAAAATACATGTTTTTTTTTTTACCAGAGTGGTTTGTGTTGATGATCTTTCTGATCAATGACATTGAGATGATGGATCAAGCGACGTCATTGACCATATTTTCATGCGATTAAAAATGATATTTTTACACTGAATAAAATGACTGTAAGCTATTTTTTACTTAGCTATTAATTTATTATTATTTTTAAAATTTTCTTCTAAATAATTTTTCTTTTTAATTTTCTCTTTAAATGATCAAAAAGTAGCTTTAGAAACATAGATATCATAGATAAAGTATTAGATTGGCTGATCACGTGACCTCCAATGCTAATGACGGGACGCGCATGGAGGCCTTTTAAGAGGGCAAAATTGCCAGTATGCTGCCACTTTAAGGAGAAAAA
Organism: Oedothorax gibbosus; assembly: GCA_019343175.1. NCBI lineage: Eukaryota > Metazoa > Arthropoda > Arachnida > Araneae > Linyphiidae > Oedothorax > Oedothorax gibbosus. Next base: position 8,148,544 of record CM033276.1, on the reverse strand, counting down.
TACTGCGAAAAAATACCATTTATTTCTAAAATTACAACAACAAAAAATACTAGACAAGGATTTAAAGTCACTAAAAAGATCCAAAATGCAGCTAGTATTTTTACGATATTTTTTTGTAATTTTAGAATTAAATGGTATTTTTTAGTAGTATTTTTCTCCTTAAAGTGGCAGCAACTGGCAATTTTGCCCTTTTATTTGGCCTCCATGTGCGTCCCGTCGTTAGCATTGGAGGTCACGTGATCAGCCAATCTAATAATTTAACTATGATATCTATGTTTAGAAACCACAATTTGATGGGTCATTAAAATCATCTCAAGATTTTAAGATATTGATTAAGTCGTAACAAAACGATAGATCATTGGTTTTTAAAATGTAAAATGCACCTATTTTACTAAAGGGGTTTGTATAAAAGGTTCTTTTTGACTAACGACATTAAGATGATAGATCAAACGATATCAATATAAATGTTTTTCATGCAATTCAAAACGTTTGTTTTTCACTGAATGAAAACATCACAGCACTAACTTTTTACTTGGATATTTTTTATTATATTCTAAGTAGTTTCTTAGTCACGTTTTATTTATTACTTTTGGTATTATTGCGTTTACGCTTAATATTGAAAATGTATAGTTCACTCCAAATCTTCGGTATTGATGTTAATAAATGAATATTACAGTTAACTTCTATTGAATTAAAAAAAATTCGAATTCAATTTCAAAATAAACTTTAGAGTTTTAGAAACAAAAGAAGTGCAATGAATGCATTATATATGAACCAAGATACTTTCAAAATATTCGTGCAGTTCAGAATATCAATAAAACTACTTTTTAAATTGTTTTTATCGTTTATCTGACCCAAAGAAGCACGACATTCTACACCAAACATGTTGTTAATAAATCAGGGGCTTTTCCAAGAATGGGACGGGCGCGTTTAAGAATAAAATATCTTGTAAGTTCTTCGAATAACTTAACTGGAAAGATAACAGGAAACAAGCCTGCTTTGAACAAGCGGGGAGTCATAGAACAAAAAATTACATGTTCGTTTTTACATCTGATACGCTTTCAATGACCGCCATTACCAGTGGGCGAATCTGATAAAATCCCTCAATTGAATTGAAAATGGCGCCGCTATCGGCAAGAATTAATCTTCCTTGGTGAAAGAAGAACGAAAAGGGAACGTTCTCCACCTAGTAGAATAAAATGGCTCTTTTTTTTACTCAACTAAATTCGGTCAATATTTACGATATAATAGGAGTATTTCCCTAGACTCTACTTCGTATTATTTATCGTTTTTCTGGGTTGTAAGAAGAAGGTTGCTAAGGAAGCCCTTCAATTGGCTTGTTTCACGTGACGTAAATCCTTCCTGCTTTCATTTCTGGATTTCATTGTTGGCTCTGGTGATTGATCTACTAGATTGATAAAACAATCGATACCTTCTGTGGAACTTTTGCTACAAAGACGTCAAACATACTCCATCTAACATTTGCTTTTTTCTACTGTACATTTACAGTATTAAGAAGGAAATTTTTGCTTCACAAGAGAGGCTGAACATTTGTCACATTCAATTGTGCTTTTTTTATTCTTCTTAAATAAAAATATTTTATTAGATAGCAGAATAATGTTAAAATCAATTATTTTTCTGGGTATATATACGTTAGGGTGGAGTGAAAAAAAAAATTATTTAACATTTCTAATAGTGAAAAAAAGTTGTTTCACATCTTACAAAAACATGATATATAAATTTTTTTAAGTTAAAGTTAAATTATCAGGGTCCACAATGAATTTATAGATACGAATGTGCTGGCTATACAGTAGGGTCGGACGAAAAATTAAATTTTTGAGTACAAACTTCTAATAGGACTCAAAAGTTGCGTTTTGTCATGCTGATTACTGGAAAAATAATAAAAAAAATTCCTAATTAATATTATGTGCTGCCTCAAAGCGGTTGAAGTTTGAAAAAAATGCCAAAAATCAACTCATTTTAATTTTACCGCCATAATTTACTGATTTCATTTCATACTTTGAAAAAAAAATAATATCGTTCAGTTATATATCGTTATCATAAACAATATTTTACAAATGCTATTCAAAATTTTTAAATTCTCGAAAAAAGTTTTAAAAATACGCGATTTTGATGAAAAATCACAAAAATTTATAGCTTTTTAAAGTGAACCTGTTTGTAATTTTAAATTATAAAAAAGTGCTCTTATACATAGGAATGGATTCTTTACATTATGTTTAACCTATATAAGCAGCAGCATAACAGTTATTATGAAAAGTCAGGGCCGTAGTTTGGATAATGGGTAAGTTTGCTCCATTGTAGTTTAAATTGTAAAATGCATTCTTATTATTACTTCATTTGCCAACTGCATGGCAATGAATTGTTTTTAAGGCATTTGTGTGAACATTTAGATGGAGTAACAAATGGACCCAGGGTATATTCTGGTCCGATCGGAAAGTCTGGTTGGTTGTGAAGAGCTTCCAATGTGCAGTTTTTAAAAAAATGAAGTAGTTTTGCCAAGTCGCTTGTAAAACATTACTAAAAGCCCTTAGTACAGAGCAAAAGTATTTGATGGATATTTGCAAGGGAATTTCTGCAGGAAAGTGTTCCACTGACCTGTTGTAAAGGACGCATGGGAACATTTGTCATTCTAGGTGGATTACAACTGCTAACAGAATATTAAGGCTGTATGTTGGAACAACTGCATCTTCAAAAAGCCTGCAGATATTGGCAACGTTTGTTTGCAAAGTGTATGCTCCGAAGGGTTCCAAATCAGGAACAAGCCATCTTAAAAAATATGGAGTTTGTCATCTTTTTGACACCATAAATAAATGTCAATATTTGAATCGAGAACTCAAAAACATTATCCGTCCTGTAATCCGACGTAATGGATACTTTGTCCATCCCGAAACATTATCCTCTGCATGATAACTGACGAAGGCCACATGTGAGGGAATTGGCTTTAAGAAGGATAAAGCAAGCAATGACGCTAACTAGGAAAATTGTAAGAAGAGTTGAGCTTCCCAAGTTTAACTTCAATGCCAAGGAATACATCGACATCATCGACTGGTCCAACACAATTGAAGAGCTTAGTGGAAGAACGTGCTAAGTGACATTTTTGAAAAAGTAGAGATTTTTGTGTAAATGAACATATTACTAACTTCTTTAACGATACCCCCCTTTCGATCCCCCCTTTTCATAAACAGTATATTTTTTACGCTTTACAAGTAACGTTTTCAACAGATCTGAGTGAAAACGATAAACTTTAAAGCTCATTTTCTCGTTTTCACCTTTTTGTCACTTAGCATGTTCTTCCACTAAGCTCTTCAACTGTGACAGAACCTCCGATTACAGCATCTGTCATCAATCACAATATCATTCGTACTTTTCCTATCGGAGATGCATACGCCCTTTTTAAAATTTTATGTAAAATACTATATTTTTTTTATAAAAAAACACACAAAAAAATATTTTATTCTCAAGGTTTATAAGTCCATTGCTGTTTGTTATTTGTAACTATATATTTTTTTTTGTATAAATGAAGCCATATTAGGTTCCCAATATAAGTCTCACTTTTCCTATGGGAGATTAACATGGGGATTTTTCTCGTGTGTTTCAAACATTAAACCCGATTGTGGACCCTCAAGACATTAAACTAGAGTTCTGAAGTTTTTACACTTTTTATTCAGTATATCATAATACAACTTTTTCATGCTATTAGAAATGGAAAATAGAATATTTATTTTTTAGCATATGAAATCACTCCACCCTAATATACGTACTCTGCTTCATGTAGAGCTAATCTGTCGTACACTCTTAAAACAAACGAGCGGTTTTAACTCAGTCTGAGTTAATTAGTTAATTTCCACTCCTTTCCAGTGCCGAAAATGCACTTCGCCTATAGGAGTGGATTTCACTCTTTTGTTTTAAGAGTGTTTCGCAGGTAAACTCAAGTATCAATTACAATGACTTAGAATATTGTTGTAAGCGCTTAATGACTTCAATCAATAAAAAAGTTAACTAAAAGATTGAATATTCAAGACAAAACTGGTTCAATTCATTGCAGTTTACCTGCACACTGCAGTAATGACGAAAGCGTGTCCAATGAAATACTTCCATTGATATTTCAGATATAAGTACGGCCTTTTCGATCTAGTTGCAGAAACATAACCCGTCAATTTAAATTTCACCTGTGATGAAAAGAGATTTGATTATTGCTAGACGAAAGCAAATGTCCAACGATAGCAATAGAAGAATTTCCAAAATATACTAATCCTTCTTTTGTGGCTTTTAAGAAGAAATGCCTAGGGAAACTCCCCTATCAAATTCCATCTTACTTTGGCCCTTTTTGCACTGCGGCACAGCAACAAACCCCGCCAATTTATTTTTCGCATACAACGATTGAAACAAAGATGCTTTCACATTCGTCGAAATTAAGTTGGTAATCCCGTGTTTCATCTTCTTAAATTGGACGTTTAGGCACGGGGAAAGTAGTTTTGAATGGATTGAGTGAGGCGTATTTGCAACTAATGCTTCCGATGGACTTCAATCATGAAAGGTTGGAATAAGAAAAGAGGAGCACCTTGAAAGTCGCCTGATTAAAGTAATAGGCCAAAACAAACGCATTTTTCCAATGTTATAAAAACCATCTTGAAGGCATTTGAGAGGTATTCCATATGTGGATTTGGTTTAATCGCAAAATCTTTGTCAAGTTATGTTTTATTAGAGATTATAGATTTGCTTAAACTTTTTTAAAAAATCTTTTTTTGATTCCTGTTCTACAAAAATTACAAACTTAAAATTTAAATAAGAAAAATAAAGTCTTGACAACGTTATTAGTTAGTAAAAAAGAATCTGGCGCTGTGTGCTCAATGTACGATTTAAAACTGTAATCTCCGAGTTGTGGGAGTTTAAACTGCCAAATGTACGGACATTTTGCGTGAAAGTAATAGGCTTTTTTAAGACTGTATCTTGGCGAATTACAGCTAGATTCCCTTGAAAAATATCTCTAAAAAATTCACAAACCTCGTCTTTTGGGCCTAATACACAAGTAATACATGATTTCACGTGGGCTACCATTTTTTCTATTAATTTCCCTACAAGCAGCATCAAAGTATCACTCCTACCTCCATTTTCTACCATCTCACTATTTTCATCGGGACAATCAGACATCTGACCAGACGGTAATTGGTCTCAATAAATATAATTTGAGTGTAAGCTTGACAGGTTAATGCTTCTAATCGGAATGGTTTTTTTGATGGAATTGAAACATTCTTTGCACAAAGAGTGAACTTTGGAAGATGTTATAATTATCGATATTTTGGGTTGTGATAATTGTCAGGTAAAACTACATTTATTCACTGCTTTGACTGCTTCACTGTTAGTTTTTTTGCACGATATTATAAAAAAGTATTTTTTATCACTGTTTCTAAAAAGTATAACTTTCGCACGCGTCTGATATTAAAATTATAGCGTAAAAATCGAATTTTTTTCACGCAATGCGCTTGTTTCAACACTTTGCCACAAAAAACAAAACAACCAATGGCATCGCAGTTCAGATCGCGAAACCTTTTTAAACCAATGAGCTGTTTCGACACTTTGTCAAAGAAAACCGAACAACCAATGAAATCGCAGTTTAGAGAGCGTGAGGTCAGAAGAAATATCCCTATTATAGAAAAACATAACATAATTTTCCTTAAATAAAAGAGCTACTCAAATTTAGAAAAACATAATACGATCTTGAAACTTTCATTATGTATGAAAACAGATTAAGGTTCCAGGTAAAAATAAACGCGGTTCACATTTAATAATTTAACAACATATTGCTTCGTCGGGTATAATTTATTTTTAATTGTTTAAAAAATAATTGAAATTATTTCCGAGCACACTTTGTGCCTTTCTCATATGTCGCCCATTTATCAAATTCGACCACATTTTTCAACGTCATTTGAAAGATTTTCAGACGCTGCAAAGTCATGACATCTTGTACAACCATAGATATCATAGTTAAAGTACTAGATTGGCAGATCACGTGACCTCCAATGCTAACGACGGGACATGCATGGAGACCAGAATAAGAGGGCAAATGGGCCAGTGCTCCCATAGTAGAATAAAATGGTCATTTTTTTTACTCAACTAAATTCGGGCAATGTTTACGATATAATAGGAGTATTTTCCTAGACTCTACTTCGTATTATTTATCGTTTTTCTGGGTTGTAAGAAGAAGGTTGCTAGGGAAGCCCTTCAAATGGCTTGTTTCACGTGACGTAAATCCTTCCTGCTTTCATTTCTGGATTTCATTGGTGGCTCCGGTGATTGATCCACTAGATTGATAAAACAATCGATACCTTCTGTGGAACTTTTGCTACAAAGACGTCAAAATTTTTCAACGTCATTTGAAAGATTTTCAGACGCTGCAAAGTCATGACATCTTGTATAACCATAGATATCATAGTTAAAGTATTAGATTGGCAGATCACGTGATTTCCAATGCTAACGATGGGACGCGCATGGAGACCAGAATAAGAGGGCAAATGGGCCAGTGTTGCCACCACATTAATGAGAAAAATAGTGCGAAAAAATACCCTTTAATTCTAAAATTACAAAAACAATTCCCTAAAAATACTAGCTGCATTTTGGAAGCTTTTTAGTGACTTTAAAAAAAACGTGAAACGGCTTTTTTAGTATTTTTATGGTATTTTTTTGTAATTTTAGAATTAAACGGTATTTTTTCGTAGTATTTTTCTCCTTAATGTGGTGGCAACACTGGCCCATTTGCCCTCTTATTCTGGTATCCATGCGTGTCCCGTCGTTAGCATTGGTGGTCACGTGATCGGCCAATCTAATACTTTAACTATGATATCTATGTGTACAACAGGGTTCACCTTACTCTAAAGACGTGCTCCATTACAGTCACAGTGAAAGAATCCATACATGGGTGGTTTTCCACCTATTCCCACATCACCTGTGATAGGCGTTATGAGAAAGGGCGTTATCATTAACTTGAGATACTCCTTTCATACCACATTACCCATGACATGATGACCCATCGCCTATAGCGTCTTTGCTCAGTAATTTGCTCTGCAAACGTTAGTGAGTCATACTGTATGGCACTGAAGCATATTGTATATGTTAGTGGGTCATATGGTATATCAGACAGTTAGCGATTATGAGCCTGTTATTGGTATTTATTTTCCGTAGCCATTCTCGTTTTATTCAAAAGATTTCATTTAAACTGCGTTACATTACATATTAGTTTAGTTTGAATTATCGTCGCACTAGAGCTACGCGAGGGCTATTGGCGACGGGCGTCGTATTTTAGAACCACAGTCAAGTGACGAGCCGACACCTGAGTAGGCACCCAACGCAACCGTTAAGGGCGACATCGTACGCAGCGTTAGGACTTTGAAGGATATTTAACGTGCACTCCCTCTACACGGGGTATTATTCGTCGGACATTTCGGGCTGCACGTGCCGTTTATAGGTCGGCAGTTATTTTGGCGATGCTCGGACCCGAACCTGGGACCTTTCGCATGCTAGGCGAATGCCTAACCGACTGGGCTCCCCAGCCCCACATTACATATTAGAAATAATTACAATAAATTGACATATTGTGATGATACTAAAAAGGAAGCTCGTCACACCTTTTTACATTCAATTATAATACAATTTAATTAAAACTTAATTACGAAATTCTGTAAAACTTTTAAAACTTAATACGAACTATAAAATCCGAATCAATGACTTTTAAACTTTAGAAAAATATTTAAATTCTGCACTCGTTCATGTTAGAGTTCAGTTTTTAACAAGTGAAATTGCGTATTTTTTCACATATTCTCTTTTGTGCCCTAAATCCAATTTATCTTTTTTCCTAAATTTCTTTTTTTTCACTCTTCATCCCTCCCAATAAATATTAACGGAGGTTAAAATTTTCTTTTTCATACTTCATTCGTAACGTTACAATTAAATAGTTATTTAAGCAACTAGTGCCGAAAATACTACTTTATTAAATGAGTGGCTTCTATTTCACGAGACCGTAGGTCGAGTGAAATAATGACAAGAGCTTAATAAAGTATTATTTGGCACGTGCTTAACTACAATAACTTTTTTATAATAACGTGCAAAAAAGTACTTCTACCAATGAGTGATTTTCATGACATCATTTAGTTTCCATGGCGATATTCGAAAATGCAAAGTAGTAAAAGAAAAGTTGTAATAGTTATTTAATAATTTGTGTAGCACTTGTAGTTTCCATGGAGATATTAGAAATTGCAAAAGTAATGAACCTATAGAAATAAGTTAGTTTTATGAAATTATTTAGTTTCCATGGAGATATTCATGACATCATTTTGTTTTTCTACCAATCAGATACTCTTATTTACTTTACCGAAATAGTGCCGAAAGTACTACTTTCGGCACAGTCTGTGACGTAAGCACGTAAAGTGTCATTTTCGCAACGATTTATGAATGAATACGATATAAAAAAGTGAACTTTTTTGCACGTTGTTATAAAAACACTTTAATAATAAAAAAAAGAGTTACACCTTATTCAAAAGGAATATATGCATGCAAGTCACAAATGCACAGCAGAAATAAAGGCCATTCTAATAAAGAACCACAACCGGCGAAAAAAACTCATAAAGACACATAAATATGATGCTTTTATTACATTTTTAAGTGGCATATTCTCTACTTTTAACGCGTTCATTCGTTTCTTTTATTCCACAATAACCCTAGCGAGACGAACGTGCAATGAACAAAACAGGGCCCTGAGACGAAAATCTCTCAAATATAGAACCACTCTCTTAACCCACAAAGAGAAAAGATTATGGTCCCTTTAGATAAAGGATTTTCGGCCATGAGGTGGCAACCTTAGTTTCTTATTTCGAGATTTTTTTTGTATAAAGTGACCGGACTTAGTTAATAAGATCTGTTTTATCATAGACTAGCAAATAAATACCCGTTCTTCGCACGGACTAAAAGAATATCAAATCGATCCAAGTATGAGTGTCATTTAATTTGCTATAGGATAATAAGCTTTACCTTTGGCCCGTTCATTATAAAGAATAAAATCCCGTTACTTATATTGCTTTAAAATTCCAAAATAAAAATACATCACTATAAAATGCACATGGGTCATTCTCTGTAAAAGAGACAAATCGATGTCCCGGATACTTTGCTCTTTATTTTCAAATTATATATGTATGTTTGTGATTTGCTAGTGTAAACTGGCCCACAACCTAACAAGTCCCACTTAAAAAATATCAAATAATTATAATTTACTTACATAAAATTTCATTTAAATACCCGTTTTGTCACTCCCTCACACTGTCCCTGCATGCTTTTACAACTTTTAACGTCCTAAAAATGGCCGTTTTAAATATATAATCCCTTTTGGCGGAACTATTTATGGTTAATTAGTTTCTGTAGTTTCCGAAAATGTATCTGATGTTTTACTACCATCAATAGTTTTATGCAATTTTATGAATATGTAATGTCCCTGGGTTATAAAGTCACTCCTATAACACTGCTTTAAAGTTCAATTAAAAACTTACTAGACGACTAAGAAATCGAATTTAAATTGGCATGTTATTCTTAAAGGATTGAGGCTTCTAAATCAGCCATCAGTTGTTTTGATCCATGAGTGATAACGTTTTTACAGTACTTTTAGTATTAAAAATATCATGGGAGTCTTTTACTGTCGTCACTCACTCAATCTCATTTACTGATTATATTTAAGTGCAAGAATTTTTTTACTAGTCTCAAATTGGGGGCATTTAAATGTAGATTAACATACAATATCTAAACCTTATAAAAAATTCTTTTAAAAAGGTGTTATTTGACTTTTCCTACGGAATCGTCACTCACTCACACGTCACTAACTCACATATCAGCCTTGAAGGTCAGTCCAAATTGGATAACTTCATCTTGGATCTTTCTTTCCAAGCGCATTCAATACCGATCGGTTGTTTCGCGTCAACTGTAGATTTTTTAAAAACACACGCCTTTAGATATTTCACGAGAGCAATTATTCGTATCTTCTTCTACGTTTTAATCAAGAGTTATTAGGATTAGTTTTAATTATCCTTACACTAGAGCTACAATAGGGCTATTGATGAGGGGTATCGTAATTTAGAACCACAGTCGCGTTATCACCAAGAGATTTATGACAAAAAACTGTAAAATAAAATGCGGTTGCAATTTTTTGAAGCCGCTCTTCTCGATCAAGAGTCGTTTACTCTAATAACGTCATAAGCATATTATACTTATTTGACACGATTTATTCCATTGAAATTATACTTGACAAAATGCCAATATTCAAGTATGGTCGGTGTCGACCTCATCACTTGACCAGGGTTCTAAATTACGAGGCTTGTATTGGCTGCGTAGAGTCAATATAAGTAAGATGCATACTCAAAAATACTACGGATGATATCTGGTGTAAGCAAGCCTTGAGCCAAGCAATAAACCAGCTACACAAACCCATCCAATCAAAGTAGATTTGTAGTTGATTAGGGACACAGTTCTAAATCTCCCAAAAATGTTGTACAGTTTCAATTTAAGTGGCTACAACTCAATTAAGAAATAGTAAAATAATTTTATATATTATATAAAATTGATTATAGATGTTTTAAAATAGATTATATTATTTATGTAGAAAAATGACACATTAATTGCAACCACCATTCTTTCTATAAAATGCATATGTGTTATCACGCAAACTTAAATATTACAGCGAAATGCATCAAATATTGAAAGGAGTGCTCTTAAGTCAACTTATTTGAAAAGGATCTCTTTATTGATTTTAATTTAATTAAATCTTATCCACATTTATCAGGCGCCGGCTCGACTGTGGTTCTAAATTACGACGCCAGTCGCCAATTGGCCCTCATGTAGCTCTAGTTTGACGGTATTTCAAACTAACCCAACCAAACTTTCCCATTTAAAGAAAAGACTCGCATTCCTATAGAGATATATATCGTGTACTCTGTCTACTGTAGGTTTAGTGCGCATTTTATTCAACCAAACTTAACCCCACAGATTTAAATCATGCGTTTTTGAACTGAAACACCATGCGTAATTTTTGGGGCAAGTCAAAAAGGCATGCAATGTTTTCGGTGTCGCATGCGCATATATATTGTCTGTTGTGCATGCTCAGTATCTAAAGAAGTTTACGTCAGTTGTAAAGTATGGAAAATATGTATTTAAAAAAAAAACATCAAATGGATCTGAACCATTTTTTTAGTATGTATGAATGTGTGCCACGCATATAAAGAAAATTATTCAATAAGAAAAATATTTTTTTTTCAGTTTTTAAAAGTGCAATTTGTCCCATTTACAGAGAATGACCCACATCCTCATATCACAAAAATCTTCCTCAATATGAACTTACTGCCATCGCAATTTTCCTGATAAATTAAAAATAACCATAATTGTATTACAATGTTATTTCACGTCAAAACCTCCATTCTGGGTTTAAAAATACCCAAACATTTAGCTCATTGGCACGTTCAATTATTTTTCTAATCATTAATTTAATTTCTGAAGGTAATGGCAAGAAAATAAAATCAATTTCAATTTTAATTAATTTTTGTGTTCGTTTTAATTTCTTCTGTCGAATGGCAACACGAAAAGGAAAAAATGATCGGATTTGAGCGAAAGTGGTGTATTTTTTTCAGAAAATTAGAATTTTCTCTAAAAATGGAACGAATATGAAAAAACCAAGCCCCAGGTGCACACGTTGGTATTAAAGGGAATCTATCTTAAAAATTTCGAATTTCTGAGGGCAGTATAAGTAGGTCTTTTACGATCCATAGACATACAGACAGACTCTTTCTTTTATAATTATAGATTTCGGCTACTAATTTTGGAGGCATTGGAGAGATTGTCTGGATTGGAACAAGACTGACTCTAGTTAGATAAAATCGTTTTGGCCTTCTTTTTTAAAGTTGGTGAATAGTATTAAAGACGAAAAACCGTAAAAAGGTTATTGATTCATTTAGGTTCGAAAATGTTACAAACATTCTTTAAAAAAATATGTATCTTAGTGTTATTTGATAATTAAAATGAATACAGTGAAATTAACCTATTAAAGACCCATTAATTTTGAAAACCATTAATATCTTTCTTACCGAATAAAAGCGTTAACTTAAGGTATTTTTCAAAATTCGTTTCTCATGTGACTTAATTTGTTCAGCATATATGGACAAGTAGAACGGCCATGCCTTCAGTGACGTCACAGCTACGTCAAAAGTTGCCTTCTACCCCACTAACAAACCAAGCTCCGCCTCGTTCGAATTGTTCTTTGTTCAGTAGCAGTACTATAGTCTTTATTCATTCTTATAATATTATGTTTATTTAGATCAAATGAAGCAGAAAGTTTGTTTAACATGACAGAAAACTTGCCAATTGTCTTTAATTAGTTTTTAAAAAGATCCACACAAAAATGTAGATACGTATTTAAACCAAAGAGTTCTATAGTAGGGTAGAGGAATGACTCGTACTGAGCTGCCATCGGCCGCCATGGCTCACTACGGAGCCCAAATAGAGTGGCAAAAGTGCTAGTTAATTTATAATTTTTGATAATGAGAAAGTAAGTACACCCAGGGCAAAGGCGGGAATCGAACCCGCACCCGTTACAGCGCGCGGACTACTAGCGTTATGGCCTGCGATCCAAACCACTCGGCCATCGAGCCCCACATGCCACCCTATATTGTCTCCGTGTTGATCCATGGTGCTGTTGCCAGGTTCAGTCTCTACCCTACTATAGAACTCTTTGAGTTAAACCAGTAAAGAGATTCACTGCGAAATCTATAATAGTTATGAGACCAACACATGAGCTTGCACCAAATGCAAACTTTTAGCGACCTTTGTTGGAACAAAAGTAGAGCTTACTGATTATAAAAGATAATTGAAGGTCCTTTTTTATATAAATAGAGATGCGCTATCACTATAAGTAAGTCGACTTCCTTAAGATTTGTTTCATTGTGGCGATTCAAGGGTGTTTTTGGAGTTGACCTCACACCGAATCTTTTCGTGCGTATCCGTGAAAGTTGAAGCTTTTTATTCGAGGAGTCAACAAAAGCATGAGTTATTGGGCTTTTTTTGGTAATGTTACGAAGATTGTTCTTACAATAGGGTACTTGACTAAATTTTTTTTATTGGCTTAAAATATTCTTCTGACAAAATTATTACACCAGTATTTTTTCTTTTTTTCAAATACCCCATAAAAAGGAAGAAAAATTAATTTTAAAATTAGGACGAAACATCACTCCCGAAAACGCTTCCTGGCTGTCACGTGGTATCTGTGATGTCACTAGTGACTATAAACAAACTTTGAAACACCACTTTGGAATCGATTTTAGGCAAATTTGAAATATCCGCTTCTGTAAAAAGCCTTACATTATCTCAATATTTATTATTTCAAGAGTAAATTAGATTAAATCAAGTTTAATCAGAAAACATAAAACATCACGCTGGTTTGTTTATAGTTACTAGTGACGTCAGCCAAACCGTTGTGTTTGTGATCACGTGAAAAAATGCCTTTTTTTTAATGATTTAAAGATTTATTTCGCAAATTTTTTTTATGCATTTGTTATTTTTGACTTTCAACTACAATTTAAATAATATTGGAAGGTATTTTGGCGATGCAGTCAAGTACTCTATTGAAATAATTTCACGAGGACGAGTGACGATCATGACAATATTTATAAACGGGAACTCATCAACTCCTGTCATTAGCATCACTCATAATCAGAGCTTCTGGTTGGTTGATTGAATTGATGCTTGCCAGAGCTACACAAGGAGCCTCTGCTTGTACTAACCGTTTGGTTGAATTAACGTCCCACTTGAACTACCCGAATGCTATTCCTTACTAACTGGGTTCGTAACTTATGAAACACTAATTCTCGTCCGACAGGGCTCCAAATAAAATATTTTTCCTCGCGTGTGTCTAGGATTTTAGTTATATTTTGGTTTCCGATTCTAAATGTAAATTTAGTTTCTTTAGGAGTAATATTATTTGAGGTGCTATTTTTTTGCCCACAAAATTTTCTCGAAATAAAACCTAAAATTTAAATTTTGAATGTTTTTATATGCTGAACACTAATATAGTTTCAATTTTTTCTCTCCATTTAGAAATGGTTTTGTTTAAATACGACTCTGAAAGTGGGAAGTTGCCTTTCATATAAAAATTCATTATGACCAAACATAAAGGTAAAGAAAAACGTAAACCGCACATATCCAGCTTCAAACCCTGCGTAAGAAATTAAAAAAGTAGCCTTACAAAAAAACTAAAACCTAGAAAATAAATCTAAGACAAAATACGGTTTTTGATTTTTAAACGGTTTTAAAGAGAAGCAATTTTTTTAATTGAACCAACATATCCATTAACAAACTCATTGAATACTAATGCTAGTATGAAATACTCAAATGAAAAACAGTTCAAAATATTAAATGAAAATAATTTATTACAACACACTAAAATTTACACAAATGAAATCTTGTTTTTGATCAGATTCTCAATGAGCGAGGTTTTATCGCATTAAACTTCTGCGACTAAATGATACAAATGTAATAGAACATGTGAATGAATCTAAAAAAAATGACATCTTAATGTCACAATTTCAGACGACAATTGATTGCGAATAACAAACATACTAAAATATTAGTAATTAAAATATTTCGAAGTTTATAACAAGAAAATTAAGCCAAGACTTTAGTAATAGAATGAAACTGTAGGAATTAAAGAATTTGGAATATTTTTACTTAAATTATAACTAAGTATTCTGAAGATTTTCACGATCATATCAGGATTCATTTCTATACAGTTTAAGACCTAAAACAGTTTATGTACAGAAGCACCAGTGCTTTCAAGCGCAATTTAATTGCATTTAATTTCAAATACAAGATTTTATCGACGTTCTGCACAGACGCCATCTTTGCAAGCTTGGCACTTTTCGGAATTGTGTGGGTTTTTTGGTTTCCCGGGTCTTCTGTTCAACTGGATTGGTGGTCTGGCGAGGCCGTAAAAAACGTGAGCAACGCGATTGCAGATATTCCAGAGCACCTGTAAATAGACTTTATTAAGAATGTTTATAACCCAATTTATAGTACTATAGTTCCCGCCATCCTTATTTGTTACACTTTAGGGATGGAAAACCGAAACCGTTTTTTTGCCCTCGGTTTTTACCGAGAAACCGGTTTTTTCATGAGGCCGGTCTAAACCGGAAATAGTCTAAAAGCCGGAAACAGTCTAAAAACCGGAAATCAATTTTTTTCTCAAAAACCGCTGTCGGCGTTCTTTTTTTAATTATATAATTTTAAAAAATGTTAGTTTTGCACTATATTAACGGCATAGATAGCGAATCGGAATTAAATTTTTAAAAAAAAGGAAATAAAGATAGAATAACGCAAAGCTTAATAAAAATACTCAAAACGATTAGAAAAACCGGAATAAAAAAGGAACATTATAATTTTAAATAACAAGTAAAAATTAGGAAGAAAACCTAGAACTTAGTTTTCAACAAAACACTTTAAACATTTAAAATTGACTGTGTAAATTGTTTTTTTAATTCGAAAGTAAAGTTTACAAATTAACCGATTTTTTTTTTCAATTAATTAATAAGAAACTGAAAAAATCTTTAAAAAAATGGAAAATCGTTTTTTTGCCATTAAAAAACCGGTTTCGTGGAAACCGGTTTTATTAAACCGGTTATTAAGGTTCGGTAAAACCGCTTCGGTTTTACCGGCGTTGTAAAAAAACGGTGTTTGAAAAACCGCCATCCCTAATGTATTCTAATTTGGTTGGCGGCGAGTATACAAATTCTTTAATTGATGCCCAACAGAAATTCCCATTAAAATCCTAATAACACTTAAAAAATAAACCATTAAACAGTTTTAGCGGAACAGTCAAGGTAATAAGGTTCAGGTATTATGAGCGCTCAAGTATAAAAATATAAACTCTGGACATTGCGTTCTTTAGATTTGAGTCCCGCATTTGAAGCTGCGATTTGTAATTTGAAACTACGAAACAATTATAGCTATTAAAAGCATTAAATATTAGAAAAGAGAAACAGAACAAGTATTATATTTTCATTTGTTTAACTGTTACCGGAAGTAACACTTCGTATTCACGCTGTTTTAACTTGTGCCATTAAATATCTCACTCGATTTGCACGAACAAGAAAGTTTCATTCCTTTCTGCTATTATACACTCCACTTTTAGTATCAAGAACACATTCGATACTACCAAATAGTGTAAGAATTCTAATCAGAAATCTATGCGTAATATTCGCTTGGTAGATAATCTAAAGTCAAATAGGTCTTACAATTTTGCATTACTCCATACATGAAATTTTTGACTCCATTTTGCAGAACCGTTTTTGGTCGGCCAAATAAAATCGACACTGTAAAAGGTTACCATTGGAAATCTTCAGCTTGGCAGAGGATGTATATTTGTGGCGACTTTATCGCCCGCAAAATGGATAAAGTAACAATAAAGTAAAATTTTTAAAGATTAAGGCGACGCAGTACTCACAAAATTAAATCCAGTAATTTTATCGCAAACCTTCAAATTAAACTATTTTTACAAAGAACTAACATTCAATAAACAGACGAAAAAATATTAAAACATAATTTTTTTCAAAAAATTAAAAATTTCAACGTTTTTTCAAAATGCTACTCCTCCTACAATTTAAAGAATTTTTCAAAATGTTCCCGCAACATCTATTAATAAAAGTTGGTATGGATGTTGAGCTGTCGGTTAAACAAAAATAGTTATGTAGCTTTATGTATAAAAATGGCCAAAAAATAAGATTTTTTGTAAATTTTCAACTTCATTTAAAAAAAAATCTAATCACACTAGACCTTATCGCAATCGCATACCAACTTTTGTTAAACGCATACGTTTCAACACAGGAAAAAACGTGGAGCTCTACATTAATTTACGTAAAAGCCTTAGGGTTTTAACCATTCACAAGGTGAAAAAACTAAATTTAAAAAATCAACATAAAATTTCCGAAACTATTTTACCAAACCACTATCATTTTCAATATACCTCCTCCATTATAAAGGATACCTTCTTTTTTGCAATATCCTTAGCTCACAGCATTCGAGCATGTTTTATTATTTTCTGAGAAGCCCTAAATTTTGGGTAATGCGTCCCCTTAAACCTTACTTTTTCTATTTCCTCCGGGTACCACATGGCGGATTCGTAGCTTTCCCCTGTGCAGCTCCCGCATTGTTGGCCGTACAGGCGATAGGCGACTACGCCAGTGTTGTTGGAGAAGGCGCACCAGAATGTGATGCGCCCTTTCATTGATGTCCATCCATGCTCACAAGACTGGGGAAAAAGACGAATATATCATTGTGTAATAATATTGAAGCAGATTCAGAGAGTCTACTCCATAGATATCATAGTTAAAGTATTGGATTGACAGATCACGTGACCTCCGCAATGCTAACGACGGGACGCGCATGGAGGCCAAATTGGCCAGTGTTGCTGCCACTTTAAGGACAAAAATACTACGAAAAAATACCATCCAATTCTAAAATTACAACAACAAAAAAAATACTAGAAAAGGATTTAAAGTCACTAAAAAGATCCCAAAATGCAGCTAGTATTTTTACGATTTGTTTGTAATTTTAGAATTAGATGGTATTTTTTCGTAGTATTTTTCTCCTTAAAGTGGCAGCAACACTGGCCATTTTGCCCTCTTATTTGGCCTCCATGCGTTTCCCGTCGTTAGCATTGGAGGCACGTGATCTGCCAATCTAATACCTTTATGATATCTATGGTCTACTCGGATCATAAATAGGAATGACGAAATAAAGGCACAGTGAAAGCAAGCTTCTGTTGAGAAGTTCACTGGACACATAAGCTTAAAAACGTTTCAAACTTCTTATTTACAATCGGAGGCGACTTTGAGTCTGAAAATCCTCTTACCCTTACAAGAGCAAGTTACAAGTTATTCAAAACCAAAATTTAAAAAGTTCGTGTAATCTAGATTTCAGATGGCTGAGGTATTTGAGAACAAGATAATAAATTAGATTAAATCCTAAAATAGGTTTTGTAGCTAAACATCCACGCCAGAAAATTAGTTTAACAGAAAAATTTGGCTTAAAACTAGATAATCTTTTGTTCGCAGATTAATTTTCCTTGTCAAATATTTGTAACAGTTCATTATAAATGCTGGTCAGAAGTCAAGAACTTTTATCCAATTTATTGATTTTCTCAACTGAAGTTGCGCTCAAAATCGGGATGTTAAATTCAAAATAGTGTAGAACTACAAAATTCATTCTTTTTTAAACATAAGCGTGCATAATTAAATTTGGGGACTAAGAGAGTGAATTTAATTCCAGTTGGAAAATTTTGCATCAAGTTTCATCAAGCTACAGGTTTTTCTTAGATCCATAACATGGTGTAACTAAGTATAACTTGGTTGAAATAACTTCGCAATACAGTTACACAGGTTTTGTGATAACGGTACCTCACCCGTGATAACCTCATAATATTCTTCCTCGCTAAAGTAAAGATTCGAATTCGTCCCTTTTTCAACAAGAATGTTCTATACGTACCTTGCAAGAAAACCGCACTTTGGCTGAATCGACGAACGTGTGCCACCTCCCAGAAGGCCGGTTTGGCACGGACACCAGCCTCCAGGAATGAGGCACAAAACGGTAGAAGAGCTTCATAAAGATCACCTGCCACACCACGGCTTCGGTACTGCAAGAAACGAAAGCAAGAAAACTTTCGTATAATAACAGGATACAGGCACACTAAATGGCACAGACAGTATACAACACAACAGTACACAGGCACAATCACCCCGGCAAAGTACCAAAACGAGTTCAGGGAATTACAACCCACTTTTAAATTTAATTGCATTGGATTAACTTTGTAGAAATCAGGATTCAGGTATTTGTAATCGGGAATCTCTCTGAATGTCAGCTTACAATTTTTTAAAAAACTTTGAATTGTGAATCTTCTAGACATATTTATTTGAAGTCGGCATTGAGTAGACTAGTTTAGTTTGAATTATCGTCGTACTAGAGCTACACGAGGGCTATTAGCGACGGGCGTCGTATTTTAGAACCACAGTCAAGTGACGAGCCAACACCCGAGTTGGCACCCAACGCAACCGTTAAGGGCGACATCGTACGCAGCGTTGGTACTTTGGAGCGTATTTTAACGTGCACTCCCTCTACACGGGGGAGTGCACGTTATCCCCTCTAATCGTCGGACATTTTTGGCTGCACGGGCCGTTTATAGATCGGCAGTTATTTTGGCGATGCCCGGACCCGAACCAGGGAACTTTCGCATGCTAGGCGAGCGCCTAACCCACCTGGGCTCCCCAGCCCCTTGAGTAAATCTAGTAAAGACAGATATGGTTTGGTTTATAACAAACCAAACTCCCGTGTTTATGGGCTTTGTTTGGCAAGTGCCGCTTGAAACACATTTTGAATAGCCTATAAGTTTATGCATGAAGAAGTTGGATAAGAGTGCAAAATTTACACAATTCTTTTGTTTTCCCGACTCAAAGCAACAAGTTTTGTTTAGTTTAAAATTATACTAAATTTTATCCTTTCAAAAACCCTTAAATAGTTTGACGCATCTGCTTACAATTCATCGAGTTCTGTAAAAACCGTTTCATTTCGCTAGGAAGGTACGACAGGAAAAAAAAAACATTTAAACGCAAAAATAAATTACTTTCAATTTATTAGTCATAAATTAGTCCACAGGATTACCGGAGCCGCAGATTTAACGAGCACGTTCTTCACATGTACTCCAGACAATATCTTGGGCTCATCCGCAATTCGAACCGGACCCACTCGCTTGACGAGCAAGAGTCGAAACCCTCACACCGGCTGGGCGATTATGTAAAATTAATATGCTGCTCATTTAAATCTCTCGTGGAGTGCAACAACAAGATTATACTTTTCTTTTTATTCCTTAGAGGGTTTCAAAACTTTACTCACCAAGTCCTTTTGACAATCGGCACAGCCAAGACAGCTGGGGTCGTAGTTATAGAGCACATCGGAAGGAAGTTATTGTTGTGCATCAGAGGGGGTCCCACAGGAGTGAAGACCGGTGTCGAGAATACAACCATTTTTTCTTCCGGAAGTTGAAAACTGAAACATTTAAATTGATAACTTTATATTAAGTGGCTCAAAAAATATAATCAAAGTTTTTTAGTAGATTACCCTCGCAGAAGAGACTTTCACAAGTTCGAGTTTTTCAGTCTTTCATCGGTGAACGGGTGACACACTTGGAGCAGCGCAAAATTAATTAAGAGCCTGTGTGCTTACCATTAAAATACGATTGCAACTGCTATTTGTAACAGGCCTTTGTAACAGGAAAATACAACAACCACTCTGTATAAAGTGTTGATAAAATGAGTACCAAGCATGCTTGGGAACTAAACACTGGGGGTCCCTCGTAAGGCTGACCACCTTACCAGGACATATGCCTAGCACCCCAGAGCCCTTGGTCACGTAAGCTGGAATGGGCACGGCAGGCCTTGGCCCTTAAACGGGCTCTTGCGCAGAGGAGTTTAGCTTACTCTGTATAAAATGTTCCAGTTGCACCGATATTGTTTGCAAAAACCACACGTTCATTTCGTGCAAAAACATAAATCAGATCAGCCACTATGTGGCGGTTCGGGGAAATAAGAAAATGTAGGTTTCAGAGAATGACAAGTTATTAACAATTTCGCTACGTAATATTAAATGAAATTACATGAAAGACTTGGCAATCAGCTTTTATAAACCTTGCTAATAAACTTTGTCGGAAAATTTCAATATTGGTGAGCAAACAAGACATATTTCCTTACAAAAAAAATAATAGGAAGTCCTTCAAATTGTTATAACTTTAAAGGAGGTAACTAAAACGTTATTGTGTAGTAACTCAAGCGCGTCATTAAAATACAAAAATCTATTAAAATTAAATTCGTCCACAGATTAAAAAAAAAAATTAAAAATTCATTTACAGCATAGGCATAAAAACTAAATAAACTCACTTAATAATTCAAAAACTTCTTCAGGAATAAAACTTGGGGGTCACAAAACATAAACTAATCAAACTCTACAAAGTCAAATAAACGAATTCGTCAAGTTACACTATCAAGTATTTCAAATAGGGTAGCCTTTGAGAAAACAACACTAATACAGTCGGGTATCCTGCTTTTATACATGTCAGTCCTACAGTCGACATGCCGAGGAGAAGTCTGGCACGTGTAAAGGACAAACTTGAGTACACGTGCAGGCGGGATGCTTGGGTATTCTTCGATTTTAATATTCAGATAATTTTAATATTCATAAAAGATTTATTGGTTCTGGCAATGACGTTTCCTTCATTTGATTAGGTCGGGTTTTCTTCATTTGGTCGGGCGTTTGATACTTGATGATGTGTTCTTCTTTAGGCTGGTTTTGGGTCTACGAATTAAGTAGCTCCAGTAATGGATGGTTCATGGTTGGTACACATATATTCCGGTTTGTGTGCTTGATCAGATACCTGCTTATAAACCTTCGTCTAGTACGACAGACACAGACAGAATTTTTACTGACACACAGAGAGAATTAAGTACACCCAGGGCAAAGCTGGAATCGAAAACACATCCGGTACAGTGTTAAACTGTTATCGTAATGGGCTGCAATCAAACCCACTAGGCCATCCGGGCCCCTCTAGTAATGGATATTTAGTTATATAAAGATAAATGTGTTTAGTAGTAGCAGTAGTAGTAGTATATAATGCGACATGTGCTCGCCGACTTGGATGCTCATAAATGTGTTTATCATCTCTGCCCACCATCTTTGGCATGGGTTCAAAGTGACGAGGCATTCAAACCAGCAATTTGGAGACTGTTATGGAGAGTGTAATCAATTGATAATAATTTTGTGTTATATTATTGAAACTATACTACACCAAACTCATACTTTACAAGTTATTAAAGCTATCGAACCTAACTTTCCAGGTTGACACAGATGAAGCAGCCTTAGGGTGACAACATATCTCAACTCAACCGATCAATCAACCTAACTACGAGATGCTGCATTCGAGGTACGTAGGTAGGGTACATATATTTTCGGATTTGTGTGTTTGATCAGATACCCGCTTGTAAACCTTCGTCAAGTAAGACAGACACAGACAGAATTTTTATTGACACAGAGAGAGAGAGAGAGAGAGAAAAGTACACCCAATGCGGGAATCGAACCAGCACCCGGTACAGCACGCAGACTGTTAGCATAATGGTCTGCGATCCAAACCACTAGGCCATCCAGACCCCTTCTTATATTTTATTTGGCTTGCTTGAAGCTGGGTCATTCTGTGTGTGTTTGTAAACAGGTGTCGCCAAAATGGGGGAATCGCTCATGTTTAAACCTCTATAGTCCATTATTTCCTTTTAGGACCCTGGGATCTCATATGAAAAGTACAGGGGAAAAACCCTTCATTGCCTAAGAATCTGTCTGCATCAGGCTTCTTTGGCAACCATAGCGAGTCATCGTCTAAACTGGTGCAAGGAAA
Source organism: Oedothorax gibbosus (assembly GCA_019343175.1). NCBI lineage: Eukaryota > Metazoa > Arthropoda > Arachnida > Araneae > Linyphiidae > Oedothorax > Oedothorax gibbosus. The sequence continues at coordinate 8,126,022 of CM033276.1, read as the reverse complement.
CCGGTTTTTTACTTGGTTTTTCTGTAGCGGCAACCCCGATTCACGCCAGACACGTGTGCCATGTTTGTGCCGTGAGAGAAGAAGCAAGGAAGAAACCGGTTTTCAGACGCCAACTTCCGCCAAGCAGATCTGATAACGGAAAGTTTCCTGTGCAATCAATGGGTTCTTTCCCTGGACTCTTCATCAATATGCTCCACATTGGATTATGAGTCCACATTGGGAATAATGGGTAATGGGGGTAAAGACACGTCTACTCTTGTCGACCGATTTGGAAAACCTTAATAGCAACAGGAAAAGTTTTGTGTAGATCACATTTCCCTCCCACACACTATCCCCTATACTCTGTCCACACTCCTTTTCGGATACTCTGTTTCACACTTCGAGTCGTCAACTGTTAGTTTGTGTTGTGTGAAATTGTGATGAAGATGGGCGTCTTGAGTTCCATTTAAACATGTAAATGTGTACTAATAAACTATTTGCACCAATAATCTACGTTGTTTACTTCATGATAATAGCTCGAATTTGTAAAGCATTATTTTTCTACATTTGGTTTGGTTTACATGAACGGAGGTTTTTTTTCACATTATTTATGTAAAACAATTTAAATCATTTTATTGTACAATAATTTATTTTAAAAATAAATGATTATTAAATAAATATTTTTATTCATTTTTAAAATAAATTATTATTAAATAATTATTATTTATTTTAAAAATAAATAATTATTTTTAGTTATTTTTAAAATAAATTATTAAATAATTATTATTTATTTTTTAAATAAATTATTATTAAATAATTATTATTTATTTTAAAAATAAATAATTATTATTAGTTATTTTTAAAATAAATTATTATTAAATAATTATTGTTACTTATTTTTAAAATGAATTATTATTTTATAATTAATATTTATTTTTAAAATAAATTATTGGTCAACATCTGAGCGGGCACCAAAATAAACCAGGTGCTGACCAGAACAGCATGCTGTTCTGGTCAGCAGAGGTACTTACGACCATCTATCGCACGTTTCTTCTTAAAAGTTATACCTAAGCTACTGATTTTGATGCTGCCATCTACCGGCTTTATTTAACAACTAAAACTATCCCTATCTAAATTTTGAACAGTTCTTTTTCCACATATTTCCCACACACAGGGAGGTTTTTGTTCTTCTAAATTCATGACTTGAGATGAGAAATTTTATTAAAAAAATACAAACATTTGAAAGAATATTTATTTATGTGATATGATTCAGTTTGGATTGTTGTAATATCACAATAGAGTTCTTTTGATGGTTCATTATATATGTATGAAGAAAGATGCAAAGAGAATTCTAACTTGGCATAAAAAATGTGCAAAGTTTTGCTTTTAGTTTTAAAGCATCATTTGTACTAATTATATATTTTTCGAACTGTAATTTAATTAAATCTAATTATTTAATCTGAGAAAGAAGATTAATGAAAATAATTAATTTTGGCGTTTAAAAGTTTGAATTACAAATAGCAAAAGGCCCTGTTTGTTATTAGAATTAAATCACCATTGCCATTCGCAAGAATCGCCCGAGAAACTTAATTCCTTTAGACAATAAATTAAAATAAATTTATTTTGCGACATCGATCAGTTTGAAATGACGTCAAATATATTTCACTGCGAAATTCTTTGTATGTTGATATGAAATATTTTCATTCTATTTAAAAGCGAGGAATAGTACATATTTAACTCACCACCAAAAACCAAAATTTAGTATTAGCCTACACAGATGGCTCCTCCGATTCAAATCTTGATGGAGGAGGTGCAGGAGTTTTCTTAACGGGTCCAGGCGATGAAAATGAGTGTCACAAAATTCCTGTAGGGAAAATTGCCTCCAACTATACATGCGAACTCGTTGCCATCAAGAGCGCGTTGGAGATTTTCCTGTCCAAAAGCATCCACAGATCCAGCGGCATTACCATCCTTTCTGATTCAAGATCTGCCCTGCAGGCCATTCAGAAGGGCAAGTGCCAAATCAGCCATGAAATAATCCTATCCATCAACAAAGTCATCGCAGCCAAGAAAACCTGCACGTTACAGTGGATACCAGCTCATGTTAACATCCTTGGAAATGAAAAAGCCGATGAGCTTGCCAAAGAATCAAGAGCTTGCCCCCAATCATCTAACCTCATAACTCTCGTTGACGCCAATGCAGTTGCCAGCCGTAGACTTATCAAAAATAATTTTAAATATTCCATCCCTGCTCTAAATTGTAACCGTACAATATCTTCAATAATAGCCAGACTACGAACAAAACATTTAAAAGGACTGAAAATCTCAACGGAAGGACAAAGAAGCTACTCCACACAGTGCCCAAACTGTCCTGGTGTCCAACTGTCCCCGCAGCATATCTTTGGCTGCCCAGCAATTCAAGCCAGGCTCATCAGGATTGGCTTTGAAGACCCAGAAGTTTTAATTCTCTCCGAAGATGCAGAAGAAATAGCGAAAGCTGTCTACGACAGCTTCGGATCCATCTAGTTTTCGCACACATCATGGACACGACAACAACAACAGTACATATTTATTCTTTGAAATATAAATTAATTTTTGCAAACGATAAGTAATAATTATTGAATTTTCGAAATAAAACTAGCCAAATTTAGCATGTAAATGTTTGATATAGAATTAATGCAGTGTTTGGCGCCTTTTTACCTGTTTAACACAACTTTTGTGTGGAAGCGGGTTAAGTGACAGATTCTGTTACAAACCTACTTGTTTATTTATAGCTTTTTGATTAAAATTTTCTTGGTTTATTATGTGAATTAACACGTAAAAACAATGTATTAAAAAAACTTCGGATACTTGAAAAGTTTTTTTAGTTCAATTTTTTTTCTTAAACAATTGCATTTTTAAAAATGCTAAAACTTTTTTAAATACCAATATTTTAACACCAAATTTTTTCCATAGATACTTTAAATTATGATACATAAAAACTAGATTCCAATTTTGATGCATCACCTGCAATTTTTTTTGTATAAAATAATTGTTTAAAAAAGCCCTGAAAAGTTCCTAAAAATTAAGATGTTCTCACTTAACATTTTTAAACAAAATTATTATAACTCAAAAAATTAATTGGAAAGCTAGTTTTTAATAAACACATATATTTTAAACTACTCACAAAAAAGTAAATTACTGAATAAATAATTAAAAAAGTTTTAGCGTTTTGAAAAACTTAGCATCTAGGAAAACTGAACACTGAGAAAAATGCATTTAAAGTTTGAATTTCCGTATGTTTTCAGTACTATCAATCCCACTATAAAAATAACTTCTTAATAAAAGCAGCTACACATTGGAAATTTTGCAAACAAGTTTAGAAAATTTCAAAAATCAATTTCAGCTGATAAAAAATTGCAAATTTTTCTATTTTTGTGGTACTGAGTCCCCTTATTTCTTGATATGAGCATGGTATGGGACAAGAAGGTTTCATCACTTGTTTCAACTCCAAAGAAAACAGTATTTATACACTAAAAAATATATAACATACTAGCTTTATAAACCCGGCGTTGCACGGGTGTACTCTTAATAACGGTGATTGTTCTTTTTAATGTAAACTTTTATTTTATACCAATTGATCCCCTTTCCATTGGTCAGCACTCCATCAGTATATTATAATTTCCTCCCATTCTAATATCAGCATTAATTTGAAACAAAGAAGTCCGATTGTATCCACGCCCTTCTAGGTGTTAGAGGGCTTTCTCATAGGACCTGTTAAAATTGCCAGAATAGCTATGATATAATAGCCAGTTTCTATTTGCCTCCTACACCCGAAAATGCCAAAATGTGTAAACATTCCACTCCGTATTCGACCACTCGCAGGGCTGGAGAGCCCAGTCGGTAAAGGCGTTCGCTTTGCTTGCGATTGGTCACAGATTCAGGTCCTAGCATCGTCAAAATAACTGCCAACCTATAAACGACTCAAGATGCCAAACATGTCCGACGAATAATGCTCCGTGTGGTGGGAGTGCACGTTAAATATTTTTCAAAGTCCCGAAGCTATGTAAAAGTTGCATCGGGGCCCTCGTGTAAAGCTCTAGTGCGACGATAATTCAAACTAACCCTAACCCATACAACTGGATGATTGGTTGGTACATATATATTCCGGCTTGTGTGCTTGATCAGAGACCGCTTATAAACCTTCGTCAAGTATAAGACAGACACAAATAGAATTTTTACTGACACAGAGAGAGAAAGTACACCTAAGGCGAAGGCGGGAATAACTGGATGAGAATAGCTACCCTACGTTAAATTTTCAACTTCGCCAAAAGCCGCAAATGCCAAAATTCAAATGCCCATTATATAAATTAACAGTTTCATAAACATAAAGTACATACGTTATACGGAGAAAGAATTGACATTTCTTAGAAATATTTATCAGATCTACGAGGGCTGTTTTTTTTCAACCTCCGATGGGCTGTAGCAAAAAGACGGTTCAAGATACAAAAAATAATTTTTTACCAAAAGTAAAGTACTATGCTGCTTATTTCTCCATATAATCATCTTGGCGATTAAGGCATTTGTTATACCTGTAAACAAGCTTTGAAATACCCTCTTCATAAAATGTAGCCGCCAATGATTGGTAGGGAGTTGTGACGGTTTCGTTTAAAAAAGTAAATTTTGAAGCTTTACGTCAATTTTTTTCTGTCCTCCAAGCCACTACTAGTCCATAATTCACGTATGGTAAACCTTTGAGTTTCCCTAAACACTTGGTCAACTCGTTGAACAATACCGTCTGTAGCGACAGACTTGCTTCCTTGGTCCCCTTCTTCATGAACATCAGTATTGTTCAGCGAGTTGACCAAGTGTTAAGGAAACTCGAAGGTTTACCATAAGTGAATTATTGATAAGCATAATGGCTTGGATTGTAGCGCTTCCAAGTTGACGTTAAGCTCAAAGAAACCGTCACAACTCCCTTCAAATCATTGGCGGCTACATTTTATGAAGAGGGTATTTCAAAGCTTTTTTACAGATATGACAAATGCTTTAATCGACAAGGTGATTATATGGAGAATAAAGCAGTATTGTACTTTACTTTTGGTAAAAATATCTTTTTTGTATCTTGACCCGTCTTTTTGCTTAAAATTAGATATCTAGTATAATAATAAAAATGAAGTTTTGTGTGTTTGTTTGTGTGTGTGTGTCTTATAGACTCAGCAACTAGACATTTGTTTGACTCGTAACTTGGCACAAATGCGTAGTTCATACTTAGATTATGATTTTTTAACTTTCAGGTTACAAAATTTTCTATTTTTAGAGAAACTTCTAATTTTTTGAAAAAACTTTACCACTTTGGCTCAAATCCGATATATTTTTTTTTTCTTTCCTGTTGCCATCTGCTGAAAAAATTAAATAAAACTTTTTACGAAAATGATTAAAATTGAAAAGTGTTTTTTATTCTGTTGCCATTACCTTCAGAAACTAAATTCATTATTTGAAAAATAATTGACATGTTTTAAGTGACGTTATTCCGTTTAGTCTCCATTCCAGGATATTATTGTGGGTTTGGGTGATGATTTCTTCATTGATGGTTCTGTTGATTGCAAATATGCATATTTAAGCTATTTCCGTGAATTATAACGTTGATGGTTTTTCAAGGCAATCTAACTAGAGCTACATATTAGGGTTTTATGTTTTCATTTTTTCGCCAGATACGTTCCCAAATTCTTACCTAAACGTGCCAAATGAGCAATTTTTTTTTTAAATTTATAAGCTGGTTTGTTTAGTTTAGTTTGAATTATCGTCGCACTAGAGCTACACGAGAGATATTGGCGACGGGCGTCGTATTTTAGAATCACAAATAAGTGACGAGCCGACACTTGAGTAGGCACCCAACGCAACCGTTAAGGGCGACATCGTACGCCGCGTTAGGACTTTGAAGGATATTTAAGGTGCACTCCCTCCACACGGGGTATTATTCGTCGGACATTGTTGGCTGCACGAGTTTTTTTGGCGATGCCCGGACTCGAACCTGGGACCTTCTGCATGCTAGGCGAATGCCTAACCGACTGGGCTCCCCAGCCCCCATAAGCTGGTTTGTTGTTCGAAGGCTATTGTGCTAGAGGCTGTATAATAAGTGTGTTTGTAGCTATATTTGTTTTCTCGCCAAATTCTTACCAAAAACGTGTCAAATGAGCTAAAAGATTTTATATGTTTATGAGGGAAATTACGATGACTTTTATGCGTGAATTTTATAGCGTATTTTTTTTTATTTTGGATTTTTAAAGTAATATAAGTAACAGGATTTCATACTTTATAATGAGCGGAAACAATAACATAAGTTTATCATCCTAGAATGGATTAAATGGTACATATACTTGGATCGATTACAACTTTTATTTTTAGTCCGTGCTCAGAACGGGTATTAATTTGCCAGTTTTTAAATATTATTTTCGGTGTTATGAGTACCGGACAGACGTGCTGGTTAAATAGGTGAATAGTCCCGAAAGTCCCAACATTTTTAGCGAAGTTGCATTAGGTAGTAACTTTGTTGACTTCGTCATTTAAACGCGGTTTTCAATAAGGTACTTGACTAAAAAAAATTTATTGGCTTAAAATATTCTTATGCCAAAAATATTAGACCCGTATTTTTTCTTTTTTTCAAATACCCCATAAAAAGGGGGAAAATGAATTTTAAAATTAGGACGAAAAATCACTCCCGAAAACGCTTTGTGGCTGTCACGTGGTATCTATGATGTCACTAGTGACTATAAACAAACTTTGAAACACCATTTTGGAATCAACTTTAAGCAAATTTTAACTATCCACTTCTGTAAAACCTCCTTCCATTATCTATATAATTCTTATTTTAATAGTATATTAGATTAAATCGAGTTTAATTGTAAGAAAAAAACATCACACCGGTTTGTTTATATATACTAGTGACGTCAGCCAAATCGACGTGTTTGTGATCACGCAACGTACCGATGAAAATAAAGCCATTTTAAAATGATATTTCTGAATTATTTAAAGATTTATTTTCGAAAAGAATATATACTTTTGTTATTTTTGGGTTCAAACTATAATTTAATTAATATTGGAAGGTAGCGATATAGTAGTCAAGTACCCTATTGTGAGAAATTCATCATTTGTGTGCAATCCGCCGCCCTGCTGCGTTTGGAGGTCCTGGCAAACAACGATCTTTAATATATAACGAATGGAATGCTCCAGAATAAGAAAATGCGTACGATTCCAGATATCTAGAGACATATATTTTTCTTTTTCTCCAATAATGGCGCGTTGTAACTTTACATTTGTTCCTGTGTCATATCAACCTATTTGATTTAATTTATTATTCAACCAGATATTATTTTATAAGTTTACCAAATTACTAGCAGCGTTGTTAGGCATAACAGCTGTTAAAAAGCAAACAAGTAGGTTTGAAATGGAAACTGTCACTTAGACTGGCTTCCACACAAAATTCTTGTTCTCAAAAAAAGCGCAACCGCAGCATTTCTACATTAAAGTTTGAAACGTCAAATAAAGCTACTAAATAGGGTACTTGACTAAAAAAATTTTATTGGCTTAAAATATTCTTATGCCAAAAATATTAGACCTGTATTTTTTCTTTTTTTCAAATACCCCATAAAAAGGGGGAAAAATTAATTTTAAAATAAGCACGAAAAATCACTTCCGAAAACGCTTTGTGGCTGTCACGTGGTATCTATGATGTCACTAGCAACTATAAACAAACTTTGAAACACCATTTTGGAATCTACTTTAAACAAATTTGAACTATCCGCTTCTGTAAAACCTCCACCCATTATCTATATAATTTTTATTTTAATAATAAGTTAGATTAAAACCAGTTTAATTACATACAAAAAAACATCACACCGGTTTGTTTATACATACTAGTGACGTCAGCCAAATCGACGTGTTTGTGATCACATGACGTACCGATGAAAAAAAAAACGTTTGAAAATGATTTTCATTAATTATTTAAAGATTTATTTTGCAAAAAATATACACGTTTGTTATATTTGGGTTCAAACTATAATTTAATTTATATTGGAAGGTATTTTAGCGATACTGTCAAGTACCCTATTGTTTTTATTTCTCGAAAAGTTACAGACTTATCATCGGATTATACATACCATTACAAATAGATATTATAACTGCAGTCAATGTACAAGGCAATTTTTTGCTAGTCACACTAGTTTTTTTAACTTAAAAAAACACAGCCTATTACTTCTAAACAAATGCACTAAGAGACTTAATTTTGGTTGCATTTAATTTCGAAAAATTACGTTTTAAAATATCCGTAATATTTAGCTTTCCAAATAAAAAGTTTTCAAAGTGTTTTTTTTTTACAATTTAAATCTTTCGCTTTAAAAAAAACACTTAAAATGGACCTATTTCTACCATAGCTTTCTACCCTCTCCCGAGTTTGTTGGTTGGTTGGTTGGTTGGTTGGTAGACATATATATTCAGGTTTGTGTGCTTGGTCAGCGACCCGCTTATAAACCTTCGTCAAGTAAGACAGACACAACAGACAACACACACACATATGTGGATCCATCTAATTTTTAGAGACAGAGGCCAACTAGAGGATCCCCAGAATTGGCTTGTCACAACCAGAGGTATTGATTTGGTATGGGAACTTAGAGGACTTTCGGACCCAACAGATTTAACGAGCACGTACTCCGCATATACTCGGTAGGTCTTCAGTGGTACCGGGACCCCGAGTTTGTGATCCATCGGATTTTGAAACAGCATGATTACTAGATGCCATAGACAAATTTCTTCAAATGGAATAGTTTTTTTCACCTTTAAAATATATTTTTACTGATCTATGGTAGTTCGTCATCGCCGAAGTGAAGCTGCATTTTCCAAGGATTCTGTAGAAGTTGTTTCACTGTGAGAAGAGTGTCTGCGCGTGAAAAACGGCATGCAGGGATACAATGAAACAGAAGCTTGC